>JAECYW010000011.1:1200000-1800000 GCA_023014335.1 Galerina marginata | reverse complement strand
AGGTTGACCTCAAACACGGTCTTGAGCAAACCCATGTTGGCACCTTGGTACAGACCGACTTGGTGTTCCCAAAGGTTGACAATGAGGATCTCAGACGAGGCAAGAGAGAACAGTGCTGATTTGCGTTCAAAATCCTGGCGATGAACAGTCAACATTTGGAGAATTCATAAGTATATAACGACTTACCTGGTCCTCTCCGCGTTCACGGCCGTCTGTGCCTTCCACGTCCATAACCATCACGCTCATGTCTTTGCCTCGACACATCCAGATACCTTTGAACAGGGGTCAAAAAATTGTAATCAGGTATCCAAACAGGTGGAGCCCCACCCTTCGTGGTTTGTTGGCGCCTCGTTTCGTCCATAACGTCGAATGTAGTCCCAAAGAGCCTGTTCAGCAGTGTACCTTGGCATAACGTTCAACACGAGAAGCACATTTCGTGAGCAAACACCCACTCTTTCCGGTCGACTGAGAGCCAAAGACAGGAGACGATGTTATAGCCAAAGCCTGCATCTCGGAGGCCCCACTTCTCTATCTGGGCGGACAGGTGTGGTCTGTAAACGCAATCCAGTCAGCCGGGCACTCCGAGTGCGGTGGCATCAGTAAACTAGGTTACTAACGTGAAATTCTTCTCCTCGTTCACTATCTGTATACGTTCCGTGCTTTTATCCTGTCGAGGAAGCACCATTAAGCGCATGACCATTCGCAGCAGCTGGACCCGTTGTAGCGGTGCCATTTGGCAGGGCAGTCGACGTCATGGTAAAGTGGTTGTCGTGAATTAGGGTATGTCGTGGAAGGTTTTATTATGAACTGGAAAGAGGTACAAAAGGCGCTTGATAGTGGCCCCAAAAGGAGTGGTGGAGAGAATAGAGGAATGTTGGCAATGACCGGCAAACCTGACGCTGTCCGATATGGCACTCAACTTTGGACACGTGGTTTTCCACCTTGGTCCTGACTGCAAACCATCTCAAGCGTCACCGCCTCTCCTGCTGCTCTCCATGCTGGCCTCGAGACGAATGCGCCCTTGGAAAAATTAATGAATTACGCATTACTGCTTCCTGCGCTCACTCTAATGGCCGAGCTCTCAAATCGCCGATCGAAACTATATATGGCCTGCGTCGTTGCGCTCATACTTGTGGAGCTCTGCCTTCACCTACAGATTCAACTTCCAGATATTGAACTGCTCAGTCAAAGTCGATGTCCTGTATGTTCACCTCATGGGGAGTGCAGAATCTTTACTATTCGTATTTTGCTACAAGCACAATAACATCCCGTCCAAATAAGTCTTGTCGTCTTCACGTTTCAATGTCCATGGGTTGGCAAGCGCAAGTCTGCAAGGTTAGAACATGCCTCGGTACTTCAGCAAGCATTAGGGAAC
The DNA here is from genome assembly GCA_023014335.1 of Galerina marginata. Classification (NCBI taxonomy): domain Eukaryota; kingdom Fungi; phylum Basidiomycota; class Agaricomycetes; order Agaricales; family Galerinaceae; genus Galerina; species Galerina marginata. Next base: position 1,798,625 of record JAECYW010000011.1, on the reverse strand, counting down.
TCCAATTATTACGCCGTGTTTGAAAGTAAACCGATTCTTTAATTATGGAAGCAATTTTAACCACCATCTCACTCATTTGCCTAGAACATCCAATAATAAGTAGGAGCGCTAGGAAATATAGACAGTGCACTGCTCAGACCATCAATAGGCGACAGAGGTGTGAGCAAGGTAGCTTACAGCAAATCAGCAAGACTTGGGGGTTTGGTACGTTGCGGGTACGAATGTCCCGTCAGACTTGAAGGTGATTTGTTGTTCCCGCCATGGCGCTTGGTCATCATTCCCAAAGAAAGGTCCCCCACCAAGCCCGTAACTGTCCTGGAAGTAGCTGTTGTGTTCTTCGCTTGAAATAGCCTCCGTCCATTGGGAGAAAGGGCTGGTGGGGCGGTCAGAAATGCCGACATAACTGCTGTACCGCCCATGTTCCATGAACTTCGCCGCCGACAGGTAGCACTTGCAATTGACGATGGAACACAAAACAGCCTTCATCTGCGATATTGCCACTTTCGTAGCAAAGGTACCTTTGCCCTGTTTTTGTGTAGTTGAAGAGCGAGCCATCCATGTTACCAAAGGGGAAGCCACTAGGCGCATTGTGTCCCCTCAGGCTTGCCAGCGGTACTTCTAAGCAGCCTGGACCTATTGGTGGCGAGGCTGTAAATAAATAGAAATCGCTGTTGAAGTATTGGAATTCGTGAGCCCAGATCACCCGGAACGACTGGCCGTTCTTCAGAAATCTCGTTCGTCCGCCGCGCCGTCTCGCACGAAACTCCACGCTAACCCCACATACGTCCACGTCTTTAGATCCCGGACTTCCACAAATTGATAAGTACCCTCATGGTGGGCCGATGCGTTGTTGTCAGAGCAGGTACCAGAGAGGTAGTACGTGCCATCAGGTCAGCGGGACACGGGACACGCTTGTGTCGCGCATACTGATGTTTGAGATTGCTGAAGTAATCTCGAGAGAAGACCAAAGGCAACGGCCTTGGAAGTAAGCGAAGCAGCGACCGCAACGACTTGGGTGATTGACGCTGAGACACTGGCCTTCAGAGTGTGGTTGGTATGGGACAAGTGTCCGTTCCGGTGAGAACTCCATCGACGAAGAGGTCGACTTTGGAGACTCCGATCACGTCCTTGGCGTCTACGTCTCTCAAGTTGAGTGTCATATGGGCTAATAAGTGCGATGGTTGGCGCAGAGACGGTTGCGAGCTGAGAGTAATGCAAACGTCATTAGTAGAAACTTGACGCCAGAGGGGACAAAGTCAACGGACCTTACGCCACAATGGGAAGTGAAGCTTGTGAAGGCTGATCAGTCAAACTAAACAGGCCACAATGTCAGGTCGACCTAAGAAGCGGCCACTGCTGGAGGCACAAGCTCGAGTTAGGCTCGACAAACCCGACAACAAAAGAGAACTCACTTTCTATCCATGTTTTTGAGTAGAGCACTATCAGATCTGAAAAGTGCTGACCTTCCCCACTGATCGTACATAAATCTTCGTCATGAAAACTGATTATTCCGTCAATGTCATTTAGAGGGCAGGGAAGTGAAATTCGGATACAGAAACGCGCAACGGAGTCGCGGTCCTCGTAAGAGTAAAGCCGCGAGGCTCTTTCAGTTGGCTATGCGGTACCACTGCTACGCTCTTTCGGCCTGGGCTTGTTCACGGGCGAACGCATGGCTTCAAAAGTAGCAGACAGGTGCGTCAAGTCGTTCCATCGAAATTTCGACAACGGAAGAAAGACCGGTATTCCAACTTCCGAGGTTGTGGTAAGTATCAGTGTTGTGTGACATGGTGACACAGGCGGACGCCCTCTAATGCGACGAAGACCGACTGGTTTTACATATCCAACTTTGAACCACGCTATGCTTAGAACGTTAATGTTTAAGCCAGCACAGAGTCACTTTGTGGGGGGATAGAGGCAAGTTCCGTCTGCGAAAGAGCGCTCCGGCTTCTTTGCTCCGACTTTCCGAGTTCTCAGGATTTCGCATAGGGGTCAAAGCGACTTCTGTTCTTTACCATTCTGCCGCCCAACTGCCGCCATCCCTTTCGAATGGATCCCTATTTTGCGCACTCCAGGCTACTCTGGGAACCTATCCAGCCAAGACTTGCTGCTTCAGACGTCCTGCGAAGAGAGATTAACCGAAAACACGGACTACAACTAAGTGCGTGGTCAATTGTCGAAGTTAACTAGTTTGCATCTCATCTTCGGCCTATCTGCATGCAGAAAACTACCATGACCTCCATAAATACTCTGTAGAGGATTACACCTTTTGGTTGGATCTGTGGGACTATCTTTGTATCATTTCTTCGGTCCCTCCACATATGGTTAGCATCACATAGGTAACGTTCTGTGGTTGATACCTATGACTGATACAAGGCTTGCAGGACCGCATCTTGGAGCCTGGAAAATATCCCGAAATCCCAACTTGGTTCCCTGGAGCAAAATTAAACTACGCTGAAAACCTGCTTCACCGAAAAGACGACGCGATAGCTCTGACTGAAACCGGAGAATCGGGGGTTGTCACCCACATTTCGTTCAGGGAATTAAATTCGCGTGTACGCGCATTAGCTGCTGCCCTCCGAGTCAACGGCCTACAGATCGGAGACCGAGTCGCAGGTAAGAGATGTTGTTTTCTCTAGACAAATAACCTTTCATATAACACTTGGTTCAAGCTATCGTGACCAACACTGCCAATGCAGTCGTCGTAGCCCTCGCAACAGCAAGCATCGGAGGTATATTTTCTAGCACTGCTACCGACATGGGAACTCAGGTAGGTTTAACTCATCAAATTGACTAAAGGCGTAAGGCTAATGTATGGACTAGGGTGTTTTGGACAGATACCGGCAAATACAACCCAAGTTCGTGTTCGCCGAAACTGAAGTGTTATATGCTGGCAAAGTCGTCGATCTTCTTCCTAAAATTGCGGAGGTTGTCCAGGACCTTTCCACCAGCGGTTTAGAACGAGCGGTCCTTCTACCAAGTCGTATATCAGGAAAGGAACTGTTCATCCCAGATATGTCCAAGAGGTAATTGCTACTCATGAATGCAAGGGTTTCTCGAGCCTGATTTTACCTGGATGCAGCCTAACTTTGTCTGACTTTTTGAAGACCGGCGACAATCGGGAACTTACGTTCGAGCAATTACCTGCTAGTCAGCCCCTGTACATCTTGTACAGCTCTGGCACCTCTGGTAAACCCAAGTGCATCGTACACTCGGCCGGCGTAAGGCTTCCCCCCATGGCCTTGTTTCGGCTATTTAATCAACAAAACTATAACAGGGCGTCTTGGTCAACACGAAGAAAAATCTCAGGATGGGCTACAACCTCTCCTCAGATGATACATACTTTCAGTACACCACGGTTTGCGCTTTGGTTCTTCTCCCAAAGTGGTTCCTGACTCATGCCCGTTGTCTCCTTTGGACTCGTAGACTGGTTGGATGATGTGGACCTTCATGCTGACAGGCCTTTCCTGTGGTGCCCGCCTCATCTTATACGATGGCTCACCCTTCCACCCAGATGTTAAGACCTATCTCAAACTGATAAGTGATCAAAGGTCAGTTTTCCTCTCGATTTCGCTCAGAATTTCACCTGTTTGCCAGTGTTACACTCATGGGCACGAGCCCAAGATTCCTGGCCGAAGTGCAAGGGCGAGGAATTAAACCCCGTAGGCCTACATTCAGCTATCCTTTGCTCATGTTTTGATGACACATGGCAGTGGAGATTGGTTCATTTGAATCGCTGCGGGCAATGGGTGTCACTGGTGCCATATTCACTCCGCCTATGTTCGAGTGGACGAGTGAAGCTTTCGGAAAGCACATCCATCTCATTTCAACTAGTGGCGGGACAGATATTTGCTCAGGCTGTACGTAAAATTTACATATTGACCATGACCTCAGAATGTTACTGACCCACCTCTCTTGAACCGCGACTAGTTGTGACTGGTGTTTCTACTCTGCCCGTTTATTCCGGAGGTCGTGCCAACCTTAATTGATGTTTATTCAATCGTTGTTTAAATTGCCTTTTTAGAAATTCAAGTGAAGGACCTTGGAATGAAGGTCGAAGTGTTTGATCCCTCTGGCAACAACATCGAGCATACTGGCCAACCTGGCGAACTCGTCTGCACTCGGCCGCATCCATCGTTACCAGTTGCATTCTGGGGCGACGATTCTGGTCAGAAGCTCAGAGAAGCCTACTTCAGCACATATCCAGGTTCGTTATGTGTGATTCTTACAGGCGTCGGTAATAACATTTCACCAGGGATCTGGAGGCAAGGCGACTTCATAGTTGTCAACCCCGCTACTAAGGGAATGATGATTCTTGGCCGCAGGTAAAACCCCTTTTCCCGATCCTCTCACGCCGCTCACTATCCCTTAATCTTTATCATGGCTTACTTTGTAGTGACGGCGTTCTTAATCCAAGCGGTGTCCGTTTCGGATCAGGAGAAATCTACACGGTCATGGAGCAATTCTCGACCTCCGTAGACGATTCATTGTGCGTCGGGCAACGTCGTCCACAAGACAAAGACGAGCGCGTGCTTCTCTTCTTGAAACTGCGTCCTGGATTCAAGTTTACTCCTGAACTTGTCAACAACATCAAGAACGCGATCCGGAAGGGATTAAGTGCCCGCCACGTCCCAGCATACATATTTGAAATACCGGATATCCCTGTCAGTACTGTTTCGCTCGTTTTGAGAGTCACGGCGATTGACTCCCTACTATTCCTTCAGTACACCGTCAACGGAAAGAAGATAGAAATCGCGGTCAAACAAATTATCTCAGGGTCGAACTTGCAACCCAGTGGAACGGTTGCAAACCCAGAAGCCCTTCAGCTTTACTACAAATACAGAGACATAGAGAAAGTTGTGGGCACTCCACAGGCTAAATTATAGATAAACTGCATGTGGTTCAAATCCGTTATTTGGACTATACAGTACTAGTATGTAGCCTCTCATTCCAGTACAACGTGACCGGTTTTGGCATACTTGTTTCCTTACAAGGATAAACTGTACTTGCAGAGAAAAGGTCTTACTCTGAGTTCTTGGGGATACTTAACAAGTACCAACCAACGTCAAATAGTTTAGGCTTTAGGCTTTTTGGTGGAGGCGTGATAGCTCTCCGGAAGTACAGTTTAGCCAGGACGAAACGGCCATGGTCGAAAGTGATTGACTCCATGGAGGAAAGAGGTTCCAATGTTTGACGGCATATAGCTCTGTACGACTGTGATGGTCAGATCTGTAGATTATTTTGCACGGTGTACCTCAGGCTGGTATTCCCCTTTCTCCCAAATGAACTTGATACCTTGGTCCTTGCCTGAAAACAAGCCCTTTGTATGCTTGTCATGGTAGTAGTGCGCCTGTTCAAGCTCGGCTTTATTCTACGAGCCTTTGCATTGGAAAGACTTCCTCAAAAATAGAGGCGCCTAAGAACGAGGTTGGTTTCGAATACTCATGTTCATCGCGTACTTTCACTGGTGCAGAGAAACGGACATTAGACACTCAACAGCTATTGATTTTCGCCTTAAACTACGATGTTTTATCGGTAGAACGTTATCAGCCCGTCTGCGAGAAAATGGAATTAATATAGATACCAGCGCCACAGGCAGATATACAACGACCGTTGAGCTTCATCATGATAGCCAAGGTATCGGAGGCGTTCGTTCGGTAAAGTTACCCATTAGGGCATAAAATCTCGCGCATGCAGAACGTTTGCAAAGTTTGCAACGGTGAATCAGCGGCACAATTAATGGGTACTGTACGGGCAAACGATAAGAACGATAAGAAACGTGTATTGGGCGATATAATCCCAGCCTTCCGAAGGATTGTGGAAAGGCCGAGGGCTCTGGAAAATTTGGAGACAAAATAGTCCTGCAATGGTTGACCGAAGCGCAATGGTGATGGCCGCAAAACATCACTCGCAGAATCCAAAGTTCCAATAGTTTGGGTGGAAAGAAAGTGTCAGGCGATATGTACGGGTGTCCCACCAGAAGGAATCTCGAAAGGCAAAAATATACCGGGAGCGATGATCATGAAAGGCACGTTATGATGATCCGGGGTGTTAAATTCCACGACGTGCTATGATGCGTCGGTTGTAGAGAAGCTAATCTCCAATTGACAGAAGATGGGAAAGAAAGCGGACATGTTATCGCAAAACGTGGCCCGCCATTTGTGGCAGACGTCGCAGAAGTGGATAATATCGGTGCCGGCAGGTGGTGGCATGACCTCTCCGTGACGGACACAATTGAGAAGTGTGTATGTGAAGAGCAGTTGGCCGTTGGAGGGAAAGTACATATATTCCGACAGCCGCAGAGTGACGATAGGCAGCAAGGCCCGAGATAGCAATTAGACTCCATGTGAATAGGCGTTCGATAGTAAACTGGGACATTTTCAGCCTTGATATCGGATTAAAAGCTTTACCGGAAGAGGCGTAACATCCAAGTTGATTGACCTAGATCGAATATCAGTCAAGATCGAACCCGGTTACGGTGACTGGCCCATATTTAAGTGGTTGTAACAGGCAAAAGAAATCGTGATTAGTTCCGGTCTGTGATAAAAAGTTCTACGCACATTTTGCAAACTGCTGGACAAACTTTTACAGAAACCGATGCTTGACTGTTCGAAATAGCTTTGCTGCTCCTCCGTAGTTGATCTGGCAGTTGTACTGTCACCGTCAAGACAATAGTGGAGGAATAATTACCTATCTGAATCACAAAATCAAACGTGTTAAGCTGGACACGGGAACGGAGTACAGAGCACTCTCGGCTGTTGCTTTGGGACATGAAGGAAAGTAGATATAAACCCAAGAATGAAGACTTTTTTTTTTGATTCAAGCAGTCGATTCATTGAAAAAAGGAGGACAGGGTGGTTCAGAGAACCACGGATTGTGGGTCCACGAGATGTCAGTGTAAACGGTTGCCTACAACCGCGATAAGGTCCCAGATTTCCAGTGAAATCTCCTTTCAGCACGAGTTTCTAAAAATGTTTGGTGATGCGGGAGATTACAGTGCCATTGCCTTTGGTGTTACCGAAGGAAAGACGGTCGTCAGAATGTCACTGGCAGCCGAATGAGGAAGTCCACATCATTGCTGGGAAATCGAGCAAACAAAACGGAGGCGAGGAAGCGGAGACCAGATCATGTTTCTCAGCAGGATACACAGGACGCTAGAGATCGAGCAGGTTTGGACACGTTTCGGCCAAGTCATTCTCATAAAAGAAAGATTTTCTGTTGACGGAAACGTGCTTTTAATGTTTTCACCGGCTGGTTTGGAAATCTCCAGGATGAGTACTCACAAATTCCACGCGAATAGCGGGCCCTTCCTGCTCTGGCCAAAACCCTGGAAATATCGTGAACGATTTCCAGCAAACAGACCAGCCCTGTCCGGCGGTGCGGCTATCCCGGTGCGATTCATGCCCAAGCAAAGCACTGAAAGAGTGAAGCGTACTCTGAGCACCCGCAAGCGATACCATTTTGTGACGCAGCTCGTGTGCCTCGGACAAAGGAGATGAATATTTGATTGCCGTAGCACATGGCAGACCACGTGGGGAAAATGCCACGTGTGCGGGCGGTATTTTGATTGTCTGCGTCCCTTGTTCCCTTGTTGGTCAAACTTTGGTAGGTTTGGTCGCACAGAAACAGACAGACGGTCCCACCACCACCACCGACTTCACACCTTTCCTTCTCTCTCTTTCGCTCTCTCCTCGTCCAGTCATGAACATTTTCAAGCGCACAAAGTCGATTGTCACCAAGAACCCTGGCAGGCAGCAGGACTCCACATCCTCCTCGTCCTCCTCACGCCAACCCCTCGTCCAACAGACCAACATCGACCTCCTCTCGTCGCAATCATCCCTTTCGTCTCGGGATGATCATTCCTCATTGTCAGATCCCTCCTCCCTTGATAGTTCTCATTCGAAACGTTTGATTGCCCGAAAAATCAGTCATCGCGATGTCGAAGAGCCCAACAAGCCCAAAATTTCACAGTCTGTCTTATTCGCCTTTTTGTACCACTTGCATACCCATTCTCATCATTCCATTTAGTATATCCCCTTCACATTCTCCAGAAATGCAGTATTCTCGTGGTTTAGCTCCACCTCCAAGGTCGCCTCGTTCAGCCAAGCCAAACTATTCTGACATGTACACCCAAAACGATCTTCAGACATTCTCTTTCGGTGCAGCTCCTTCCACGCCGGCGTCGTCTTCTCTCCCTCCTCCCGTCGACCCTTTATCTCGACCCCGTGACGAAGCGGACTCTGACGAACTTTCCCTCATTCCGGATACCACTCCTCGTCCGTCTGTGGTCGGTAGCCATTACCCCCGCAGTCATCAATCGCAACCCTCGGGGTTGGAAGAATGGCAGCCGTCTTTCTCTCCCGCTCGAATAAAACCGCCAGGCAAGGGTGCCAAGGCAGAGGGAACATCGCGTGAACGAGACTCAGATACGATGTCAACTCATACCTTTGGCACTTCATCCGCTTCCGCTTCCGTCTCTTCACTTCCCAGACTCAGAGGAACCAATTCGCGTGCCGACTCTCGAATCAGTGGTTATTCTAGTACCACACCACAAACCTCAGCCAACGATCTTACATCTGACGAAGACGAGGACATGATTGGGCGGCATCCGCTCCCTCCAGAACCTCGGGACCCGAGTTTAACCAACCACTTTATAGCTCAGGATCAAGAGTCCTCACTCTACCTTTCCGAAGAAGAATTCGATGGGTATGAAGATTTCGAACCTGAAATTGAAATTGACTCTGTAGCCAACGAGGCTAGTGACCGTGGAACATATTACGACTTTTCGAACGCAAGCCGGGAGAGTTTCACGATGGATCAAGGTGAACGGAGGGGCAGCCTAGCGATGGCTATCCCCTAATACAGTCATCGGATAGGTCTTACCCTGACCACCGCGCTAGGGAATATAGCGCAGTCAATACCCGACGACCAAGCAGAAGTTTGGAAGATCTGCATTCTTTCTCCTTCGCACAAGGGCCTGGTCCATATTCATCGGCGTCATCGCCAGGCGGACGAACACCCTCTTCCTCCAGCACCAACTTCTGTACCTGAGAGTGAAGGAGATTGGCGAGACCTCCGCAAAAGGTCCATCCAACGAGATAAGGACCTACCACCTATCATGCCTGTCGCAAGCTCTAGCTCAACGGCCGTTGCATCCAACTCCTCTAACCCAAGCACTTCATCCAGAGGAACGTCTGCTATGGATGGCTTCGATACATCCTGGTTGCAAGAATACGGAGTCAACGGCGTTGTGGGATTTGATCCATCAGAGATGGCCTGATATAGTTGAGGAAGGTAACCTTAATGGTCATCGACCCTCGCTATATTCCTTCCGTAAAGGAAGTGCTGCAAGTGCCTGCAAGACGGCATAGCACAGTTTCTAGCAATATCGACATCATGCATAAAAATATAGTAGGTCAATGGTCGAATCAAAAATTCCGGGACCAGCGGCAAATGTGGAGGTTTACAAGGGAAATGGATCGTCAGGACGAGGATAGTAACCGTAACCATAATGGCGGTCAGGAGAGAGAGAGGGAACGTCCTAGCATCTCAACTCTTTTCGCATCTCGACCAAGCACCAGTGGAGAGCACAGTAACGGTCCCATTCCGTTTTTCGACAAACCTGAGGGAAAGGACAAGGCGGCCGCTGTCAAATCCAAAGAGAAGCCTCACAAGGAACCCTGGAGGGGGATGGCTCTGGATTCTGAGGAAATCTGGTTTAACGGAGCGAGCGGGAAGTTTAGAGTGAATAGGAGGAATGCAATTCGTTCGTAATCTCTCCGTTCTCATATCGAGTAAAGATTGTTAACCATAGTTTGGTCTCAGCTGTGGAACAGGGCAAACCTCCCCAACAACGACTCAATATCACGTATATCCGCAGTCCTTATATCCTTAACGCCACCAACCGGGATCCTGCAGATGGACCTGCCATTACCATTCACAAACATTCCAAGGCAGCAGCGTTCTCTATTAGTCGTCACTACCGAACCAGGCCCCCTGCTAACGGCAATTCCGGCGGAGCTACTTCGCCTCATGACACGGCGGTATCCCTTCGCCACAACACTTCTTCAGTCGGGCAAGTATCCTCAAAAGATTCTGCAGAGGGAAGTCGCAAGAAGGGGAACATGATCTTGCTTGGTACTCGGAAGGTACAGCGAGCTTACACCAGTACCGAACACGACAAGGAAAGCTCGAGTCACACGGTTTGTTGGACGATAACTGGTCGCACAAGCCCCAAAGACATCGAGAGGATGAGGAGGGACGAGCACGAGAGGCAACGGTCAAAGGGCAAAGAGAAGGAAAGGAAGGACAAAGATAAAGGGAAGAGGAAAGCCGTCGAAGCGCCGGCGGTCAAACGGTTGACAGCTAAAGGAGAGTCAAAGTCTAGAGACTCCAAGCACAAGGAGTCCAAGTCTAAGGATATCCCAGGCCCCGCGCAGCCCCTACCCGATAGTTCTGAGGGTAGCAGTGCTGGCAGCGTGGCCAATGCTATCTCCAGCGGCGACAGTGGTACCCTCGTCAACAGTTCGACTGCCGTTACGACCCCCGAACACACGGAAGCTACCAATTCAGCCGGCTCTGTTGGTTCCGTAGAGCAATCCATCCTAAGCCAGGAAACCACGTCCTCTGATCGCACAATTTCTAGGGCCAACTTCTATCGTAGTCCTCCGAGGAGGCGTGGCGTTTATGACATCGACGACGACTATGACGATGAAGACAGCTCAGAGGAGCGTCCTCGGTATCCGACTCGTACTCCTCATCGTGAAACCTACGCCGCTCTACCTCCAGAGGTTTTTGAATCTGTCCATCAGGAGCATCCCCACACTGGATTGTTTGGTGGATGGGGAAGGTCCAAAGGTAGCGACCGCAGTGTACCTCGTCCAAACCCCTATGAACAGTCGTACAATCCTCCCTGGCCCGTCACGCAGCCGCGTTCTAACTCTGAGACGCGCAAGGGTATCGTCGACGACCTCAACATGTCCTTCCAGGACGTCGGTCTTTTGCCTGCCCTTGGCGAGATTAAAGGGTCGTCTAGCCACAACGGGCAGCACAAGCGTAAGAGGGATCAGCATCCCAAGAAGCATATCAAGCGCCCTTCTGATAAGACCCAGATTGATATCTTCGAGGAGGTTCCAGACGACGCACTTTATATGCTCCTTCCTCTTTGGCCAGGCGAGACAGACCCAAGTTCTGCAAAGAAGTACCCGTACTCCGCACCTGCTATCCCCACCAACGCTCGACAGTACCTTCTGATCTATTGGAGGTCCCATGTAACCCCGCCTCCGGTTAGCCAAGAAGAGGGATCCAGCAAATCGAAGTCCGGAGAGAAGAAACGATCTCAAGAATCTCCAGTCTCATCTGGGGATAATGTCAACGACCGAGTTGTCCTTCTTCACTCCTTCCATATCAGCGGGCGAGTTTTTGCCTATCGCGACCTACAAGGCTCTGGCGTTCGCATCCCAGATGTTGGTTTGGCGGTGTCGGGCCCTTTGAAGGACGCCTACGACAGTATCCCTGACACCATTCGTAAAGACGATTACGTTATTGGTGTCTGCCATTCTCGCGAATCGGGCATCGAATTCATTCCGGAGGGATTCGAGAAGATGGGCTTGTCGAGGACCATACCAAACCCAAGACCAGCAGAGCCTTCTGAAGATGACGATAGCCAGTCCTTCGACACCATCCCCGTTCTCACTCCTATCGGACGTGCGGTCATGGAAATGGCATGGCTCGGTTCGATGGCCGTCACCAGCTTCAATCCCAACCTCTGACATGTCCATAAAATTCGCATCGAAAACATAGGGTTCTCTTCATTTTGTTGTGTCGTTGGTGTTTGCATGGCTCTGTCAATTCGCAGGCTTTTCTAGCTTCCTCATTCACAGCATTTTTTTTTCTCCTACGCTCTTATCTCTGCCATGTATCATATCGATATCCATTATATTCCCTTATACGATATTTAGTGCTCTCGATTTCAACGTGCCCGCTTTTTATCGTACTTTGATGTTCCATAGCCACTCAAGGACACCCCTGCGCCTTTGCCTCTATACCATATTCCACTGCTCAAATTAGGATACATGCACAGTTTCCACGAAACGAGGCAATTTAAAGACTGCCTTGTTTTTAGATGTATTACAGAATGACGTTTGAAAGCATAAGATATCCATACTGTATTCGAAGGTCCTGAATGACAATTACTGTTTGATTCCAGTGAAGAGGCTCTGTCACGTCCAGAATGTCGTTCTCGTTATTCAACGCCCCGTTCCTTCAGTGGTGTTGCTCGTCCACGTTTGTTCGATTTGCGACCATTTGTCTGTGTGGTAGGGTTGATTGCAGCGGGTCGGAGAGAGGCTGAATATCGGCAAAGTCATTAATAAGGCGCGAGGCTGAGCACAAACTTCATACCATGGATCACTGGTTTCAGGTTGTACATTCGATGCAAATATAAAACGGCCTGCTCTTTATCTTTGGCCTATCGACGTTGTCACAGTAAGTGAGTGAAACTGGCTCATTCGGCTAGTCAGGTTCACAAACCTCAATCATAAGATCTAGAAGGTTGTATGTTGAAAAAAGTAGCAGAAGCTATACGAGATCTGACTGACCCATATCAAGAGGCAGGTCTTCTGGTAGATTTTCACATCGGTCGGCATGAGCTCTCCGTTCCATTAGAGTGACGGCCCCAGGACGCTGCTCACTCAGATGCTGCTTGGGTTTTATGCCGCGACGAGTCCAGATCGCATTCGCCCGCTTTATGATGGCGCTTGGTGGAATGGAGGATGGATAGAGTGCATCATGGTGATAATCTACGTGACATTTAATGTCCCATAAACAGGTTCGGTTCGGTTCAACCCACGTACCAAACGCCAAGGGTACATCAAGTTCTTCGCAAACGAGTAACAGATCTTCGGCATTGTAGCACATCTGAGAAGAATTTGAATGAGGGGGAAATGCGAGCAGACGTATGCGAACTAGCCTCGTCATTCTCAAGAACCAAGCGGTTGCGAACGTTATTGGGGAGAGTTCCAATAGTTTCCTTTAAACGCTGCAAAGTCGTGGGTTTATCGTTGTATACGCCACCTCCCTTTCAATTAATCAATTACCAGTAGAAAAGTCCAAGGCAGCGATAGAAAACTTACATGTATAACCATAACACTATCCTTCCCAAGGCACATAAGGTCCAACATTTGACAATGGTACACCAATTCGCGAACTGCGGCCTCGACAACAGCGGGTTTGGGGCTTCCCAGCTGCGTATATTGACCAGGGTGAACAGTTAATCGGTGTCCTATACTTATTGGCAAGGGCACCAGCTTTAGGCTAGTTGCGATGCACAATATTCTAAGGAATACCCATGAACAGCATGAGACGCAAAAGGAAACATTTCTGATGACAGTCTGAAGAATCGTATATTCTGCAAAGCACGCTTTAGTCAACCAGCCTTCAAGAAATGATTGCAGTTCTTACGTTATCTTCGTTCCATTGTATGATGGTTAACAAGTCTTCCACGTTCTTTCGTCCCAATTCCTTGACCCAATCCAATCCATTTTTACGGAGGGAGTCGAGACTGTAAGGTTTCGATGCAGTTCTAAAAGTCAAGGAATATTCAAGGACTTACCGACATGTCCTCGAGCAGAAAACTGATGCTGAGGGCGGCTTCTTGTTTCGTAAAACCGTGTTGAGACATGCATAGCCTTGTAAATTCACAGATATTTTGTCAGAAGTTGGATAAGTTGACAACGTTGTACAGAAGGCCCACCAAGTCTTCCTTTGAACTGGGTTTCCTTCCTCTCAACATCGGGAATCGAGTAAACCGGATCCGGCTTGGGATTAGATTTCGCCTTGGATTTAACAGACCTGGTGAGGTCCTTGAGAGTGTCAGATTTTCTGGCCGCCGGGTTGATAGTGGAGAATCTCTTGCTAGCTGGAAGAGGCACATGGCCCTCGTCTGTTAGTGGGTTTGAATTGGAGTCACGCTCGGAATTCCTTCGCTTTCGTGGAACTGTGGTTGGAGTGGATTGCGACAAGTCGGGATTTGTGTCAACCTGAATCGACGAGACTGACAGCAGGCGAGCGCTCCGACGGAGAGGGTGATTCAGCTGCGAAACCAGACCATTCATCGCTGGAAAACTCTGAGAGGGAGACAATGCGAATAGGGGATGCCATTGGCATTTATGAGGTCAGACGCAACAGCAGGTTTCGATTCCTGCCCATCATCGGTACTTAGGTCAGGTGACCGTGACAGTTGTGGATTTCCATGACTGCCCCGATAAATTTCCAATAAATTTCAGCAGAAAGTAGTTGTCCATCAGGAACTGGTCTAACTGCAGCGAGTGAGTACTACTAATAGTAGTCGATAAGGTGAGTCTTCCTGGTGAGATCAGGGTGAGATTGAACGAATTTCGATGGTGGGACTTTCGAATACCAAGATGGTGACTAAGCACGGGTGTCAAGCTTGATGGTGTTGCAGTTACTTCAGGACGCAACTACCATTCATCCTCTTGCCAATGAGTTGGGCTGGGTAAGCATTCGGTCAAAACATTGTCTTTGGCGGTTTCTCTGACTCGCTTTAGTTTCAAGAAATCTGTCAACAGGGCTGGAACGACCGTACGCGGCTTCCTTTGCCCCTAATGGTCGCAAATTCACAAGTCCCTTCTGTAGCTGTTGCAAAAGACAGGTCAAATTGAAAGGACAGTTGACCGGGAATTTACTGATGAAGAGGCGAAGTATCGCATGTACGTTCCGGTTATGGATCGTATCACCAAACGCATGATCGTGACCTCTTGGTTTCATCCTTCGCAGATTCGAGAAGGAATGCCAAGCTTTGCAGAAAGACAGCAAGGCTTATTGGGATGCAATGCGAGGCAAGGAAGCTCTCACTACTTGCGCTCTGTTATACTGAACTTCGGGGAACCTTCTAGCGATGACCGCTGCTCAAAGTCGAATTGCTGAAACACTGGAGACATTCTACGGTGCAGCTGATCGTTCATCCGACGGAGCTATGGCGGGCCACGCGTACAAGCGATCTGTCGATGACTTGGATACTACCTTCACTCGAGAACTTGTGCATATTTCTGTTTGATTACTGCCGCTTATCTTCCGTGGCTTATTTCTACATTTAGGACGGACCATATCGTACAACCATTTCTGAGCCATTAGGGAAAATGTGCGCGTACTACCCGGTAGTGAACGAACACATAGCGAAAAGGAATAAGAAGGTAGTCGGCAGTTTATCAAAGGGGTGCATTGGGTTGACTCCTTCTCTCAGCTTCTGGATTACGACTCAGCGAGAAGTAAGCTCAGAAAACTCATTGATAAGCCCAGTGAAGACCCAACCAAGTTGCCAAGAGTTTGTCTCATGACAGACGCTTCGTCTGCAATTGCTAATATCTACCCGCAACTAGGCGCAGCAAGAACACGATGAATGCAAAGAAATGTTCGATATGCTCAACGATCAACTCATAGCCGAATTACCCCAGCTCTTGGATCTTCGAGTGCCTTATTTCGACCCCAGCTTCGAAGCCATGATCCGTATGCAGGCTAAATTTGCGGAAGAAGGTTACGAAAAGCTCAGCGGTGTACAGCGGTCAGTGATTAGAGCCATTGTACGCCAGATGACCTTCAGTCTGAATGCTTCCCTGATAGCTACTTTGCCGATAACGTCCGTGACGATTATGCTGCTGGTCAACTAGATGCACAGGTACTAGATTCACTCATGACACATGTTTTAACTTATTTTAAAAACGTCAGGTGGAAGGGATACTTCAGGAAATGCGGGAACTTTCGATTTGTGGAGGTAATTAGAATCTGGGCGCCATCTTGTAGTAGGTCCTTTGCACGAGTACCAGAATTTTTTTGGTGTCATCTGTCATGAGATTCGGATCGAGAGCAAAGCTTAAAGATAAGACTATTTATCGCATTCAAAAGCGAGGTGGGCTACAATACAATAACTGATTTTACGTATTCGCCACCCTTTAATGAAGTCAATAACTGATTTATAACGAAATTATGCATCGGTTCAAAGAGCTGAAAGTGAGTCGAAAATGGAAAACTGCACGCAGTTAACATCAAAAGGAAAAGAACTCGAATGTGTAAAAGAAACGCACTAATTTGGCTTACTCTTGATTCTGCATTCCTTCAAGTCGATTGATCAGTGAGCCTTTGTTAGCAATGCGCTGCTCCAAAGGTGGTGGTTGGGGGGGCCTGTAGTCCCTGTGGTTCTGTTTCATGACACGGGGACGAGGCCCTTTGTTGGGGTGATAGCCTACGTCCGAAGGGGGCCCACGCAATTTCGTTGAATCACTGAAGCGATTAAGCAACTGTGGAGGTGAGTCATAATTTCGATAATTCTGCGTCGGTGAATTGTTGTTCTGATAGGGATGGTCTGAACCTTGAGCGACTGGCTGCGGGTTTGCCTGACGACGTTGATTTTGCTGATCATATCGTTGACCGGATACCCGGATGGGCCTGACCCTCCCTGTAACCAGAAAAAGGAGGTCTGCGTTCTGGTTCTGGTTCAATTCTCTGAGATAGTGGAGTTTGCTGAGGAAGTTCGGGTGAAGGAGAGCGGCCGTACTCCGCAGTGTGACTCCACTCGTCCTGGTACGCTTTTGTGCCAGGATAACGGGGCCCAGGATGGTAATGACCGCCTTCACGTGGCTGTAGATGGTCTCCATATCTCGGTCGTCTACGTGGCGGGCTGCCGACATCTTGGTCGTCGCGCAGACGTTTTTGCCCTATAGGCGGGACAATCTCCGAAGACATGGAGCGACTGTTGGGAAGGGCCCGATCAGGAGAAGGGCCTCGCGAATTGTTATCACTACCTGAGCCTTTAGATTTCGCTGGGGGTCTTCCGGGATGATTGTTATATGCCGTGAAAGTTGGCAAGGGTTCCGGAGTGTGACGGGGCGGTGAATAGTGATCCACCCAAGGGGGAGGTTGTCGTTGGGAAGGACGACGGTTGGCTGTAATGGTGGCAGGAGGAAGGGCAGGGGGAAGCGAAGGAAGAAGGGAAGGAAGAGGAGCAGCAGGAGCAGCAGCAGGAGAGTAATGGTCAACCATTGGCCGCGGTGCGCGTGCCTGGAGCCGCTGTCTATGGTCTGGCATACCTTGAAGACTTGGCTGGAGCCTTCCATCCATATTGGCTACATCTGGTCGCACTCGAGAACCCTCATTGGAGCCGATAGAAACCCGATTGCTCATCAGAGACGCAGATCCTAAAGGTAATTCAGGCCGACGCGGCAAAGTGGGTGAGAGGTTCAAAGGAGCATTGATAATAGGGGGGTCCTCCTGGTCCGACAAGTGATTCGCAAAGGGGGTCGTTCATTTGCTGAAGCAACCGACGATACATTTTGGAGAGAGGCAGTTGAATTAACGACAGCAGGCTTGTCTTTGTTGAACGTAAGTTCCTGTGGTTTGGATGCAGCAGCGCTAGAGGCTGTAGGTTGGTCCAATGTCGCTTCATTATCGGTAGGAGAAGGCAAGGAAAGGAGAGGAATATCCCCAGGCGGCTCGGTTTTTGTCTTCTTTCGAGGCGGGCCTATCTTAATCGGGGATATCGCGCCATTTTGATCACGAGAAGCCGACGAAGAAACCTGGTAATGAGGAACAGGAGCTTCTGGTTGTGGTTGTTGTTCTAACTTTACGAGAGGCTTCGTATCTGCTTCCTGCTTTAAAGCCAGGCGTTGAGGGATGCCATTGGCATCCATAAGCCTCCGTAAATTCGCCTTCTGCGCTTCAGGCGAGATAGAGGGTACCAAAGAACGAGGAAGCAATGGAAGGTTGCCGATATCCGAGCCTTCAGTGTCAACCGAAACAGTCCGTAGGGACGGACTTTTCGCCGGTGGTGGTGTGGCCGGTCCTATGTGCTTTGGAAGACTTTGTGGACTCGGGCGAACCCTTGTCGTCTTCAGCAGTTTGTGAAGGTGCAACCAAACCATTTTGACACCGAGGCCAAGGAAGGGGATGTGGAACTTGATTTGTACGACCTTTGTCGGTATTGGCGAGACCGTGGCCAACTGGCGTGACGGGCTCCTCTTCACGATGATTCGAGGAAGACACGACAGACGAAGGATCGATCGACATTTGGGAACCGCCTACTGAGTCCAGGAATGGACACACTGACCGAACCAGTAGTGTCGGCTTGGCTTGGGGCATTGGTAGGCATGGACGACGATGGAAGAGCAAAAGGGTCGCTCGATGCAATAGGTGCACGAAATCTATCCGATACACCTGTCTGTTGCCTGCCAGGACTCCCGGTAAGAAGGGTCTTCTTCGAGACAACATTTCCACAATCATAAATGGCTTGAGGTGGGGAAATTATAGGAAAAGATGTGGCAGAAGTTGTAGGAGAAAAGATTTTGTCCACTGGCGAACCCTGACCGAACTTGGCCGCCCGCTCATCCTGGATCCTTTTAGCAGCCTCCACAGACGCCCGTTGCTCTTGGAGCTTAAGCTGTACAATTCGCTGTTGTTCAGCATCAGCCTGCTCCCTTTCAAGGCGTTTTGCCTTTTCCTCGATGCGGATTCGGTCGTCCTGCTCCTTCTGCAACTGAGCGCTGTTCTGCTTCTCCATTGAAGCTTCCAGGGCTCGCTGTTCGCTTGCCCTCCGAGCAGCTTCCTCTCGGGTGCGCTCCAGTGCTTTCAGCTTAATTTCAGCCTCTTTTTCCTCTTGCTCTTGACGGGCCTTCTCCTGTTCTTCGGCTGCAATGCGTTCAGCTCGTCGTCGGGCAATGTCAGCGGCGAGCAAGTCGAGTTTTTCCTGCTCTTTTTTCATCGCCTGCTCCTTGGCTTCATCTTGCAAGCGAAGTTTTTGAAAATTTGCTGCAATCTGCTTATTACGTTCTTCGCGTTCTTCGCGTTCTCGCTTCAAGGCTTGGGTAGCGGAATCATCTTCAACCATCAGGGGGGGAGATATAGAATCCGAAATATCGACACCGATGGCCGATGATTGTAGTGAGTTACTTTGGACTGTCGACGAGGGCGAGGAAAGACTCGGCACGACGCTATTTGAATGGGTGCTACGAGTGTCTTGCTTTCTGTGCTCGGATTGATCTTTCAGCTCGCGCAGACGTTTAGCTTCCTGCGCCTCTCTGTCGCGCACCCATTGTTCTAAAAGGTGAGAATTATCTTTCAGCGTGTCCAAAGCGTCGTTCCATTCTCTTGTTCCTTGCGCGGAGGAGATTTTTTCAACAGCGGTCATAACCTCGTCAGCCCGTAGTTGAATGGATCCAGCGACGGCGAGGCACTGGCGTGCCGCATCCACAGACTGTTGTGCGGATCTCAAGGCTTGTTGAGCCAATTCGTTGGCCTGGCGGGCGGAGGAATTCACTTTTGTGCAGTGCTCTTTCGCAGACTGAGCTAGCTGCAAAGCGTCCGTTATGCTGACAGGCCCAAGATTAGAAATGGCTGATGAAATGCGCATTTGAAGTGCACGAAGTGATGCAAGACTGGGTTCGTTGGGTAGAGATGACGGATGTGGGGACAATGCGATGTTGGAAGGCAGAGACAGAGATGCATCAGACGAAGATGAAGTGGGGGCAGCAGCATTATAAGGCACTGCTGAACTATGTCTCGACGAGTCGGTTTTAGGCTGATTTGAAACGAAGGGAATGGGACCTGGAGGACAGTCATCCACTTCACGATTTTCAAGGGAAATATCCGATATAGTTGAGGCAGGTTTTTGAGAGGCGGAGGTACCGACCTTCCGTCCCAAAACAGGATCAATGTTCTGTAAGTCGATACTCATAGCATTACTTTCGTAATCAGGAGGGTCCAACATGGATAACCGTGCTTGCAAAGAAGGTTGTCCTGGGTTTAGTCTTTCAGAAGAGGAGGGTCCGTTGGGCAGATCTGGCGATAAGGATGGAGAGCGGTCCAAGTGTTGGTACGGAAGAGTATCAAGACCTGGTGCTGATATACGCTGGAGCAATGCTGGTTGTTGTCCAATTGTCTTGAATTGAAAATTAGAAAAGCTTGGAGGTGCTGGTGAAACTGGAGGAAGTGCCGAGATAGTACTGACATGAGTTGATGTATAGGGGAAAAGACGGCCATTTGGGTCGTTGGAGGAAAGATTGGCCATGATTTAGATGGGCGCTGAATTTTTGAGTTGAGGCAATGGTAAGAGTTACGGTATGTAAATCAGGTACATACCTCGAAAATTCTTTCTGACACGATGGCCGTCGACAGCTGCTGGCATACAGCGGCAGCACTAGACACTTGCCGTATACTTACGGTGGATGGGGAGGTTTGAAACGAAATAACGGGCGGTTGTGGTTGAAAATTGAAAGGAAAAGGGTCAGACTGTCTATCAAACCACCCCTTTGTTCCACATGCTGACCAATTCGTCGGCCCGCCTTTTGCCTCTGTCCACCACAGCTCCTCCAACCTCGACCACGAAAGATCGGTGTAACTCGGGATATCGACTGATCTATATATAATCATCGCTGTTTCCTGCAGTCGTCACCTGGCCAATCGATACTGGGTGCGACTTCCCAGTCACCGGCGTCTTTGACGCGCTATTTGCCTATGTACCTATCATCGACAAGACAGTCTTAGACTCTTATGGCAACGTTGTGCTCCATGCATTTTGTCTCCAAAACCTTTACATGCTTTACAGCTTGTATGCTTCGACTCGGACACGACCTAGGGACGGGCTTGGCCTTCTGAGCTTAGCATCTCACGGATCCCGGTGACGACCAGACATTCTTCGAGTCTGCCTTGTATTTCTAGTCACTCGGTCCCTGGTCGTACGTTTCTCGAAGCTCTCAGCTTTTTACCGCGGTTGTAACCCAGTTGTAATAGGTTGTAATCTGGTGTACTTAGCGGTGTAACTTGACTTCCTGTTGGGGTTATCTGAACTTCCCCGCACTACACGACTTCTATCTTCGTTCCCCGGCGCTATTATATTATCATATGGCAATGAACCGCTATTGATCTTCTATGAACTTGAAGGTCACTCACTGTAGGAACATGTGGACACTAGACAGCAAGCAGATCCGGTATGTCGGTGCCTGAGCTCATATATGAACGGTCAGAATTTTCTAACTGTCCAAAGAACCCCATCTTCACCCATTCTCTTGCTTTTGCACTCCCGCCATTATGCGTCCCACATTCTTTTCTGCACTCATTTTTGTCGCCATTGGTGTTTCTGCAGCGCCGATAATCGAACGGGATGCCAGCGAGTTGACTGAACGGGGTGCCGTCGATTTTTTCGATCCTAGTAAAGGAGGTGGTTCTCAGCTCAACCAATCTGGCGATGGCGGGGAACCCTTGAATGTATGAGTACACGTTGGAACATCAGAGCCGTTTGCTTAGCTATCTACAGGTCATTATCTCAGGGAAAAGCTCTCCAGAAGTCCTTACGCCTGACGGTTTTCTAAATTATGCTCGTGCAATTGGTTTGTAAGTCGTCTACTGTGATCCGTGCATTGAATCTCGCTCACATATCTCAGCACCAAGGAATGTCTCGGGCTTCACAGCGGAGCAGCGCAATTGGCCAACCTTGGTGATGGCCATGGCTTGTTGGGTGAAAGGGTATGAGTTCTGGCATGGATACTGAACATAAATTAATATGCGGTGCAGGAAGTACTACGAGAATACTTCGGCATTCCAGTGCTTGGATCATGTTTGGAGAGCTTGACTGGAGGTGACCATCTTCGGTGGGTTCTAGCACCTGTAACCCGTAACTCGCAATATCTGACACTTGACGTTCGACTGAAGTACATACCGCCAAGACGGCCCGACGGCGAATAGTGGTGCACTTTTCCTAGCGTAAGTGCGCGTCGTAACTCCAG
This sequence comes from Galerina marginata, assembly GCA_023014335.1. Classification (NCBI taxonomy): domain Eukaryota; kingdom Fungi; phylum Basidiomycota; class Agaricomycetes; order Agaricales; family Galerinaceae; genus Galerina; species Galerina marginata. The sequence continues at coordinate 1,776,840 of JAECYW010000011.1, read as the reverse complement.
TAGGCGCATACATTGACAAAAAGTCTTTCTTACAGCGTGTCCCAAGAGGAAGACCTTGAGGATCACCATACCATTGCTCCGAATGGCTACAATATTGGCCGGTGAGCAACAACTTCACTTTAGATAAGGTACATTACCCATGAAATCACGTCTTCTTTTTTCTAGTGACAACTTTGTCAAAAAGGCAGTGGGCAAGAAGCAGTTTTTGTTGAAGACTTACACCACAACCGTCCAGGACGTCACAGGCTTGCTCCCCGCCGGCTCTGCTGGCATAAATCATGGTGTGTTTGACAATTATTGTCTAAGGACTTGATCCCTAATATACTATATATTCAGGAATCTCTCAGGATGGTGTCGTCAAACTGCTGACCGTAAAGGTTGGCGGTCTTTTTGGTTAGTTTGCCATTCTTCTATCTTGGCAAGAACAAACGGGTTTTCGACCTACACTCTGCGTTGAATGGATGTTTATTTATACACTGTCTTTACTACTCAAATGCGACTAATTTATTGAACGTCCAAGAAATTCATGGCTTCGTATTATGCTGCCCTAAGCCCAGACCTCAGGATCCATTCGACAGCTTCGCGGAAAGGTCCTCTTGTTCCCCTGATCCCTCGTAACAATCTGGGTGCAACGTCGTCTTTTCAGGATGCGTATATTTCTCCGTTTGGATGACTGCTCCATTACATCCATTACAAACAGTGTAAGGGGCAGGCTTTGCTAGACGCGCAGGGGTTCTGGAATATACTTCAACTGGCGCGGTTGTGTCCTTGGGTACTGTAGTTCATTCCTTAAGACGTTTCACAAAGAGTATTATTCATGTATGCGTACCAATCACCATCGTGCTCCCTTTTTTTGTAGCTACTTCGGCCAGCAGGTGACGTCTTTGTTATCCCTGCTGGAATGCGCTTGGTCACTGGTCAGAAAGAGCTTTCGCATCGCGGAATAAGTGCCAGGGAATACCAAATAAATCGAAAGAAAAAGTGAGGTGCTGTGAAGGTGAGAATGTGGGCAGAATTTACTTGGGCCGACTCAACAGGTTAATCAACTATTCATTTCAGAGGCGTCTTGCATGTGGCAAAAATAAGACAAAGCTGAAGTTGGATAAGGCAAAGCCATCTTGGGCCCATGGAGAATCCACAGGAATGCATGCTATTCACCAGGATGGTGTTTCCGACGTCGGTGCCGCCCAGAGAGATACATTTTGTCAAGACATAAGTGACGATTCATGAGAACACTTGTACCGTTTGGCACTATCGGTCCACAGTCTACGACTAGGCGAGCTCAGGCGAGAGAAAGAAATTTAGGGCTTGGGTATAGTACTACGGAGTCAATATCAGCTAAAGCTGGTCAACTTTGGGTCAACTTCGCGCTGTGCTCGAGCCAATAGAGCCATGCAATGTTGACAGATGCGGGCAGACGTCAAAGCAGATTGAAGTCACAGAAGATCAGATAAGCACTGGGATTAAGTTTATGCGCAGATATAAGGTCATACTTTGGTCATACTTGTCGATGATCCCAGACTCAGTTTCAACTCGATAACGGGTCTAGACTCAGAAGTGACCTTGAGTGACTCGATCTGCGTCCACGTCCAGAGATTGATTCTTGGATATTCCACGGTACATGTCTAACTGAAATAGTCAGGGAAAAGCCCTGCGATGACGAGGGTTTGTCCGCTGTGGATCAAAGCGCGATGTTGTGACAAAGCCGCGTTAAGTCACAGTCTCGTGACGCAATCAGGCTTATCCGGGGATACCCTTTACGTACTAGCCCCTTTTTGATCATCCTAATTATCAGACTGTTGGGTGGCACAGACTCAAAAACCATATAAAAGTAGTCTCCACGCACAATTGGGCACCCATCTTTTCCGCTTTCCCCGTTTTACAGGTTCTCCCCACATTCACAGAGCCAAGCCTCTGGTTTACGTTGCGATTTAATCTTCGACTTCTCTTCGACGGGTATTTTGAAGAAAAGTATTTTCGCCCTAAAACGTGGTATGCATGATGCCTTCTATCCTCACCAAACCCGCTTGGCCTCATTTCATTTATATATAAGTAACAAGCATTCCATCCCACCGACAAAACCAGTTGCAAGCCCAAGATGAGATACGACTCAGTCCCTACCGTTCCCGTCAGTAACATGGTCCCGCTCAATGATATGGTGATGCCCCAGGAAATCAGCTTGGATTTGAGGTATGTGGCATAGATTAAGCCACTCATTAGATGCTTATCTATGCATTTGTTTTTGCAGTTCGCGCAAGAAGATCGTCATCCGTCCACTGCTGCAACGCAATGCACTCTCGAGCGTCCGGCCATCTTCCAAGCCACTTGTCGTTGGCACCTCTATCTTTAGTTGCAAACGCAGTGAACGACCTGTCGTCGCCACTCCAAATATAAACTCAAAGGCCAAAGACCCACCGAAGGCTGTACAAAAACAACTGACATTGACCAGTCGCAGTACCACTCCTCCAAAACGAAGTCGGGTTTCTGATACGGCGAGGGTCGCGAAGTTAGAGAAAGCCAAAGAGGCAATGACTCAGGCGTTTTTGGGAAAGCGATGCCAAATGCTTGCAGTACAGAAGCCTGTTTCCAATTTCGTGTCGACGGTCGCGCTTTCGAATGAAGGGAGTTTATTATCACAGTTCTCAGAAGAATATGCAAAATGTGGTTGTAACATTAATGGGCGACCTCAGTGCCAGAGATGCAGGTTTTTGCGGTTGACAGACAGGTCAGGAATCCGAGGTCTTCCGTTAATTGAATACGCTGACACGAAGTTAGGTTTTGCAATCTTGTGAATGCCCAATGCGAAAAGTGGAATATGCAAATGTAACCGACCCGAACGAACCTATCAACAATTATTTAATTTTCCGATGTACAATAACAATCTCACCCATCATAATCAGTATATATCATCAGCATCTTTTAACCCATTTACTATTAGCAAACACAAATCCGTCGCGTGCGTCTGTATTTTCGATTGTGTTGAAGTTCTCCAGCGCCAGTGTGGTTCTCCAAGTGTGATCCATGGAAGTTAAAAGTCATCGATCCGCGAGATAAAGCTTTAATAGACTTCTTCAAAGGCGAGTAAGACTGGGTAGGTGTCGAGGTCCCTGGTTCGTCCGAACTTCGTCGACACAACGTCGACAGCTGGGTGAATGTAAGCAGTGAGCTTCAAGTTCGTGACTGTGATCGCTGAGTTTGTCACATCAATACTCCACCTACCACATTTGGAAGGTTTTCCATGACGTCCTTTCTGCAGGTTCAATGGTTTGCCTGACAAATTGTGCTCCTTCTCACCAGTGGCGCCCACCTAGGTTTTGTGGACTTCACCAGGTTTTACCTGCGACTACGAATGTTTTCGTCTCTGATATCTGGTGCCTCTCGCAGTTATGGAAAACGGCCCCAAAATATTGTCAAAATTGCGGTGTTGGACAGATATAGCCTTATCCGAAGATTCTTCAAGCAGCAGCGTCTTCTCACTTCTCAACCTGCTAACCATGCACCTCGGAAGTTGACCGCTCATACGAGACCTATCACCTGGCGTACCACACATTCAAAGGTAATTGGAGTGTCTTGCACACGACCTCTCCTCTATGCATCACTGGCCAGGACATTCGTGACCACCACTGAAGCACCCAAAATACCAGCTGAGGATCAATCCAAGAGTCCAAAGCCTCCAGAGGGCACCAATTCTGATCCACCTCAAAAAAGCATCGCTGATCCAGAAGACGCATTTCCTCATGCCCGCGACCACGAAAACTACTCTCGTTTCTTCCAACGACTCGCAATGTCGTTACCACATCCACACAGGCCAACACGTGAAGATTTTCTTAACGTTGCCACAGGCTTCTGGCAGCGTCTGCGCATTCGATTCAAGTGGTTTACTGTTCGGTCGTTTCGCAAATTCAACGCCGACGATATCTCTGCGTTTGTCACTTGGTTTGTTATGAGTCAGACATTATGGATATTGATAGGAACGTACGTATCTTATATTCCGCATCAAAGTGTATGGCCCACCCCACTCATTTTCCTACCATGTAGTACGACTTTTTTTTCAGTCGTATTTGCAACAATTAACAGCTTACGACTTCAACGTGGGTTGTCCAAAAGGTGCCTACCCTGATTGTCCTAACCAAATGACCTGCAGGCTATGTCGCCCGCGGTATAAGTGACTATCTCACATCCGAGACTGGCATCACAATTATTTTCGAGTCTGCCATCGTGCCCAAATGGAAAGACTCCCGACTGTCCTTCAAGAACGTTTACGTTTCTTTCAGGCCGTCCGGTGGCCAGGCAGAAGAGAAACCCGTAAAAGGTCATGAACACATGGCAGCTGTTGGGTACGACGTTAGCAATCATCCCGCGTACCATCGAATTGGGGACGACGACGACGAACCCAACGACGAGGATCTAAAATACGAAGATACAAATTACACGATGTTCGACTTAACCATCGATTCTGTGGATGTGACTTTATCTTTGCAGCGATGGCTGGACGGCAAGGGTTTAGTTGAAGATGCTGTAGTGAGGGGTGTCAGAGGTGTTGTTGGTAAATGGTGACTTCATAAACTCTCATGCACCTTAACTTATATACCTCCAGATCGACGAAACGTCTTTTGGGATCCAGACCACCCACTCGACCCCGCATTATTTCGCCACGAAAGTCGGCCTGGGGACTTTGAGCTGGAAAGCCTTCAGCTGGAGGATGTTCTCGTCACCGTCTACCAACCGGGTGATTTCAGACCATATACTGCATCTATTTTCCGAGCCGATATTCGGTTATTCCGGAAAGGATGGCTGTTCTACGATTTTCTATGTGCGGAGAACGTGGTAGGGCAATTCGACAACTGCTTGTTCAGCTTGCACAAGCCCCAAAGCATCGGACGCACAAATGAAAAAGATCTCAAAGACGGCGACTGGGCAAGAATGGTATTTTCTGTCTTGAAATGATGTCCTGTTGTTGAACACTGAATTTTTTATCAGTCTCGAATCCGTATTGATGGTGTAAACATTGACCATCTTCAGAACTCAACTACAATGGAAGGCCCAATTTCATGGATTACATCAGGGAAGGTCGATGCAGTTCTTGACATCAAGTTCCCTCGCGATCCTCAAGACAATGCCTTCGGTGCCATTCTCGAAGAAATTGCAGACGCTATCTCTACATCTCTTTCCAATAGTGATACAGCGCGCATTCCCGGTCAAAGGGAACTTGCAAAACCCCCCTTGACGGTTCCGGAAGTCGAAGACGAGGAGGGCAAAGAAGAGGACGATAAGCCAAAGGTCGTGATTGATATTGACTTAAGGTTCCGAGACCTCAAAGCAGCAGTCCCTATCTTCACTTCGGACCTGTCATATGTGAACTATGCACTTATTAGGCCGATTGTTGCTTTCATGAAGTGAGTGACATGTTCATCTTCTGTGTCGTTGCTGTTGAATGGAGGTCTCTGTTAGCGCGAATCGCACTTTGGTGCCAATACATTGCCGGGTAGTTCAAGACCTCAATGATTTCGATGGTGCATGGACTGTAAGTATTTTGGTCGTATTGTTTATTCTTTCGCTGATCTTTTCTTCAGATGTGGGAAAGTAAGGATATTCGTCACTCTTCAGGAACATTAATTAACTTAAATCCACCTTTTAGCTGGGCTTATGGACGCGATTTCACTCAAGGTAAGTCGTAACTTTCCTCAGCTCAGCTAACTGTGCTACAGCTTTCTGTTTGTAGACCTACGACGCCCTGGCATACCACGTCTCCCAGTCACATATGAATCGCCAACGAATGAAGGCCATCAGTTTGTGGAGCCTTCAAAGAACAGCCAGCGCAGTCATGTCGGCTCTTCGCAGTGTGACGGACCCCATGTCAGCGCATATCAAGGAGGCTTATGTGAACGGTCAGCAGCAGCATGGGTGGTTCGATGCTATTCCATTACATCCTGAAATATAGTCTAGCAGCGTCACCGATCGGCAATGGGAGTAGCTCCGGATCGGGAACGGGACGCGATCACCGATCATCAGCGCGCCAGGATGGTTGACCTCTAGGCCTGTTAAACTTGATTCGCTTAAACTTCGTAAATAGGCAGCCTATTTACCCCGGCAACACGCTTAAATACCTATCAAGAGTACTTACCCCTATACTCCTGTCTTCTTCCCCACTACCACACACTCATGAATTTTATACCCGAGGTTGGATATGAACTGCTTGATAGGGTGATTACATCCAGTTTGAGACCTGGTTGAAGGACACTAATCGGAGCCTACATTAGGGCCTCGTACCAGACTTTATCCTTCGAATAGCAATTCGTCATCTTTTGCGTCAACGCCTGCGCGAAATTAATGCAGGCTCTGTCGAAGCCAATCACGCAGCCAAAATGAAGTGGATTGAGGACGTTCGCACTCGCCAGACGATTGCAGACGTCCCAGAGAAGGCCAACGAGCAACATTATGAAGTGCGTTTTGTCCTCTGAGCCTTCACTGTCAATGAGACCGTGACACAGCAACCAAGGTCAAAACGGAATTCATACTCTCCACTCTGGGGCCCTATGGAAAATATTCTTCGTGTCTCTATCCAACAGGACGAGAAACCCTCGCAGAAGCGGAAAAGTTAATGCTGGAAAGTTATTGTGCGAAGGCCCAGTTGCGAGATGGGCTGGATATTCTGGACCTCGGATGTGGTACGGCCGCCTTCTTTCTATCTACGTCATTGATCCATAATGGTCCCAGGATGGGGAAGTTTGACGTTGTTCCTCGCGGAGGTGTGTCAAGCGACTCAAGCTTACATACTTACCCGTTTAGCCTATGATCCTAACGACATTGGCGCATAGAAATACCCCAATTCACGCATCACTGGACTTTCGAACTCTTCAACTCAAAAACGACACATAGCTGCTACCGCAAAGCAACGTGGACTAACGAATATCGAGGTGCGTCTTCATCTTGATTCTTGAGAATGTTGTATACTGTTCTTATGGTTTCTGTGGTCAGATCATCACTGCCGATGTTAATAACCATGAGTTTGGCGGTTCAACGCGGTAATGCTTGCAACCGTCTTTGAGCAATCCCCCTGCTGACTCGTTGCTGTCTGCCAGTAGGTTTGATAGAATATTGACCATAGAGGTAAACTTGATTATTTTATCACCTCGTCGACGTGTTGACACTAGGGTTATAGATGCTTGAGCACATGAAAAACTACCAGGCCCTCTTCAAGAAAGTTTCCACTTGGCTCCGCCCTAAGAGCGACAAAGCGGGGCAGGTTGAAGAATCGCTCTTGTTTATCCACGTATTTTGTCATCGGACCATGCCATATCATTTCGTAGAGGATGATGGGTGGATGGCTAAAAACTTCTTCTCTGGTGAGGCCATTCTATAACCTCTCTATTATTCTATTATGGTGTTGTTGAATAATGTCTATCTAAAGGGGGGACAATGCCTTCGCATGACCTTTTCGTGAGGTTGACATTGCTCAAGAGGCGCAACCAGACACTGATGCATTACTCCGCTAGTTATATTTCCAGTCCGACTTGACTCTTCTCCGAAGTTGGTACCTGCCTGGCACACATTACTCTAGAACACTGGAAGACTGGCTTCGGCTTACAAGACAAGAACGGCAAGAGTATGTCTTCCCTTGACTTGTTCTTCTAAACCTTCACTGAAGTCGCGTAGGAGGGCTGAAGGAACTCGAAGAGGATGCCATAGAGAAAGGCCAACCTGCAATCGAAGGGACGAAAGCATATCACAGGTATTGTCACGAATAATGATATAACCTGTCTCTAACCCAGATTTTTGGTTAGGTTCCGTGTCTTTTACATGGCATGTTCAGAACTGTTTAAGATGGACGAAGGAGAGCAGTGAGTATTTGTTATCATGGAACATTGACCTCGAGTACTCATTTTCCAACAAGATGGGGCATCGGACATTACCTTTTCAAGGCAAAATAGATGGAATCAGCAACCGTCCTGGTCATTAGAACTCTCAATATATCTCCTTCATATATTCGTCAATATCCACAACACGACTACTAAGTATAATATTACACATAGACAAAAGGGACTATCAGATCGGACGGTGAAATTAGTTGTCCTGGAGGTCGTTGAGGAGACGCAGGATGTTGAGGACTACATAGGACAATCAGTCAAGAAAGTTTATGGTGGGAACGTTGACACTCACAAAGATTGATGAAACTGTGACAGAGAGATACCATTAAGTTACGATAGAAGCCGAGGTGCACATGTCAGACTCACTCGAGATAGAGGCTGATGGAACCCATAATGAACTCGTCAGGGGACAAGCGCTTGTTGATGATATAAGTGTCGTAGACGATATAGCCGCTGAAGATGAGACATCCTCCAATGGCGAAGATGATATCCATGGTGCGACTGAAAGGGATGAAAATGCCTACGAGACCCGTCATGCCTGTCGTCGTATTGTAAGTGTGCCATGGGAAGATAAGGCGGATTGTAAGAAAAACGTACACAGCGCAATCAAGGAGCCAAAGAGGAACGGTCCCATTCCGGAGAAATCGTACTGAAGAAGAAATGTGAGTATGGTGTTTGGTGAGATGACAGAAATGGGCATGTACCTTGGATTGGAAAGTGAACAATGTCAGGCCAATAAAGACGCCGATTGTGATCAGCCTGTTAGCAAGTCAGCGAATAACGGCAGAAAACATACGAAGAAGGGCACGTACAAGGCTTGAAGGACGATGACGTTCCGGTAGAAGGAGACGGCAACCCCAAGGGTGAAAGCTTCCATGAGAGTGAATGTAGACAAGAGGACGAAGTTCCATGGGTGAGTGTGGCGCTTCCAGAACAGAAGGCCAAGATTGATTAAGGTGGCAAACAGTGGAACATAGAAAGCCCAAACACTGGAAGGAACCCAGGATGAGGATGGCTGTCATAACTGACAATCATAACACCTACTGGGTTTGCACCCAGAATATCGTGGATGGCGACTGAGAGACTATGCCGCCGACCAACGTTGTAGCAGCCTAACCATCAGTTAAGTAAGGGAAGAGAAATAGATCAATAGTGCTCACTATTTGGCAAACTGAAAGAAGAATAAGGATGCGCCTCATCATGAATACGGGGTGCTATCACTTACGCAGGATGGTATAGACTTTGCGAATGAACGCATTACGGATCTCTGGGGAGCTCTCGGAGACCGAGACACCATACTTTAAAGAGGGAACAATAGGTCAGATATGTTTAAGATGCCCTTCCAAGGGGATTGTTACCTTGAAGTCGTCTGGAAGGTCTCCCTGATTCGGCTGGTCGTAGATTCCGCCACCACTGCGACTGGAACCTGCTAACAGAGGCTCGCGGCTTTCATCATCAACGGAATTGTAGTTCGATTTAGGGTTTGAGCCCCCTGGGCCGTATGCAGGCGGAGGAACTGGATAGTTGCTCATGGTGGTGAAAGAGAGGAAGAAGTCAGCCCAGACTTCGAGTCGAACTGTGCAGTTCCCGCGCCGCGGCGCCGTGCTGACTCATCGTGCTTTAAATAGATTGCGTTCCTCATGCCTCTCTGACTTGAACAACTACCATGGCCATGGCTCCGTGTCTGAATACGACTCACGATTGCAATTCGTTATGGGCGTTTTGCACCAACTATGTTTCAAAACTTCTGTTGATTTTCTGTCAGCCACTCTTGCTTTTCGCCATAAATTTAGAATGTCTCGCTTCATTTACTGTTCTCGTATTCCACCCTGAGAGACATGAATTCTTCGCCCTCATTAACCGGAATAATACCAGATTCTTCTTTTCCAAGGCTTACTCGCTCTACATCTATGCCAGCCGTCGTTGTACCGGTCGTCGACGATGTCTTACCCAACACATTCTCCTTGTGGAACCCTGACCTTCTATCCAGCTCCCTCCTCGGACATCTCCAAGCTCATAAGCGCACTCCTTCAGCCATCTCAATGACCACCAACGTCCTCAAAAACCAGATTAATCAACTCCAGCGTCGCATTCATAGCCTCGAGGCCAAGAACGACGACCTCAAACACGAGAACAAGATGCAACACTCCGAAATCGGTGCTCTCAATGAAGAAATCACTACCCTTCGCATCGATTACTATGACCAGTTGGATCGAGGACGCAAACTTAGTATTTCTTCCAAGAGCGACAAAGAAGAGATCAGGACCCTCAAGGCCGAGGTATCTGAAGCCAATATATTCATCCAGGCCATAATCGACCTCAAACGCCCCATGGACGTTCTTTATGGGGCGGCTCAGGCCATAAAGCACGGTTCCGACGCTGAAGAAGCCCTCATAAATTCTATCATGGCCGCCTCTACTCGACGTGGATCTGCCTGGTCTCGGATTATTCCTGCTGTCGTTGGGCCACGAGGCCCAGACCATTATCAAGCTGCCATCAAACTTGTTCTCCAGTCAAGGAAAGAACTTTACGACAGCCAAAAGGCCTCCGACTTTTGGAAACAAAAGGCAAAAACTGATCCAAGCAACACCACTACCGTTACCCCTTCCCCTTCAGAACTCTCCGATATTTGTGCCCAAATGCTTAATGAAATGGAACGTTCTGCAAAGCCTGTTTTAGATGACACCTCAGTCAGATCGAATCCCAGAGCTTCTTCCCCTCATAATGTCAAGTCTGACTTCTCTGTCGACGATCAATTACCAAGGGTCTGCAGTGAACTTTCTGCATCGAAGGTTGATTCAACGCCGCAGGTTTTTATTTCCAAATCTTGCTGGGTGTCTTACGTTGACTGTATTTTCTATTTCATTTGCTCTAGCGCCTGGTACACTCGATCGACTCGTACCTTTCCCCCAAAGGCGAAGAAAACGAGGCCAAAGCGAACCTGTCCATCAAACAAGTTGCTAGGCTGCCTGCAACCCCGCATCGGACGAAACCCCCTTCTTCCGTTACTTCTCAAAAGGTTCCTCCGAAAAGTACTCTAATCAACGCTCCGCCTCTCCCTCTCAGTTTACCCAAAACCCCTGTCTCTCGCCGCAGAGTTGCGACCCGTCTGGCAGGACCCAATTCAACCATCTCAGTCCCTCGCTCAACTCTCAAACCCCCAACTCCTAAGTCTCCCATTCGCTCCAGGTTATCAACGCCAAGGACCAAGAAACCCGTTCTTCAGGACAGCAACGCCAACTTCTCTTCGTCAGTAAATCTCAAGTCAAACGAAGGAGGAACGAATGTAAATCCTTCCACCAACCCATCGGAAGTCACTTCAAGGCAGAACGTCTCTAAAGTTGCAAAGGATCTTGGGAAGCGACGAGGCGTCATCCTGGTTGAAAAGGATAAGATTCCAGGGCTTTGTGTGTATCTCGTTTTCAACTACGTACTGCATACTTACCCTTATTCGATTTAGAAAACTGCCAAGGAAACTACAATCGTACCGTCAACAGGTCTGGTTGAAATTTATGATCCACCTAATTTCCCTGTTTCTGTGTCTGCAGATGTCTTCGGCGCGGACGGTGAATGCGAGGATGAAAATGTTCAGCACAGAGATAAAAAAACGAGGGAAAAAGGAGCCAGCGCTAAGTCGGAGGCTGATAGAATAAGGGGTGTATCTGATCCTACGGAAGTTGGGCTCAGCCCGACTCCAGCAGATCCTACAACCCTTCAATCCCGTCTTCAAAGCCAAGGATTGCTTGTTTGTCGACCTCAGAGCTCTCTGGCGGATGTTAAAGCACGCGAACACTCGCCCACTACGATATCTGTGTCGCGTCTTGCTAATTCTTTCAGCGACAGCGACCTTGGTTCGCTTGAGATTCACCGATGATGGTGATTCTGAGTCAGATTCTGAGCATATACTCATGGTCATCCAGAACGACCAAGACGACGCCTACGATACGCCTCGGAACTTTGGACATAGTATTCCGACAATGGATGGAAGGGGCTGAAGCAGCGAACCTTGCTCAGGATTCCGCTGACGGCGATAATGAGAGACCCAGCTCCTGTTATGATGGAGACAATGACGACGACTTCGGATCCACTCCTGTTGGCCCTGTTAGCCCTTTTCGTTCTGTTTCCTCTATGCCCGCCTCTGGTTATGGTCGTGTTTCCAGGCCTGCCACTCCTATTGCTAAGTCGCGGTTTTTCACTACGGCCAAGGACCGCACTGTCTTGTCCATGTCAACGTCTGATTTGTCTTATACAAGCTCTATGTCTTCGTCTGGTTCTGACAAACGCTTTTCTGGGAATACCGCTATGGTTCCGCTGCTGGGTCTCGCTCGCCGTCTTGGTCGCAGGTCTAGTACTTCTCCTAACCTCAACAAGAAGCAGATTTCTTGGCCAATCTTACCTACCCAAACTACAGCCTCGTCGCCGGTTCAGCCATCACCTGGTAGTATCAAGTCTCCTAGTCCTACCTCGCATCATCGGGCATCAACTTCGAAGCAACTGAATAACCTATGGAGCTTGCGAAAAACAACTGCTTCGAATCCAGGAAAAGCGGTAAATCCGCAGACACCTCCCAATCCCACCAAATCCGTTTCCCCTTCCAACCAAAAATCCTCTCTAGTTTCTATCCGACCAACGACTGGTCCACAACATACCAGTTCCAAGCCAGAGTCGAAGTCTGTGTTTGGCCAAAGCATTATGAATCGCCTATCAAATATACCGAGTCCTAGTAAACCTACACCTGTCCTTGCTCGGTCTCCCAAAACCAGCTCTACCTATCTTACAGTTACAGCCTCGACACGGCCGACAAAACCACGTTCGAATACAATCAACGCCTTATCTCCTTTGCCCTCGACATTGTCAACGCCTAGCCCCAAATCTCTCATGGCGGCGTCCACCAAACCGAGGTCAAATACGTTCAATGCATATCTCCCTACCACTCGATCCCCCCTCTCTCGGCTCGTTACCGATATGTCATTGGAGCTTGAGCTTGAGCCTCAGCCTCATGCAAACTCCATGAAGCCGCCGCCGCCTCGCCAGGCACCGCCTCAGTATCCTGCCCGGAATTCTCTGCCACGTAAAGCAGCGCCATCGTCGAAAGTCAGTGCGCCGACCACAAAGACTACACCCCCTCTACGCGTCAATAAGAAATCGCAGCCAACCAAGCCTCAGTCTACCCCTCGTGATGCCGAGCTTAAACCACCTATTGCGGCATTCATGCGTCGAACCCCGGCTCCTTCTACTTCTATTAATGTTCGTAGGATGTCCAGTTCAGTTGCGCCCCTCATACCGAACTGGACTGCGGCTTCGAAGGAGGGTGCGGTGACCAAAGGAGAGTGTAGGGATTTGTTCAGGAATAGCTTGAGTATGGTGGTTCGATGATTTTTTACTCATATCTTCGTTAAGGATGGTGGACATACACAATTCACCGTTCGAGTCAACTCAGCAATTGTACTTGTATTCGGGCTTACGACAAATTTCAAAGGTATCTCTGCTGAATGTATAAATTATTGCAATATATTTAGTTCCAAAACCTCTCGCTGGGGTGATAGCAACTCGTCGGGTGTTTGCCAGTTGGGTTATCATCATTCAAGGCGATGAACATGTTAGTCGTCGTATGGGGGCAAACCCCATTCTTCGGGTATGAAGTCTTCCAGCGATGCAAGGATCTGGTCAGCTGTTTCAGCGACGCTGCTGTGGTCCAGCTTCAAGAGGTTTGGGTCAGGAACCCATACGACTAAGTGGTTGAGGCGCAATCAAAATATTGGATAACCGATACCAGAAAAGCATACCTGACATCCCAGCACGTTTCCCAGCTTGCACCCCTGGCACCGCATCTTCAAAAACGAGACCTATGGAACGCTCGTAGATTTGGTTTTCATCTGCGATTTCCTCAGCCTTGCCGACGTTTCGTCCCAAGAAAGTAGCAGCAGTAACCAAGAAAATATCTGGAGCGGGTTTGCCTCTCATCTGATATTGCTTGTCATCGCCACATACGATCTTTCCATCGAAGCACCCAAAGATCTCTTTGTGGTGTGCTGTTTTAAGCTCGAAATTCCTGCGACGAGAACTCGTCGCGATAGCCATTGGGATATTATTTTTCTTCAAGTGATAGACGAGCTTGCGAATCCCTGGGAGTAATGGTACCGTGGGCCAGAGAGTATCTTGGACGCGATTTCTCTCCACCAAAAATTCGTCTACGCCTATGGGAATGTCCGGGAAGAATGATAGTGTGTGGACCCCTGCCTCTCGTTCCGCTGAGGGTTGATTTAGCTGAATCGGCAGGAAGATTAGACTATGGATCCATCACCAACGTTTGCCCATGCATCCGGCCTTCATGTTCCAGGTCATCTCCTTGCCATACTTTCCAAGTACTTCATCTATCACGAAAACTTGGTACCATACCCTTCGGGGACGGGTAAGGTCAGACTGAAATCAGGTTATCAACTGACTGGTAGCGATGGTATAGATCTTCTCGGAATCGATCATGAGGCCTACAAGATGCGTTTCAACCACTGCACAATGATGGTAGGTTTGGATACACACCGTCCATATCGAACAAGACATAGCCAACCTTTCTTCTAGATGCTGAAGCTTCCGACTCCATTATTGATGCTTTAGAGAAGAAAAGGCATCCATTCCGTGCGCCAGGCACCGGCCTTTTACTTTGATCAGCGGCCCGAAGCTTAAACTTTAAAGGTGCCGAACTCGGGCTTGGGTGCTCCGGTACTTCTCCCACATTCGAACTCGAACTCAACCTTGACCCTCACCTCAACGTGTCGTCGGTTGTGTCGTGACTGCTCTTTCCAACGTCGATCCTCAACAAAAGTCCAACATGTCCACTCAATACACCTCAAAGCAATCCAAGGGAATAGGATCACCGATTCGTAGGCGTCGCTTTCTGCTAGCCGCGGTCCTGTTGATTGGAATACTTCTCTTCTTCTTCTTTCCTTGGGAAATACCACTTTCATTCAATGGCACCCTTTCCAGCATGTCAAGTGTAGCAAGGCTGACGAAATCCAAGAAAGTCGACGTAGGGGAGATATACGGTCTTCTTCATCTCGTGACGGGCGACAACGAACAAGAACACGTATTGAGCAATGCCGTTCAACTAGACCCAACCCTCCCTGTCGACCTTTCCTTCTATGCCGCTGGTGACAGCACCTTGGACTGGCATAAGGAACGCGCCCGTATTGATGAGAACTATCCCGTTATAGTGTTTAGCAAGGTGAGCATTACCCAACCCCTCATGGGGGGATTGAACAATTCTGATTCTTCTCCATCCTGCAGACATATTGCCCGTGCGTTTCTGATCTAGTATCCTCATTCTCATTCCAATCATTTTGTCCAGGTACTCAAAACGTGCCAAAGAATTACTTGCTTCATATGATCTTCAACCGCCCGCCTAAAGTCATCGAGGTGGATATAAGAGGTGATCAATAATTCTATCCAATTTTTGCCCTATTAATTATTTCCCTCCCCCTCATAGATGACGGCAACGTGATAAAGCACCTCTTGACACGCCTGACTCATCATTCCACCTTCCCGAACATCCTGCTCCGCGGTAAATCTATCGGTGGCTCTGACAGTCTTCAGGAGCTTCATGGGAATAAAGTCACTGAGAAAGCTATTAGAGGAAGCTGGCGCAACTCCAGGCTCGAAATAAAAACCTTTTAATACCTTGTTCCGCTATAAGACTTGGTCCATACCTTGTATATTATCTCACTCGACTCATGGAATAGCAAGTTGTAGTGCATATGTATCCCACCGCTGAACGTCGACACGTTAATTCGGCGAAAAGTGATGATCGCGGGTGGTAATTTATTCCTGATCCGACTTTCGGTCAAGGGTGGGGCTCGGACTTTAATAAACGACGTCCGGCGGCTGGAAATTGGAATCGAAACTTTGCTCTGATGTCTCTTTGGCAAGTATGTTTGGGCATCGGCTACCATGACTGCGTTCGAGAAATATAAGTTCTGAGAGGTTCTGAGGGACCGGGGCTATCGGGCATATACATAATATGCATTTTACTTTGACATGTTCCCGATTTAGACACAAACAGGGCTTTGAATGACATTGATGAACAACCGCGCACAAATTCTTCCAAATTTAACGACACCAACGAGGTTGGCCAAGAAAGGAGGTTTGGGCGCCTGCTTTCCTCTCCACCGCCATGCTGAATCGCGTAAAGTGGCTTGTCTGCTTGGCCGTGCTCTTTGTAACCGCCCTATCTTTGGCCTACTCAAGTATTTCGCTACTCTTCAGCGCTCCAAGTCGTGAACCTTGGGAAAATCAGGATTCTCACACCAGATTGCGCTCATCCTGCCAGCAACTCTCTGACATATTGCCCACAACTCGACCAACTTCAGAATCACGGAACAACTGGAGGAAGCGCCTCTGAAGGAATGGGACCCATCACGATTCATAAAAGGCCCGCCAACGCGGCATTTCAGAGGTGTGCAAAAGCTTTAGCGTGCGTTTGGTGTTTCTTTATTCATGGCGCTTTAGACAATCTTCTTGAAGATAAATTCTACATTACGGCAACAGCGAACGCGGGGTTCAGTACGTCATCTCTCGCTGGCGTGTATTACTGTTCTTTTTGACTTCTGGAACCTTCAATAGCCAACCAATTCATGAGCACCGTACGCCGACTCTACCGGATTTAATTCCGCCAACTGACGGAAACTTAGGTCAATATGATTTATCTAGGTATGATAACGGATCGCGTACCCATCATTCCACCCTTCGGACCAGACCACCATATCTGTGAGCTGGTCTATCCTTTTGCCTCATATCCGTCCATTCATCTCTTCAAGCTCATGATGCAGGAATGGTTCCCTTTGGAGACATCTTCAACCTCTCACGCGCCAGGGATGCGATTCATCCGTCCTCTGCTCGAGTGGCGAGATGTGAAATACCTGCCTTCGAAGGATTCAACTGTGGAACCTAAGCCTTCGGAACGCGAACAAATAGGCTGCTGGTCGTCCCGGCATGGAAACGAACCTCGGCCAGTGCGGGTTAAGTCGATTGTGGATCATCTGAATCTCGATATTTCGTATACACGAGCCCCAACGGAAGCCCGCAATAACCCAAGTGACGGGAACGACGCCTTTTTGGTATTCTCCAAACTGGTTCGGTATATCTACCCAAAGAGACCACTTCCACCACCCAATGGTGTTTACACTTTGATGGAAAAGTCACCCCTTGGGCACGAACTCCTACCTGATGAGCATCTTACCTGCTTCGACTTCCTGTACTACCTGACTTCAAGTCCCGAAACCTATGAATGGAAGTTTTCTTGGTCACCTCCCTGGTTGTGGGTAGCGACCCATTTCCATTTCACCGATAAACTTGTTGAGATTGTTGAAGGTTATCTCGGGCGGGTTTTTGGGGCCCCTAAGGACGATCTTCCTCCGGTTAGTGGCTTCCCGATCTTCTGCAGAAATTAACTAATTTCGATTTGTCAGTTCATTGCCGTCCATATGCGACGCGGCGACTTCGCTCAGCAGTGCTGGGATACTCCTGGGGATTGCTTGATACCGCCCTCGACATTTGAGAAAAAAGTTGCCTTCGATGCGTCAAGAACTCCTTGAGACACAAAATAAACATGTCAAGGAGGTCATCATTATGTCCGGTGAGCCCATCACTTTGTTACTCATCGGAATAGAGGTATTCACCACAAACAATATTCACCACAAAACAAACAGATGAAACAGACCCTGATTTTTGGGAGGAGATACGAGAATTGGGGTGGGTGCATTTTGATCATACCGAAGAAAAGACAGAACAAAAATACGGACAATGGTATCCACCCATCATCGATATTGTTGCCCAGAGCATGGCAGTCGGCTTCATTGGGACTGACGATTCGACTTTCAGCCTTGTCAGTGCACGGAGGGTGGAGGACTGGCATAATGGTCCAACAACGATGGTGTCCCGTGCTGACAGGGACGACCGTTAGATTGGCCTCTTGACGGACAGATGTACCAGTAAGAGATGCACCTTTTGAGACTTGCGGAACTATGCTCTCTCTGTTAATTATACGCACGCACACACACATACGCACTGACGGCCTCAGACCACGTACATATATCCTAATACTTAGACCTCTAATACTTGATGTAACCCCCTCAAGAACTATTATTACTATTTAATTGGCCTTGAAATGACGTGTATGAATGCACCTCAGTGATCTTCATCATCCCAAGATTCTTCTGGCATTTTCCAAGTACTTTGAGGGTCCCTATCTCGACATGTAAAATCCGGCATGTCAACAATTACTTTCATGCTTCTCCAACCTTGTTCTGGCCGTCCACTGCTTCAGCGCACTTCCACTCAGCACCCAGCCTTGCTCATCGCCAGGTCCCGGGGTGGGCGGGATGTTTACCGGCATTTGAGGATCGCCGATCTGTTGCGGGCCGCCCAGAAAAACAATGGATATTTCTTGACCAACCACTTTGACCAACCTTTCGATTGCGTGTGGAGGCGGGTCAACATCTACGGCTCGACTTGGAAGCTCCTGTCATGGAGGGCCTCCGCAGCCACTCCTTCAAACCTGACCGACGCTCGAGGTCATGGTCCTCGAATTCCAGGCCATTGATACGAACCCGCCTTCATCGTTACCAGCATGGACTCATCGCGCGGTTTAAGGCTCAGAGACGACCGCGACGGACGCTTTTCGCTTCCATGCTCATCGTCTTGGCCCTTTACTTTGTTTTCTTTAGGGAGTCTCTGAAAGTCGACAGTCAACCCTCGCGTTGCACTTCCTTCCCTTGATCTCGGTGTGCGTCCTAACGCAGGTTTGCCGGAAGTGGTTAATGGACCCCCAACTGCGCGATTTAGAGGTGATTCTTTCTTATTCCTCTTTAGGTGACAGACGGTGTATTAAATAACTCCCAGATAATCTCAAGAATGACTCGAGCTATATAACTAGCTGGTCGAATGCAGGGTTTAGTGCGTCAATGGGTCGACAACTTACATGGTAGTTCTTACTGAGCATAACTTTCTATTTCAGCCAATCAGTTCATGAATTATGTGCGTAGAGTTTAAGTGAATCAAGTCCATTATTGACTCCAAACGCTTTTGGGTGGTTAGGTTAATATGATTTACCTCGGAATCCTCACTGACCGGATACCCATTATTCCACCTTTTGCTCCGGATCATCATATCTGTAAGCATAAATAATTTCTGCTGCAAAGCGCATGTCGGCTCACGATATTCATTTATGTAGCATCTTCTGCTGGAATTATTCCCTTTGGAGACATCTTCGACTTGGACCAACTACGACAACAACTTCGCGTACCGATTCTTGAATGGCGGGATGTTAAAAAATTGCCGTCGCGTTATTCGACGGATCCGTATTCAACCACCGAAGTGGAAAATCTAGGGTGTTGGTCGACACGCAAAGAAAACGAAGGGGAACCAATAAGAGCGGAAAACGTCGTCCATCACCTGGGGCTTGACGTCTCATATACAAGAGTACCTACATTCACTCGCTTGGAACCTTGGAACCGTGATGAACCGCACGTCGTGTTCCCAAAGCTGGCAGCTTTAATCTATCCTCGAGATCCAATCGCTCCTCCTGATAGCTTTCCTCACCTGGCACCGTCTCCGTTTGGGCATCATCTGCCTCCTGAGGCACGCGTATCTTGCTTCGATACGATGTATTATGCAACTTCTGGGTCAGACCACTACGAATGGCGCTTCTCATGGTCTCCTGTCTGGCGAACGGTCGGTCGGCATCTGCAGTTTACCCAGGAAATGAAGGATCTGGGACGCCAGTATCTCGCAAGAGTTTTTGGTTTGGAAGGCTCCGAGGAAATCCCACCTGTAAGTCTATCAGTTTGAATCAATTAATCAGTCGCTGACATCGTCTGGTCACTTCAAACAGTTTATAGTTGTACACGTTCGTCACGGAGATTTTGCCTTCTTTTGTGGTGGTCACCAAGATTGTTTCCCACCACTCTCTGCATATCAAGCGCATGTCGATAAAATCAAACGAGAGTTGATTGAAAAGCGCAGCCTCCCTGTGCCGAATGTCGTTCTAGTCTCAGGTACATCTTAACCTTTCGTGTCTTTTTCATACGTCTTACAAGCCCGTCCTCTCGCGTATGTAGATGAAAAGTCGCCTCTTTTCTGGAACAACGTCAGAAGTCATGGATGGTTCTTTATCGACCATGCCCAGGAGAAGACCTTTGAGCGGCTCGGAGAATGGTACCCTCCACTTGTTGATATCGTTATCCAGATTTATGCTGTCGGATTCGTGGGGACAGAAGATTCTACGTTCAGCCTCGTCGGTCAGAGAAGAGTGCAGGACTGGAATGACGGTGTCACGCTGAACGTCAATGTGCGGAATGGCTACTGAGATATTGGGCGATGGACGACTTGGACAAAGAGTAGTATTGTATATTATATATTCTCAACTTACTCGTATATCTGCGACCTGCGGGTAATTATAGATAGACAAGGCGTGCGACGCGTCGTATCACAGACACGTCAATATATTCTTTCACCGTGATTGCAAGATTCGCTCACGCAAATTTTTTTTATCGCGCTAAATGCTTTCAGATTTACGTCAAAATCGCATGGGCGGCACCGTGTGTGGCAGCTTATCGAGCGCTGTGACAGGCCTGCGAGCTTTGGAAAGATTATAACAAGCCATCATGAAGGTAAGCGCGCGGTTATCTTTTGGGACTTGAAGCTTGAACCTGTGGATGGTTACTTGGGTAGGAGCGAATTGACTGCTTCCAACATAACCTCCTATGCCGAGTAAATAGAACATATTTGCGAGACACATATGTTCGCCGTTCATCGAGGAGGTGTGGGAAGATAAGTATGTGGAAACGCCGAAACCAGGGCCCAGGGCGGGCTGTAACATGCCGCAACCAACAAGGATGTACAACAGAAGAACGATATCTTTTTTGTTCGAATCTGTTGACGAGGAGGTGGGTAGCGTGGAGAATAATTAAGACCAGAAGGTTATTGCGGGCCTAAGATGAGAAGAGAAAGAAGAGAATCGGACGTTGCAATTGATAGGAAAGGTCGGAAATTAGGGGGTAGTGTATCGGTTGTGCCATATTTGGACCGAGCGGCCTAGTTTAGCGATACAAAGCACCAAAAACCGGAAAATTGCCAAGCATTTCGGGTTTGACTACTAACCACCACGTTCTTTACATACTTACTCTTATAGCCAGTCTTTGCTCTATCTTAGTCCACTTATTCACTGTATATGTCGCTTCCCCGTGTCAACAGCCGCACGCCTCTCCACCAGGACCACCGAGAGTCCAGTTTTTCTCCACCAATGTCCTTATCTCTCCACGTCGCACAACTCGCCGCCGCATTCCATCCCAGAAAACCCAAGCAGCGCACCACATTCGCCGCCCTCCTCATTCTTCTATGTCTCACCGGCTACATATTCATCGCCCAAAGTACCTACATGTCGCCGTCGCTCGCACTCCGACGCTCTGACTCTGCAGCCGCCGACCAGCTCGCGTTGGCCCTCGAGACAATACAGAACTCTCGTTTGTCCGATGTTTCGAACAAGCACGGTCTGAGGAAGGGTCACCATCCCGTTAAGCTGCCGTTGAAACTGGATGCTGGCGAGGAGCTCGCTGCTGTCACTAGTTTTTTGGCTAGTTTGCCACAGAACGTGATCCCACCTACTGTGGATCCATCACTGCCCATAGATCCCCAGCTCGTACTGGACTTCGATACACGGGGATCCCGGGCGCGTGATGAAGTGAAGGCCATAGTCGAGGATGTTTGGACGAGAAACCCAGTCTTCCTGTACTCCAAGGTCAGTTATAACGTTATCCCATCCTTTAATTAAAACCTTATTGTTAATTCCTCAGCTTTATTCACCGGCATCCCGAGAACTTAAGAGCATCCTTAGCGGGTTACACCTTCGTCCAGCGCCCACTATTATCGATGTCGATGTTCGCGACGACGCCGAGATATTAATGCCTATGCTCTCGAGGCTGACATCTTCTCCCGAGCTGCCACTGTTAATCATTGGGGGCAAGCCTATACTCTCTTCTGTTTCCAAGATCCGCGCTTTAGAAAAGAGCGGCGAACTCCAGAAGATGATCACATCGGCAGGCTCCGTTGTCAATGGCGCAAAGAAGAAGAAAGGCAGGAAGTAAACCTCTACTTTCTTTCGCCCTTTGTATTCAACGCGTCATGACACGGATACACGACCCAGCAACGCTATTTATGTCGAGATTTTACAGCTTTCGCCCTTGTTGTCGTGCAAGCCTCGCACAAAAACTCAATTCGCAAACCGTACAACTATACATCACAATCGTTTACAATACTACACCCACACCTGATGGAAATCTTACTACTACCACGGACGGAAGCACGGAGATTGCCCACCCTCCGCACCACTACCACTACCTCCGACGCTGAACCTCCTCCCTTTAATTTATTGGTCCGCTGCTTCTATGCAGATGGATTCCTTTCTCTATCAATTTTAGTCACAGTTTTCGTCGCAGCGGCATTCTTACTCTTTCACTTTGGCCTTTTCCCGGTCTTGGCTATCCAGGTTTCTTTTCAAGCTCGAGGGCCACATAAATCTGTCGCTCGGACCTTCCAAAAGTTTTTGGGTAGGACAGACGAAGCTCTTTCCCCTTCTTTTTTGTGCATTTTGATCTGCATTCTTTGCCGCTCAATTAGATTTATTCCATATTTGCCTGTGCCGCATTAACACGCGGACTACCTCGCTTTTACTTACATGTTTGTATTCCATCCCTAGAAAGAACACAGATTCCTGCACGATCATCGAACGCCGGTGCGGAGTCCCGTTCCTTAGCGACATTTTTCTTTGGAGAAGTTTGTAATGACACGTGCACGTCGTCCCCAGCTGAACTCACTTCAGAACTCGATATGTTCAAAGGGGGTGAGGGTGAAGTGACTCGCGAAGTGTTTAGTGACGATCATTCGTCCTTGACAGCCTACAGCTTTCCTCCGAGATTTCTTTACAGAGACTCCAGTAGCGGCGAGCTCCTCTTCAGCCACTTTCTCTACGCATCTGATCCAATACCTTCCGATGGCTGCATGATACGCAGAATGGTATTATATAGCACCTGGATACGACTGAGTTCTTATCTGGTATCGCGGCGAGTATATATAACCACCAGAGTGTGAGTACATGTACTTGACATGTACTTGATGCTAGGTGGATACTTACGAGTGCTTTCTAAACGTATTTGAAGGGGCGTTAGGTCGAAACCCATCCATTATGTCTACGTGCACTACTCAACTGGTAAAATTCTTGCTTTAATGAGTAAGTTGATTATTTTGGGAAGTTTGAAGGACAGGTTCATGTGGCCTGATGGGACCCACACGGGCTTTGGAAAGAAAGCCATCGTCGGTGCAATCCGAGCCGCTTAGCAGCTGAATCCAATGCACTATGTGCGTCATCTATGACGCATGGTTAAATTTTACATCGATATCTACATATGTAACGGCTAGAAATTTTATGTCCCAATTCACCAACAATTCACGAACGAATGCAGACGAATGCTAGAAGGATGTAATTAAAGTATGCACTGGTACTATAGGCACTACTACCGGAGACCACACTAGTTCAATGACTGCTTCTCATTGGCTTCTCAGCTTCTGGCACGAAGTGTCCGCGAAGCCGGCCGAAGGTTATTTATAAATCCATGAAATGATTATCAGATTTAGCACGTTCAGTGGTGGCGTTCTGGCGGCTGAGGGGACCTGGGGATGGACGTCCTTTCGTGACATCGGTCTATTAGTCTCATGCTCATTTCTTTGTCATTATAGCTCTGCTGATGTGGACGAAAGGCGGCGCTTCCGACACCGTAAGAGCGATGTGAATAGTGAGGAAGCTGGATTAAGGAAGGCGGCGGTGACTAGCTTTGTAGTAGGCAGTACTAGAAGCCTCAGTGACCATGTGGGTCCTCAAAGGGATTTGTAGTAGGTAATTATGCAGAGAGCCCAGGGTGGCACACGACACATTAAAAGGCGACCCGCTTGATAATGACTTATCGATCCAACTGCAGTTAGTAGACATTACGAATTCTTTGGACCTGAGCGCGTCGGCAGAAGGGATTGTGTGGTGCGCTATTCGCAAATGAACGCAGGTGCCAAGTACAGTCGATTTGATGCGGACTGTCGAGCAAGGTTAAATACTTAACTGTGCCGGGCCTCTAGAGTGCGCAGTTATATTTCCTTTACAGAATATTGACAGGCGACGTGGGAGTGGTGAAGGGCTGTCTTTGGTCGCGGAAAACCCAGGCAAAGCTAGGATTACTCACACGAATAGCAGATTGACTCAATGCCACCCCGATATGCTATCGTTGTCAATGGGCAGATCAGGCGGACTCGGGGTTGGATGCTGCATTGGGACCCATCGGGTGAACACTTGGACATTTCTGACATGTACAATTAAAAATACGAGCATTGGCCAACCAGTGCGAGGCATGAGTTGACATTATGCAGACCACGTCACTCCCAATGGGGTTTCTGAGGGCAGCTTCACGCTACGATTTCACGGCTGTCAGGTCAAACCTTGTTAAAATAGGACAGGGGGGATGCGCCAACATTACCATAATAGGATATGCTTTACCTTGGATAATTTAGCCGGGAATATTATGGCAGTCCAATTCCTTGGCACCGGAATTCGGTTAGCACTGATATTGAAACCTAAAATGAACGGGAATCTGGTGAATTACAAAGGTAGTGTTCAGAGCGGGGAATGGCTATGAATTGTTGCCTATCGATTTTTCCAACTTGCCTGCGGCGACTATTCTGGGTTTGTGTCCTAAAATCGGGGGATCGCGTGTGCATCTGGCCTCTCACCGTAAAATCTAAGTTTCAGCGTTAAATAGTAGTGCAATTTACGAAATGAAGAACAAGAGTGTTTTTCTCCCATGAATTCTGCGA
This sequence comes from Galerina marginata, assembly GCA_023014335.1. Classification (NCBI taxonomy): domain Eukaryota; kingdom Fungi; phylum Basidiomycota; class Agaricomycetes; order Agaricales; family Galerinaceae; genus Galerina; species Galerina marginata. Next base: position 1,752,067 of record JAECYW010000011.1, on the reverse strand, counting down.
CATCAAGTGCCATTTATTCGTACCAAGGGCGTCAGGCGTACCTCCCATTTACTGTTCGCCATTGTATACTCACTCCAGTCAGTAATCATGCGCAGATTTCAATGGTTGAACGCATCAGCATACAGACGGAAATTTTGGAAATATTAGCAAGTTAGTTACTGCCTCATAATTTAGTTAGCCATGGGCGTCTAATCCCCAATCTGGCACAAGGGGCATTCAAGTGCGAATACATGCGAACTTAAACTCTAAGCGTCGGCTACTTACGGGATCAGGATTGGAATTCAATTTTGGCATGCAAATTCAGAGATTTAAGGATATCTCACCGCATATCTGCCATATTTGGTTCGAACGGTTGACTCTAGGGACTGTAATATGCTCCTGCGCATGCTCAGTGTTCCGAACCCTAACGTCTTTGAATTAACCCATATTGTTGCCTACCGTAAGCGAGTCTAAGCGAGTCGCTTGCCATAGGAAGCTGGAAATTTCGTGAGACACCTGGTTTGAAAGTTTATACCAATAAGGGGACCAAGAACGTCAAAGGGGGTAAGGTTATCCTGAGAACAGGAATCCTGGAATTGGTTATTGTACATCCTCCTTTTCGAAGGGTTGCCTGAACTGACCCCCTCGGCATGCCACTTGTTGACCGGAGTGCCATAGTTAGTTGCCAGCTGTTGCCAGTCGACGAGCCATGCAGTTCACGCCAACGAAGACGTTACAAAAATGCTATCTGCGAGGTCAGATATAAGGGCCTATTTGAGTACTTTGTGCCACCGTTTGGGGTGGGTCATGCCGTATGATATATTGACTAACTCGACGTCTCGCTATGCTCTGGCAGTGGTTACCTTGATCATTCAGCTATCGGCAGTCCGGAGCCGGCAATATCCGAAGATATCCTGGTCAGCTTCGTGTCGCGGAACGATTCTCCTTGTCCGTTCCGGAACCACACACGACACTCAAGTTAACGGTGGGCGCTACTACCCCACTTTGTTGAGTCTTTTAAGTTTTGTTTCATAACTGAGGCGCTGAAGTTCTTAACTTCCACACCCTGACTTCGAAATGCAGTATTTACCTCGCCTACTTTTGGACAGAACTGGTGAGTTGGTTTCGAAAGAGATGAAATATGCATTCAAGTTCGTTCCTTTCCCCGTAATCCCATCATAAATTCGGCGGCCTAAGACACTGGGTGGCGTATTCAGTACATCAGCACGCCCTCGGTCCGAAGGCAAATTGAAATTGTGTGGCCTATTGTCAAGCAACTGTCTCTGACGTATTCCCTGGTATTCCAAATTTATCACAGAACAGCAAACTGGAAATTCCGCTGTTTAGCGGCTTTTAATGAACTTGGAGTCAATGGGAATCCGTTTGAACATATCCCATATAATTGGCCCGTCGCCGACATCATTGATGGCCGTGACAACTGCCTGGCAAACGCCGTGAGTGAAATATCTATTAGATGTTCCTATCTAGATTCTTGCGTCATACACCGATTCCAGGCTGAATCTGAACGATGTGCCTCAGAGAGAAACTTGAAGCAAATGTCGCGTGAGGTGCCATCCAACCTGTAGCAAAATCGATGGCGCGATTGGGAAATCGAGCCAAAAAAAAAGGGTTTTATACATTTGGTTCTCAGAGTCCTCGAGACCGAATTTACTGAGAAGGAAACCAGAAATTGTGAGCTTCAATTTATGATAAAAACATAAATCCGTTTCCTCTTATGTCCTCTGCTGTGCCTCTATATGGATATTCAATCAGGAACGCCACCGGATTCTATTTCTCATCGGCATCTGTCCCTGATCTCCAAGGGATTTCTAAAACTCTAATATTGGACAAAAATTGGTTGACCTTTTTCGAACTCATGTCGTAACGATACTGCCCCATCAGTCTTGATTTCTCCTGAGTCCTGCGAAAACTTTGTGACGGCGCCGGCGATCCTGTTAAAGACAAGTCCAATTCTATGTCATGAGGCACTTCTTTCTACCCTTCTGCATCCCCTGCGTTGTCTCTGCCTGCTATGCAGCGTGCCACTATTACAGGAATTCGAATTAGGTCTCCTGCTGATGCCCGCGTTATCTTCCATTCTGTTTTCCTCAACATCTTCCCCATGGTCACTCGACGGTTGGATACAGAGGAGAGGAGCCTAATAACAACAGGTTCCGTCTATGTATGGGAGGAAAGGGGGCCGCAGGCAGAGTTGACCGGGGTAACGATGCTCAGCAAAGCCTTGTTTGAACAGATTGTTGACTGTCTAGATGTAGGTGGGGATTGAAAGATGGACTGATGGTGGGCGCCTCTGCCACCTCGTGTTGTAAGACGTAACTCTAACTTCAATTTGGCTAGGTATCCGATGGGGCCCATCGAGAGTGCGAGAGGTTGGTGGTTCCTATATTTCTGGTAGAGTTTATTGACCAATTTTGCCTTCAGGGATTCCTTTTCTATCATGAGAAGCCGTCGTCGCAGCAATTATACACAGAGAACCTGTACGATGTTTTTCCATCTGAGCCATTTCTTGTTACTCACCCCCAATAGGTCCCCATCAATTGACCCATCGCGTTCTGTCCTAATCAAACAAACGTACACCGTTTATGTTGATACACCTCGAGGACGACGAAAATGGCACCTTAGTAGGTTCTTTTTTACTCTTCAACCATTCGGATTATGAACACGCGCGTCACGCAGTTGCTTACTTTACGGAGGAAACTGTCGGTCAACTACGCTCCATCGACGACATTCCCCAACTGGCCACATTAGCGGTCCCGCATGGCAAATATAAGAGTGCTCGTTCTGCGAAAGGCAGACCCGATCACATCTTTAACCCTGCATCTGAGAGCTCTGCTTTTTCTCGTCTTGAATACGTGCCATATGCGCCAAGGGCATCTCCACCTCTTGAATCCCCAACACCTCGTCTTCATCTAGACTCATGGCCCGATATTTCACTGCGGGAACAATCTGCTCCTCATCGATCTGCCAGCGCGAACTCCTCTGACGACAATGGAAGAGAGCCTCTCGTCAGAGAAGCTCTCGTACCACTTTCTTACCTACAAGAACACCCTCCTCCTCGACGGCACCCCACGGACGAAAAAATATTGATGCTGCTGACATCCCGCGGGTTTGGCGATCAGCAAATTAGGCCAAACAGCTCAAGTCCCAGATATGAGTGTTGACTCCATACCATTCATGGAAGCTTTGGAGTTCATCATTGCAAGATTGACGTCTGTCCTCCAGTGTCGCGTGTACGATAAATAATTGGCTGAATAAGCCACCGCTAACTAATAGACTGGCATCTTCACAGAAGGGACTATAAAATTAAAGCTCGGAATGTGACTGATAATTATTCTTCATATTCATATTGTTTGTAGAAATTTTAAGCTTGCCTTTGTCTCTTTTTGTATAATGAATCAGATCTGCACATACATCCCCGATGAGGGGACAGCCAATTAACATTGCCGATCTATGTTCATCGATAATCGTGATTCGTGAGATCAGGGACCCGTCACCTACGGGCAGGGTGGACCAATAGGATTGAAATAAGGCTTGGATTTCGAACAATGGCGAATGCGGGAGCCCGGCGGTTCACGTACATATTTACGGAACAGTAGCTAATAGTAGTCAGAAGCAGTCAGAGGTGCTCCTTATGACATTGACTGGCATCTTATCTTCCTTCCGACCCATTGTTTTTCTGAAGTCATGTGGAAGTTTTAGTTAGCGTTGGGTCGACGTGAGTTTAAACTTTTGATAACAAAGGCTGGCGGTGATGTCGGCACCGTAAGCCTTGGAGAATCGCCAGCGCCTTTTGGCATTTGCTATTGGTTAGGGAGACATCTACAATTACCCATGTACCGGTTATAATCATCGGCCACCGTTCAACTGTTTGGTAAGCGATCTCCTCGAACTTTGAAGGGGCGACGGAGACACCTGCTGCTTGACGTGAGAGTGTAGAAATGACCGGGTTGCATAGCAGAATCATCCTGAACCATGAGGATGGCGGCTAAGGCTCGATGCCCTGGGTGGCGAGAAAGAGAGAGCATATGATCTTGCCGCGGATGACTCAGATACTGGTCATCGGACGAAAGACGACGTGATGGTGGACAGTGAACTGTTTTGATATTCACATCTTGCAAGTTGCGACTGTCACCGATTGTTATGCCTTCTAGTCCAGGAAAAGAATGTATTCATCAAAATAGATCAGCATAGGATCAGCATAGGATCAGCATAGTTTATGACTGCATACCAAGCGAATAGGCATCGCTGTGCCGTACAGAAAGGTCGTATAGAAAGGTTCAGTGGAATGGCTTGCACTTTTGAGACTCGGCCGCACAACACCGGAATTGATAGGAACCGTAACTCAACCTATATACATAGTGACCCTGAGTCAATAAAGGTTGATTGAAAAAAAGGAGATACGAAACCTTGACTAAACCTGCTCAGGAATGTAATTAGATGGAACGAGACCGATAAATGGTGACTTTGTGATAAAACTTCTGCAGGGTATCGAGCGGAAATATCTTCACCTGAGGGTAGGAATGGCATGAGTAATGTGGTCGACGTCTTGGTGCCATCGTAAAAGGCATAGAACCCTCGCCGAGGCTCGAGGCAGTTTGAATGTTTTGGTAGAAGCGGCCAGGATAAGGCGAACTGCTTTGGAATAATAATAATTGCGAAAGTCATTGATACATCCAGACCTAGTGAATTAGAGAGTGCATCCATATTACCACTGGCTCTACAACCTCCGTTCATGATTTAGGTGCCGAAAGGGGCATGCGTGGACGTGTACGGCTTTTCTTAGTCCCTCCTAGCATTTACAGCAGTTGCCATCAGAGTACTTGGCAAAGGTTGATCCCCAACGCCGTAAAGCAGGGTTACCGACCCACCGATGAGCAAGATAATCGTGATAACGGTACCAGCCAAGAGAACAAATGGACTGAAATAATGTCAGTGAAAAATGAGCTTAAGAGAAGCGAACACGAACCCGCTGATATCTTTCCGTTCACAACTTTCACCAGCCCAGTAGTCGGTCTTAACCTTATTCCCCTCACCGGTCTTCGTCACTCCGCAGTTACAAACAAAACAACTGCGTCCCGCTTTGGAGGCTTCAACACATTTCCCCCTGCCTGAGCATTCCGAAGTGCCGTTATTGCAACCGTCGAGAGACGTAAAACAAGTGGATATTCCACCAATAGGGAGTTGGGGGGCGGGGAAATCTGAAGGAAGTGGGGCCTGAGTTTCTTGAGGAGCCTGCCGTTTGACCAATGACGCAGATGAAGGTGTTGCAAATGTAAGAACTGCGACGGTGAATCGGTCATCTTCAACCATCTGCTCTAAGAGGGCGCGGAGTTTATTGGCAACCTGGATATACTTTTCACTTGAATGGCCGTAGGTCTTGCCAATGTCGTGGAGCTTTGAGAGTTCTATGGCGGCAAACGAAGACTCTTCTGCAGCATCAAAGAATGTCACGAGCGAAGAAACATCTTCGAGTTCACCGAAATTGGAAGGAAGAAAAAATAGATGCGAAGCCGATGCTTGCGCGGTGAAGATATGTGGAAACAACAGAGGATAATGAGAAAATCGGTGTTGAAGGTTGTGTTTCCAAAATGAAGGCGTGTTGCAGAGAATAGGGGATCACAGCTTTCGGACGGTCAGATACAGAGGTCAAGCTCAAGTGACATGAAGCTCATACCAGATGCATCACTTTCTTCCACTGTCACAACTAACACATTCTTTGGACCTTGTCCGACAAAATTTTCTTCAATGTGAGCCAAATCAGAGGCGTCCCAGAATGGTTCAAATGCCTCCAGTCCCAGATGACGTGAAAGAGTCGCGCTTGCATCTTCTGGCGACAACGTTGAGCGAAGCAACGATGGTGAAGGAGAAAGATAGACGTGAACAGCCCGTGTCAGTTGAAAACTGGCTGAAAACAGTAAAGCCAGAGAGCAAGGGACCAGCATGTTGAAGATAGACCAGTTGTGAGCAATGCACAGTCGGCAGCGAAGTTCGAACTGGAGGTGACAGTATTTGTCCTTGTTTTGCCAGTATCACGACACCTAATTTACGGTGTCGCGTCGCATTGACTCGTCGATTTCTTGTCTCTTCCTCCCAACATCATGCTAACACTGCAGCAGCGATTCCAAAGACTCCTACTCCCGTTCAGCTGGTAATGTGTAATCCAGAAGTCTCATGCAACATCTCCCCTTACATTGAGACTCAGTCTTTTCATCGTTAACGCCCCTGTTCAGCCTGATCTGAAGAAATTCCGACGTCCGCCACCCGATCTTCCTCTGGAGATCTGGTTGGAGATCTTTCAGTTTGCCACTCATGTCCACCGCAATGCCACCATTAAACCTCTTGATCCATTCACGCGAAGACGCACGGTAGCGAACGTCATGGGTCCTAATACCCCATCGTTGGCGATGCGGACCAAGCTTGCACTAGTTCTCGTTTCTAAATCTTGGAGAAACGTTGCTGTGCAAATGCTCTACGAACACCTTGTCATCCGCAGTCCGGGACGCGCTCACGCTATCCTTACGGCCCTCGAACATAGTCAAGTCCCAGAGGAGAAGGCACATAGGGTCCGGGTTCGGACAATGGACGAGGCATATAGAGATCTATACCTTTACTCGCGGTTCTGCGGACATAATGTATCTGCAGACTGTTTTCAAAGTCCTGAATCATTGCCCCAACCTTCGCACTCTAAGTGGCAATTGGCTGCACCCCCTCCCCATACAATTTTTGGATGCTATTTCTACCCTTCACGGCCCGACACTTTCAGCATTATATTGGAACGACATGGACGCGACCTTTCATTCCAAAAGTCCTACTATAGCAACTCCTGACTTTCTAGGTTCTTTTAAATCACTACGTGTACTAGACCTTCGCCACTTCGTGGGGAGCGACCAATTATCGTGGCGATCCTCACCTCAACCGACCCTCCCCCAAGTTCAAGACCTTATTCTTTCGACCCACGTCACGAGTTTACAAATTGCCGCTTTTCTATCCCTGCCTTCTTTGAGAAATTTGACGTTGAGAACGCCGATCTGGGGAGACGTAAATGGAGGGTTGCTCAAATCCTTTTTAAAGGCTCACGGTGCCTCACTCATATCTGTAGATCTGACAATCCCTTCTCAGGACACCGAAACTGACCCAGACAACTCCGTCCTAGGCAAAACGGCACCCCACGTCCCCCCTGATTTTTTTCTCAGCCCAGACGTTTGCCCCCATCTCGAGACACTGACTTTCCCGGTCACATCACCGCCTATAGCACCTCATACACATCACTCTCTCCGCCATATCGGCTTACGCAGCGGCAATATGGACGGTCTTTACCCCGACAAGCCTTCACAAATGCGGGACCATTTGATGGCCATCAACACTGAGAAGTACCCCAAGCTTGAACTCATTCAGATCATCGGGTTTCTTGTCGAAGCGCATACCGACTCCCTCGTTAAAGATATTTTTATTTGGTGGGTTGAACGATTCGAAGCCATGGGGGTCGATTTCCTTGATGGCGAAGGAGTGCTATGGGCATATACCGATGCCGTTATCGACCAGACAGTCATTGTCCCACCGACCAAAGCACCTTCATTAGACTCCAAAGATAAGAATCAGAAACTCGCCACTGAGAGGTAGTGATGTGGGGGTTCCTAGTGTTCGATAATGTTATATCCACTTGACATACAAAGACGGTTAAGAAATGGACAACCCTAATAGTAACTTTAACAATATTTTTATACTACAGTTATTTATTTAATTCAGTGGTCGTCCAATTCTTTGCAGGGTTTGAGCAGGCAGAAAATTTACCGTGTCCGACAACTACATGCAATGTCTTGATTCTATTATTCAAATCCAGGTTGAGTTCCCAATTACAAGATGGGCGAATATGTCTACTTCGGATACCAAGGATTATAAAAGGGTATAGCAATTGAGAATACGTTAGGAAACAAGGCAGATCATAGGCTTGCCGACTGAACCGGAGAGGCACGAAAATGAAATCACAGCTTGTCCAATGCCCGCATTGCTATCTCAAAACCGACGAATGTCGCACCGTTGGCAAACGGTGAACTATTAAAACGAGTAAGTCTATAACTTATGTTGTTCTGGCTCAAAACTGACCGGATTAGCGTGGGCACGATACCGCGAGTAAACGCGCCGATGCCTTCGGTCCGCCATACGGTACGAACACAATCCAGTGTCGACCTATATTTCTGTCCTGTAGAAGGCGAGAAGCCGTCCGTCTGCATTCGTGATTTGATCATGTCTATGGGGTATATTACCGCCCAGAGCTGGACTCATTTAGCGATGCCGCAGGTGAGATAGCAACGAGAGACTCACGGCATAGCCTGCAGCAGCACCATAACCAACTGCATTGATCAAGGGAATTTGATCTCGTCTGATGCCCTTCTTTTTCATTTCCTGTTGCACCAATTTCTCGTAGGTCAGGAAATAGATCCCATATCCAGAAGCCTCTCGCAAGAGTGTGACAGCTTGGCCCTTGTAGATCCCGGAAATACCACGCTGGCCATATATCTTCTTAATGGCATCCCAAGGACCGTTATAAAGTGGATTAGTATTTGACTGCGTTTGTAATCCTGAATGGAATCTTCGGTCATGTCGTAAGCAGCTTTTATAGAGGCACGCACGGATACGAATATGCTCCACAGGTCCTGAAACGACGCCATTGGCTAAACCAGCAAAAACTCCAGAAACGAAGAGCTGGCTGCCGGTCAAGGTTCTCCCACCCTCTCCCCCAAGGCCAAGAGCAAAGTTTTGGGTTGCGAATACTCGCTTCGCGTATTCCAGTGCGCCAAATTGGATAGAAACGCATAGTCCAATGCCAAGCAATGGAGTCAAGGTACCCTAGATAGAATTCTAGGAGAAATAAATGGTAAATATAAATTAACATACCTTGTAGAATGCTAGAGGTCCCTCGTTCTTCAGGATGCCGCCAGCACAATGAAGCATCCCGTTGTATGTCCCTTTGGAAGCCGTTTGCATACGCTACACCAAAAGCCGGTCATTAGATCCGTTCAAGATCGGATCCAAGAATAATCGATAAGAACTAACCACTTTGACAATGTCAAACGGTTGGCCCACGAGCACCTAAAGCAAACAGGTGAACAGTGAATAAAGTCAATTGGTGAAATTCCAGTAACTCTGACCTGGGCAATGCCACCAACGGTCCCAGCGGTCAAATCCTTGACTGTCTTCGACATTACCCAGTGAAGAGGGAACAGTGAGAAAGCCTCCTGTTCAAAAGCTCTGCAGTTTATGAAAAACTTGTTGGAATCCAGGATATAAATAACTCGATGCAGCTTCACGTGATGCTTTCAAACGATAAATTGTAAACGTTCCTTCAACTTGAACCTTCAGAAGTCAACTAGTCACTAGTCAACTAGTCACCCTCCACGATTGACACGCACCTAATTATCACCTCTCCTCGTAAAAGTGTTGCAGCCTTGACGTTTTCATCTGTTGAAGGTCTAGCAGGAAGTTTCGTGTCTTACCTCCTTGTTTAATGCCCAAATTGCTCCCTTTTCGCCATTCAACGCTGTCCACGCTGCGGAGTGATCACTTCATTATATATATATACACGTAATGCGAAGTGGCATTCCTCTTGTGAGGAAACTGAGCGATTGAAAGAGAATTCAAAGATTTTATACAAAAGGCCTTGTGTAGGGAGAAAACTCAAGAAAAACCATTTTAGGGCAGTGCCGTCGATGCCAAGAGGATTGGGTGTGTGTCTTATCGTCGCCGATCTTTCAGGATTGCCCCAATCAAGAGGACAACACCATACTGCGCATCGTCGAATTAACAGAATATACACGCCAAAGACAGGTGCCACCACCGATCTCCCTTCCGTGCCACTGGTTGTCGCACTTGCCGTTGGTTATTAATTAGACTGAGAAATAGCGAATGGTGTAGTGCATGTACAGGCAATGTGAAGCATAGTGAAAATCTCGATTCAGAGGCAGGAGCAATTTTTTGGTGCCGGAGGCGAATCTGCTGAAGCAATGTGGTTCAACATGAAATACTTCGACGCAGTGAACGAGTGTAATAGTTCTCACCGTGAAGACAAGGGTCTTCCATTCATCCGAATCAATCCATTCGTACTTGGGTACCACAAGTAGACACAAGAGGAATGACGAGAGTAACACAGCCAGTACTAATAACAGTGCTTTCCAAGAACCCAGATTCGGAAACTTGTTGCTACCTGAGGGCTTTACGGAACAGTGCTTCGCTTAATGACAGGGAGAGCTTTGAGGGGTGGTAAAAATGGCGCATATCGTAGACCTAATTATGTGCATAGGGATTCCACCATCCACGAGTCAATGGCACGACGTGATTCTAGGTTCATTTGCTGTAAAAATGCACAGCATGTCGTAGGGAAAGTTATGGTCTTGACTCCCAGTTGATGATTGCAAGCAGATGGGTACCGATCATATTTTCTTCTACGCAGATTGTCATTGAAGCGCAGGAGCAAGGTAATTAAATAACATCATCATGGCGTTGAAGCTTCAGAGGCTTTAGAACCAAGCACGCACACACACTTTAAAGGCCTCAGACCTGTACCATTTCCTAAACAAGCTTCATTATAAAATGAACCGTCGAAATTCGTTTTCCTTGCTTTTTGTTGCCCATTAATATCGTTTTAATCTTAGGACACTAACAAAAGGCCCATTCATTCCAAGAAATATCAGTTTTGCAGAAATGGCCGCGGTGGAAGAATTGCATGGTCCTTCAATAGAAATGGAGACTCGAGAGGAGGAAGACTGGGACGACGAGGAAGATTATGACGAAGAGGATGATGCGGACATAGATGCAGAAGCTAGGCGACTTGGTGAAAAGCTTTGGGCCGATATAACCAAAGTCACTGCTGAGGGAATTACTGCTTCCACGTCAGTTGCACCGCTGGCACCTCTTCACACTGGCGGACAAACACCTTCTATGAGCCAGGAAGCTCGACCAGCGTCCGGTCCTTTAACACATCCACCTCGAAAGGAGGAAGCAGTAATCTCGACCATGAAAACAATCCTCACTCTGGTTGAAGCCGACCCCCAGGCAAAATCTGCTCTTCTTTCGACGACAATACCCAACGGTCGCAGTGTCTTCGATGTTTTAGTGCAATCCACCAGTGGTGGGGTCATTTCTAAAGGCATCGCCGGACCTCTCAGCCAGGTAATTGTCATGCTAGCTCGATCTGGAGTTCTCTTCGGCAGCCTGAAACAATCCAACGCGTCGGCTATTCAGCTTGATAAAGGAAAACGAAAACGGGACGAGTTCGATGAGGGTCGAAACCAATACCCTCACGCGTATAAACGCCCATATATGCCAGATATGGACCTCCAGAATCAAATTGTTGAATCTGTACGCATCGTATCGCACACACTGGGTGCATCTCCCGCACAGGCCCTCGACCCAGATTTGATTTCGTCCATACGTCTTCAATTACACCAAGTCTTCCTTTTTGCTGTCACTTCCGCTGCAGTTGCCGGCCATAGTATGCATGCCTTACAGGAAGTAGGCGGGCTGATTCAAGTCATTGGTGTGCTCAGTGGAATTCAAATTGGTCACTCACCAGAAAATGTACCCCAAACTCATGAACAACCATTTGGTCAAGGCAACAGTTATCCATGGAAACAAGGACAACCGCCTTCTACGTCAACCGATATTGGAACCGCCGTTTATCCCTGCCTCGTCGTTGGTTGCCATAAAACCTTCTCCCGACTTTATAATTTACGAGCTCACCAACGGAGTCATTCCGCCCATCGACCATTTCGGTGTAGCGCGTGCCCCGCATCATTTGCACGAAACCATGACCTGAAGCGACATCTCAGACTGCACGACAACAAGGCGTGGAAGTGTGAAGGTTGCAACAAAGTCTTCTCCAGACGAGACGCAATCAAGCGACACAAGAAGGGGACCAAAACTCGTGGACCTAGAAACGAAATCTGTTCGGCCGCAGAAGTTGTTGAGGTAGAGGTGGGCGGTGCAGCAGGCGAAGATTTTTTACGAGAGGAAAGGCGGGCTAAGTTGTGGAATGGGATTGTTGTTAACGAAGCGTCAGGCGCAGCCACCTCTGCCGCCCAAAATACTTATCGGGAGATCAATTCCATAGACGACGGAGAGATAAACCCAGCGGTAATCTCTGGGATTCAAAGTTCGGTCTTAGGCCTTCATGCTCTTCTGCAAGCCTTGGTCGGGAATGCTCTCGGAAATACCATGGGCCGTCCAGCATCAGTACCTGTGGATTCTTCTGGCGGACAAGCAACTTTGGCAAGTGTCATCGCCCGTGCCCAATCTCAAACGAACCCTTCCTCCAGGTTTGTACCGTCAAGCCTTGTGGTCCAAGTACCCACTAGTGAGGCCCCGCCCGATGGCACGGATACGAGCCTGCCATCTGCCGAAGAAAATTCATTTCAAGGTCAAACCCTCGGTGAGAGGGTTGAAAATCACCCACCCGTTCCGTCCCTATCGATGTATGGACTTTCCGACGAGCAAGCACATCTCCTCGAAATTGCCATCGCCAGCGCCGCTTCCGCGGCCCAGGCCCAGGCGGAGGCGGAGGCAGCGCTTGAGGAAGAAGAGGAGGAAGATTATGATCAAGATGATAATGACTACGATGACAGCGAGATGGAGCAAGATAAGGAACCCGTTCCCCAGTAAATATGTTATTGGTACAGGAAGATGTACAAATATAAAGGTTCGTTCTCTCGTTTCTTCATTCATTACAGTATCTTTCTGAGGAATAAATAGTTACGACGTCAGAAACAACTCCACCCAAACCACATACCAAACCAGCCGGCGTTGGCATACTTGCTTGAAAGCGAAAAATAGCAGATATGCGTGAATCGCGCTGGAGCTCCAAGGTCAAAGCAACACTCGGGAATACTGTGTCCGCTCTTACCCGACAAACGAGCCGCGTAGGCCAATTACATTTTCGTCTTTCGATCAGGTCGCCGTGGAGCATTAAATCGTGTCTTCACATCCGCATCTATTCTCCTCCATTTTTCTTGATTTTCCAATGTTTCGCGCTTCCACGCATCTGCGATAGCTTGCGCAGGAGATATAGTCGGGCTCGGTGGGCAGACCTGTTTCCGCACACTATGCGGTGATGGTGAATCGGAGGTCATCTGTGCAGGAAATAAAGCATACAACATTTGAGAAACAGGTGAGATGCTAGGTAAAGAATGCGTACAACAGAAACGAGCGCTTCGTCAATGCCGTGGATGAGAACAATGTCTGTCCATTCTTATATCAGAATCTCGGCCAAGGGGTGAGGGAGAATGCAAGAACTTGTACTGGAGTTCGTTGAACAGTCAACGCTAGGACGTATGGTTCACACCCGCGAGACCTCGAAACAAAGGGGATCCTAAATCAGGCAAGTTCAAAGGGTGTTACAAGGGCAGACGCGATCGAAACATGCCTTTTCGGGACGAAGAGTTGTGTGGACAGAGCGGACAATGGAGCGCGATGGGCTGGAGGATTGGGGATTTTAATTCGTAAACAGGTGGATGTGGGTGTAGGTAGAAAATTGTACTTATAAAATAGGAAATTCGAGGAATGCGGATAACACATTTTGAGGGCCTGAGATAGATTTGATGGCTTGTGGAATTTGGCTTGACATGGAACTTGATGATTAGACAACACACGATTACAGCGAGTTTCGCCAGAGACTCATGTTCAACGTGAGGCGTGCCCTATTCTCGAATCGTGTCCGCGAGAGCAAGCGTGGTCGTCGCATCTTCGGAGTAATGTTGACGAAGATGGGAAGCCCTCGTTCTAGGAAGCTCAGAGGCATTATTTTAGTCAAAGAGACTAGGATTCCGTTGCGTCTGCTGAGCATTTAGCATCAGCTGCAGCAGGTTCCATGGGCTTGTCTCAAGATTCGTGCATGTTCCCCGGTCGCCCTTGTACTCGGCCTCCCCAAGTTCCCCGCATTCGGGGAACTAGACTCCTGGACAGCACTAGAAATGCAAGGTCCGCAAATAAACTGGAGAAAGACAAGAGTGCCCATTTATATCAGACCTCTGGACTTCAAGCACCCGAGCCCGGTAGATATTAACCCATGGAGAGCCCCGGGACCTGGGAGCTTGTTCCGTCCTGCCGTCATGACAATGTCGAATATCCACCCACTGCCGCAATTAAGAAGACACACGAACAACCACCCGGGATGGTAGCGACCCTGTCCTCGGAGTGTACGGATGCAAGAGAGGTGAATCCGAGCCTGGGCTCGACTACCCGTAAATAACGTTACCTCGTCATCGATGGACCACGAATGCGCGCCACCTGATCGCGCGTCATTCCCTGAGCCATTCAAAGAAAGTTATCTATCACTGGAAGAGCTCCGTGATAACTCGACGGGCGTTGGTTGCGTTAAAATGCAGAGGAGGTTCCTGCGTCAGTCAGGTGGAGATTTTGAGCGAAACCTTCAGCGACATGGCGCTGAATCCGCACATTATCACAAAGGCTGTCCAGATGAACGTATCTGATTATGATGCTCCGAGAGATATCGCCTTCGGAAGGGACTAGGAATGAGATAAAACTCGTTAGGGAAGGCGCCCATAGGACTGAACAGGACATGCTTAGTCGGTGTCCTGAATAGGTCTTTGAAAGTTGAAATTCCTGTCAAATTCTGTAAATTGTATCGGTACCGTGACATTCATGAAAGCCACTCCTAATATTTTGAGCACGAGGTAATCAAAATCTTATCGCAGGCCAGCAGGCCATGAGGCAGTCGTCAACCGAAGTTGCGTAAACAGAGCCCCGATTATGTATGGCGATTATGGATTATTATATGTTAGGAGATACTTCATCTGTAAAACGCACGTTGCGCGCAACGAGAGTTAAATCCACATAATGTCCGTTTCATGTCCGTAATAAAGACCGTCGGAATCAACCCAACCAGGTACAAGCAGCAAGGACGACCGAAGAAAAGATGGCACCCCACACCGACTTCGCACCCTGGACCTGCGTTGAGATGCCGAATGAAGTCGGGGTGACACTTCCTGGTGTCGATGATGTTGTCTGGGGCGGTCCGCCATGTTGGGTCGCGTTCACTAAACACGTTTAAATTGGCAGTCAGCCCCTACCCATGGTAACAAAGTCCAGGATCAGGGGACTTACAAATGGCATCAAGCAGAGTGTCATTCAAGTCGCCACCTGCTTCCCAGATGGCAAATCCTTTCAGTCCCGCTGAGTGGATAAATCCGCCTTTGATGGCGTACGACTGTGGGCTATCGTATGAGACGTAGATTCCAGTTGTTGTATTGTAAAGAAATGGCTATGAGAAGGGGTCAATTTAATATGTACTCATGTTCACAACTTCAAAAGCAACTCACCGTTTGACTGCACTGGTTAAACTGAAACTCAATACCATCCGCAGTCGAGCCATCCTTATTCAAGAATCCTTCATCCACGAGGCCCCAATATGTATAAACTCCACCGGGGCCTTGCATAACACCACAAACATCCAAGCCGCCATCACCATCCCATTTATCACCACGACGTTCGATGCTTGCATTGTAAGGCGGATATGAGGGGAGGTTGTTTTGACTTGATCCATTTGAAGCTTTGATAGATGAAGGCAACGTGACGAAAGAGTGCCCGTACGCAGGGACACCAAGGACAATTTGATCAACGGGCATCCCTGCAGCCGTCCATGCTTTCACTGCAGACATAGCCGAGCCAAAGCGCGCGCCAACAGGTGCGCACGAATCGTCCAAGGGTGAACTGGGGCCGGCTCCTAATGTAGAATTCGACTTGACGTCATAATTCATGATGGCTATGTAGTCCAATACTTGACTGAACTGAGAAATGTTTGTCGATGGTGAACCAGTTGATGCTACCCATGGCGTGTCGAATGTCGCGGCAGATAGTATAAGTTTTCTACCTGTCGTAGAATTCCGAAGTTCGTGAAGAAAGGAAAGGAAGTTGGTGGTGTCACTAGGGTCAAAAATATTGCATCCAATCCCTTGGATGCCTGGGAATTCCCAGCTAAAAAGTAAATTTTCAGGATGTTGTGTACGGTGAAGGCAAATAAAAACTGACTCGAAATCAATACCGTCAAGATTGTATTTTTGAGCAAGACTGATGACAGTCTTCACGAAGGCCGTCCGATTCTGTGCCGTTCTGACATTTGAAGAAAACCACCGAGACCCGGTCCAACCACCTATAGAGACACTGGCTTTCACATTCTAATGAGCATGAAAAGGGGTTGTTCATCCTAGTAAGCTTAGCACTGAAATGGTCTTACGTTTTTGTGAGCCAAAGAAACAAACTCTGGAATCAAAATTTCGTCCGATTCGTCGAGGGAGAGTGTATTGACGTCCGGTGTCGTGATTCTGTGAGAGATGGATGAGAGCACGGCATCTGTACAAGAGATGCAAACTCACGCGAAGGCATAGGTCAAATGTGTGTACTTCAACCAGCTAACTTGGGAGAGTGGGAAGTCGGCTGCGTGCCACCCAGTGTACCACGCTGCAGAAATAGTCGAATTGCTCCGAGTCACTGAACTAGGCGGGAGCGATTGCAGCCCTTCCAATGCAACAACGGTGGCCGTCAACAAAGAGAGAGGCAACAAAGTGGCGGTTAATAACATGGTGGAAGTCTGAGGCATAAACAATAATTAAGAGGCAGTTCGAGAAAGAAAGAAAAAGAGTTGAACGGGGGTGGTGTTTGGTGGAGACCTTTATAGGATCATTGGAGAATGGGAGCAGTTGAGGTGAACTCGACATCAGGCCAGCCACCGTTGCACCATGATGCTATTTGGAAATTCTCAGGACATTTTTAGCATTGACATGCAGAAACACGGGGCTAGCCAATGTCCAGCACTTCATTTATGTAGTGTAATTCAAAGTACGAGCTACTGAGGCGGACATTGGGTGGTGGTTAAGAAGCAAAAGTAGTTCAAGGCCAACCTTCGGTTTCCGAATGATTGCCATACATATCAGATAAGATAACGTCTATAACAAACTTCGGGTGATGTCGTCACCCTCAACAAGGATACACGGTCCTCCATAGATTACGCGATCGGAAAGCCCGTTCTCCTTGATGTATTCTATAACCGCAGCATCCTCAGCTCCAGGTTGAAGCCAGAGAGCGGGGATGGAGAGATCTTTCGCTTTCTCCAAAATTCCCAGCGTAACCTTTGTACTTCCATGTGAGTAGGAAGTCATAGACGAGGATGAATTATACACGCCTTCGGTGGGGTTATGATAGAAATACTTGTCTCTTTCGGAGAGGGAAGCTCGGAAATGGAGTTGAGTGTTTGGATGCCTTCAAGCTCCGTCTCCTTCTGCCATGTGTAGTGTTTTCAGTTAGACGGGCTAGTATTGTGAGGACAATCCTTACAGGGTGGACGGGTGTCACACTGAAGCTACGTTCTTTGTACCACTTGAGGACCTGTCCGTTATTGCTAAGCTTTAGGATGTGTTGTTTCAAAGTGTCGACCCGCCTTCGTTCCATATTTGCTCTGATCCTTAGACGGCGCCGACAACAGCAAAGTTGGGTGCGGCTAGGAAAACCTTTTGGATGGCATTCACAGTGGACATATTGTGAGGCGAAAGAAGGAGTAGAGTTGCGCTGGCACAGACCGTCTTATCTTTATAAGAAAGCCAGGAAGTCAAGTGACATTCCGAGGCAATTTAGTCAGGCTATCGCGTCACCGACTACCACGCGATGGTATACCCGCATCCATTCCGTCGTCCCAACAGCCCCAGAATCCGTCAAGATGTGTGTTGAAATAGCGCAAGGGTGGAATCAAGATTTTGGTCAGGTCGCAATCAAGTAGTCAGTACTAGTCAGTCATCTGCCCAGTTGAATTGGAATGTCAATTCAAGCTCAGAGGAGAAATGCATATAGTATCTGAGTTGATGTGCTATGAAACGAACTGGAAGTAGAATCGGGCTCAAGTGCGGTTATACGGTATCTCCGGAGTTCGGACCGTTGACGACGTTCCTCACCTGAGACCACAACTTTTGAGTGTCATGACTTGGACATCAACAGTGACAAGTTTTGCTGGATCTTTACCTTCCTGGTTACATTGGCCATCCCGGGCTGCTTCCAGGCATGTTCTGATTGGAATTTTAATCGGATTCTCATTCTCAGCCACCACCTCCACTCTTGCGGCCTACTACCAACGACGCCGAAAGGAACAGCAAAGTGCTCATTTTGTTCCACGGCCAATTGAGCTGCGTTCTGATGAAGTAGTCAAAGGGGTTGTCGGGCTAATCGGTGCGGAACCTTGCCTATAGACGATGCAATATGTTCGAATTCATCTTAATTTTGATAGGGAACACACCCTTGGTCAGAATCAACTCTCTAAGCGATGCACTGGGTGTGGAGATTCTCGGGAAAGCAGAGGTATACCGCAGTTTACAGCTTTTAACACTGCGTTTGTGACGTTGTGGTCAACAGTTTCTGAATATAGGAGGGAGCGTTAAAGATCGCGTCGCGTTACAAAGTATGGAGTGGACTTCTGGAAGGTGTTGGCGAATAGCTTAGGTTTGCCCCTTTTCAGTGATTGACGAAGCTGAGAGGCAAGGCCTTCTCCGCCCATATACCGGATCACGCATATTCGAAGGAACTGTTGGCTCGACCGGTATATCAATCGCGACTATTGCCCGTGCCAGGTGTGTCTTGGATTCCCTCCAATAACGTATTCATATAACTAGTGTCCAGGGGCTATGATACTAGTATGTCCTTCTATCTGATGACTATATACACGGTTCCGAAGGGTTTTCTATTAGCGATCATTATGCCCGACGACGTTGCTGAGGAAAAAGTCAAAGCGTTGCAAGCTCTTGGTGCCGACGTGGAAAGGGTCCGGCCCGCCAGCATCGTTGACAAAAAGCAGGTGGGTAAATTTCATCCTTACCGCGACTAAACACCTAATTTTCCTTACAATACAGTACGTTGTAAGTGTCATCGTTGGTCTCTACAACGAACATGCCATGATTCCTTGTGTTCTCAGAATCTTGCAAGAGAACGTGCCAAGCAATTCGGGCAAGTCGACGTTATAGACAGCACCTCCGATTCGCTAGCAGTTCCACCATTCAATTTCCATTCCCCTTCCAACTCAGTTCTAGTGACAGAAAAGCCTCATTATGTTGAATTCGAATCGGATGAGCTCGAGTCAGATAAATTGACAGATTCTGCTCAGCCAAGAGGCTACTTTGCTGACCAGTTCGAGGTAACTTACCGCAGGTCATTTGTGATCCTTGTCTCATTATATTTCTTTAGAATAGAAGCAATTTCGATGCCCATTATAACGGAACTGGCCCAGAAATCTGGAGGCAAACAAATGGAACAGTCGACGCATTTATTGCTGGGGCAGGTGCAATCAAGCTACTTTGCTTTCATACGTGGCCTAGCCCAGCTAATTCGAACTCCAGGAACTGGAGGTACCGTTGCTGGAGTCGGACAATATCTGAAATCGATGAATCAAGACGTGCTTGTTGCCATCGCAGATCCCGATGGGAGTGGGTTGTACAACAAGGTAAATAATATATTACTTACCCAGTTTAATGGTCGGGCTGATGCAATCACTTCCAGGTAAAATACGGTGTGATGTTTGATAGGAAGGAAACCGAAGGAACCAAAAGACGGCATCAAGTGGATACAGTCGTAGAGGGGATGTGAGCAACTCAACTGCTGTTAAATCTATTCACTAATATGCTATATCTGTAGCGGTATCAACCGAATTACACAGAACATAGAATTAGCCCTTCCCCTCCTCGATAATGCGTTTCGGTAAGATCGAACTTGCGATGTCGCCTCCCCTTTCTATCAGTTGACTCTGTGTTGAAGGATAACAGACGCTGAAGCTGTATCGATGTCTCGCTATTTGGTCAAACATGATGGCCTCTTTTTAGGCTCAAGTAGCGCTTGCAACCTTGTGGCATGTGTAAAACTCGTGAAGCAGAAAGGCTGGACGGAGGGCAAAAATGTAGTTACCATCCTGTAAGCTTTCCCCGTATATATTGAAAGCCGGGATGCTTAACAGTTCTCAGCTGCGACTCTGGGTCACGACATTATTCCAAGGTAAGTAAGTCACAAGGATGCATTTTCTGATTACTTACACATCTCACTTTGGTCATAGTTTTGGTAAGTTCGTCCTATAGGTATTCTGATTTCTCTGCTGAGCGTAACGCTAGGAATGATGACTATCTTCGAAAAGCAAACATTCCCATTGGTCCTGAAATAGTAGAAGACTTATTACAAACACCTTCGCTGTAAAAAATTCCTATTAGACCTAAAAATCATTATTTGCATTACTTCACATGTTCAGATAGGGTACATTTCAATCAAACGAGGCCCTACTCTTGCACGATGGCATAACCTTCAGGAGCTATCCCAATTGCTATCCTCAGTCCAGCCCAGATGCAGTCCACAACAGCAGCACCATTTGCACACGCAAAGACCAATGTTGACGCGTAGAAGAAGTTAGCGTTGCCTGTGCCTTGGGTCAGCCATAGGTGATGGAACAGCGGCATGAGAAGCGCTGCGTGGAGATGCAGCAGTATCGTCACGATGGGATGCCTCAAATCTATATGATAATTAGATCGGGTCAACTTCTGATAGACATTTCACTTACATTGATATATTTCAGGGAAAATGGCAAACATGGTCAGAAAAAGACCAGGATCTGAGAGAGTGGTGTAAGACTTGAAAGTCCCTAGGATTCCAATCAGGACGAAAGCGGCGTAAAGTAGATCATGCCTGAGAAAGAGTCAATGAATTTTCTTCATACAATCATCCTAGCAAAAACGTACTGGAATTTGAGGCAGACTGGAACGGCGTATATGATAAGATGGACCTGCCAAAGAAATTAGACTGATAAGCGGCTCATTGATGACAAAAAAACGTACTGTGAAGACCATCAAGAAAAATGGTCGGAAGTGATCAAACATTTCCGTGAAAAAATACCACCAGAGACCAGTGTTCGGCGTCAGGTCAGGTAACGTTGGGCTATAACGACGAGTGAAGATTTGAGCAGAGTAAGTGGACCTGGCGTCTTACGTTGCACCCCAGGTCTGAGGTATCCATCCCCAGCTTCCGGCTACCAGCGTCGAAACCAGCGTCAGAGAGATAAAATATAGCAAGAATTCGCCACAAAGAGATAAAGCCTTTCGAGGGTTGGCCGATAGTGCTTTTGGCGATGCGAGATGAGAGTGAGGATCCGTGATGAGCAGAAGCAAGACTGGAAGCAACATGACGACTGAGGATATTGATAGGTGCGTCACAAAGGATAAAGTGAGCAGAGACGCTGATAAATTCCCTGTGCCAAAAGAAATCCTTCAGTTCAGCGCCATGCCAGAGAGACTAAGCAGCAGTACTTCGGCTTGCAAACATTATTGCCAGAAGCAATAAGGTATTTTCGAAGGATGAGGTCGAAAGAGCCAGAGAGGGAAGGAAAAGGTAAGGGTTCAGGAGGTATCTATATTAATGAGTAAACATGGTCGTTTTGGAGAGCAAAAATTACAACTGACGATGCAGCAACCAGCGAGTCTCGAGGACTTTCCCTAACATTCTGACGAGCTCTCCATATCTGAACCAAAGCCAACGCGCCGATAGCATCGCTCAGAGTCCACAGGACAGACGCGAACTTCCTCGAATTCGGAAGTACCGTCGCGAAGAAAGACAACAGCAGCGGTGACTGAAATAATACCAGTCAATTGTACGACGTGGTGAGGCAACACGCAGCACGCACATGACGAAATGACCCTCCCGAGTAGGGATCTATGTCGTGTTTAAACAGGTAAATCCCTTCTTGTACTGCCAATAGTTTCGTTTAGCCATCCTATACGCGAAGAATGCGACGACACGTACATTGCTCGAATGAAGTTAACGGAGAGGACAGAGCATGGTCATGCTTTAGAATGTTTGAAAGATCTGTCAAAGATAGCCAAAGCCGTGCGGCAACGAGGATTGAAAAAGCAGCGGAAAAACTGGGGTATTCATGAGATAATGTTTTGGAGGTGGAAGCCATAAGCACTGCAAGAATCCAAGTGGGACTTCCTTCCGATCACAACCAACAAGCCCGGACCGGCAATCATGTACGCTGTGACCCTGACCGAGCCGATTCTGTAAGGTTAAAGGAAGAAAGCTGTTAATGGGTCGATGGCGTAGTTGGTTATCGCATCTGTCTAACACACAGAAGGTCCTCAGTTCGAGCCTGGGTCGACTCACGTTTTTGACCTTCTTCCGTCTCTCTTTCAAATGCTGATGACTTTCCCATCCTCTCATCTTGAACCCGGCCATGTATTTATACCAACTACCGACTACCGGCGCCATCTCTTTTGCCGATTTTTGCGTAGATCACAGCAGTGACAAAGCGTATACCCATCAGATTCCTGAAGCCACTCAAGCAAGAGCAAACCTGCGCGGTGTTCTGAAAGAGAGCAAACGTACAGACCATGGCGAGAAGGATTTCTTGAGCTTGGTAAAGGTATGGGAACCGGCCAGATTCAGTCAAGCTTTTGAAGCGTTGAGGTACTATCTACAGCTCATTGAAGAATATCTACCTCATTTACGAGGACTTATGGAATGCGTGGCTCACGATGAGATAGGCCTCAAGACCGAACCTAGTATGTCCCAATCTTTGCCTCTGTAGGCTGGCAAGGTGATTCAATAGGTCGTGATTAGCCTTCAGCTGGCGAACAACACTCTCTGCCAATCTCTTCAATAGTTCTCCTAGACTCGATCTCCCAGGACTGCACGCTGATTATGCGTTCTCGCTGTTGACCTATGGATTTGCACTCACTAACCTCGCCCACTCAATCGTCACATCTGTTGGAATATACGAACACGATCGTGCTATATCGGACACCGACCGAAAAGCAAAGGACGAGAAGCTCAACGTCGCAGTCGATTTTCTGTGCCGGGCAAGTGGGATATTCACATATATCAGCGATACCGTGCTGCCAGACTGGGAGACAACCCGAGGCAGTCCCTCCTGCCTTTCACAAACCTCCCGATCTCAGTCGAGAGACAAACAGCGCATTGGCAAAGTAAATTAGCATATACTCAATTTCTTCATGCTTTTCTAATTCCACATTGCAGGATGTCACTGGCCGATGCTCAGACCCTTGCAATCCGGAGATTGCTGTCTAAATCTGCCTATGACAGCAATATCACGCCAGGACCTCCGTTGCCAAAGTCGCACCCTCCTCCAGCTCTCCTCGCGAAATTGCACATTGAGTGCGCAACTCTCTATTCGTCTGCCCGACTTCTCGCAAAAACCCCTGGCTCTAGCAAAAGCCCTTTTTCTGGAGACTCCAACAAGGAGGTATCGCCAGACCTCCGGCGTTATTTAGGCAACCAGGCTACACTTCAGAACGCCTTATCGCACAAATGGCTAGGAGTTGAAGCAGGGGAGAAAGGCGGGACAGAGAGGGGGGGCGAAGCTGTTGCCTTCTTGCAGTGGGCCAAGAAAGAATTGGAAGAGCTCAAGGACGGCGGTAAGCTGGTGTCCATTGGTCATGCCGATAAGGAGAAAGAGGAAACGTGGAAAGAGACCATCAATGAAGAGTTGACGAAAGTTAATATATTCTTTAAATATTACAAGAAAACGAACGACACGGTATGTTTGAAGATCATTTCCAACCTGCTATATTAACGATAATGGTAAGCTACACTTCCAACCTGTGCCGACGCAGAGAGATTTACAAGCACGAATACCTGGCGGGAGAATCGCGATACCAGCGAAGCCATACACACCTCCCTCCCCCGCATTTGGACCTGGATCCGTCGAGTACATGCGACGGAAGGCCGAGCAGTTGCAAATGTCTGGCAGCTTCTGAAAACGACAACGATTCAACTACGCCAGATCATCGGCCTGCACAACCGACTGGAAATTATGCGGGAGCAGGATCATACTTCTAGTTCGTGGTTATCATATTTCAATCTTTCACTGGATTTTGCACAGTATCGACTGTTGTATTATTATCAGATTCCTATCTGGAATATCATTTACAGCAAAGCATAGCAGGATCGAAAACAACTAAAAGCAACTATGGTATGGTTACGATCACGAAAACAAGGTGGGATATCCTACACGAACACAAAAAAACAGAGAAAGGAATTGGGTATACAAGCAATCCACCAAAACAAAATTAAGTTCCATGCCGGCCAAGACCTTTGGCTGATTTGCTGACGATCTTCGCCTCGGCCTGCTTTGCTTTAGCGCGTTTTGCACTGTGAAAAAAACAAAATCAGCAAACTGGTGACGGTGATGTCATATTCAAGAACCTACTCTTCAATGGCCTCGCGTTCCAAATTTTTGACGTGCTCATGAGCCAATCTGACACGCTGCCGGGCCTCAATTAGGGCACGGTCGGCCTCCTTCTCGGCATTCTCAGCATCGGCGACCTTCTCGCGAGCCCCACGGATAGAGGGGTCGTCTTGCAGACGATTGCTCCGGCCCATGCCTAGAAAGCCGTTGCCATTGCTGCGCCTTCCAGGCCCGCTGCTGTCTCGGTCAGAGCTGGATGTCGAGTCAGAACGGCGGCGAGAGAAAAAACCCGAGCTAGGGCTAGCGGCTCGCGGTGGAGGTGGAGAGTTGCGACCGGAGAAGATGCTCCGTTTCCTTGTTGGGGAAGTCGCAGATTGTTGGTCGACACTTCGAGTCGGAGAAGTATTATTAGGGTTGGACTTGAAAAGGGGCATGGTGGAATGGGAGATTCAGGAAAGTGAAAGTTCGGGGAGGCTTACCCACCATTTTATAAGCAGCTTTGGAGCGAACGACTTGCGTCATGGACGTCTGCGCATGCTGGGGTTATCAAGGCAATGATGCAGTGGAATGTGGAAAATGTGGGGCTTCGACGTCAACCATATATAGGTTGTGATAGGTGGCACTAAGATGGGATCAACTCAGGTTCCAAGAAAAACCAATTTTTTAGGATCCATGTAAAATCACTGTAGGAGCGACATCAGATTGCATTTGGATGAGGTTAGATAGATAAATGCGATGGTGTACTATGAAGGTGCGGGCTATGTTAACGACTGTATTTATGCTAGTGGAGGTGGACAGCAACAAGAAGGACTCCGAAAAGAAACTGCGAGACAGAAGCGAAGATGTTGTATAGAGTTGAACCAGTAGCCTTGGGACACTGCAAGAGAAGAAAACGAGGAAAATATTTGATGTACAAGGTTTTTCCTACCTTAATATGACTCTTTTCGACTATAAGGACGGCTGGTATCGAGGAGCCTAGATATTATACATTCATTCACACACGATGAGTTGGGGTGGTCGGGGAAGTGAAAGAGATCGCAGGTGATCACCATTCAAATTCCCTAACAAATTAATGAGTTTACAAGTCCAACGGGGGAAATAATCCTCACCCTGTGCACTTGGCGAAAAGGTAGTCTTTGCCATTGATATGGATCATGCCATCTTTTAAGATACACTTCCACTTATTTTTTACGCGAGCAACCTGAGGAGACAAATTAATCGTGGATATTGTGAGGATAAAGTTCCGTACTTTATCATATGTACAGAACACGATATCTGTTTCGCCAGCGGCTCCTTCCTCATCCTCGTCTGTTTCTTCAGTGTCGGAGTCGTCAAGGTCGCTATTGATGGCCTCGGAATCGTGAACAGCAGGCACAGGAAGCGGGGCAGGCTGAGGAAGCGAAGGGTGGGATGCCCTTGGAGCGAAAGGACCTGGAGGCGGCGACGGCGAATCCTCCTCTCCAGACGATTCAGAAGGGCCGTCGACCTGTGGTATTCGCTGTTGTTGCTGGGGAGTCGATGTCTGGCCAATTGGCGCATACGCGCGGGATGTCGATGTCCCGGCTAGAGCTTGCCCGTTTCTAGGAAAATTTATAACTCCAGTTTGACCACCAGGGTTCGGAGGTGCGGGAAGAGGAGGGAGCTGCCTACTCCCATTCATATTCTGACCGGAAAGAGGGGGAAGAGCATAGCTTTGATTCAACATGTAGCGGTTGTCAATTGGCTCTGTCTTGACTGTAGGCTGGGTAGCTGGAGCAGCTGTGATAGGTGCATATGGATTATGGGGCGAGGCGTAGTGCGGATGGGACGGCATCATGTGCATTGGATGTGGAGGATAAGGGTGGTGGTGTTGTGGTGGAGCGAGAGAGGGATGAACAGCGGACGGAGGGGTCGGGGCCGGGGGAGGACTCTCAAATTCAGCGACATGAGATGCGATAACCTTGCTCTCCCATTTCTAAGCAAGGTGCCCAGAGGTAGTGTTCAGAGCTCGAAGAGAGAATCATGCCAGAACTCGAGAACTTACGTGCTGCAATTCAGCTAGAACGTCCTCAGGAACGCCATACTCGTCGAACTCGGGCTTAATGGCATTGATGACATCGTCTATCACAGCTCGGTAGATAGAAGGCTCAAGGAAAACATGGTGTTAAACCACTGGGACTACTACAAACAAGGGGTTGGTGAGTAGCTCACCACTATCTTATTCGACATTCGTCGGGCGTTGTGGGCAACGTTGGTTGGATTGACTACAACTGCGGGGGCGTCCGACGTGCGACGTGGCGGAAGGCAAGAGGGCTTCCCTTTTATACCACATGCAAATCCCAACAAACCCAGGACACTTCAAACTCCGACGCAGACACACTGACTCACAATAGTCCCACGCACGGGCCATTACCTCGCCAGCGGCCATAATTTCAAGATTGCACAGAAATGTATCTCCATATAGGGTCGATGGCGTAGTTGGTTATCGCATCTGTCTAACACACAGAAGGTCCTCAGTTCGAGCCTGGGTCGACTCACATTTTGGAAGCATCTGCATTTATTTTTGAGAAACACGCAATTTATTATGTGATTTCAAGCTTAAAAGTAGGGGTATGTACAAGATATTTATTGATACAAATGTGCTCCTTCAAAACATATATGTCAGACAATATGGGACACCAAGCAAGAAAAAGAAAGACTATGAAGGAGAATGACTAACCCATGGCCCTGTTCGCCATCTAGAAGACACTTCAGATTGTATGAGGGTATCATTGTGTATAACTGAAGCAAAAGAAACAATTGAACCCCATGACTGAAAGCCATCACTGCAGCTTCTGAAATAATCAAGAAGTGGTTCTCTTTTCACGGAGGAGCCTCAGCGTTTTTTCGTCACTAGGATCTCTTCGGAACATTACTGGCCGCGGCCGTCGCAGAATATCCAGAGGGGCAAGAGAGGCTTCGTGAGACATGTCGTCCTCTTCCATGGCAAGGTCGCTATTGGGAGATGGCTGCATGTGGAAACTCTGGGGATGTGTGTATGAGCTAGATTGAGATGGGAGCCTGTCGGGTATTTGAAGCGGTGACAAAGCATACGCACGAGAGTCTGCGGTCGGAGGTGGTAATGTGAGAGCTGAATGCAATGAGTAAGAGGGTGAGTATAGGTTATTTCCGTTGTTGTTAGATGCTTGAGGTGTGGCACGGGTGAATTGTATGCATGCGGGGACATAGCTGAGGGGTTGTCAGCTGAGATGTATGACGACGCTGATGCATATGGAGATGCTGATCTCGCGTGTTCATTTGGGTAATATCTAGGTCTCTGGTAAAGGGTTGTCGGGTTGTCCCAAGACGATGGTGAACCCCGGGACGAGAAATGGTTTTGATCGTCTGCGACACGCATACTGGGGATTGTATATGAACGAGAGCCATGACTGGGGAGAGGCACCGGTTGAGGCACGGAAGTTGGACTCATCGAATAACCCTGATCCATATACGAAGGAGATGAGCTACTCAAGCTAGAATAAGGGCCGTGGTTTGAAACATAAGCAACTTGGCTCTGGGGAGACACCGGCGATGGTGATTGTTCGTACACCGGGGACTGGAGCTGTTCGGGTTGACGGCTCGTCTGGATAGGGTTCGTGCATCAAAACGGGTGTCATGCTAGGAGAACCACTCTGCGCCTGGTATTGGTAAGGCGTTGGGAAGGGGGCATACGTGCGAGGGACAGTAGTAGCTGCCCTTGCTGCATCGGAACGATTGCTGTCGTCTGTTTTATTTCGACTTTTTCCTACTCTTGTACTCTTAAACATGCCGTCAGGCACGAGCAGATCTCGAACAAGAGCATTATCATCGATAGAACCCAATTGGTCAATAGTTGCCTGCGTGAAATAGGCAGCTAATAGGTGGAGTGAGGCATTAGTGACCTGGATAATTTCTCAACACAAATACACCATTTGCTCACTCAGGTGCCATTTTCTGCGACCCTTCTCCGTCTGAACCCAAACGGAATAAGTCTGTTTTACTAGCGGATCCCAGTCGCGTGGAGGTTGGCGTTCCGGGGTATTACTGTCATGATAAGATTTTAGAATTTTAGTCGACGATCACCATGCGAACGGAAAACACAAACCCTAAATTGTTGGCATCTGGAGGTGGGGAATATTTCTCGTAATAAAAGAGAAACTCCTGTTAAGGAATCAACAAAGACAACACTGAAGGTAATTGCTATACACACATCGCGCACACGAGACGGTGACCACCGTCGACCCTCAGTGAAGCGTTCAATACCCAGGCCTGTTAGCTCACTATGGGGGCCACGTTCCTCCCAAGCATAGACACAACCCGAGCGAAGGGCGATGCGTTCATCGGCGTCGAGGCGTCTGGTAACCATATGGAGCATGCCTTGTTGAACGGCAGCAAATATCTTATGAGCGTCGGCTGTTGAACGAATACGGACATTTGTGCATGTCGGCTGCTGCATCCAGGAGGAAGAAGATGAGGGAGAAGAGAAAGAAGAATATAAGATATAAGGTGAGTGAGAACGAACAAGTTGGACCCCTTATGATTGGCAACGAATTCATTTGGCAGTCGAAGAAGCGGCGCTCATCTGATCGATCCATTTTTGGATCAACTCCTTTGACTCTTTTCTCATCGAGATTCAAAACCCTAATCACTCTAACTACTCAAATTTCCCCAGATGCAGATCCACAGATTTACTTCCGCCCAACATAACCAGAACATATTCAACATTCGACTAATTCTTCCTTTTCACCCGCTTTCCAGACGTCCCATGGGAAGCGCCATATTCGAATGGGAGTAGCTCCTAGGTCTGCGGCTGCGGTGCGGCAACACTGACGCAACATTTACTTGTCCCTCTGAACACTAATTTTCTCACCAAAGTCAAAATTGTGCTTCTCTGACGAAATGCCTCCACGACCAACCCTGCTTGGGTCAATTCAAGGCTCACGAG
Source organism: Galerina marginata (assembly GCA_023014335.1). Taxonomy (NCBI): domain Eukaryota; kingdom Fungi; phylum Basidiomycota; class Agaricomycetes; order Agaricales; family Galerinaceae; genus Galerina; species Galerina marginata. The sequence continues at coordinate 1,722,902 of JAECYW010000011.1, read as the reverse complement.
GTCCTTTCTTTCTGCCTTATAATTCCAGGCCAATTCCAGGCTCCTCATCAGCTTAATCGACGACCTCTCAAAGGACTACGGTCGCGATGCTATCTGCTAGTTGATTGGTGGCCTTTTCATCTATCTCAGCTGAGGCAGGGTAGCAATTTCGCTCACGCCTGACCCAGTTGACCTTCGTTGGCTTCACTGTCTCTGCCAACGACGGTCGTCGGCTACCCGAGTTGCCCGTCAGGTATGTGCTCTCCATTTGAGGAGTCATTCAGTTTCCGACAACCTGGGTACTGGACAAGAATCTCGTTGTGCACGGCACTTTCGAGGTTATCAAACACTATCGGTGACAATCAGTATCTAAAATGCAATGCAAGTTCTTTTATAAATAACTAACGATTACACGAAAGTCCGAACTTCATGCACCTAGTATCTTTAAACACCGGAAGAGGAGGAACTACTTACAGCTGAGCCGTTCTACCGACCAACATGGCCAAACGGGACGGTCCAGGATGTCCAGGAATGTTATTCCACACACGAGGTGATTTCTCCGACTACATGGATGAACCCCAGATCTGCTATTAGCAGAGGAGGCTAGCAGCGGCCAGGACTCGGCCACGTTTGCTACTTTTCGTGCGTTGAGATTCATTTCACTGTCGCGACATATTTTCCTCCGCCGGTGTGTGTTGTCCTCATCAGTGTACAGTGACTCGGATGTTTGCCCACTAAATCGCGCTTGTGACTCGGACGACCGCAATATAGTAACTGAATAGCTGCTCAGATTGAACCGGTCCTCAGGTCCTATGAAAAACGACGGCAAGAAATGCTAGTGGCAGTGGAGGGAGTAACCCTGTTCACAAAGGCGGCTGTACGTTATAATATTCGACATTGGTACTAGTACAATTTAATAATAGTCCGTCGTTCGTCTTCTCCATGTGCTGGGATAAGTGACCGTCCACGCATTTACCAGATAGCGCAAACTATGGGAATTGAAGAACTCGTCTATCATCATCACGGAGAGAAGGACATGAGGGCCATCTCGTCCAGTACATGACGACGGGGTGGGGGAAGGCGGTTTAGATACGCCAAAGGAGCCAAGGTTTGGAAAGTGCCAGGTGGGGGGATGTATTTAGGAATCTGTTCCATTCTGTCAAGACAGACACAAAAAGAAAAAGGAGCGTGGAGGCGACGTACAATTGATACATGCTGCTGTCTGTAGATAATTTGGGTTGGTGGTAGAGCTTGTGGTCTGGTTTTCGAGCTTCGTGCGCATGTGTAAACTCCTTGTGGGACCTGAAGATTCGCGAGCAAGGGGTGGTTGTCGATAGTATTAAGTTGTCCAACCGTTTCTTGCGTGAAGTACGCAACTGTGATTGACGTAGAAGCACATGAGCACAAGTATCCTGAAATCGAAGTGAGAACGTTACTCCATACTGAGGTGCCACTTTTGCCGGCCATAGGGAGTCGCCACAAAAACGGAATATGTTTGTTTAATTAGGGACTGTCTGAAATACCCTCGCCGACCATGCGTCCTGTAAAGTCACTATCAGTGATCTTACTCTGTCACCTAGGGTTTAGTTTACTAACGCTGTATCAGAATCCGAAGTAGTCTCCAACTCGGCCTGCATGGGCCTCCGTTCGTGATAATATAAGAACTCCTGTCAATTCCGTGAGCACGAACGGCGGACGGCAACAATCATGTATAATTACATCTCTCACGCGACTGGGACCCCAGGAAATAGAATCTGTCCATCGTTCGATGCCTAACTGAGGGTACGTCAGTCAGAGTAGTTAAACAATCGTGAGGATATGGACGCTCACTCCCGTTGCCTCTGCAGTAGCTCCTCGTTCCTGCCAGACATATACACATCCAGAAGATATGGCTCGCCGTTCATCCGTATCTAGCCTGCGGGTCACCATCCTTAAGATATTAGTCGCAACTGCATGGAAGATGATATGGGCGTCTGAAGGAGTTCGAACGCGGAGTCCAACGCAAGTGGGCGGCTGCATAGTAGAGCAGGCAAGAAGGAATGGAAAGGAATGGTTTGGAACGAGGGGAAGGTAGGATGGTTCTTTTATAGCCTTTCTTAGTGATGATGACGATCACCGAAGAGCAACCTATAAGTATTCAATCCTGAATAAAAATCAAGTAACGTAGTTCTCCGTGTTTACACACACACCTGTCGATGAGAAATAAGTTACTTCCTCGGAGCGATAATTAATGAATGGAGTAGATTTACTCACGGCGTCGCTCAAGATGCGATAGACGCTGTGCACTGCCAGCTGAGATTTTGATAGAGTTTGTGGTTTAAACATAGAGTCACAGTGAGGTACATGTGCAGGGTCGGATTAACAAAATTCGTCTCCTTATGGTAAGCATGGGTGAAGAAAGTTGTTGGTGTGTGCTATGGATTTGGAGAAGGGTTGATTGAGAATATTAATGATGTATCTTGGTTCGCAATGGCGGAAGATGCAAACCCCCAATCATGATGAATACCCACAAGAAACGAACTGGGTGACTTATTGCACAGCCGACTGAACGGTTTCGCTTAATATCCCAACAACACCCAGTTACTGTTTCTGCGTTCCATTTCATCATGGAGATAAGGCAGGCAAACAATGATTTTGACATGCCTTCGGATTCGGAATTTCTGAAATGGTATTGAGGAAGGTAATGCACCCGTATCCGCCCACAACAACAGCGCCTCAAGGCATTACTTAGTTCCTGGAATATCGCGGAGAAGCTGAATGGGTGGCTTCTCTGAGGAGACCTGTGGGCTGAGCTGACAGAAGACTCCGCGAGCAATGGATAGACAGTCTGCTTCTTGAGTCGGGAAAATGAGGACGAAGGCCTCGGATGCAGAAATGCGACGCGTCTCTAACGATCAAGGAGGGGAACAGCCCGATTTATTTTTAGTGCGATATAGGTTTATTTTCGATGGATGCTCATTGATTGATGTTAACACAGGACACCGAATGGAATCAGGCGAGTGATTAACCCAATCATTGGCCGTTCGAGGTTTAGCCTAGTTTAATATAGGATGTACGTGCCCATGGATGCAGTGCAGAACGAAAACCGTTTACCTGTAAAGATAAATATTAGCCGTAGACTGCGAGGTGTCTCACGCTCTGCTTTACATATCGGCCATGCTCCACCAAGTTGGAAGAGTTTTACTGCATCATGCCATCAGCGCTCGAAGTCTCCGCGCTGACCGAGTACAAAGAGCTCTGTGATTGCTCTGAGATCAGCCAACGTATTTTTGGAGTACATTTTTGTCCTAATTGGGGGAATTCTACGACTCCAAAGTAGTGTCAGAGGGTAGGCCAGATCAAGACAAAATTTCATTACAGTAAAAAAGACGCACACAATTCCGACGTGAGGAATCAATCGCTTTGGAGATGCCTTATTTTGACGATCGTACGGTATAACAAACCCGATTAACGGTCGGTAATCAGCACTGAAAGAGAACGGCAGCCGACCGATCAGTGAAACTTGGACGTGAGTAGGGGACGCCGTAACCACCTTTTGCAAAGAGACCCAACTCTGACGCCTCTGAAAACAGACAATAATCTTAGTCCAGTGATGATATACTCTGATTATCTTTGTGTTTTGGAAGCGCCTATCTGGTGTTCTGTTTGTTAAAGTCATCAGCATCTGTGCTATTCAAGTCCATGAGAAAGAGTGCCACACCTCTCCGATCAGAGAATCCCAACGAGCGGCAGACCGGGCAGCGAGCCAACCTTATGTCCACCCCCAGAAAAATATCAGGAAAGTGTTGCCAGTTTCGGGTTCGTGGAAATTCCTTAAACGAGCCATCTTTTTATGTCTGCGGGCGCCGAGAAGTTCAGAATGTGGAGAAAGATAAATTTAACTGGACAGCGCAAAAGCTTGAGAAGAGCCGCAGCTGAGGTAGGGTAAGCAAGAGAAGGAATAAACCGGTACACAGACGTTGGGCAGCCCGAACCCAAGGAAGCCTCTCTGTCAGTAAACACTGACAAAGTTATACCGGGAAAGCCTGACAGAACTCGGCAACATGTCCAAACATTTAACGAAAAAGTTTAGGATGAGCAAGGATGAGCAAATTTCTTCCTCTCAGAGGGTTTGAAAAGCCAGTCGATGACTATAGTGGAGACCGTAACATCTATTGCACCAAGGGAAGCAGGCAGAAAACTATGATTTGGTAGAAGCTCGATTTGGCAGGAAGGATTTCGACATGTAGCGGTATTAAACTTCATGATAAGGTCGCTTGAGGTCGGTTTCGTTTATGACAACCAGCGTTGATCATATTAGTCCATTGGCCTAAGTATTCAGGATTCCGTGGATGAGGCATAGGAGGATCAAAATTGCCCAGAGTCAACGCATATAGGGTCGTTATATTGGCATAGTCGCCCAGTTTGAAGACTGAGCAGCACGAAGGATTGGGAGGTTTCTCGCAAGAAGGCCTGTCTCCGCTTATGACGTCACAACCTGAAATCCGGTTTCATCTTGCAACTGCCTTCAATGACAATTGGTGTTGTTTGTGGTGGAGATCTTCGAAGCTTGGCGGGTTAAATAAAACATGATAAAAGTCAACCTACGTGCGCGTCCGAGCACGGCTGGAGGACCGACACGTAGATTGACGCGAATCATGTGATCGATCGACAGTGACTCGTTCATGGTCAATGGCAATTAAAGGTCTTCCATGATTAGGACCTGGATTGGAACCCACTTAAAAGTCCTGCCAGCTGGATACCTGTTTTTGAATCCTTCTTTTTCTCCCTATCGCTCAACATTCCGACGGTTTTCCTCAATGTCTGTCCAGCAACCTCCCTGGTCAATTCCTAAGAAAGAAGCGGAAGAGCCTGTAATCCGGCTGTACAATTCGTTAACGAGGACCAAGGTCAAACTCAGCACATTTATAAATGACCATGGATCTCAATTTCTGGGCAGACTGAATTCGTTCCTCGTAATGGACGTCATATTAAGTGGTACAATTGCGGTCCGACGGTGTATGATGCCTCGCATATGGGACATGCCAGGTATATTCATGTTTTGCCATAGATTATAAAAGTTAACCGTACTTCCCCCAGAAATTATGTCACTCAGGATATCCTTCGAAGGATTATGACCGATTATTTTGGATATGATGTTCATTTTGTGATGAATGTTACAGATATCGATGACAAGGTGTGAGGGCATAGTTGCATATATTTTGAACTCATGTCTGATGACAGACAAGATCATCATAAGAGCCCGCCAAAATCATCTTTTAGAAAAATTTAGATCTGAAACTAACACCCTCACACCTTCCCTTTTGGCAAGGATACGGGATGCTTGGGAAGTCTTCCTACGGAATCAGCTTAGTCGAGGCGTCCCCGACCAGGAAAAGGCAAGAGTTGGGCATGAAGAAGCTGCATGGTTGAGAATTTCAGAGCTATATCAAAACCAGAATTGGAAACAAGAGTGCTTAAAAAGCGACGAGAAATTCGATATGTATTATTCGTCTTCGGTAAGACCAACCTCACAATAACTTCAAATTTGGTCTCAAATGCTTTGCACTGAAGCGACGGACTTTTGACGCCTTAAATACTGCCCAATCTCAGCTCGCCAGTGGAAACTCTGAAACTGCGACTGCTCACCAATTGATTGACGCGTCAAAAGATGTCCTGGTCCTGTCTTTGGACGAAGAGGTTCGAGCTTTTTTATCGCTATCTACATAGATCTGATCGAGCTACTGGATCATCAGTACAAAGCCACTGTGACGGATCCTGCCATTTCAAGGAAATTGGCCGCACATTGGGAAGAAAGTTTTTCGAAGATATGACCCGACTTAGGGTACGAAATCCCGATACTGTAACGCGGGTCACAGAATATGTCCCAGAAATTGTCGCTTTCGTGGAAGGCATCGTTTCGAATGGTTTTGCATACGAGGCAGAAGGAAGTGTTTATTTCAATACTTTAGCCTTCGACTCGTCCGAAAATCACGATTATGCAAAACTGGAGCCGTGGAGCACTGGTAATCGCGATTTGCTTGAAGAGGGAGAAGGTGGATCGCATTACCCGATATCAAGTAATTTTTCTAACAATTTGCTTCCAGGTTCATTATCAAGCAAGACTGGGAGACGATCAGCGGCTGATTTTGCACTTTGGAAAGCTTCCAAACCAGGAGAGCCATCATGGCCCTCCCCTTGGGGTCCAGGACGCCCAGGATGGCATATTGAATGCTCAGTCATGGCAAGCGCTATTTTCGGAGACAACATGGATATACATTCAGGAGGAATCGATCTCGCGTTTCCCCATCATGACAATGAAATGGCACAAGCCGAGGTAATGTCCAATTGTTTTAGTACGCATAGTTTGCTAAGTCAATACCGCATTCAGGCGTATCACAACTGCAAAGCTTGGGTCAATTACTTCCTTCATACTGGTCATTTACATATCGAGGGTTTGAAAATGAGCAAGTCCCTCAAGAACTTCATTACAATAGATGTTCGTACTTTGAAGGTCGTCAGGAGATCCTTTCACTGACGTTGATGAAATTAAAGGAAATTCTGGAAAAATTTACAGCTCGGCAGCTCCGCCTCGCCTTTCTCACTCAACTCTGGAATTCAAAAGTAGACTTCACCGAATCGCTGATGACAGGAGAAGTCCGTAATCTGGAAGTTACGATTAATGTTTGTATTTAATCATTGTTTTTGCGATTTAAACCTTATTTTCTCATAAATTCCCAGAATTTTTTCACGACAGTCAAGGCTCTTATAAACCAAGCAAACGCCGAGGGTACGGCCTCAGACGGGCATCACCATTTCGAACAGCAAGAAAAGGATCTGTTAGCAAGGTATCCACCCCCTGTCTTCTATTTTTGTTTGCTCCAAGATCTGAGAAACGCTTCCAGTTTTTATGACAGTCAGTCTGCTTTCAGAGAGGCGTTGTGTGATTCCTTCAACACCCCAGCTGCCACTGATGTCCTTCGAGAACTTGTGTCACGAACTAATGTGTACATCAATTCTCGAGGCAAGGCCTTGAATGTCAAGTTGGTGGAGAACATTGCAGAGTGGGTAGGTAAAATGCTGCGCATGTTCGGCCTCGGAGAAGGCCAGTCGTCCGATATTGGCTGGGGTCAATTGTCCGCAATTGGTGAGAATACCAATGTATGTTCCTTCACACTAGTACCACCCGAAGTATATCTGACTTTATTTTCCCTCCTAGCGCGAAGAAATTCTCATGCCGTCATTGAGAGTTTTGTCGTCATTCCGGGATAACGTTCGAAAGTTGGCGATGGCGAAAGGCGAGACGGCGCTTAAAGATATTCTCGCCTTGTGTGATAAACTTCGAGACACCGACCTAGTACCCCTCGGTGTCGCTCTAGACGATCAAGAAGGTCAGCTTCTTCCATGCGCCACATGATTGATGGACTGATTGATCTGGCGGCCCAGATGGCAAGGCTCTGGTAAAGCTAGTTCCTCCAGCAGAGTTGATGAAAGCTCGGGAAGAGAAACGAGCACTTCTGGAAGCCAGAGCCGCCAAGAAGGAGGCTGCGGTCGAAGCTGAGCGGCAGAAACGACTTCAAAAGATCGAGAAGGGGCGGGTGTCCCCACAGGCTTTTTTCAAACCACCAAATGTCCCGGATGGGACATATGGGTCCTGGAATGAGGACGGCCTCCCGCTTACTGATGCCGAAGGGAAAGACCTGACTAAAAGTCATTCGAAGAAAGTCCAAAAAGATTTCGCAACTCAAGCAAAGCTACATGAAGAATTCCTCGCTTGGCAAAAAAGTAACAGTACATAGGGCATCACTGCATTTTCTAAGTGTCTCTATTTGTTTCGTTACCAGTTACATGCAGCCACGATTAATCTTGCTATCCTTTCCAATCCTTCGCTATCATTGTCATCGAACCCATTCACAGCAAGACAATCCAGGTCCAGGACGCCCAAGACCTTGATCTCACCTTGAAGCGTGTGAATAAGAGGAATAACAATCTCGCTTTTCGTATCGCCGTCACAAGCAATGTGGCCAGGGTATAGATCAACCTCCGGCACGATCAACGTTTTTTGTTGAAGATAAGCATCCGCACAAACTCCTCGTGCTTTCCCTGGAGAAGTTTGAATGAACTGACACGCGGGTTTCCCGCAGAAGGGCCCCAGCAGCAACCGATTTGCATCGTCACCAAGAGTCGCACCTGGTTGACGAGGTGGAGGAAAGAAAGCCGAGTCGATGTAGAAGCCTGTATGTAAACATCAGCGGGATACGCCTAACAGGTTGCTGTAAAGTCTCTGACCACACCAATTACAGCCTTGTCTTCAGCCTGTCCGAAGAATTTCGGAAATGCAAGGAGAGAATTATAGATGAGGGCTGACGCGTTTGCCAGGTTTGAAACCTACTACAAGTCAGTAAGGATAATCACATAAATAAAAATAACATTTCCGTACCCAATGCCTCTGTCCGTCTAGCAGTCCCTCCAATTGACTATGTATATGGTCCCAAAATTCTGGTTTGGTTTGTATTCTGAAATCTTCGTCAGTTACTGGCCTCAGAAGGTCTAACTGGTCCGTACTGATCTGGTACTAGGGATGAGTCAGCGTGCGGCATCCTTTAAAAAAGGGGGAAATGAGATGTCCCCCCCCCCAAGGCAGTAGAGGATCTCTGAGTCAGGGGCCCGGAACAAGAAAGGGTGGGGGAGAGAAAGATGAAAATGTTGCCGATTGTTGACATCAAGTGGGTGATAATATCTGATAAGATAAGATAAAATGGTATCCAAACACCATCACCATCACGATTTAGTCCTGCCCAGCACCTTCAACAAACACCTCTTTCCATTCCACAGCTTGACATACTGCATCGATCTCTGATCTTATAATATGGCCCCTTATCTCGAGACTGTCAAAGTAAGCTGTCTTATTGGGCTGTCTACTCGACAGATCCTCATAGGGGCTATAACAGTCCTTCGCAGATGTCCCCATTACCGATGCAGGAGTTGATACCGTGGCATTCCTCGAAGCAGCAGATGGACTTGTGGGGCTCTTTGGTATTATATTAATCATTGTGAAATCTAATTCTTTTCTAAATAACCTGTTAGATCTCCTCGGATCAGCAGCTTTTTCAGTTGTTCAAAGCGATTTGAAGGGAAACATCACGGTGAGATCATATACCGATACCTAGAATCCAATTTCCAATCCAAATTTCATCTCCTAGAAAGTGAGGACACGCTACGAAGCTACGCCTACTCTCTCTGCGACCTTGGAATCTCTAGTCGAGAATGAGAAGGGCGAGAAGAAACGTACTGCAACTGAAGGGCTCCTTTGGCTCCTTCGGGGACTCTCATTCACCTGCAAAGCGCTCCAGAACTCACAAAGCAACAAAGGCGAGGAATTATCCGCGGCGTTTACGAAGTCTTATGACAATACGCTGAAGAAGTTCCATAACTTTGTTGTTAAGGGAATTTTTGCTGTAGGTCCTGGGATGAAATTTCAAGACGCGTGCTTATTAGATTTGGTTCCTCATATACAGGTGGCCATGAAGGCATGTCCATATCGTGCAGATTTCTACGCCAAGCTTGCTGCCGATCCTGAAGGTGGTGAACCTGCTACCCAAGACAAGCTCAACGCAGAGCTTGATAAATGGCTGGCTGCTCTCAGCTCCATTGTGGCACGGATGGAAGCCTTTTATGAAAAGGGCAATTACGCCAAAGGCTTTTAATGATAATTCTTGTTCTGTATAACCGGAGGACATAGTTCTTATCTTTACTTTGTTTGTTTCGGAAAGCATTCTCATCCAGCTGGGATCATTAAATGGTTAATGAAATTACAATGCTCAATTCGATGAAAATGATCGCCGTCCTCCCAGTGGCGCAGGATCGAAGGCACACTGGCGAGAAGAACCAATTTCGTACGTCATTGATACGAGGATGAGTAAGTCCAGTCTCTCAGGCGCTACCTTTGAAACTTGTATATCCCATGTCAAGTAGGTTCTGACATGAGAACACACTAACTCTTAGGAAGAGAACCCATAATTAAATATCACTGATCCGCCACTCTGGTGAGTGAAACACATGGTGTGTATTTGCATCAAGTCCTGGATGTAGATTAACATAGCCGTACCCATCAATCATCCAGGTTGTTTGCCAGTCAAGTTAAGTGTCCGACTTCTTCGAAGCTGGATGAGCACACCAGCGCTCCGAGCCGCCCTGGAGAGCGCACAATCAAATAAAACATGGGAATGATAGTCTCATGGCACACCTCCTTTGTCACAGACATCTGAACACTAAGATGGTCATTGTATCTCACAACATAGAGGTGAAATTTGCAGTCAGCGAGGGTGGAAGAAGCATCGTGAGACTGCCGTGACATGGATGCGAACATCGATATAGCAGCAATTAGTTTTTTACATGCAATAACTTCCGGGCTGTTAAGGTACGCCGAGGAACCGTTGAGAATCCGGAGCTTGCAGAGGCGGATAAACAATTGGCCAGTGGGATTGAACTCTGTTCAAACCTAATTGCAGCCACCAAGCAAGGCTGATATCATCGGGAGGAAAAGCTACATCGGGATATTTGGTTGAAGAATTATGCATGATCAACAAAGGCGGAGAACTTATTGGATGCACTGCACTAAACACTTGATCGCTCTCCGAGAAGTAGTAGTGGGAATCAATCTCGGGTTCTGGATGGACCACAAAATCGACCCCACATCTCCATTTCCAAGGAACAGATTGTACAATGTGTACAATGTGACACCAAGACAATCTGGTTCGAAGGGTATGGTGGGTCGCTCAGCTCACATTGTGGGTCCGACTTGTAGATGACGTCCACCTTTGGAACAGATGGCTTTGTGGTAGCTGCCGGCCGTGCACCACCCAGTCATTGCCCCGACATTATCTCTTGATGTCATGGGGGTGAGTCTTGAATTCCAATGTTCGGCTCCGCCAGAGTAACGCAGACGAAGAAAAAAGGTAGAATTAGCGGGCGGAATCCTGAAGTGAAGGAGAACATGACAATCACCAGTCAATGACTGAAGGCGGACATTGACATTAGGTAGGTGAAGCGGTTGTAATGATTGCACAATGTATACGCCGCTGCCTCAGGTGAGAAGAAGAAAGTGGAAGCCTGTCATTCTGCCCTCCCTAAGTCAAGGTTAATGGAACCATGGGTTTGATGCCCTCCAGCGTTCCCCAAGAGAACTTTCCCTGAGGATCGTCGTCCAACAGTACTACTGCGGAAATTAGGCAGTTGCATTGCGGCTGAAGGCTCCATTTGGGACGTCCGAATGTATGTTTCATTGGCCTGTGAAACATAAAAGCGTGGTGGTGACATGGAAGAGTGCGAGTGCACATAAGAAGTTTTCGGAAGGGAAGACGACAACATGGTTGGAGGGTTAGTTCGCATTGGTAACACCGCGTACGGTGGTCGCTGGGAAGCCTTTGGTGTTGGCATTGATTGTTCGCCAATCTCGTACTCGACACCGTCGACTGCACGCCGTACATGTTTCGCGACGTCATCGAGTTCATGTCCGATTTCTTCGTCGGAATTGGCATGAGATCGGTCGCTAAAACTCGAACTGACGCTATCGAATGACAGTCTCGTAATTATTTCATCTCGTGTGGATGCGGCAATCGGCAGAGCTGTAAGAATAGATGCAAGGGAGTTGTTTACAGGAGACGGTGAATATTTGTTGTATCCAGGCGATAGTTTGGAGCCACCAGGAGACCGATGGTATGGATTGTTGGCCTCCGAGTAACCGCTGAATTTTAATTCTGTATTTCTGCTGGTAGAAGGTGGAAAATAGGACAATTGATTTGCGGGTATTCTCCGAACATTGACGAATGGACTTGGTGGGACATGTTCGACGATAGTACCCTCGACGAGCGAATTCATCCTAGAGTTGTCATCGAATGGATTCACAGATGGGTCGGGGGGGTCGGGTGTAAGGGATATAAGATTTGGCTCTAGTATGTACTCTCGGGCGCGAGAGGCTTGGTCTATCGGAATGTATAGTACATGCCGAATGTGTATGGAGTCGGACGTCCACAATTTGTTTGCCCTTCTAAGGTTGGGCAATGATATACCGTATTTCAATGAGACTCCAGCTAAAGAGTCATTTTGGGAAACCTGGAATGGATATAAAAAACGAAGAAGACGGTGTGAAATAAAAATATACCTGATGCACAATAACTTCCTTCTCCTGATCCAGGGAAAGAGTAGGCTGGTCTGCTACTGTATCAGACAAAGGAGCGTCCACCAAAGGAGCATCCACCAAAGTCGCTTCGTTGACCATGCGTGATAGATGCGGCCGTGTAATACCCACATCTTGAAATACAGCGCCTTCAGCCCTTGCCAGCGCAGACTTCAGAGGGTGTAATCCAGCACTGTGCGGGACAATTTGAATCTCGGTACGTGATCTTGCATGTTTCGAGCGCCGTTCGTTCCCTTTCAAGGACGACTGGTCCGTTAGAGACGACCGCCGCCGTCGCAGTGTTGGTCGTGAATTCGACAGCTTTGGAAAGAACGCAGAACTGTAGTATCCCTGAGCTAGATTTGAGGTTGAATTGGAGGCATAATCGCTTTCTTCGGCGAATGGGTTATACGCAAGGTCGTCCGACTCATCATATGACATTGCCAGTGCAGAAGGAAAGAGAAACAGTCGGACAACTATGGTGTAGTCAACTTTACCTTCATCCTCAACGCTTGATCATGCATCGATCGTGTCAGGGAAAATTGGTCATTTCCAGGGCTTTCGGAACCAAATCTGTGAGCTTTTGAGCCCAGGGTTTTCCCTCCTCAAGTCGAGAATTCTGCCCAGGGTTTTCTGGTTCTGGACGTTTTCTTCACACGCACTTTGGTTCTTACCTCGCTGCCCCCACACTGACCCCACCCCATCCTGCTTTCACATTCCAGCCATCTTCATAGGCTTGTCCAGCGCCGTTAACTGCGGACAATCCACTCTCGACAAGTTAGTTGATTGAGGTGAACATGCCGACTCCGTACCACCCCAACCGCCCAAACAACAAAGGATTTACCCTCGAATAACCCAACAAAACATAAGTTTGCTGATGGTCTAATCGGTCGGTTTCTATGCTATTCTCCCAGTTACTTATTTGACTAATTGATTGACCTTCATATCTAGATCAAGTGGTGATTACTTTATCAGAGATATGGCGCCCGCAGGATATTCCTCGAGTATTCCAACCGCTCCCACACATCTCCATCCAATGTCCGTTTGACCCAAGCAATACCATATTATCTCAAGCAGCTCGCCATTACCATCTCTCTCCACACAGCCCCGCCCACTGCCACACCCGTCTTCGGTCTTCTATGTTGAACACACGTTGGGCAGCATCCTTCAAGCCGCACTTTGCTACCTCGAACCAAAGATCCTACCTCTCAGATGCTTGACGACTTTACCGACTCTGGCCCGGAAGACCTCGACATTTCTGTTCATAACAATCAAGCTTTGATCTCGAATTCTGTAGTCGAGCCACCTGTAACCTCCAAGCTTTCATCAACACCGTCACTCCCATCGCCTCTTTCAACTTCAATGATTCAGTCAAAGGTATGCAATTGTATTAGTATCCATCATATATCATTTGACAATTAATTACTGCTTTTTCACAGCATCGTCTAACCCTCCGTGAGGTCGATAACTCCGGCAAACGATGGTCCTGGCTTGGTCAAATCGATCATGTCTCGAGAACTTCCCTCGACAAATGGTTCCGGCTCTGTTAGGTCAATAACGCCCTCGCCAACCAACCATCCTGGCTCCAAACTTCCCATGGCCCTTTGCCCTGTCTTGGTGTGCAAATTCTCATGCTTTTTACCGTGATTCGCTCGCTTACCTCGGGACTCTGTCTTCTGATCAGGAAAGGAATTGTCAATGGCCTTTCTCTTCAAGCTGCTGTCCATGGAACTTGAAATATCACTCGCACTGACTTGATTAGGTTGCGCCATGACGGTTTGTTTTTTCTTGTGTTTGACCACAGTCCTCTGTTGATTGACGACTCCTGCAGGAAGGAATTCATCGGAAGCCCAGACATCAAGGCTTTTAAGGTTGTCGGCGCTATATCCCCGGTGCATCAGGCCAACAAAGTACTCGACAGAAATTGACAGTCTAGGCTGGTTGCCCAGCTTTGCAAATTGCCCTTTTCGGGTTTTACGTGTTGCCGTCAATACCTTTGCGTGAACATTGGGTGTTGCAAGCACTTTGGTTTCGGGATGATAGAAGAGGAGTGGCTTTTGATTTGCAATAAGTACTGGACACGTCATACACTGTATAATGATGCTTACTTACCGAGAATAACATTTGTGCAAATACGCCTTCCCATAGATGACTGTACATTTTCTCTTTTAAGACGGATTCAGTTTTCCACCCAAGATTATCGGAACAGAACTGAGCTATCTTGGCAATAGCAGGTTCTCGTGTTTTCCAATGGCTTTGAGATGGGGGGCTTTCTCCATGGGACCACGATGTGACTGGCTTGCTATAGAGGTCCAATGCTTCACGATCTGGGAAGTTGACCGGAAACCGAGCTGCCAAGTTAGGGTGACAAGCTCCCAGTTGCCCTTGGGAGTTTTCCTTTAGCTCTGCGCAGATGGCGTCACGAAGACGAGGCCCGAATATATCTGGCTGCTCGCCTTTTTCAACTGCTTCAAGTAATCGGTCTCCAAAACCGCATTTTGCAAGTCCAAGTGCAACAACACGGCCACAGCCTACAACACCTTTACTATAGTCACCTCCGCTAAGTAGCGCGAAAAGGAGCATGCCACCCAACGTCAATGAAAGTGAATGTTGAATAGAATCTGAAGTATAAAGGGCTACTTCATCATCATAGGTTGCTCGGTTTTTCTTTGGGATGCTAAATTTGAATCAGATACCAATAAATTGGGCAATATATTACATGCCTTCTGAGAATGACTGGAGCTCCAAACACCAAGGTATCGCTGTCACTTGTGATAACGCCATCAATAATTCCTCGGCAATTGAGTTGGGCAAGCTCAGCCTCAGCCTCTCCTGGCACCTTGTAATGATAGTACCCGAAGATCTCAATAAGCTCAACAGCTTGAGGAGTCCACCATATTTCCTTTTCAATTACTTTGACTCCGCGCTTATTTCCTGGACGTCCATCGCCATCGGATACAAAGACCAAGGTAGCTGCTGTTTTGCGAAAATTACATAGCTTGCTGAAGAATATCCTGAGAGCTCCGCCGTGGAACTGGCCATGGACCCCAGCTGCCAAAGTTGCAGCAGTACACTCGCACATTACAGTGCTACATAGTAGAAATATTAATAGCCTACCCAGTCTGAGGCTTAGGGAAAATATCGGCACCTTAAGTCAACTCCAAGAACAAGATTCCTGTTCTCCGCGTTCTTTCGCTGGACCGCCTCAGTTGTGGTAAAAGCATAGAATGAAATTTGTTTTGCCGCAGGCTTGACTGTCTGTATCAACAAAAACCGGGAACAGTGTCATGGACCCAGAGCTTAATTAAAATCCAGGAAGACCTTTACTTACCTCCCACAACCCGATGATACCCATTGAAGCGATAAGAATATTCTGTGCTTGTAGAACGAAGACAAGTTGCTAAGATTGCATTGTCTGAGGTGTCCGAGACACAAATACCGCAAGGCTAAGCTGTTGAATATACAAAATATAGGCCATGGCTACTAGTACCGGATTACTACTACTCATCATATAGTATATTACTTTGTTCTACTTGTAACAACGTATGACCATTTACTCTAGACAGCTAACTCGTAAGTACTTTGTACCATCAATAGTAAGAAGAAGGGATGGTGAATTAAAATCTTCCGCATGGATTTCAAGGTCGTACAGACGGAAAAGGGGCTGCGTACCCTCAAAATGAATGCGTGACGCAAGTAAACGTGAAAAGGCCTCATCTTCCATTGAATACTCAACTTCGCTGATGTCGCCGCCCAGAATTTTATCGTATAGTTGTCGAATCATTGACAAGAATGCGAGTGGGTGGAAGTGGGTGCCGTTTGTGAATATTCCAAGTGGCTGTGGCCAGTCAGGCAGTGGACCATCTTTTGAATCAGTTTTCGCCTTCTGACGAACACCATCGGAGCAGTAACCCTTTTTGTGATTTTCAGAAGATCCTGTGGGTCCTGGATACATAATAGTGTTGCATCGAGAGCACGTTGCAGCCTTCCGCTAAAGAAGTTCATGAGCAATTGTCATACGCATCACTATTGGTTGAGCTGGACATGCCTTTACTGAGCCTTCGACCGATGAGGTTGATGTCAAAATTTCAGACTTGACAAGCGGGACTGCATGGCAGTGTTTCTTCCAGAAGGTATCAGTACCACTTCGTCGTGCTAGTAAAGCAAATTAATATTGAAGCCTGTACATATGAAAAGAAAATCCACCTACAAATAAAATTATTCGTCGCCAATCGTTTCAAGATGCTGGCTTCAATCTCTCCGAGCTTCTCCATCAATGCTCGAGGGTTTTTACTGATTGCTTGTGAAAGATCTTTCGACTTCCGAACCTCTGCGGAAGCCTTGTTATAAATCTTCGTTGCAAGTACCCACTTTTGGGAGTTCATCGTGAACGATGACCATTGATGAGTTTCCCGCATGTCCATGAATAAAAAAAATTCATCGCCGCGGTCAATAGCCAAGCTCTGAGCATTAATAGACGTAGCAGCGGAGAAGATGAGCTGTGACCGAGTAAGTTGTGAATGCGACGGAAGTGGGAGCTGGCAGTTCAGTTTGTTAAGCAGCGAGTTTGCCTTGGCGGTTTCTGGGTTGCGTTGAGAGGGAACACATGGTTGTTTGAATTTAAAAAGTCCTTGTGACGCAGGTTCTGCAGCTGCATCTGTCGGAACTGCACAGTCAAAATTCATCTACAAAAGATGCAATCAGAATTTTAAACAGGATCTAAGAACCGAGATTACCGGCTCATCCACGCCAGATGAATTTTCTGATCTGACGTATACTGGTGCTGATACCTCTGAGCGCACTGAGTCTAATGCCACGTCACTGAAATGTGCCCTCTTTCTTGAAGGTCCCGGTGAGTCCAAGTCGTCATCCAAGATGATGGTTGAAGCTTTTCGTTTTGAGGACAGGGTAGATGATGACTCGGACATTACTCCATATCCTGCATGCTGCGAGCTAGAGCCAGATTGCTCGCTCATAGCAAGCAATTCTGGGTCAATCCCAAATCGAGCCAGAATTTCGGGATCGCTATGATCGTCCTCCAATGTGCGCCGCGAAATTTCTTGGAGAATTGGGTCTTCAGACTCTGCTACCTCCTCCTTAATGGTGAGAAGCCCGCCAAATGATTCGGTGTGTTCGGAATGAACTAATCCAAATACCTCATCCGTTTTGACGTCCTGGAAGATAGGTAGACGCGTAAGAGTAGCCCTGATGTTCTGGGGCTCGTTGTCGAGTAACAGGTTGAAAGAAGCAGCCAAGTGCCCAACAAGGCGGACATGGTGAGATCCGGAGGAAAAGGAGACCAAAAGGTCAGTTGACGAAGGTCGCTGCCGTGTTTTCTCGTGTGACAGGAAGACTCGGATATTTCGGCGTAAGACAAAGTCATGAGCAAGCGCAGCGTAGACTTCAATTCCGCTTGGCTGTGCCCGTTGAAGGGAGTTCCAACCCTTATGCGAACCTTCAATCCGGCTTCCATCCGAAGCAATATCTTGGCGATGTCGGGCCAGACATCCTTTTTCGACATGGCTGAGTTGATCTGCATGTACCTGAAGATAATCTGTTAGTTAGAATACAATGATTTGAAAAAATCACTCAATCGAACCTTAGATGATGCGGCAGACCAAACTGAGCCTCTCAGGGACCACTTCTCATATGCTGCACGCAGGCGCCTCTCTTGGTCTCCTTTTGGCCAGTACTTTGCGAGGCCGTCTTTTCCAGACCCTGATTGTAATATAGCATTGCGTATATCTTGGGCGACTTCACTTCGGTATGGATTTTTTGTGCCGTTGAGAATTGTAGTTAGGTACCTGTAAACCTGTTAATATTAAATTTGAAATGAAGTTTAGAGCATACTAACCTCATCATGAAATGATACACATCTAAAACGATCCGAAGTGTTGGGATGGCCAGCAAAACTTGCCGTCGAATTTGGCAGCAATTGTCCGCCACCAGCATCTCTGGCAAATTTACTCCGAGAGCCTCGCATCTCTTAATGTATTGCTCGAGAATTTCGCGAATTTCAGCAGGCGATTGACTCTGGCAGAATCGCTGGGTTGAGGTTGTAGTTTAGTGGGAGTGGAAGTGATGAGAGAAGATTAGATCAGATACGTACCCACGCAAGTATTTCATTCAACTCGTTTATGACACTTAATATCCCACCCTTCATCAGCTTCACTCTTGTCCCGCTCTTATCGATAACAGCCGCCTTTCCTGCAGATTTGAACGTGTTATCGAGCGACAGAGCAATACCTGGTTTAGTCCTCAGTAAGTCTTTTTTCAAAAATAGAAATGCATGTTTGGCCTGACCTGTTCGTGTTTTGAGGTATGAAGAGGACTCGGCTTTTCGAGTCTTCTTCACAAACTCCAGGTAAATGTCTGTGACCATATCGTCAGTAATACAACTGTCACCGTACCCCTCTGGATCATTCCACTGCGAGAAATTCTGGAGAGCGAGTGGTTGAAATGGGCTTGGCCTTCGCCTTGCGAATGCAGTAACATATTCAAGCATTTGCTGATGAAATTCAAGCAGATGCAATTCTGGGAATAAATGGTGAGCATTTTATCATTTAAAGCGAAGGAAATATATAAGAAACTCACGTTTTATATGCTCTTGCAGGCCTGCAGATGTTAATGATGGACGTAATTCGTTAACTAGATCAAACAACTCGTGTGTTACCGCCGAACGGTGCATAAAATATGGAATGGTCCCTAGCCCGCAAGAGTTGTAAGCAAACATATTCTTTTTGAACAATTGAAGCGAACTGACGGGGAATCCTCCAGTGTTCCCACTTTTCCCAGAAGAATTTGTTTGTTGTTGCGAAACACGATCCCTTCTCCTTCTCATTTGACCCACCCTTTCCGTACTTCATTCGGCAAGGCTTGCATCGGAGCTGATAGCCAAGAGCTCTTTCCTCACGACGCACACCGTGGACATCGCGGGCGCCTGTTGCCGTCCACCCGTCCCAGAGGATGTCCTTCGAGTCGCATTGTGGACATTGCGACAACCCAACACTCGGGTGATAGACAGGGTGAATGACTGTCAATGCCTTGATGTAGACCGTATTGGGTAAGATCCTTGGGTTTACTTCGCGCTTTTCTAAATGATAATACGAAGGTGGTAGGAAACGTGGGCCCAAGAGTGGTACATCCTTTTTGAGGGGTGGAGGTATTGTGCTCGAACTCGCATTGCCGTGAACAGAGGTTTCATGATGGATATAGTCGACATATTCGACAACTGCCGCCTCCCATTCCAATTGAAGACTCTGCTTTGACTGGTTTTCCCTGTTCTTCTTCCAACTATCAACCCTATGTTGGATCTGTCAAAGTTTCTCGGTGAGTAGGAGTCTTTAGTGTGGCAGCCTGCAGACATACATTTTGATTCCACTTCTTTTCAAACAGCTTCTGTTCACTGGTACTCTTTTGTAAGTTCTTCAAGATGTTTCGGACAGCAGTTGGCTCAAATACATCTCCCGGAATTGACATTATGAGTAGAGCACATGAACAATAAAGACTGAGGGTTGAATTTTAGACCATTTGCTTTTACGTGTCACTTTCTCCCTAGTCGATCACTTAATTCACTTCCCGATCACTTTACTTTGCATTCAAAACCATCCTGACCTTCAATTTTTCAGAGATGGACTCTCAATCAAGAGTATTTATTGCTGAGAAACTGAGGATCACTACTGAGAATTGAGAACTGAGAATTGAGAACTGAGAATTGAGAACTGAGGTGACAAGCACAAAGCATTTGCAAAACATTGAGATGGCTCATATTGTAGACTCAAACAAGGGACAAGAAAGAATTTACAGAAGAAGTTAAAAGTTTCAGGGCAAATGAAGGAATCCTACCCGACATGCTCAGCAGATTCTTCGTTAACGCGACGACCATCAACCGAGTGCCTCCCCCCATTTACGTTAACATGAACATTGTTGAAAGTCTGAGAAAATGACAGGGAAGAAAATACGTCAGTACCTAGTAATGAATACAAAGTGTTGAACTTACGTTGGGCATTGGGGACACCGACGGCGTTGGAGTAAGGAGAGTCGGCGGCGTGGAACTGTACCGAGGTGCTGATGCCTGCGAACAGCCATAACTCATGTCAGTACATAGTATGCTCTTAATGCAAAGAGTTGAACTTACGTTGGGCATTGGGGATGCCGATGGCGTTGGAGTACGAAGAGTCGGCGGCGTGGAACTGTACCGAGGTGCTGACGCCTGCGAACAGCCATAACTCATGTTAGTACATAGTACGCTCGTAATGCAAAGAGTTGAACTTACATTTGGCATTGGGGACGCCAACGGCGTTGGAGTACGAAGAGTCGGCGGTGTGGAACTGTACCGAGGTGCTGAAGCCTGCGAACGGCTATAGCCCAGAGTACGAGTGTGGTTCGCCGCAGTCGTTGACGACCCCGCTTCACAGTGGGAGTCTGCATCCAAGACACAATGTCAAAATCAACGAGAAACTCGAGAGAGAAAGAGGGTGAACACACCGTTATTGACCTCCGCCTCCTGTCGCTCTCTCTGGTTATTCCTCTGCCGGCGCCTTTGGTTTCGAGCTGTAGATTGAAAGGTAAGCATAAAAGATATTAAGAAATAATCTGCCGACAGACCTTCTACCCTGCGGAGTCTGTCTCGTTCAAGAGCCAGTGCCTGGGCGCGTTGAATACGGTTGCGTACATCTCGAGGCATGTTGTGATGCATGTACCAATGAATCTAGTTGTGAAAGAGAGAGATAGGATAAGTGGTCATGTCTGGTGTCCCGAGAGCAAAACAACGACTTACAGAATGAGTGAGAAGAAAGTAGTGGGTCCAATGTTGCTCTGAGACGCGTCGTGAATGCTACTTGTATTTGCGCCATCTTGGAGTTGACCTAAGGACTCGATCGCGAGAACAGAATGACGCGCTGTTGTCTGGGGGTGGTTTCGGTGGACCCAGGCTAACGGTTCCGCTGGTTGTTGGTGTTGGTGTTGGGATCCTGTGCAATCCTGGGTGCAAAGGTTTTGGCTTCATTTGGGTCGACGTGACTGTGTGTGTCACAAGCCGTTTTCGTTCAGTGCGCGTGAGCCTTGGGTCGCTTTCGGTCGTTCGGTTTTTCAATCGGTCCTTCGGTCAAACTCGGTCCTCGCCGCCCATTTTGGAAATCCCTTGACATGGCGGAGCTGCCGAGGTTAGGACCAACGATAGCCACGTGACATGGCCATCAGCGACGAACGCCTAAATATGGTAATGTCCGAAGTTCTGCACGATGGTTCCACCAAAAC
The DNA here is from genome assembly GCA_023014335.1 of Galerina marginata. NCBI lineage: Eukaryota > Fungi > Basidiomycota > Agaricomycetes > Agaricales > Galerinaceae > Galerina > Galerina marginata. Next base: position 1,701,508 of record JAECYW010000011.1, on the reverse strand, counting down.
TTTGCCAAAACTCCAGGGCCCAGGCCATCTACAGTTAATTGGTAACCTTCTAAATTCACGAATATTCACGGCCTTGCTAATAGCCCAAGGGAGGTAACTGAAAGCTGGTCCTGTGGAGACGACTTTCAATGTTTCATCATGTCCTTTTGTTATGGCAGACGAATAAGTAACGCCATAGATAATTGCTAATCTCGCGCAATGAACACCCTGGCCGCATCCAAAGTGATTTACTGCCCGTTTGTGCTGTTTCACGCCTAATTGGGCTAGGCTGTTTATTTATCGACCTGACATCATTCTTCCCCATACTCCATAATTCCTGGAGGTCCAGATCATCAACTATTGCTAGTCTTTTCTCGGACACTTGAATGTAGTAACTCAAATTTAGCAGAGCCTTCGATCTCTTTTCATCTTTTCTGAGGAATTCGTCGACTTGGTGATTATCCGTGGCGCATCATACCCTTTATACTTATTTCTTCCAACAGGACCTCCCGCTATACCTTCCAGCGATGCGAGCCGGTCAGTGACCGGGACGTACATGTTTCTGGACCTCCAGGTAACCCTTTTCCGCTTCTAAACCTCCAATACCTTAAATCCGTCCGTCGAGTAAATCTTAACAGGTACCAACTGGTTTCGCCGACATTACATAGGGGAATGCCAATATAGCAACTGCATATGTGTCTTCCCTAAAGCTGCTTAAATTAAATCGTCAATCGTTGCATTTCATCATAATATATATTCACTGTTAAGGGCAATGTCCTCCACGATGGGCCGTCGATGGCAGTATAAATCAATTTCCAGAATGGGTTTAATAATTTCTTTTCCTCATGCCGTATTTACTTGGGGACTTTTCTCTCCAGTAAGTACTCCGCCTTCTTTAGGTCGGGCACAACGCCAAGATTACGATCACCCATCTTCTTGAGTAGCGAAAATTTTGCGGAGCGACAGCGTTAAATCCTGTTAAAGCACGGACGGATATACTTGGAGGTCTGGAAACTGAGGCTTCGCTTCGCTATTGCCTCGGGAGTTCGGTAAGCGAGAATGGCTTGATATATGTTCTAGTCATGATCATATGCCCCGGAGCAGCGGAGCTTTGCCCAAGTTTCCCGGACATGGTCTGACGTCTCTGACTTTCGGAAAGGTTATCACATTTGATTGACTGTATGACCCACTTGAACAGGGCGCGATTGCCCGCACTTCTCAATGACATCGGAAATCTTATTTATTCTGAATCAAGGGAGCTTCTGAGTGTGACCAGTACCGTGCTGACCTGTGGCACCGATCTTAGGCCATGCATAGCTTACTGTATCGTCCAAGACTTAGGTTCCTCTCGTGTTTGTCAACATAAATTAGAATGCAGGGTTCTTTCCTTGTTCTTTCCCTTGTCATTGTTGTCAATCAGCTGCGTCAGGCTGCGTCGTGCCAGTGCATCGCGGCAATGCGGTCTCTACCGGCATCTAAGGTTTTTTCGGTATCATTTAATTACTGAAAGTGTATCTCTTTCGATTTCGGACCCGAGGCACTTTGCACGTCAGGAGGTTCAATAAATTGTACCTTGTATGTAGTAAACTGTAGTAAATCAACAATCATATTACCACGTTCCTTATGAGAAAGCAAGTATGGACATCGGCATCCCGACTGGCTTCAGCCATTGCTTCAGTCAGTTTCCCGCTAGGGCTGAGTTCCGTAGTGCAAGTGTTACACCTATAAAGGGAAATTTCCTTCCCTGATGTTACGAATGGCGGAACGTGGCTGTGCACTGTCGGGATGCCGTAAATAGATTAGATTGTTCATGGAGCTCTGGAAGTCTGTATTCCTTTCATTAGATGTATGACTTGCCGTAAATAGCTTCCAGTTCCTCACAAACTTGCGGCCAGGAGAATCTCCGAACGAGCAAAAAGAAAAAAAGGTGACTATGGTAGATATTAATGCCTATTGAAGTCTGGGAAGTTCCCAGCTCAAAAATCAAGCACGGAATATTGTGTGGGTCGTGAGTCGTGAAGGATGTGTCTGTAATAATAATGAACAAACATGAACGGATCCCATGTATATGCCGAATCATAGTTTTGTGTAGTGGTACGGATACAAAGGAAGGAAGAAATAAAAAACCAAAGTTTAAGGTTACAATTGGAATGGAGAGTTGAATTTGGATGGTCAATGGACAAGAAGGATTACTTCTCACTGGGATACTTCGTGTCCACAGGTTATGCAGATTCCTCTCTACTTCGCTTCATCCCAGCTGATATTGGCTGAGGAGGAGGTGAGGGAACGGTGGGAGCATGATTCGAGTTGGGCCCCTGAGCTGCGCCGGTTACTCCGACAACCAAACCTTTGAGCCAGCCATTCTCTCTGCGCAACCCCTCGCACTCCCTCTCAAGCTCGGTCACCTTAGTTTCCAATTCCTTCGCCTTTCCCTCGAGAGCAGCCTCTCTCTCCTTCTTCTTTAACCTGAAACGAGCACTCGCAGCGGTATTTCTGCGACGCTTGTCTTCAGCAGGAGACAGTGTGGTTGGTGGCATGCTATCTTCTCGATAGTCGGGAGACTCTGCGCTAGTCACGGATTGCTTGCGTGCGCGGGCACGCTTTGCAGGGACAAATGACTCTTCCGCCGCAGAGTTAGACGTATGCAAGTAGGAGGAGGCGGTAGGAGGAGTATATTGAGGCAGTCCGGAGTTGTACGATGCATTGTGAGCTGGGTGGAGTGCCAAGAGCTGGGCGAGGGACGGCGCAATAGTGGTAGGGAGTTGCTGAGGCTGGGAAGAATGGGCTGGGAAGGAGTCGATGCCGAAGCCAGCAAGGAAGTTGTTGATGTCGAAGATATTACCAGGAAGGGGAGACGTGTGATGGGTACCTTGTATACTGCCGACGTTCACATGACCGTCCTGTGGGGTCTGCTCTGAAGTAATGGGAGATCGGACGTCCTCATCCTCCTCCTCCTCCGGAGGTGGCTTCTTGTGCTCATCAGGTCTGGAAGCGAGGGGCTCCTCCGAGTCGAAGGATAGGTTGGTCCAGAGGTCAAGCTGAGCTCTGAGGTCTGGATAGGATTGACCTAAGAGCAGGTCGTGTGGGTCCGAAGAGTCCTGGGGAGGATGAACAATATTGAGGCCTTGAAGATTCGATGCAGGCATGCGCGTAAAAACGGCGTAAATCGACAAGGATGGAGAATGGGAGAGTTTTGTTTTCTCGCTAAATTCGGGACCTTTGAATACTGACAAGAGGGGACAGCTCGGCCCGACCTTTTTTTTTTTTCGCAAGCAATTTCAAATTAGCGTCCTGACTAAAGCTGAGCGCTGACTAAGTACGCTACCTCCTGTCTACTTAAAATCTTGCAGACATTGACCAGCATTGACCTCATCTTCAGATGATCTTTTACTTTAGAACTACTTCAATTTGGTATCTCGTTTGCTCAAAAAATAATCGAGATTTTATGGAGAGGCAGAGCTTGTGATTGGAATCGAGCGTCAGTAGAGTAGTCATCCGATTACACATCACCTCGGTCAAGCGCGATTGACCACGTTGGACAATGGACTTCGTTCCGATTACCGATCAGCTTGAAACCCAGTGGGACAAGGGCATGTCTGCCCAGTATGGCGGGGGCGTTGACCAATGACAGTGAGGAATCCTTGGAAACGATACGCAGTTGGGAAACTATTATGTTGTATAGGAAGGCATACGACGTCACTGAGAACGACGAAGCAGCTGACCTCTCCTCTTCAGGTCCGTTCACAAAACGGATTTAGGTGATGTGGACGTTTTCGGAAAAGCAGCTCATGAACCAGCATGAACTATGTCAGTTCGCCGGGCCGTCGCAGTACCTTGACCCTTGGGAACCAATGAAGGGGGGAGGCGCTGTCGAAGCTGATACTTGAATAAACCGTGGGGTCAGCGAGATATAAGATCCCGCTGCCCACTCAGCCGTCCAATGGTATGTATCCTTGAAAGGGAATGCTAGCCACCGGGATAGCAAGACGCAGCCAAAAATAAAGCCCATGTTCAGAGGAAGGCGTCTAGGATTGGAATTCAGTTCCTGACGCGATGGCCACGGAACTGTAAGCAGGACCATTGAATTGAGGGGCAAGTAATACCGATAGGTCGTTATCATCAAACAAGCCAGATTCGCCTCGTGCCAGATGACGGTTCAGAATTTGCCGTGAAGAAAGATAAAGAGCTGTTCACATGGCCAACAGGTCTGCAACCTCTCATCCGTCGGTGTGCTTGTTGAAGTATGTTCGCATCCGGTATATCCTCCTTGTTCAGGCTGAACATCGAGGCCCTCTGAGATGAAAAGCGAAATATGAAGCTCTGGGAGCGACCAGATATCAAGCGGAAGGTGAACATTTTTGCAAGATCCAACTTGAGATAGAGCACCTCGTGCTTGGGTGGTCCACCAGGAAGATTGACAGACAATGACAGGTCCCTGCAGTAGAGTAGCACAACAGGTCGTAAGTCATTGCATGAAGGCATACTGAAAAACTGAAGGAGGCTGTGAACCTGTGGCATGTGGATCAGAGGTTCGTTAGTTCAACTGAGAATGCACAAATGGTTGATGATACGAGCAGTTACACATGGTCATATCCGCTTATACGTGATTTATGCCCAGGTTGGTCACATCAGAGTAATTAGGCTCCAGGAAATTATTCGATTTCGAAAAGTTGAAGGTCCAGGGGGTAGATGAGCGCTGAACGTTGAATTGAAGTGAGAGGTCGTAACGGTGCGCTTAGTCACCAGCAATGCGTGGTAAAGTCGGGCTTTGATGGAGAAGCACTGATTCAGCAGAGCACAACTCCTTGAACCACAACTACTATGACGTCTGCCGGAGAAAGCTATCAATGTCCCTTTCTTCAAGAAGAAGGGCAAAGGCCGACCTACAACGTCAAGAAAACGCTCAACCTCACCTGCAGATGACACGCCAAAGCTGGGCCTGGCTTCTACGTCGTCCACTGTGGTGCTTCCAACGAAGAAAGGTGGAACGAATCTTCTTAGCGCAGGAACAAAACGCACATCATCCCAACGCGATGGATTGGATGATATGGATGTGCCTGAAAAGGACGGCCCAGACGTCAAATGGACCGCTGCTGGTTCTCATACAAACGCGGCTCTGGAAATCTTGGCTGGCGACGAGGCAGAAGAACTGCTGGCTAAGAGACGTCGGAAAGAAAAGGCGGATGCTGGTGAGGAGGACGAGGAGATACCCGACGATGGTAAATATCATGGGCAGAGTGCTTATCGAAGTCACATCAAGAAAAGCACGGAAGTTCCCAAAGCCATGAGGGTCGGACCTCAACGGAACACCAGCACGATTCGTACCGTGACAATTGTGGACTATCAGCCAGACGTTTGTAAGGATTACAAAGGTGTGTTTCATTTCCCGGTTATTATCACTTTAGATGACAATGGCTAACCCCTGCATCTTGCATTCTTTATTTATACAGAAACCGGATATTGCGGATTTGGTGATACATGTAAATTCCTACACGACCGCGGAACATGTGAATCCATTTCACTTGTCTCTACGATTAACTGGCACTGATTGTTGTTTTTTTAAATAGACCTGGCGGGATGGCAGCTCGATAAACTGGCTGAAAACCCAAAGAAGCAGGTTGAGGATGAATCCGATGACGACGATTCTGACGAAGATGTTCCTTTCGCGTGTCTTATCTGCAGGAAACACTACACTGACCCCGTTGTAACGCGCTGCGGGCATTATTATTGCTCCGCCTGTGCAATCAAACGATTTGCGAAGACCCCAAAGTGTCTTGCATGCGGTACCCCAACTGGCGGCATTTTCAATCGTGCTGATAAGATCATCGAAAAAGTCAACAGCAAGAGGGCGGCGAAAGAGGCAAAAGAAGAAGAGCCTTTGGGTAACGATGCCGTCGACGTTAAGATCGAGGGTTTGGATACCGTTGAAGATCAGGATTCAGATGAGTCTGATTCTGAATAGAAGAGTCGAGATCGAGAGCAGGTACTGTTTGTATTGCCTTCGTGGTCCCAATTAAATTCATTTATGTTAGTTTATAGCTCCTTGAAATCCACGGCGTGTTTCATGTTGCCCAATTAGCACGCTGGTACCGGTCTCCTGACGAAATCCTTTCCGAACAAGATACCTGATGAATACCCTGTTATTTTATCTTATTCTTCTTTTGCGCCCAATTTGATGGTTTGTTGCTTTAAACAGGACAGTTGCTTGGTGATCAAGTCGCGTTTACACTACTACATCTAGGATGAGGAATCAGAGGATCATAACTTTCCACCTCGACGACCATTAACACATCCTGGTGCCTGAATGTCTAATTCAGCGTCATGGGGAGGGTGACAAGGGACTTACCGAGCTTGCATTTTTTCGGCCGCCCTAGTGTCCGAGTTTTGGAAAGGAAACACCAGACATCGTCATCGTCATTAGGGGTTGTTGTGCCAAACATAGGTGCTAGAAATATATACTTGTTTCGATGTCTGTCGTAGTTTGCCCAACACAACCTGGTTAGTAGAGTTATCTGCGCAAGACCAAGTCATACCACCAATGTCTGATAGGACCCACATCTAGATCTGTTTATGTGAGGACGCGCTTATCACCCTGCACGGTCCCACCCTAAGGTAAAAGCAAGTTGTCGATGATACCGCAGGCACAAGGTCATAGTCCGGTCATTTCTCCATTATTGACGTCAAGCTAATTTCGAGATAATTAACGGACCTCACTATTGGTAACCCTAATGGTGTAATACGTAGCCATCGAGCTACTGCTCTGTTGTGTAGGAACCGCCACCTGCTCAGAAAAAGAATCGGATGATGCAGCATGTCAATAGTAGGTATTGCAGTATAGCAATGCGGGTCGAGCGTCGGATCCCATACCAGTTGTTCAACTTGGAATCGACCGGACGGAGGAGTGGCAAGTGCGTTCCGTACAGTAGCGCAAATGCCGTAAGTACGTGCATCATTCACCTATCTCTGGATGACGCTATTCGGGCTGATGTTATTCGACGGGCAGATATATCCCCATGCAAGGCTGTAGACTGTCATCTGGTCTACCGTCTACTAGAACAAATAATTCTAACCTTCCGCGGATGGAGTATCTAACCAACCGGCGAAGAAGGATACACGGGGTCGATGTTAAAATAAGTAAGTGGTAATTATAGGTGGGTATTAGATTGATGGCAATAACAGGAGATGTGACTAGAAGAATAGAGTTAACGCTGAACCGAATTGTTTGTTTATAGAATAGGTTCACCCACAGAGCATTCTGCAAATAATCTAATTATCATGAATGCATCTCGTCACAGCCATTATCGAGGTGCCTTTTAAGCGAATCATTTCTGCGAACACAAGAAGAGATGTTAGAAGAATGAAAGCGAATAGTGCAGCAGCTGAAAGACTGGTCCTGACCTGCTGAATTCCTTGGAACAGTATGGGCAGACGTGGAAGATAGGAGTCGGCAGATGCTGAGTTTCGTGGTGTCGCTTTCGGTCGTGGGACCTCGAGAACGTTTTACCACACTTCTCGCAAGGAAATCGTTCGCCTGAGGGAGACGAAGCTGAAGTAGGAGACGGACTAGCGGCAGCCGTGGACACTGTCCGTGGACGCCCAGTCGTGATGCGAGAGGGGCGGTGACCATGGCCCCCATGGGAAGAGGGGCCCATGTGCGGTGAGACTGGGTAATCAGAGGGAGCATAGCCGTCTTCTGGAATGGTACTCGGTGAATGCGGAGTCACCATCTGGTGATTATAGCTGGAATAAGAGCTAGCTATTTCGGAAGGGGTAGGGATGAAGTGTGGTCTTGAGTGGGGCGTATGGCCGAGAGGGACCGGGCGCTGATCTGCAGTCGGTGGGTACTGTGGAGGGTAAAGTTGGTTTTGGGTGGTGTACGGGGTTGCTGACGAGGACGCTCCGAAACTTTGCGGGTGGTAATAGCGTGGATCGCGGCTGCTATCAGGGTATCGATGTGCGGCTGCAAGTGAAGGGGTCATGCTACGAAAGTAAGGACCAGAAGGGTTCTCTGCACAACAGGTTTACGAAAAATCCATTGATGGACGGCAAACCAGGCTCACCGTCGTGGATGCCACCCATGCCATGAGTTGGTTGTCCGTAGTATTGGTCGGAGCCTGGCTGTTGTTGATAACCTGTCGTCGTATACTCCGCACTTTGATGAGGTATTTGGCTGGGGGGGTAGGCCGAATTTTGGTCGTCGTAGGTGAAAGAACGTGGGTCGCGGTTGTACATGGCGATATCGATGACCAGGGGACGAGCCAAGTGGCAACAATTCCTGAGGTAAGGGCTCGAGGGATAGCTCAGATGGAAATTTTGACCGAGGGATGATTGGAAGGAACGTCCTTTAATAGACGGAAGCGCCAGGTGTCAACTTGGCAAATTTATGTGGTCATCGGGGTAGAATCCGCGAACGAATTAGATCATAACCCGTTTCGATCCATGGGTCCCGAAAGACACTTGAACCCGCTATCCACGGCAGCCAACTATTTCGAACTTAGCTATCTATCTTTCATATGGCTTCTGAGACTACGCACTTCGAAACTGGTCCAGGATGAGAGATATCCTTTGATCAGGCGCCTGGAAAATCATTCGTTGAAACCTTTCGAGAGGTAATTCGGGGAATCATGGTCAGATCTGTAGATGTGCGTGCCTTCCGAAACTTAAGATTTAGTAGCGGGCGATGGAAAGTCATCGAGAACGATGAGTCTAAAAGAGGTTAGGCACCACGATGTCAAATATGCCATAACCGAACCCTATCCATACGCGATATGGCTGAGAGCATTAATGCTGTGTTCATATAGTCATTTTCCAAGACAAGACGTTTTCGTTCGATGTCCTTGTCATGCCTGAAAACGATTCTCGAAGGCGTTCTGAACAACCACAAATCCAAGTTATGAACCTCGTCTGGTCGTCGTCAACTTGAGTGAACAGCGCCCGTACCTCAGGGTGTCCGGATTTCTCGGCAAATGAATTAACGCGGAGCTAGGAATCTTTAATTTGAAATGCAGACCCTAGTCAAAAAATTATCGGATCTGAAGGGGAAGCTGAAGGGAGTCACGCAACGTCCTCAGGAAAACTTGGATCCTCAATTCTCGGGCAGGCATCGGCGTTTTTATTTACGTCTCACCTGTAAACCATGATGGGTACGGCACAGCATCATAGACATCCTTCAAGATACTGAAGCCATCATGCTGGTAGTCTCGTGTCAGAGGGAATTTCACAACAGCTTGACCAAGGAATGCCGGAGATCATGCTCACCGTCACCTAAACGTCCTGGCAAAGCATTGCGCCGAATGCTAAATTAGGCACGCTACATACAGTTTGCCTACGTAGGATTGAGAGAGGGGAGAGTAAGGATTGGTCTTGGTTGCTCATTTCAAATAGGAAACTATCATAAACTTCTGTAAGCATTTAAGTCTACGAATATCTTACAGCTCATGACTTACGTTTCTTGCAGTTCCTAACCGGCTCCGTCTGATCAATGTCTTCCAATGTAAAACGAAGGTTGAACCCCGCACTAGTGGTGGGAAGGGAAGTCGGAAGGGCTAAGGAAATCGAGGAGTAGCTGTCGAGTGGATAAGAATTCAAGTGGGCACGGGTGCCAAACGCGAAAAATGCGAAAAAGTCGCGATGGTAGGCCGTGCTGCGGTCCAGGAAATCTGATCCCATTACCTCGCCAATGGGACAGTTCTGAATATCAGGTTGACAAAAGCTTCAAGATCAAAAGTGTCTCCAGAGAAGGGCATGCGTCGAAAGCTCGCTCCGAAAGAGATAAGAAGTGAATTTATGGAGTGTCTTCCCACCAAGGATTAACGTCAAAGATAAACAGAGTTCGATGTCAGAAGAGAAGAAGAGAAACTTGCCGAACATGTCGCCGTTGGTGTAGAAATTATTCGTATCCTTTTCGGGGTGGATGAAATCAGCCAAACACAACCAAAGAAACGATCAGTCGAAATCTCCTGAAAGTATTCAAGCTAGAAATGGCTCCTTTTGATCTTGACGCTTGCATACAGCAACTCCTGCGAAAACAACTCTTGCACGAAGTTCTCCTACGCGAAATATGCGAGAAAACAAAAGAAGTTCTTATGCGAGAGTCGAACGTTGTCCATGTCAGCGCACCAGTCACCGTTGTTGGTGATATCCACGGGTGAGTCATCCACGGTACCAACCTCCAAATGCTCACCTAATAATTATTGGAAGGCAATTTTATGATTTAATAGAGATATTTCGTATAGGTGGCTACGCGCCCAATACAAATTATCTGTTTCTTGGTGTGCAGTAGTCCACGGCTCGGTTGACGAATGCCTAACTTTCTCTAGGCGACTACGTGGACCGTGGATTATTCAGCGTCGAAACTATATCCCTTTTGACATGCCTCAAGCTTCGATACCCGGACCGGGTTCAACTAATCAGAGGAAATCACGAATCGAGAGCAGTTACACAAGTCAGTGTCCAATACTACGCGCAATGATCTCTTCTCTTATCCGCTGCAAAGACGTATGGCTTCTATACTGAATGCGTTCGGAAATATGGCTCCTCCCACGTTTGGACTTACTTCACGGACATGTTTGACTTCCTAACGTTGTCGGTTGTCATCGACGACCGGATATTCTGTGTGCACGGAGGTTTGTTTTTGTATTCGGCTGGTTGGCTGGGTGGTATTAACTAAATGTTCCTTGCGTCCAGGGCTTTCACCTTCAATACATTCAATAGACCAGATTAAGGTCGTTGATCGGTTTAGAGGTACTTCGCTGTTTTACTCTCTGGTCCTGATAATCTCGATCGTTTCGATAGAAATTCCGCACGAAGGACCGATGGCAGACTTGGTATGGTCGGATCCCGACCCGGAGAAGGAAGACTTCGCCATATCGCCTAGGTGAGATTGCTTCCGTTGACCCGTCTGGTATTGATGGACTTACAGCGAATTAGAGGAGCAGGCTACACGTTTGGTTCAGGTGTGGTATACAAATTTCTGGATCAGAATAATATGTCACATATCCTCCGCGCACACCAACTCTGCATGGAGGGGTACTCTTCCCTATTTGACAAGCACCTTTCCACCGTTTGGTCGGCTCCGAATTACTGCTACAGATGCTGGTAATTCTGCCAGTATACTTGAAGTAGGTCCAGGAGGCTCTATGTATTTCAACGTATTCGAAGCGGCACCTGAAAATGAACGGGATGGCCCCAGTCAGCAAGCTGCTCAGAATGCTGGTGGAAAGGTACGTTGCCAACACATCTGGAAATATTGTTTACCTCATTCACGCCAATTAGCTTCCCGAATATTTCCTTTAATTTACTTCAGAAATAAGTAACGACCTTTGTAAATGATTTTCTAGAGCTCTTGGGACAGTCATCTACTGGTAGTTTAATAATAATAAACTCTTCGCATGCCATTGAGGGTATCGACAACCAAAAATATATGTATTTAAAATATTATCTTCCGTCCTGACCGGTGAGCAACCTGTTTTCCTTAAGTGGGTAGGAGTATTAAATTAAGGTAGTACTAAGGTCTGTTAGACAAGCCCAGAGATATAAATTTTCGTCGCAGTTTTCCCCGTAAATTTAGCTTTAGGGTAAGCATAAGCAATGTCAGGCACAGTCCAAATGTGATATGCTTGTGCCAACGCATCCAAAAAAGCGTCAACAGGGTACGGACCAGATCTCGCTTGCGTCGACGGCCATGAAGAAAAGACGGAGGACCGTTACCAGATGATGCCGATACTGGGTATCCGAAAAATGGGTTTAAAAGTGACGTTGGAGATAACCAAGAGACGGTGATGGATGGAGTAATGGGAGGGGTTATGGTCAAACTTTCCGAAGCCATAACTTCCGGTACACCTGGTGAAGGTAATATAGGGTGTATGGGATCCTCAAGAAGTGACAATTTAGGATAGACTCCCGCCATAGTCTGTTCTTTAGGTGTCAGTCAAGCATAATGCACAAATAATGTTTTGGCCGCATTACCTTGTGGTAAAGCCGACGGAGTGAAGAACTCTACCTAAATCTTTACTTGATGGAAAGAATATTCGCGACAGGGCAGTTTCGGGTAACAGTCGCCTGCCATAGTAGATAAACAGGTAAATCAATTGCGATGGAAATGTAACGTACTTGAACACGGCCCACAGGCCAGAATGAGTCCAAGAGTAGTTGAGCATAAAGACTAACACAAAAACGTCAATAAATGACTCTTTCGCGATTTTGTGGTAGGAAGTAGTCACCTGCTGCAATCATGCCAGGGAAACGAGGGACGACTTCGCGAACTGTCCAAGTAAAAAAGTCGATGTTCTGGGGTGTACTTCAGCGTGATACTAATGGAATAATTAATTAATTTGAGCTGTTACAATGCTTTGAAGGGACAATTGGCGTAGGTCGAGCAGCACCACATATTGAAGTGGGGGTCTTGGGTCATCTTCTGAGCGTTCATAAACCTTCTTCAAGTGCAGCCTGAGTTGCTCGAACGCCCGAATGAGGAAACGCTTTTTGCGAATCCAGGGCTTCATCAACTGGTATTAATTCTACCACCAAAATGGGCCTGCCAAAGGGGTCGCGGATGTCGGAGGGAAGGCAGTGAACGGTGGGTACCAGGAACGGTGATTCAACTGGCCATAGGTTTTCGAAACGCCAAAGCAGGTTCTTTTGGATTGCTTCCAGGGAGAAGGATCGCGTGAATTTGTTGCGCTGGAATGGTGGACTGGATTAGAATGTCCTATTCATCATAAATGGAGAAGGACGCACCCTTGAAATACGGAAGATGGAGGCTTAGCCCACCTTTGTTACACAAAAAGTCCCAAGAGAGATAAATTTTACGTACATGTATCAGAAAGCCATTCTCTTGCCCATTCCTGGGCCTCCGGACCAAGTTCAAGCTCGTCCGTCACAGAAGGCAAGATGTCCCGAATTAAAGTGTCTTGCAGGCTGTAGACGTCCTCCAGGTTTGAGTGATATTGCTCTAACAGCGCATCTCGATTTTTCTGGAGTCTTTTCCGTGTTTCCATTCAACAATGGGATCGAAATCACGCTTGACCGTCGAATTGGCAGACAAGAGTTCAGATTGACATGACAAGCAAGACGCGGAACCCAAAAATGGGTTACAAGTCATTCCCACGGTCAGTTTTATGCATCCCATTCACCAGCAAGCTTTCAGTCATACTTCCAGTTCCAAGCTATGAAATGTTCCTTGACATTTCCCCCCAGCAATCAACTTGATTCCGGGTTGTGGACACTGGCACTCCAAAAAATAAAAGGCTGCCCTAATGAAAAATTTCAATCCTTCCATTCTTCGAAAAATTTCAGATCTCGCTGCCAACTTCTTGTATCCTATCAACCTATCACATTGTTCGAACGGCAGTAGATGACTGGTAGTCTCTAAATATGCCTTCGCTTTGGTGTAGTCCCCAGCAATTTGCGGGTGCCATCGGTAATACGCTGTCTATCAGCTTTTTTGAGTCTTATCTTAATTGTTTTGGCAATTTTCTATCGAGCCTTCTTGAAAAATAACACGGGCCGAGTGGGACCCATCATCCCCAAAAATGCTCGCATAAAACGGCCACAACTTCCGATGTCGCGCTATCTAACCCTAGTAAGTTCAATCAGTCAGTTTGAGTCAACGGTGGCCTCTTATACACGCGCAACGCATATTCAATACTGGCAAAGCGATGAAACTGATCTAGTCCCAGTGGACCATCTTCTGGCACCATTCGGAAATCTCGACGGTAGGGTGGCAGGAGAACGTAAAAAGGAATACAACAGCCACGGAGAAAGAGTTCTTGAGGGACACTAAACCCCATATTAAATCCAGCAACTAAATCTCCAAATCCCAGTTGTATTTTTGATCGCCTTTGTAGAGGACTGAAGAAGGAGCAAATTAGGACAACGCGAGGGAGGTTGAAGACTTGAGGTGGCGTTGAAAGCAATCTAGCATGCGTATCCTAGGAAGACGCCACGCGAATGAAATTTAGTTTCGAGGGATAGAGACGTCGAAGAGTGATTATCTTCAAATTGCCCACGTCGTCGTGATTATCCAAGTCCTGCTTCTCCCAGCACAGACAGCCATCTATTAGCCATCAAAAGAGGCCTCCGGAATGTAAGGATCATTAGGAGGGGCCACTATATTTCTGACAACCGGTGATTCGTACCCGCGTAGGAGGTCCGTTGCCTTACGACATCGAGGAATTACTGTAGTCACCCGCCCTAGTGAACGATCTATGCCACCTACCGAAGCTCACAACGCGCAATAAATGCGAAATTAGAGAGGCCCAGTATATCCATCGGCGGAGACAGTAGCTCCAATAGACTTTCCGCCCTTTCAATGAAGATGCACTTTCCCCAAGGAAGTCTCGTTCAGGTGTCCCGAAAGCTCCGGTATTTAATTCTGGATTTGGGAAGAAGTCATTGAAGCAGACAGCAAACTAGAAGTCGGGTAATTCGGGGAGCTGTGGGTCCTTATTTCCATGGCATTGAAGGACACTAGGGGTGAAATGCGGTACCGGTGAGGCAGCGCAACCAAGTGGAGTACTAAGAGCCAACAGCTTCGCCATAGATCAAAGATTGGAGTCATCTGGTCGACGCACGCAAGCACTTGAGTCCATGGTCGATTGAGATATGCGTAAACCGAGGGCCACGAGCGCTTTTCTGGAATCTGCGGGCCCTCTCCGTCAATTGACGGGGCCAAAAAAAACTAAGAGGACCGAGTGCGACTGACAGCAAGATCTGAGGGAAGTGCCCGAGGTAGGATGTGGGCGGCGGAACAGCGTTTTCCTTGAAGGTGTTCCACAGAGTGTTAGACCAAGCGACGTCCGGCATCACAGTTCAGAGAGTAAACTCTGGGAGGAGCACCGTACTCTCGGGCTTTCAAGTTCCCAAACGCGTCTTCGAAAAAGAAGGCTAACCTTGGGCTAACCAGAAAATTACTTACTCTGGCCCGTCGACAACGGCCGAAAAATCACGATCTGCAGTCCCCAGGGCTGTCTGTTTCAACTCGTCCAAGTAGGAATAATTCAAGTTAGTTAGAGCCGAAATTTAAGGCGAGTTGGGCGTTCCGCGAATATCAGGATAACAACCTTAGCAAATTAAAAGCTAAAAGAATCATTACGTAATTTCAGTTCAGCCAATCTGCTAACGCGGGCTTACGCGGCCCGACTCATCCCAAAAAACTTGGGCAGCACGATTCCGTCGTCCACACCAAGGAGCCCAAACTAGCAGCTGGACCATCTCCAGTTTGCATAGGCATCACACCAAAAGGCTCTCAATGCCTTCTTCGGAAATGCAGCCCTTTTTTACTTGGTTCCAAGCCCACAATGGCTACATCGACACAACCGTAATGGACGTCGTCCAGCTCCCGCTCTCCGAAGGCGGACGCGGGGCAGTGGCGCTAGTAGACATCCCCGTGCGTAGATCCAATGCGGTATTGCCGACTAAATGGGCATTGATAATGTAGATTTTTTTTTGATGCAGGAAAGCCATGTAATATTCTCCGTTCCGCGTTCCCTCATACTGACGACGCGGACGTGTGCGCTGCCGACGAAGATCGGGGCGGGCGCGTGGCGGACATTCGGGCTGCACCAGGGCTGGGCGGGCCTGATTCTGTGCATGATGTGGGAGGCCGCACGGGGGGCAGAGTCGAAGTGGGATGCGTATTTTAGGTATGGCCGCTCGATGATGCACCGTTCTGGCGTTTCTGAGATCTTTCCTCATTTTCCCCCAGATATGATGCCTACTCAATTCGACACACCGATGTTCTGGAACGAGGACGATCTGACCGAGCTTAAGGGCACTTCAGTGGTAGGTCTGTTCCGCGTCGAGCACCCGCCTTTTCTTTTTCCCCCATGCACCGAAGGCTGATACTGCGATATTTTTATCCACAATCAGAAAAATTAGGCAAAGACCAAGCGGAGAAGGACTACCGCGAAAAAATCCTTCCTGCTATAGATGTACGTCGAACATTCTCAGATGCATCGTCATTTGAATTTATTCATCGTGATGCCAGAGCCGCCCGGATCTATTCCCGAAGGCAGAAATCCCGACGCGTTATTCTTTGGAAATCTTCCATATCATGGGCACTCGTATCTTATCACGAAGTTTTACTCTTACCACCGAGGAAGACGACGATGAAGACGCGGGAAAGCCAAAGGACGAGGAAAAGACAGGCGAGAATCCTCCCGGGGATGTACACGGGGATGAAGACGTAGGCAATGCAAGCCTAGGCAGTGCTATGGATGTCGACGAGCCGAGCACGACGGGACAGCCTGCTGAGGAGCATGTACATGAAGACGACAACGACAACGAAAAAGAAAACGGAGACGGGGCAGACGACGATGAAGAAGACGAAAAGTGCCCCCGAAGTCGCGATGATCCCTCTTGCAGACGTCCTGAACGCCCGATACAAAACCGACAATGTCAGTTTACCTCAATTCTCGTTCCTCATAATTTAGTTACTAACCCAACCCAACAGGTAAAACTATTACTACGACCCAGACTGCCTACGAATGGTGTCCACTCGCGTCATAAAAGCAGGCGAGCAGATCGTAAGACCCATTTCGTTCTTCCTCTCTGCTCAAAACTAACTCAACCCCCACCTAGTGGAACACCTACGGTGATCTGCCCAACGCCGACCTCCTGCGCGGCTTTGGACACGTCGACTACCTCCCGCTGCCTTACGCGCCAGGCGAGTTCGGGAACCCCGGCGATGTGATCGAGCTCCGCGCAGATCTGGTGGTGCGGTGTGCGTTGGACCTCCTGAACAGCGAAAAAGAGGCGGATAAGAACACGGAGAGGCAGCTGACGATGGAGGACATGGAGGACCGGATCGACTGGTGGCTAGAAGAAGGTGGAGACGAGTACGTTTTTGACCCTCTCCACCCCTACTACTATCATTTGTTTAACATGACCTTGCTTTATCACAGCACATTCACCCTCGAGCACCCCTCCGCTGCCCCTCCTCCTTCGCCGTCAACCTCCTCAAAACCCAACCCGACACACCCACTCATTGCAACGCTATCCGTCATCCTCTTCTCCTTCACGCACCTCATTCTGTTCACCCCCGCAGAATGGGCACGCGCCAAGGCAAAAGGCAAGCCACCCAAGCCGCTCGCAGACGCGCGTGCGCTGCGTGTTGTGTTGGATGCGCTGAGCCGGAGGGGGGATGCGTATGGTGGGAGTTTGGAGGTGCGTTTATGTTACTTTTTCCAGGGTTTTTTTTGGACGATCTGACCGTGTGTTCTTTTGTCTCTTGATCTAATAGGAAGATACCGCACTTCTGTCTGCCACCCCTCTGTCCGCACTAAGCCTCAACAAGCGCCACGCGCTCATCGTGCGCATGGGCGAGAAGAGGGTGCTGACGCATGTGAGGAAAAGCGTGGAGGAGATATTAGCAGCCGTGCAGGCGCAGGAAGCGGAGGCGGCTTCTGGTGGTCGGAAGGACCTGGCCAAGGACAAGAGTACGGGTGCGGGAGCTAGTGGGAGTCGGGCGGGGAAGAGGAAGGCGGATGCCCTGGGCGGGGGCGATGGGCGGAAGAAGCGGAAATAGAAATAGGGCAGGTGTTGATAATGTAGCTAAGGCTGCCAAGTAGTGTGCTGCCTTGTTGTTTGGTATGACAGGTGCAGAGAGTAGGCTGCACACTGTCAGCTTTGGTACCATCGTGGTTTAGAGCCTTTTTCTGGATTCTAGATCCTTTACGACGCATGAGTAAACTCGCCTGTCGTGTGTTTGGCCATCCGACTCCACATTGGCACCTGGAGACCAAGACCAAAACCAAGGCTCCTTCTTCTGCTGTGCCGAGTACAGTACTAGTGTAGCCTTGGAGCTAGAAAGAAGCGAAAGAGAAGATCCTACCGGCAGCCTGAGATCGACAGGAAAGGAGAGGGAAACGGGTCTTTGAGTGGCATCTATGTTTTTTAAGTTGTAAGACTGGGCTGACATGATACTTACTGACAGAGGTCGGTGGACCGTGGACGGCCTTGGCCCGAAATGCGCTATGCTCAGGAGTCCTTGTTCGCAAGGCCGCCATTGGGATTTTTTCAGATGCATACTTTGTGCATAAGTACTATGGCTGACTGGCCAGGTGTCCGGCGCCCCTTACAAGTACTAGGGTGCGGTAACAGAGGTAGTAGTAAGTAAAAAGCAGTCGTGTTTAAGCCCCTGGACCACTCGGCGCGCTACGAACTTTCAAAGTGCTCGTCAGAGGGTCTATTAGGTGCGCCAGATACCTGGTCAGCCACACACAAAGGACTAAGACTAGCATGGTGGTCCACTTTGTTACATGATAGCAGATTAGCGCCCAAGGAGTTTAGCGCCGTGGTTAAGTATTGCGTATGGTCGTCGTTAAATATAGCGTACCTACAAAAGTTACTCCTTATATAGGCTAAAGGCCTTTCAATCCCTCGTCGTGTCGATTCCTCCGAGGTCTCGACAGTGTATTTTACGGCAAAGCGACACTGGCACCTTGATCTCAGACTTGGGAGGAGTTTATTTGCACTATGAATATGAAGTTCAGAATCAAATACAACTTCAAAGATAGACCTGAAGTCACATAATAACATACACACAAACAAGAAATGATAACGACTCGGAGACAATACTCACTATAACATAGATCGTCCAAAGAAAATTTAAAGCATTCAACGAGCAGCGTTCGTAGGCCCTAGGTCGTCAAACATGTATCTCTACGCCCGTTCTTCTTCCCCCCCTTCCCATTAACATCATCCTCGAATGGGTTTATGGGTGAGCTAAAAAATTCCGCCGTGGCCGACTGGCATGGTGCACCAGATACCTGGTCAGCCATACATAAAGGACAAAGACTAGCATGGTGGTCTACTTTGTTACATGATAGCAGATTAGCGCCCAAGGAGTTAGCCCCGCGGTTATTGCGTATGGTCGTCGTTAAATATAGCGTACCGTACAAAAGTTACTCCTTATAAAAGACCTTTCAATCCTTCGTCGTGTCGATTCCTTCGAGGTCTCTACAGTGTATTTTACGGTAAAGCAACACTGGCACAATGATCTCAAACTTGGGAACGGTTTGGTCACATACACAACTTGAAATTCAGAATCAAATTCAACTTGGAATTGACTTCGAATTAAAGATAGAACCGAGGTTAATGAAATAATAGCATACACACAAACAAGAAACGATAACGACTCGGAGCCAACACTCACTATAACATAGATCGTCTAAAGAAAACCATTCCGAGTCAACGAGCAGCGTTCCGTAGGCCCTAGGTCATCAAACATGTATCTCTCAGTACGCCCGTTCTTCGTCCCCCCCTTCCCATTAACATCATCCTCGAATGGGTTTATGGGTGAGCTACAAAAGTCAGCCGCAGCCGACTGGCATGGTGCGCCAGATACCTAGTCATGATCAGCCCTAAAGGACCAAGACCAGCATGGTGGTCAAATGGTGGTCCACTTTGTTACATAACTAGCGCATTCGCACGCTCCGCTAGGGATTGTCACGGGTACAGCGACCCGCGCGGGTTGGGGTGCGGGTTTTGTCGGGGTGCGGGTACGGGTAAGCATTTTCATACCCTACAAAAACCCGTACTCGTGACAGGGGTTGGCGGGTCAGGCGCTGAGGTCAAATTAGGCGCTTAATCGGCGCCAACGTGAGTTTCACACGAAGCTTTTCTTAGCGGAGGCACTTTTTAAAATGCCTCTGGTAAGAAAAGCTTCGTTTGCAAAGGTGGGTTAGAGCTAGATAAAGTGGGAAATGGTGTAACTTAGCTTAAAAATGATAAATGAGCATATCTCAAGCTATATTCTTTTGATTTACAAAATTTTAGACACATATAATTAAGAAAATTACTATCTATTAGTATGTACAGTACGAGAATTACCAACTACCCATCAACTCTACCCGCGCGGGTTTCTGTACCCGCCATACCCACCTAAACCCTTACCCGCACCCGCAAAAAACCCATACCCTTGACAGTGGGTACGGGTTTACTGGGGTAGGGGTACGGGTAGCCCTGGAATATCCCAGGGTTACCCCTGCCAATCCCTACGCTCCGCGTGCTCACTTGCTAGAAATGAATTCTGACAATGCTTTTATTAACCTGCTGAAGCTCGGCGCGCTTCGCGCGCCCCTCTTTATTTCTTACTGTTTCAATTTACAGAAATATAAATCATTTTTTGCAGGGGGGGATGGATCAAGACTGGAAACGATTGATGATCGGCACTGTCACCACTGTTTTTAAAGTTCGCGCGCTTCGCGCGCCTCACAGTGGTCAGTATTTTATTCTGTCTTAAGAAAAGATAAATACAGTTTGAGTACAGTGTAAGACACCTCCTTGACACACGATACCTCCTTGACACAAATGGAGATTTCTCGACCAAATCTCAACGGAATTGCACCAAATTTTGTATACATGTTTAAATAGTGTATTTCTATATGCATGCAAAATTTGGGACAAATTGATTCAGTGGGTGCCCCAAAATAGCAGGATCAATATGCGAATTTTCTTATTTTGGATAGGTGTCTGGTCCTGAGACCCTATTGTAGCCACAAAAAGTGGAGTAAAGTTGTAAAATTGGCATATTATTGTTTGAATGGGTATGATATAGAATTTTTGCTTAGAGTACTGCCCGAAATGAGCAGCAAACCGTAAGGTCAGAGGAAGACGTGACAATTGCGTGACACTTTCCAGAGTTTCGGCACCCAAACTTCGCAGTGTCACATCTGTGTCAAGGAAGTGTCGGTGTGACTTTCTGACCTTCGACCTTGTATCCTCTTTTTTGGAGTGTATTTCACTGTCCCTTTGCACTAAATTTTGTTCATATATTCATTCGACTATCTAATTCTAGCCTGAAAAAAAATAATTGTGAAATTCCGTATATTTGTGGCATAAAACGAGGATCACGGTTTTTTGTGTCAAGGAGGTGTCTTACACTGTATGCTACAATAAATCTCGCGAAGGGGGGTTGCACTTGAACATTGTGTAACTTTAATCTAATCTAATCTCCGTCACGGATTCACGGAGCCTTTCATGATCAATTTTGGTAAAAATTAGTAAGAAATTTGTGACAGAGCCGATACAGAAAAAGGAAAGTGACCATTGAAAAAGGTGACATGCCGAGTGCGTAAACAGGTGGAGTACCCCCAACAAATGTGATAGACGCACTGGCAGGACATCGCCGATTTCGATAGCGAAAGCGCTTGAACGTGGACAGTGAAAGTGCTAAGTAAAAGCAACAGCCAGGAAAAACCGAAGTCGGCAGCGGGATCGCGCCTGCGATGGGCCTGGCAACGCCTGGGAAAAGCTTCGGCTTCTACTAGTAGCTTCTTTCATTCTTAGGACTAGCGCGTTCGCACGCTCCGCGTGCTCACTTGCTGGAAACAGATTCCAACAAAATATATAAAGAAATTATCGAGTGTAGTTACTGGGTCTGAAACCACTCTCTCTTTTCAAAGGCTTGGAAGATCACTTGTGACAAAGTCGTCACATTATTTCATTAGAAAGTCTCCACAGGCGTCCGATTTGAGAAAATGCCATCAATGATCGATCTCCCGCCAAAAAACGGTCGACTTCGAACCCTCGCACCGTCTAGAAAAAATCCACTCCCCGAAAAAAAACCACACTGCTCGATAGAACTAACACTGCCTGTCGGTTTTTGTCGAAGACCCCCAGGAAAATCCTGCAGACCCGTCCCGAAAACGCGCTCGGACGCCCAGTTTGGTGCGTGGGGAAACATTCTGTCTTATAGTATAGACTAGCGCGTCCCCGTGCTCCGCACGGGAACTTGCCGAAAGGAATTTGAAAGTCAGGAGAAATTACATTCGTATCCTGTCACGTGAGATACGAAAGTAAATTGTGGTTTGTGCGCTCGTTGCTCGCTCTTCTTGAAGTGTGGACAGTATGTAGTGTAGAGTCAAGTAAAGAAGAAAATTGATTATTGACAATGGTTATTAGGTACAATTTTATCAGTCAAAAAAGTGAAGCAATGGAGGTGAAGTAAGCCTCGAGAAACTGCCACCAAGTTTACTTTTCACCTTCGGCGTCATCAGAGTCGCTAACAGTGCGCTCACGTTTAACGTCATCATTTTCATCATCACTTGAAGCATTATCTTCACGCTTTCGTTTTCCTTGTGCCACGGGCGATGGGTTGCTCTCTTGAGAGGTGGAGGGAATGTTGACGCTGTGTTCAAAATCGGGTTCGTCATAGTTAAAGCAAGTTGGTGGGCCTGAGCCTTGAGTGGGGGGGTCTATCAACAGGTTAATAGAGGCTGCTGTTAACGATAGAGAAGTGAAGCATACGATTAGGGAGCGATTGAGAGCCACCGCGGCCTGAGAGGAAAGTGACGTTGAGAACGTCAACTTCGACAGAGGTGACGGCTCTGTTGTGAGAGTCACGTCTGATGACTTCCATAAAGCCACTCATTGCAATGGTTGTTCCGACCGAAACTTTTGGAGGACCTTTATTTCCCCACCTTTTAGATTCGACGAATTCTCCATGGATGAGTAAGGGGGATGTGGCATGAGGTAAGCCGGCATATTGAGAGGGATTAATTGAAAATGAATGATTATCTCGGTTGTAGTCAGTGACAACACCTGCGACAGTAATATGTGGGTGTGTTTTCGCATTTGCCTCGCCGTTAATCATAATGAGCTATAATTGAAGATGTTAAAAGGGATGTCTATGGGAGATAGTTGTACACACTTGAACAATATCACCGACAAAGGCATAGTCAGTGAGCGCGGTGCCCTGTATCAACAAAGCTTTGGGAATACTGTTTTTTTTAATTGAAGTTATCTGTAGGACTCTCGTTAATGCGTGTAAGATAAGAGGATTTGGACTTATACACACATTGGCAACTATGAAGGCCTTTTGAAAGGTCTTCTCGCCCATTTTATGGATCGGATCTATCATGTCGTCTGGAATAAAGTATCGGAGAAGGCCGAGTGATGACGTTTGGCTTTCATCAACGATAAAAAAGTTGGCGTCGAATACAATGTTTCTGTCGCCTTTTGTTGGATCGACAGAACGTGGGGATGCGAGGACTGTGATAGTCGATATGGATATGTAACCTGGAGAGCTCATGGAGGTTAAATGGAAGAACTTGACTGGTGAAACATGACATCGAGGTCTTAAAAGTACGTACAGTGTAAGACACCTCCTTGACACAAAAAACCGTGATCCTCGTTTTATGCCACAAATATACGGAATTTCACAATTATTTTTTTTCAGGCTAGAATTAGATAGTCGAATGAATATATGAACAAAATTTAGTGCAAAGGGACAGTGAAATACACTCCAAAAAAGAGGATACAAGGTCGAAGGTCAGAAAGTCACACCGACACTTCCTTGACACAGATGTGACACTGCGAAGTTTGGGTGCCGAAACTCTGGAAAGTGTCACGCAATTGTCACGTCTTCCTCTGACCTTACGGTTTGCTGCTCATTTCGGGCAGTACTCTAAGCAAAAATTCTATATCATACCCATTCAAACAATAATATGCCAATTTTACAACTTTACTCCACTTTTTGTGGCTACAATAGGGTCTCAGGACCAGACACCTATCCAAAATAAGAAAATTCGCATATTGATCCTGCTATTTTGGGGCACCCACTGAATCAATTTGTCCCAAATTTTGCATGCATATAGAAATACACTATTTAAACATGTATACAAAATTTGGTGCAATTCCGTTGAGATTTGGTCGAGAAATCTCCATTTGTGTCAAGGAGGTATCGTGTGTCAAGGAGGTGTCTTACACTGTAGTAAGTCCAAATGATGTAATATCATACATTTTAGGGTTTATCTAATCTAATCTACCAACACTTCAGTAATACACGGACTCTCTGAGAAGACGTTGCTCTGGATAACGCGACATAAAGTTGACCATGACAGAAGACTGGAGAGAGTAAGTGTATTCCAACATATTTGAGAGATTGTCCTTCGGCTTTGTTGATCGTCATAGCAAAGGACAGACGAACGGGAAATTGACGTCTTTTGAGGATGAATGGATATTGACGGGTTGAAGGCTTCAACGTGATTCTTGGTATGAACGCCTTTTCACCGTGGTGATCTCCACCTATAATTAGGACTTCAAGAATACGGGGATAAGCTTGTAGAAGGATCAATCGAGTGCCGTTACATAATCCACGTGCGGGATCCAGGTTACGAAGGAGCATAAGCAGGCAGCCAATTTTCATCTTCAACTCTGATAGTGGCAACGATGGAAGTTCCAATGAACGGAGAAAGTCTTCAGGGATATCGTTTCTGATTCCCTCTCCTTCGTCTTCCAAGCTATCGGCACTATGGAACGTGATTTCCGAGCCATACATCTTTTCCAGTATCTTTTCGTTTGTTTGCCGGACATCGACATTTCTAGGTGCCAGAATTGCATGGTCAAGGAAGTAAATGGCAGGTGAGGAGATTAGGTTAATATCACCAATGTCTCCGTATATGTCATTGATGAGATCGTCTTCATTAAAGGTAACCATTGCTGGTGGAATTTCAACATTTCCTTCGTTATCATTCAGCCGTCCGTGACCGACATCTAGCAGCCATTTCGCAAACTGAGCGTCTTCTGTGGAGTGTTGCAGTCGCATGTTTTTCCGCAGTTTAAGAACTTGCATATTATCCCACAGGTACGACTTTCTGAGGCATGCATTGACGATATCAGCACGTGAACCTTTGGGCACAACAGGAAGAATTTGTTGGAAGTCCCCACCAAAGATTATTGTCAAACCCCCAAATGGACTTGAACAATTGCGAAGATCTTGGAAAGTTCGGTCCAATGCTTCAAAGCAGTGTTTGTGAGTCATTAAGCATTCGTCATAGATGACTGCGTCTGTTATTCTGAGTAGATCTGCACGAAGACTCTCTTTGGGAATACTGCATATTGAAGATTCGTCGAGAGTGTCAATGGGGATTTTGAACATGGAATGAGCGGTTTGACCACCAGGTAGGAGAAGACATGCAAGGCCTGTTGAAGCAACACAAAGAATTATAATGCCTTCTGAACGGACGGCATGGCATACTGCTTGATATAGGTATGTCTTCCCGCAGCCGCCATAGCCATCTATGAAGAATATTCTGCCTTCCTTGTTGATGATAGATTGCCATATTTTGCCAAAAGCGTCACGTTGATCTTCATTTAAAGAGGACGCTAATGTGTGAGCCAAGTTTCCTTCTAGTTCAACATCGTAATTTATCTGCTGAGATATTAATCGGTTGTTGACAGTGTCGGCCCAGTTGAATCGAGGCATCGGCATTGAAGGGAAGTCAGACAGTGTATGGCCCAAATCCCGAAGAATGCTATCGATAAGGTATAAACCAAAGTCATAGATGACATCTTCTGTTACAGTTGTGCGTCCCAACTGATGCAGTTTATGTCGAAGGTCGTCGCAGATTTCATGGCAAAAGGTATGCCACAGGACATTCGGTTGAGCAGGAGTACAAAAGAGCAAGAGGGTTGCAAAGAGATGACGGAGTTGTGAGCCTGTTTGAATCTCGGCTGCATCTCGTAAGCATATTTCCCATTCGCCATCGTCCTCCAATAGACCACGTCTTAAGCAGGCTTCATGGAATGTTTCGCAAATATGACCATCAACAGCTTTCAAGTCGTCAAATGATGTTGGCCCTCTAATAACCGTAAGAAGTGTGCGAAGATAGAACCTTTCACCTGCCGTTGGGCCGACGTATATCAAGCGACCAATTGCAAAGCCTTTACGTTGTCGTGGGTGCCATGCTTTAGATTGAGGGTTGATCTTGTCTTCTTTGATGACAAATTTTTGAGGGAATTCTTGATAGGTAAGCGAACGTGCAATGTCTCCAACTAATCCCACTTTTTGGTTCGCTTTGAAAAAGGCTAATAGAGGCGTGTCTGCATTTTCTCCACATTCTACGATGTGTTGTGCATTGATGCGTGGATCGAAGACAATACGTTGTTCGTTTGGAAGATGGATTTGTAAACGAACAACATTGGGTTGTAAACCTGAATGTTTATAGTTAATGCATATTCAAATTCATATTCGAGCGTCATACCATG
This sequence comes from Galerina marginata, assembly GCA_023014335.1. Taxonomy (NCBI): domain Eukaryota; kingdom Fungi; phylum Basidiomycota; class Agaricomycetes; order Agaricales; family Galerinaceae; genus Galerina; species Galerina marginata. The sequence continues at coordinate 1,675,537 of JAECYW010000011.1, read as the reverse complement.
TAAACCAAATTGGAAAATTCGCCATGCAGCTTCTGACGCAGAGAAATAGCAGCCGTCAATGTATCGTTTGACCTCATCGTTTTGATCGGTTAGTGTAAGTGTTCCGCAATCCCCTCCTTTGTCGATGTATTTGTTGATATATTTCATAGATCCGAAGCAGACAGTGCATTCAACGTTGATATGGCAGTTCATCCAAAGCAGGGTGAATGGGTTGTGGGGTACGATCCATCGATTGTCAAGTTCAAAGCCCCTTACCGAGTAAGAACGACCATCGTTTGGACGTGCATAAAGTGGATAACCTTCATGATCCATTACGGTGTGGTCTTGGAAGGCCTTTGGATATCCATTTTTGCATTTACCGTCTTTCATGCAAACAGCTTGTGGGTTAAGAGGACCACATGGTCCATGAACCATGAACTTCTTGACAGCGTCGAATAGGTGAGGAGCTGTTTGTGGATCGGGCCAGCAAGCTTTGATAATGTCATCAACGATGTCGGGAGCGAGGAGTTTATAGTCGGACTTTAAGAATATTAAGAGGTGCCAGTGAGGCAAGCCTCTTTTCTGGAACTCGATAGAGTCTACATGGGCGACACAGGGTCCAAAGATGCCGTTTTTGAAAATAGCATTGGCGAGAGTCTTCTTTTTCAGTTGAAATACCCGAGAAACCAAATCAGGGCGATCTGCAACTGTCTGGCCAGGAAGAAGCTCTCGTGTAATCTCAGGCCAGTTTGGGTTTGCAGTCATTGTTAAAAAGATGTCGATCTTCTTGAAATGTCGCGCAATAGCCATGCCGTCAAGGTAGCGTTGATGCATGTCTCGGGGTCCTCCAATATAAGATGAAGGCAGGATTATACGTTGACCTAACTGATTGAGATCGATCCGGTCATCGGAGCTAGACATTGCGTCCTCTATTCCATTAAGCATCGTGACCCGCAACCTTGGCTGTTGAGTCTTAATGAAGTGGAGTCGATCCTGGTCAATGCAAGCAAACATATCAACCATGTATGTTTGAAGCAGTCGACAGCCACGTAAAATTGTAGAGAACTCATTTCTCCGTGGGTGAAGTCTGTACGCCGAGTATTGCAAGAGTGTGATACGTTTCGGATTGTTGAGGACACGCATATCTCGATACCATCCTGGTTCTCCGAAGGGAAAGAGAAGAACATAGTGGAGCGGTGCATATCCAGCATGGCCTTCACTGATTCGGTACAGTTGCACATGGTCACGGTTATCTCGGGAATTGTGATAGTACTGAGGTCGGAAGTGAAGGATAATATCACGATAGTCTCCTCGAAAAGCATTTTCTCCTGGTAGAATAACACCCACTTCATCAGCGGTCGGTAAGTTATATCGTCGAGGATCATGACCAGGAACAACACAGAGTCTCACTGTGTAATCCGGAGCGTCGTACATGCGAAGGACCTCATAAGCGTGCTGAAAGACCGCCGTATACTTGTTCTCTCGCCAGAGAAGACGTTGAAGGATAGCCAATGTGTTTAGGGACAGATTACCATTTCGGTGAATGCGATATTGGTAAGCTGCGTGGGGATCATAGATGTAGAGTTGTGAATAAGTTGGAGTATCAGATTGCGCGGGTAATAAGGAACCAGTTAAATGCTTCAGTTCCCCATGGATCCGAAAGACTGGTGGTCCTCTACCGATAATAGATCGATCAATATCAACTCCGAGTGAAGTGAATGCGAGTGCGGAATTGTATTGGACAATGTTCTGTCTGAATTCTTTGGCTTGATGAGTGTCAGCGGTGAATAAGTTGTAAAGTGGTGGCGGTGGAACACGAAGAGACGGCAAGATGACTTTACCATGAGCGCAGCAGGCTTCAAATTCGGGACGACCGACTTTCGAAGATGATACACGTTCGTCAAACCAATGATATGCTTCACAAAAAGGACAGAGTACATTCATGAGGCCTAGATCATTGACAGGAAATGTATCGAGAGTGGGTCGACGCGCTATACAAAAAAGTCGACTGCGCACTATATATCCTGTCAGTGCAGATCGGACATGAAGAAACATATAAGACTTACTCATGTCATGCAAGTCGTGCTCAGGGTCATTCTCTTGAGTGAGAGCATAATCCTCTTCATCTATATCCACTGTATTGTCTCTTTCTGAAGTTTGGTGACTGTTGGACCAATGGTTAACGACATCCGACATCGAATTGTCATCATGGTTGGTAATGACTGGAGACATCGGATTCTTAAGGTCAAAAGTTAGTATATGTCACTATAAGGATAGAGAAGACACACCTGAAGTGTCTGTTGAGTAGCGCCGTGGTCAGGTCCTCGATAAGGGACAATAACAGATGTTCTGGTATGCCGAACATCAGAACTCGGAGGAACGGCCTTATAAGAACAGTTATCGCATAAGACATCTTGAAATTTAAAAAGGCACATACAGAAACAATCTGTGGCAGGTGCCATGTTGTCCGTGGGCGATATGATGGATCCCGTATACGCGCAGAAACTCGAGTGGGAAGGCGGTTTACAGACATGAAGGTTGATGATAATGGCCCAACGTCACAGGGACCGCAACACTTTTGCCACAAAGTCACGTGTGGCAAAAGTGTTGCATGATGCCATCAACAAATCTGAACGGTCAATTTCTTTTCAGCGAGATACGTAGTGCTCAATATTTTTAAACAGAGATGATTTAAAGATATTATTGAATGTTTCTATCGACCTATTTTTTCTTAGTGGTTGAGCCCTCAAGTTACAGAGAGATGTTAACATCATGATCTGACATCACACCTACGAAACTCTCACGCCGCGAATACTGAACTAATCTTCGCCACATTCGATTCTGCATGGCTAAATGTCCACTTGTTTAGTCTGAAAACAGTTTTCGTGGTTGCCACAACATGTTACCAATGTGATTCTCCAAAAAATTTAGAGAAATTCCATGGGCAACATAGAAGGATAACCTCAAAGAAATCTCAGGTTGACGACTGCAACAGAAGAAGGCCGAGAGAGCGTGATAGTGTGATAAGATAGTAGAAAAGATAAGATAATTACATGTAAAAAGACAGATATAGAAAGGGGTTCTAAAAACAGCATGGTGACCCATTCAAATGTGTCACCTTGCCGAGGTGCACAAACAGGTGGGGCCTACCCACAAAGATGATAAGCGCGCTGGCAGGAAAAGCGCGATTGCGATAGCGAAAAGCTTAGAAACCGAAACAATGAAAGTGCTGGGATCGGACTTTGGCAAAAAGGAATCTCACTCGGCGGCGGAATCGCGCCCGCATTCGCCCTCGCAAAACGTGCGAATGATGGCGGCATCTAGCGTCTTTCGTAGTAGTGACAAGCGCGTCTCGCGTGCTCCGCACGCTCACCTCTGAGCCTCGGGATTTGAAAAAGGGACTGGGATTCAAATTTTAGACATGCAGCATCAACTTTCCGGCTTGCAGCAATTAATCCCCCTCTTTGTAATTAGGAATAAAATATTGAGCCCCAAAACACCGTAAATATTCAGCTTGAATGGCCCATTATTTCATTCATTAAGTGTTATGGTGTTTTTTGTGGATGTCGGCAAGCGCTCACAGCCTCACGTCGGCATCTCAAACTGTCTCTGATAAGATAACATGAAAGATAAGATAAAAATGCGAAGATTCGAGAAAAAAACCAATTCAGAAATGAGTCCCAAATGAGGACTGTGACCCATTCAAAAACGTCACGATGCCGAGGTGTACAAACAGGTGGGGCCCCCCCACAAAGACGATAAGCGCGCTGGCAGAAAAAGGTCAACATCGATAGGGAAAAGCTTAGAAACCACAAAAATGAAAGTCTTGGGATCGGACTCTGGCAAAGAGGGATCTCACTCGGCGGCGGAATCGCGCCCGCATTCCACCCAAGAAAACGTGGGAAGATCATAGGCATCTAGCGTCTTTCGTAGTAGTGATAGCAGATTAGCGCTCAAGGAGTTTAGCGCCGCGGTTATTGCGTATGGACGTAGCTAAATATAGCATACCTACCTACAAAGTTTCTCTTTATAAAACTTAAAGGCCTTTCAATCTCTCGTCGTGTCGTTTCCTCTGAGATTGACAGCATACGACAAGCAACACTGGCACCTTGATCTCAAACTTGGGAACGGAGTCGCATAGACACAATTTGAAATTCAGAATCAAATTCAACTTAAAGATAGATAGGCCATGAAGTTAATAATAACATACAACACATCCAAGAAACGATACAATACCAATACTATAACATAGATAGTCCAAAGAAAAGTATTCAACGAGCGTCGTCGTCGTCGTCAAACATGTATCTCTACGCTCAGATTAATTACTTCTTCCCCCCCTTCCCATCATCCTCAAACGGGTTCTCGGCATACTCCAGCCCGTCGTCGTCGTCGTTATACGACTGCCCCGAGTGGGAGGGCGCAATGACAGGAGGCGACGGCGAGCCCGCGTTCGGGTCGCGCAGGAGGGAGACGGGGCGTTTGGGGAGGAGGCCGAGTTTGCCTGTGAGTAGGTGAGTGAGGGAATTTCAAAGAGATAAAGAGCGCTAGACCTACCGACGTCGATGGGCGCGCCTTGGTTTGTTGCTGGTGGGGGCGGGGTGGCAGTCGAGGATATCGGTGGGGTGGGCTGCGGATGAGGGGTTGGCTGGGGTTGCAGTTGTTGGTTTGTGGATATTGACGGCGTTGACGCGAGGGGCGGGGGGGATTGAGAAGTGGGTGGGCTCGGTGCTGTTATCGTCGTTAATCAATTCGGGATGTATGGATGACGGGAAGGACTACTCACATGGACCGACATCGTATCCCTGCACCTGGCTAGCCGGGGTGCGCGCGGGCGAGACGGAGGGGGAGACGTTGGGGTTCGGGTTGGGGTCAAAGTAGGCTGCTGGTTGGTGGGGCTGGGGCTGAAGGGCGGGCGGGGACCATTGTTGTTGCATGGTGGATGGGGAGGAGGATTGAGCTATCCTGGGGTTATTGGTGTTAATTATTAGGACAATGTATTTCGATAAAAACACACCTCGAGTTGCCTTGGTCGAGTTCTTGGATCTTGGCTTTGACTTTGGAAAAGATATTGCCAAAGGTCTTCTTCCCGGCTAAAAAGAATGCATTGGAATCGATCCATCGACTTGAGATTGTGCGACGTACTCTCTGCGATCTTGATGAATTGTTCCTGGAACTCTGCCATGGGTGCCTGACCTTGGCCTTGCTGCGGTTGCTGGGAACCGGGAGCAGGAGCCCAAGCACCTCCGCCGCGGCCTGCGGGGCGTTGGTAGACGGCTGGACCACCCTGGGGCTGAGACTGCATCCACCGGGCCTGTTGTTGCTGCTGTTCTTGCATTACGAGCTGGCGGGCGAACTGCTCATCGAGATCTTCTTGCGACTAGAAGAAATCAGAAAGACGATGAGATGCAAGAGAGGACTGCGCACGAGAACGGGCACGGGCTGCGGATTCGTTTGTGCTGGCTGCTCGCTGCGATAGTCGGGGTCGCTCATACCGAGGAGGACGTCGATGGCGCGGTCCTGGTTTCCGTTGGCGGACTGCAGCACGGATTGTCTGTGGATGGGTCAGTGGACTGTCAAGGAGGACGAGATTAGATTGCGCACAGGATGAGGTCGTCGTAGTCTGGAAACAATCCGCGGAGAGCGACGACCCTTGGATCGACGACGGTGTCTCGCTCAGTCTGCGGTGGAGTGGGTGCATTGGGAGGTGTTTGGACGGGAGCGGGTGCAGGAGAGTCGTCTGCCATGGTGGTTGCTAGTCAAGAATGTGTGACCGGTTGTGACATCGCGTCTTTGACCGATGACTGAGATGAGCAAGTACCTGCGGCAGACTGTGGACAATTCTCTGGAGGAGGGCCAGTTTGAGATCGCTGTCACGCTTCTGACGCAGCTCTGCTCGCCGCACCACATCCCCTCCGCCATCCACGTGCTCCATCTCGTCTTCATCGCCCTGCACGCCTCCACCTAGCCCCTGCAGACTCGACGACGCCGACCCGACCCTCGACCGCGCCGCCCTCCTCCTCCAGTCCCCCCGCAAGATCATCAAACAGGCAAAGTCCGCCCTCGTCCTCGAGCCCCCCGCCGTCGTCGCTGCCCAGTCCCTCCTCCACGCCCTCCTCCGCACCAACGGCCCAGCTGCCCTCACCCGCGCCCTCCCCGCCTACCCAGAGCCTGGCACGAAGAACGCCAACCCCGCTGCTGAGCTCGAGTTCGTGGACAGCCCGATATTCCACCAGGCGGCTGCGCTCAAGAACGCGCGCTCCGTGTGGGATATCGTCAAAGGCGGCTATGCCACAAAGTCGATGCAGATGTTCGGCACCCCCAAGGGCCGCGGGAAGCAGCCACGCAGCTCGGCTGTCCCTGCAAGAGACGCGTCGTTCAGCGCCAACTCCCATGAGCAGGACGAGATCAAGGTCGTCGGCGACGACTCGTGGTTTGTGCTCGACTGGCTCGTTGCTGTCTTTGAATACGACTCTGACGCGACCTACAAGTCCGGCCAACGTGCGTTCTCATCTTATTGCTCCTGAAAACCTACTAATTTCATTGGATAGCCAAACACTCGCCTCTCCTCCTCAAACAGCTCCCCCCGCCCCCTACAGGCAGCTCTACCCGCTGGGACGCCTCCGAGCCCCTCAAAATCGTCTTTTACGCCTTCAAACAGCCCGACCCCCGCAGACAGCGCACAGGCCTCCGCCTCCTCTCCCTCCTCATCGACCTCACTCACACCACCCCAGCAGCTAAACTCAACCTGCCCTCTTTTGCGGCCACCGTCCTCTCCCAGCTCGCAACCTCGTGCTCGGGGTCCTCCGAGGCAGGGTCCACCAACGCCTCGCCGTCTTCCGCGCCTGTCCACGCCCCCTCCCCACTCAGCTAACTCAACCTCATCGATCTCATGGACGCCCCAAGACGCGCTAACCACCCTATTCACCCACGTCCCCTCCACCCCCGCCGCCCTCGCATTCAAAATCACGCTCTGCAAAAAGATCCTCGCCGAGCTCGACTCGTCAGGCAACATCAACCCAGACGCGTCTTTTTCTGACCTCGCCGGAAAACCCATCTCCCGCGCCGCCTCGGGGTTCGTCCCAAACTCGAATCCGCAGGCTGGTGCTGCCACGTCGTCAGCTTCTGGTCAAGCACAGCAAAATAACATCCCAAGACCGCGGCCCATCCCAAAAGCGCGTCCCTTGGCTGCAGCTTCAAAACTGCAGCGCACAGACACGGTGTCGGACGTCGGCACAGGTTCGGGCGGCCCCCCGAGCACCATCTCGCCCTCCGTGTCAATGGGCAGTGTCCTCTCACTCAAGTTCCAACGCGAATCCTCCTGATTCTGCCGGCCCTCCCGTTCCAACAGCAGCACCAGCACCAGCGCCGACCCCCTTACCCCCCCTCCCACCGCTCGCAGAAATCTCCCGCCTCCTGCACCTCCGTCCCTCCTCCCCCTCTTACTCTCCAGCCGCCGCGTCCCCTTCGCCCACCCGCGCCGCCCACACAAAACAGCGCCGCTCACGCACCTCGGGATCGCGATCTGCCTCTGCCTCCGCCTCTGCAACGAGGGCAGTCACCCCAACGCACACGCATACGCACGCCCAAAGCCCATGGACGACCCCGCCCGCCCTCCTCTTACGCGTCAAGTTCGAGCTGCTCCTCGCGTGGGTCACGCTGCGGCGTGCGAAGAGGGGTGCCTCTGCCTCCTCTGCCTCCTCTGCCTCTGCCTCCTCTGCCTTTGCCTCCGCCTCGTCTTCGGTGAACGGGACAGGGAATGGGACAGGGAAAAGCAAAGGAAACGACAGCGCAGAGAGAGACAAGAACGATGTATCCGACGCGGAGCTCGCGGGTGTTATCGACGCTGCCTTTGGCGAGAGCGGGAGCCAGAGCCAGGACGCGGTTGGAGGCGAAGAGGCGGAAGAGGAGGCGGAGGCGGAGGGGTACATGAAGCAGAAGAGGTTTTATCGCGATGCGTTGAGGGCTTTTGGGGGGCTGCCTATTGGTGTGAAGCAAGGCGGGGCTGCGACGTCGGCTTCGATGTCCATGTCGATGGGGAGTGCTTAAGGTGGACGCGACGACGCGTCGGGATATCCGGCCGGGGGCCCTGACCTTTTTCTCCTCGGGAGTGCAGCTCGGATGGGCTGATGAGGACTCCTGTCTTATCTTGGGACCGACTTTTTTGCGCTGGATGGAGGCATGGGATGGTGCTGGAAGGGCACGGCAGCTAGCATTCCATGGGCTGTCGGTGGGCGGTACTGTATATACTTCAAAACGAAAAACCGCCTAATAACTGACTGACAGAATTGACTTGATGGAATTACTTACGGATTCAAATCGAATAATATATAATACTAGCCAAGTAGTAGAGTAATATCGCTACATCATTATCCTCCTGTTCATACTCGCCCACATTGTGTCTATATCGCTTCAATACTACATCGCATACTTGTTATCTAACGTTGACAATGACATTAGGCATTCATATTTCTTTGGACGCGCAAATTGGACTTGACTGTGCTGCGCAGCCTCATTTTGAAGCCTGAAGGTCTGAATAATTTAAGTTATTGCTGTATGTATGTATGGACTTGCACAAGCGATGAATAAAGGTTGGACGAGGTACGATAGCACAAACGATGAGGCACTAGCCAAGGACGCCGATAACAGAACCATATCCAACCCTCGTCCACTTATTAACCTCTCCAAAGGCCAAACTCCAGATGTCCAATATCAATCCGATCATCCTTCAACTCAATGCACGAAAGGCGACGCGACAGCCTGAGCAGCGAGGCCAGCGACGTTCGCCGCAGCCTTAAAATCGTTGGCGGCGCCAACCATAAGCAAGCCAACTACACATCGTCGTCAGTACCCAAACAAAAAGCAAACAAAAGCGACGCACCAATGAGCCCAAACAGCCCCAAAATGCTCCCAAACACCTCGACCACGAGAATCTTGACGAAGAGGTCCGGGTCAGCGGCATCTGCGAGCGCGGCGGTGGATCCGGTCACGCCGACACAGACCCCGCAGAGGAGGTTGCACGCGCCGACGGTGAGGCCGCCCCAGAAGAGGGCGAAGCCCGTGAAGTAGTTTTGTGGGGTGTACAGCTGGAGGGAGGAGAGGGGGGCGAGTTTGGCTGAGTAGACTATGCCTATTATCTGGGCGGTGGAGGGGGTTAGTTGAGGGTGGGTTGTGTGAAACGGAGTGGACGTACGACTCCGTAGATGGCGACTACTTCGCAGAAGATGATGCTGGAAGGAGGAAACGGTTATGAATACGAGGCATATATTGGAGGAAGCAGCGTACCTGATGAGGTTCTTCGTGGTGATCCTAGGTGCGCGAACGCCTCCGCCGAGGATGGACGCGCCTGTTACGAAGATTCCCCTATGCGAATAAGGATGTGAGTTGAATGGCTCCGTAAAGGAGAGACAGAAAACTAGAACACACCATCCAGCACCGAGAACGCTCAGGCCGATGCAGAGACCGATGCCGGTCGCGCCCCATGCGTAGGGACTGGACTCTTCGAGGAAGCGGCCGACGTTGAATGCTTCACCTGAGCCTGTGGTTGGTAATGCCAATGGGAATGCCAGGTATTGAAGTAAGCGCCAGGGTTTGTTTACATTCGACAGCGAGTGAGCAGCAGAGAATAGAGAAGGGTATCGTCAGCATATATCCCTGAACCACAACTGGCGAATTGAAACGCACCGGTAAAGAGGAGGTAGAGAGCTATGACGATGACGAGAAAGGTGGGCAGGCCATAGGTGTAATACGAGTAGTAGCCCATCGTGGCTCTCGTTCTCAGAGTCGAGAGTGGAGGAGGAGAGCAAGTTGCGAGTTGTTTGGTTCCGTGTGCCCGCAGCTTGGCATTCGCGATCACTCACTCATTCGCAGTCGCGCTTTAACCATGTATCATCTATTAAAGGGCTTGCACGAGCATCTCACAAGGTACCCAGCTCGTATTGTAGCCATAAGATCTAACCCATACCATCTGCAGGAAAGAAGAGTTTTCTGTGATCATCATCGGCCTCGACGGCGCAGGCAAAACCGTGCGTCCCACCCTTGCTCGTGCTGCCAACTGCCTTCATTCAGACAAAAGTCCTCTCTGCTTCCTGGCTCGCGACTATGCTTTTACTCTCTGCGGAACACATCCCCGGCTTCAAATGAGTAGACATTTCTAGAAAAGATCAAAACCCTCTACAACGAAACCCCCGGCCTCTCGCCCGACAAAATCGGGCCCACTGTCGGACAGAACAGTGCGGCCCATCCTCACTTCTTCGCGCCCTACCAATACTGACTACCGTACGCCCCATCCCACAGCGGGCACCATCGTCCTCCCCTCCACCATCCTCCAATTCTGGGACCTCGGCGGACAGCGCGGCATACGCACCATCTGGCACCGATACTACGGTGACTGCCACGCTGTAGTGTACGTCATAGACGCGGAGGACCGCGAGCGCCTGAGCGAGGGCTGGGAGGTCTTCGGTCCGTCTTATCTCTTCTACTCGCAATAATTTACCACCCCAAACAATATTGTGCCAATAGACGGCGTACTCTCCAACCAACAGATCCTCGGCGTCCCGCTCCTCCTCCTCGCGAACAAGCAGGACTCGCCGCAGAGCCTCTCGGTGGACGAGATCAGGCATGACTATGAAGATTGGCATCAGCGTAAGCTCGAGAGCGCCCGGCGTACGAGGTACGGCGAGGCGGATAGTAATAGTGACTCGGCCATGCGGAGAGAGCGCATTGCGAGCTTGGATGTGATGGGCGTGTCAGCGCTTGAAGGGTATGTGTTTTGTTTTTATCGCAATACTTTTGTTGGTGAATGGTTGCTTCGTGTGTTTTAGGACAGGTGTCAGAGCTGCTGTTGACTGGCTGTTCATCCGGGTGCAGAATAGTCGCAGGTACGTCTTCGTTTTCTTCGAGATCAGCTTGAATTTCTAACATATAACCATTGAACTTTAGGGAAACAAAGAATTCGGCACCATAGTATCCTGAAACGTTCCTCGATGATTTCATTTATTATTTACTGGTTCAAACATGCTCGATAATGTGTACTATCAAGTGTTCCATATATTTCTTTCATACCTGGTCTCAAAGGTAGCTGTAATCATACGTGATTTCAATACCATTATCATCTATAAGCCATCAACAGTACAAAATGCCATACACCATCTAAAGCCAACAACGATGAATCCTGAAACTACCTAAGCCCACAAAGCCAATAACATTATGACAAAGAGACGACAGTCGCACGTATGTACTCCTCTATCGAGTGCCGATTATCCCAGACAATTTTCGCGAGACCAGCAGACGCGCCTGCGGTGATAAAGGCCTTCCCGGTGATGCGCCAGATGTCACGGAAGAAGGGGCTCCAGGCTTCAATGCCCTTCAAGGCTCTGTGCAAAAGTTGGTCAGCAAACAACCAGGAAATGCAATGGTCGAAGAAAAAAAATAATATGTAGAGAAGCAACCACTAAACACTCACGTCCTCGCCACATTCGCCCGGTCGTCGATCATCTTATACACCCCCATCTTGAACTCCTCCTTCGGCACCATGAACACGGGACCGTCATCCGTGAGGAGCCACGCCGACCCGCTCGTGCCCATGTCCGTGTCGGTGGCCGCGTAGAAGATGGCGCCGGCGATACGCGAGACGGGGGTGAGCGGGATGCCCGCGAGGAGGAGCTTCATGGTGACAGGGGACGATGGCGGTATCTGGGTCAATCCGCGTTATGATGTTAATGCGGCCATAGGCGGGCTGGGCACGTACCAGCGAAGAAGGGGTGTATGCATCCTACCCGGATGCCCTTGATCTCCATTATGGGGTGGAGAGAGCGCATGACGCCTAGCACGGCGTGTTTTGAGCCGGCGTACAGCTCGGCCATGGGTACGCCTGACCATGAAGCTAGAATTTGGGAAGGTATTCATGTTAACTGACAGAAATAATCGACGTGGTGTTGAGGCGGTAAACGCACCCATGGATCCGATCATGATGAGGGACTTGAGGTCGCCTTCTTGTTTGTTCAGCTGGAGGTAGTGCACTGCCAGATGCGCCGCTGCAGAAACGGATGGTTAGTTCGACCGTATAGGCTGCACCATGCAGTCAAAGACGTACTGTACAAAACTCCATACAAGTTGACTTCCATTGTCGCCATGGTCGGCTTGACCGCCTTGCCGCCTTTGAATTCGAGCGTTTGGAAGGAGCCTACTTCCGCTACGCCGGCGTTGGGTACCTATTTTGAATTTATGAACTCTGAAGCCACTGAGTCATGAAGATTGCATACCACGACATCCACAGAACCATACTTCTTCATCGCTAGCTCGAACATCTCAGCCTGCTCCTCGAACTTGGTAACATTGCATTTTATGCACGCAGCAGAACTATTTCAAAATGAAGAATAGGGCGAGCACTCAGCACTGAGCGCGACCTGCCAGATCGATCGAAGAATTTACTCACCCCCCAGCTTTCTGGATCTCAGCGACGACCTTGGTCGCGCCTGCGATGTCCAAATCGCCGATGACAACGTTGGCACTGCGGTGTGAGAATTAGAAGGCTAAAGTCAGAGAAGCGAGCCTCGGGAGTCGGACATACCCGTATGAAGCAAAGCGCAGTGCAGTTTCTCTACCGATACCGTTCGCTGCGCCTATGGACCAATGGTACGTCGGTACAAGTCGATGGTGAGCCAAATGCTAGAACACGCGTACCGGTTATGATGACAGTTTTCCCCTTCACTCGGTCCGAGAATGAGAAGAGCTTGTCGTCGGGTACTTGGCTCATTTTGGGCAGCTCAATTTACGCCTCAAAGAAAGGTGGGTCTGATAGGGCTGCGAGAGGTGTGGGGGGGAGCAAGAAAGATGGAGGCTCGTCTCTCCGCAGACCTTTCCACGAGCTCAGGGCCATCTGCCGACCCCGTCTCAGCCCGGATATTGTGGCATTGACGCCGTCCTTCTTTGGATGAAGGGGCATTCCAAAACGCGGGGACGAAATGCATCCGACTCGTCCAATGATTTTCAATCTAAAATATTTATACATTTATTTATCCCAATTTTACATGAATTTATTCAGAATTTGCCCAACTGGAAGTAGCAAGTAATGGAACCTAACGAAAGATCAACCTAGCGTCAGCCTTTGAGCTGTTTGTTATACGTGCACTTTGTGTAAAGCTGCAGTTCAAGTTGGATGCCTTCATGGTTAATTCACTCCCAACGCTGGATCGTCAGCCAGCAATCGTGATTCCGATAAGTGACGCAAGTGCAGGCAACGAAGAGCAAAGTCCTGGAAAGAAGATGGGCCAGCAGATAGCCTTGGCCTGGCTATAGGCTGCCCAGACATGCATGATGTAAGTTTTTCCTTGACCATTCTGAACCAATAAAAGGAGACCAGATGATTGACAATGGCTGGTCTAGGTGTTTGTGGCCATAGTCCAGTTCACTTCACGAAGTAAATATTTTGAGGGGACATAAAAATCATGCTTGGAAGACTCCACAGTAAAGGGCATCGACGGGAAATAGAAGAACAACAGGCAGCCTCACGATCAAGACGAGACGGCCCACGGTCAGAAACAGGACACTAAAGTACCTCGATAAGTAAAGGATCGGAAGAAAGGGAATACTTAGGTAGACTTACTTCGACGACTGATCATCACCGCCTTTGCTTCGCCTAGAATTTACGCAATTCATCCGCCTGTGGATGACACCATGAAATATTTCCTCAGGAGTTTTCGAACTGCAGACTAGGAGGAGGAAACGGTCAGGAATATTCACGGAGACGGTATTCTCACATGGAGCAGGGACATGTTGGTTGGAGAGGGCTTCGTGCAAGCTTGGCTAGCCGCTGAAGAGAGAAAGAGCGATATATTTGGGGTTATTGAATTTAGGGGGTCCGAGCGCACATGCTTCGTCACGCGAAGTTAGAGCTTATTTACACACCTCATAAGGTACCCTTTGAAAAATAGAAGGGACCTCATCCTGTCCCCTGACCACCTCCAGAAAGCGTTACCTCTCCCCTACGCCGTACACAAAAATCAACACAAAATGCCTATTTCAGGAAGACGACGAAACAAGGTGAAGGGCGTCCAGTTCACAATTATGGTCGTCGGTACGTGTTGCGCCGATCTGGGTGGGCTTTTGAGCTTATTAAATAATTTCTTCCATCTCTGCAGGTGCATCGGGGACAGGCCGCACGACATTTGTTAATACCCTCTGCGAGTCCGATGTTCTCCACCACAAGGAGGTTGAGGCTCCTGAGACTGCCCACTTTGAGTCTGGCATTAAGATTAAACCTGCAAACTGTCGGTCAGTACCATGATTCGTGCGCCAGCGAACGCGTTGTTTTGTCCTGACTTACTTACCGAACATACCTAGAACTCGAGGAGGATGGCATTCGTATCGCGCTTACAGTCGTGGACACGCCAGGATTTGGAGACAACATTGATAATGAACATGCGTGCGTTTCTTTTTACTACTGCCCCTGAAAGTAGAAATACTGACCAGTAGACTGTTTCTTCCAGTTTCCAGGAAATCGTGAACTATCTCGAGCGTCAATACGACGACATTCTTGCCGAACAATCCCGTATCAAGCGTAACCCCCGCTTTAGGGATAACAGAGTCCATGCTCTCCTATACTTCATTCCCCCAACCGGTCATGCGTGAGTATCAGATGGATGATTCTTCGATTGCCTTCTAACTTCTCTTCACAAAAGTTTGAGGGAAATGGATATTGAGCTTATGAGACGACTATCACCGCGCGTGAACGTAATCCCGGTCATTGGCAAGGCTGATTCTTTGACGCCGAAGGAGCTCAAAGCTTTCAAGAAGAGGGTCCGTTTTTATTTCTCCTTTTTAGTGTATTTCTTACTAGTATAGTATCCTCCAGATCATGGAAGATATCGACCATTATGAGATCCCGATCTATAACTTCCCTTATGATGTTGAGGAAGATGATGAAGAAACTATCGCAGATAACATGGAACTTCGGGTCAGTTTCTATGGCTAAATTCTTCGTCCTGGTAACTAAGGTCCCCGTCACAGGCTTTGTTACCTTTTGCTGTCGTTGGCTCAGAAGAGGAGATGGAAATAGATGGAGAGCCAGTTCGTGTCAGGACGTACCCCTGGGGTATCGTAGAAGTCGACAACCCACACCACTCCGACTTCGTTCGCCTTCGTGGTGCCATTCTAGGGTAAAATATTTCGTTCTATTACATGTCAAAGGGTATACTGAAAACTAAGTTCTGTAGCTCTCATCTTAATGACCTGAAATCCCTCACCGAGGATATTCTCTACGAAACTTATCGTACCGAGAAGCTATCCCGAAGCCCAGATTCCAATATTCGCGATTCGCAAATTCTCCCGTCTGAACTCGCAACTCAGAGCGTCAGGATCAAGGAGGAGCAGCTTCGTAGAGAGGAGGAGAAAGTGCGTGCTATTTTTTTACCATTGAGAATCGTTGACTGACTTTTTTTAGTTACGCGATATTGAGATGAGGGTGCAACGAGAAATCAACTGAAAAGAGGCAGGAGCTCATGGCGAAGGAGGCTGCTCTCAGGTTTGTGACGCATTGAATTTCTGTCCTATCTATGCCATTCTCAGCCATTTTTTATTCAGGAATTTGGAGAGCAGAATCACATCTCAGGCGGGAGGAAGCTCCTTCTAATCAACCACTCCAGAGAGGTCCGCCCCATACCATCTTGGTGGATGAACTCTGCCATGTCTTGGACTTGTAGTTTCTTGTGTTTAATGGCTGGATTTTACTCCATTTTTATTGCGTATACCCCTTTGCCATGGCATCTGTCTTGCAGTACTCTTCGAGTTGTTGTTATTACCATCTAGGCTGTTGTGCATTTTATGGTCATACCCTGTTTTCCCTTTAGAGGCTACCAGTAGAACGAGTTTGGTTGCCTGTCTCCATTGCCCGTCATAATAAAATGGTTGACCGTTTTGCTACTGAGTTGCGGGTGACCTGTGTTGATCCGTTTCATCAAGTTCTCACCATCAGTATTCGGCATGCATATGACAGGCAGATGCAGTTGAACGCGCTTGATACGTGCTTCTATTAACCTGACCTAATGGATCCTGAAGAGCTCGAAGACGAAGAACTCGAAGAGATCCGGTGAGTGCTATGATTTCTATTGGCAGACCGTGCTACTGACGGCTGTTGGCAGCCGCTATGAGGATTTCACGACTATAGGTATATTTCTACCGCTTATTCGGCCGTCACACATGGACATTGGAGGCTGAATGCGAGGTTACTGCAGACTGGATACAGGATTCCATACTGGAGAGGAAACGACGCTTAAGGCATGCTCGAGCCACCTACATTCCACGACGGAGTCGTGCAAGCTTGACCTCGTTATGGACACAGTTCACGAAATTTATGACCGCGGGGCAGAGCTGGATTGTTCTGACCATTGTCGGTGAGCATATACTCCTACGCCATATTTCTTATCGGTATTAAAGTAAAATATTTCGATGACAGGTGTATGCATTGGCTTGAACGCTGCTTTAGTGTCCATTGTCAGCGAGTGGCTGTCTGACATCAAGATGGGCTACTGTTCCGATGGGTGGTGGTTGAATCAGCAATTTTGTTGCTGGGAGATAGATGGTGAGGAGATCGACGGTTGCGGCTCGTGGCATAGCTGGAGCCATGTTACTCTTGCGCGGTGGATAATCTTCGTTATGTTCGCGGTGAGTTCAGTTTTTTTGAAGTCGTCTTGGCTTCTTTACATTCAGATCTACTAAACGCCTGTCATTCTAACAGATGACATTTTCATTTATTGCATCACACCTTGTTCGGTCTTTCGCCAAGTACGCGGCTGGGTCAGGCATTTCAGAAATTAAATCCATTTTGGCGGGCTTCGTCATGCAAGGGTTCCTTGGATTTGCAACCTTCTTCCTTAAAAGTATTACGCTAGTACGTTGTATTTTCTTTAATCCTCAGCGAGTCTTTCTCACAGAGACTTTCAGCCTCTTGTCATCGCGTCAGGGCTGTCAGTCGGCAAAGAGGGGCCATCCGTCCATGTTGCTTGCTGTATTGGGTCATTAGTGGCTGGCCTGTTTGATAATTTCCGCCGGAGTCAAAGTTAGGTTATGGCGTGCGATGTAGTATACCGTGCTGATGTTTTGTCTAGGCAAGATGAGAGAAATTGTGACAGCAGCAAGTGCAGCCTGGTGTCGCTGTTGCATTTGGCTCTCCCATTGGGGGTGTTCTATTCTCAATAGAAGGTAAGCGAAGTCTCAATGGTCACTTTCGACACCACTCTGACACTATTCGCCAGGAAATGAGCCACACTTTCAGTATTAAGACAATGTGGAGAAGCATGTTTTGCGCTCTAGTTGCGACTTTCACATTAGCTGTCGGTGTTTCTAGATCTCCACCGATATTCTGGTGCTGAAATACCTGATATATTTCAAAGGCCATGAATCCCTTCCGGACCGGCAAGCTTGTGCTCTTCCAAGTTACCTATGATCGAGACTGGCACTTCTTTGAAATCATCTTCTTCGTGATTCTAGGGGTTTTTGGAGTGCGTGCAAAGATATGTACCCGTCTTCTCGGCGTTTTGACTGAGATCGTCGTCTAATCTAGGGTCTTTATGGCGCGTTTGTGATTAAGTTCAATCTGCAGGTAGCCGCTTTCAGGCGAAACCATTTAGCGAACCATGGAGTTCGCAGAAGCAGTTACATTAGCCACACTTACTGCCATAATCGGTTATTTCAATCGCTTCCTTCGTATCGACATGACCTCGAGCATGGCTATCCTCTTCAAAGAGTGCGAGGGCGGCGGTAACGTCTTCAACTTATGCCAGTGAGTGGCTCTAAAAATCAGACCTTCTCTTATTATCTTGGTTGGAGCTGAGTGCGACCCTTTCGCCTTCCAGGACATCTGCCCAGTGGCGTATATCTAATTCCCTGCTTCTTGCCACTATCATCCGTATTGGCTTGGTTGTTATCACTTACGGATGCAAAGTCCCTGCTGGTATCTTCGTGCCGTCCATGGCCATTGGAGCTACTTTCGGCAGGATGGTAGGCATCGTGGTAAAGGCGATGTACAAGTAAGATTTCGTCATTCGCGAGTACGTCCGTCTTTGAAAGTGACCTGACATGAACACCTTTCAGCGCGTATCCACACTCTGGGATATTCAAGTCCTGCGCTCCAGACTTACCCTGCATCACCCCCGGTACATATGCCTTCCTTGGTGCTGCAGCGGCTTTGAGGTGAGAACGCAGTGATATCATTGTCACAGCGAAGTCTCGATGTGAATGGACGAAATTATACAGTGGCGTCATGAGAATTACAGTAACCGTCGTGGTTATTATGTTTGAGTTAACCGGTGCTCTGACGTATATTTTACCGACCATGGTAAGGATGCTCGGATCAATACCATTTTTTTGCGCCATTTCCTGATTTACTCGTTTCCCAGATCGTCCTTCTGGTGACGAAAGCTGTCGGTGATTTTCCTGGGCACAAACGGGATCGCAGACGAAATGATAAGATTTAATGGATTTCCTTTCTTGGAAAAGGAAGACCACTGTCTACAATGTCACTGGTATGTTTCTCTGCCTTTGATACCCCCTACCTTCTTATGACTACCCCTAGTATCCACTGTCATGAGAAAAGATCTTAACACCCTTTCGGAAACTGGCATGCGTGTCAAAGACGTTGGTACGTCTCTGTATCGATCCTGCATGGTCTCGGCTTCTTATTCTTATTCGACTGATAGAATCCCTTCTTTCGTCGACGAATTTTAAAGGCTTTCCCATTGTGTCCTCCGACGGCTCTTTGACCCTTGTGGGGTACATTGACCGAAGCGAAATACGATATGTTCTTGGTAAGCTATCTGTTTGTCCTACCGATTGACAAGCAGCAGTACGTCATTATCCAATCTTCCAGAGCGAGCTCGCAAAAATAGAGGGCGATTAGCGAATACGCCTTGCTTGTTCACGGCTAGACGTCAAGAGGCAGATGACATCGACCTAGCTCCTGAAGTGCACGAAGACGATGAGCCTGAAGAATATTTTGCGCCGACTACAGCTGGTGAAGGCATTCAATTTTGGCCCTGGGTGAATAAGGTAATGTCACGTTGTTATCATATTTCCGATCTCCCCTAATGTGTGGGGCCGGTAGACTCCCATGACCGTGTCGCCAGAACTACCGCTGGAGATCGTGATGCAGATATTCAAGCGCATGGGGTACGTGCATCGAACAAACTTGATGGATATCACTCATTATAGCGCTTCATACTAGGCCTCGCGCCATTCTTGTCGAAGACCATGGCGTACTGTCAGGTTTGGTGACTGTCAAGGATGTTTTGAAGTTTATCGCGACCGAAAAACCCGACCACCGACCTTCATGGGACGAGCGAGGGGGATTGGATGGGCTATTGGAAGAGGTCTGGACTTGGGCAAATGCTATAATATCCCGAACCCTTCAATGGAGTAGGAGAGTCCTCCGGCGATGAATTAATTTAATTTGTATCATGACCAATTTGTATATTTCGACTAAATGACTCCTTTCCTAGGAATGGGCGGATGACGTCGTTTGACTTGAAAAAGTGATCCCAAAATACAGCCTCTCTGTGGAGTGTCCGGACGGGCTCAGACGGACTGCTCCACTGGCACTTCCCTTCGAGTATATAAAACCCCAGCTCTTCAATTGTAACCTCACCGACTATGATTTCCGCACAAGAAGAACACAAGATTCTACGCTACTCTCGAGAGCTAGCCGCCTATACCCTCCGACAATTCTCTCTTGCGAGGTCTTCGCTTAACAACAAGGATTCCGCTGCTATATCCAAACTTCCCGCTGCGTATTCTCGTGTCGCTCGGGCTGAGAAACTTGCAGTGACAGGTCAGATAACTTGTCATTACTTCAGAACTTTCGACAGTCGGAGACTAACGATGTCAGAAACTAGGTCTCAATCGTGCTAAGGCGTAAAACTTGATTCCCTCTCATGCCTGGGTAACACTGGCGATATACACCGGGTGAGTAGTTACCCGTCGACTACGAATGCTCAAGACTCAATCCAGGACCAGCAGTATGCTTACTATTAATGCGCATGCCTGCTTGGACTCGCCGCGCGAGTTCGCACATTCGAAGTGCCTTCCGATATCGAAAGATACGAGAAACATCTTCCATGTCACCTGGCTCTGTGAAACGAATTTTGTTTGGACAATGGTTCGTGGACTGCACGCACAGAATACAGCTTATCAGACAACGTTCTATGTACATACCCCATTCACCCCTTTCGGCGCAAGTCGTCGTTACTTCATCGATAAATTGAGTTGTGCCACTGATATCACAAATGGATGCGATTGGACTGGCCTTGAACGAGATTTCGGAAGCTGATGAGATGGGAACATGACAAGGAATATTCACTCCGTGTGGAGTGGGAGCAGAAAGCTCTACTACGCAGGTATTTGATTTCTGGAAAGGATAGAATACTCGTCGTGAACATCCAAGTAAATTTGAAATCCCAGAGCATATTTTGGGACAGATATAAAAGACCATAATCGTGAAAAAGAAGCCTATTCCTCCATAGCGTCTGACTGAGACACTTGGTGGCTGTCAGTCAATTGTTTGCTTTCGTGCTGAGTCCAAACGCTCGACCATTTGGGGAAGACGCGCTTGTATAGGGACATACAAATGGTGTCCATCTGATTGATGGGACCATCGAAGTATGCCTTGAAGTATCCATGTGTACCAAGAGACTCGCGAATGTGGCCCGTTCTTCCGTGCTTAGTAGTGTAGTTGGATGGGCTTGAAGTAATGCACGTCATCTTATCCAAACAAGATGAGGTTGGGGAGGAACATTGAGGAATGATAAACCTACCGGGATTAAAGAACATATAGCGGATTGTGGCCGTTTTTTTATGCACTTTGAATGGGTGTCCAGTGAGGATTATGCGCTTTGCAATTATTCGTGTTGTGTCTGGATTCATGAACGTGCCCATTGCCACGAGGTGAGGAGCTGTGAGCCATGGAGTCAGCGAAGGTCCAAGGGATCGTCATGGAAGGGAATTCACCCTCTACATCCGACGATTCTCTCAGAAGAATGCAAGATTGCTTCCCGTATATCACTGGGCCATACTGTCGTCGCCACAGAGGTTACTCCGTGACGAAGATATCTCTCGAACTTATGAACGTTGTTGGCTCCTTTTCCGCCTCCACGAGTATGTTGACTGTAGATGGGATTGACAGCCAATCGGCGTGGCCCTACACACAACACCAAAGGATCCTGAATTGTTTTTGAGCCTGATTAAGCCCGGGACGGAGATGATGACAACAATCCTACCTTTGATCGTATAGAACCAGCGTACTCCGTGTTACGTTGCACCGTGAAGTTGAGGACTGAAGTTTTATGTTCGTGTTGCAAGATCGAGAAGAGGAAGGCTGGCGAGGCCAGCGGCCTTCCTGTGGAACAGTCTTTTAGATGAACAGTAACTACGAACACCAGGGCTGCGAATAGAGGTTAGATCTGATGAAGACATGGACTAATCTGACAAAGCGATCAACCTCAACGACAACTAATTCCTGCTCTGCTCGCCGACGGAACACCGCGTTCAGGTGCGCTTGAAGTCTTCGAACTGGAAGATTCGAGCATAGTCACGGGGAAGATTTTCATATGGGTCCCAAGGGCTTGTCCTGAAAGGACCTCATCCCACGAAACGCTGAAAGCGAGTCCTGGCAGGAATTTCTTTTGGCGTATCAACCTCATCCGGGAACGATAGGTCATCCTCTTCTTCCCGTTGCCTGTTTCTCCATTTTTTCAGTCTGCAAAGGTGAAGTGGTGTCAATGCTGTTATCGCGAACTTGAAAATTTGGCTTACTGAGCCTCCTCTTCTTCCATGTCAAGATCCTCAAATCGAACACCCCCGCCTGCATCCGTTTGCGCGTCATCCATAGGCATATCCTGCATTTCCTCGTCTTCGTCTTGTTGAACTTCCGTACCTAACGCGTCCATGCTTTCATTTTTTGCTTCTTCTCCAACCTCTTCTCCGTCATCTTCCCCATCATCTTCGTCGATAATCCAAGCAGCTTGATATTCACTCATACCCTTCGGAATCCGTCGCACAGTTTTTGGCGTCGTTCCGATGGCCGCGTCTGGAATATCGGTTTGGATATCGTCCACCCCTCCATCCATCTCCTCTGTTGTGGGCCAAGTTTGTTCGTTTGTAAAGTCATCTGGATCATTGCTCGACACCAGGGAATCCGCCGACGATGGGTCAGGTTCTGCCAAGACAACGGGTTCGACCGTCCATCGATGGAGCGTTGCCAGAGCGAGAAGCTCGAGGGAGCGGCGCAGAAAAAATCTGAAGTCGCTCATGTAAATAGGAACATGTCTGCAAAACGTGCGACAAACTTTTGAAATTTGAAAATCTCCAAAATTGGGAAGATGTACAAGTCGGTTGGCCGATAGAGGTGAGCCACGTACAACACCTGTAATTTTGAGAGTACCAGAGTCCCACTCTGTGGATTCTCCTAGTATGGTGGATCTTCCTTCCTTCCACCGCACATCTGCAGGCTTGCCTTCAGAGAGTGACCGCAATGCGCTCAGCTTATCTGAACTGGCATGAAGATCGAAGATTCTTGATTGAGTTGGGACAAAATATTGAATAAAAGACAGCAGGATTTGAAAATTCCGGAGCGAGATTTAGGGTCCATAGAGGTGTCCGCAGAAACAACGCTGATAACATCGGGAAGGCCTTGAGCTTGTAAAGTCCGGAGGAGGGTATCACCCCACGTATCCACTTCTACGCTGCTAGAAAGGACAAAGACCACGTAGTCCGCGAGTTTACATGCATCCAAGGCAGTGTAGAAACTTCTGTATCGTACTGTTCGGAATTGCAGTGATGTTTTGAAGCGATCGGCCCTGTTATTTCATTAATCTGTAATCAAACTTCGAAGACTCGGATTGGCGCACCTCATCCTCCAGATTCCATCTTCTGGACAATCATCTGCAGCGACGTCCAGGGATTCGGCGAGAGCTCGAACCGTATTTTTTGTGCTCACATCTTCGGTCAATGGAATAACAGCCACAATACGAGGTGCCCCATCCACGCCACTGAATACACGTGTTGCGGATACCAAAGTATTACGTTTGGTCAATTGTGCTTGCTTCGCGTTATTTCTGCGATTTAAGCGAGATTGTGCGACAGCATTCGATCCTGGGGATGCCTTTGGAGATTGTCGAGCAATCCGACCTGAACGTGTTGAAACGTTAATACGATTCGAGAGTTGCGAAGCATACGGCGCACCTTTCGCTGCATCCTTGAGCGATCCTTTTGAAGCATGTTTCGATTTGAATGGCTTATTTTGCTGGAGAAATAAACAGATTGAGCAGGCGTTTTCGTCATTCACATGTATTTTACCTGCTTGAGAGTGGGCCTGTGGTGATGTGTTTCGACCATTCCTGTCTTATCGCGTTCAAGAACTTGGCCCCGACGACTGTGGGTTTAGAGTGATAGAGTGTTACCAGTATGAATTGTGTACTTAAAAAAGTTTCCAGATGAACACGCGTTAGAGATAAGATAAGATGGGTTGGTCAGCCGCGCTGATCCTCAAGACGCGAACTTGCAGACTGATTCACGATCGTTCAAAGACCAACAGCATGCAGGCCAGCCTCGACGCGTTTTCTCTCAAAGGTTGATTCTATCTGGTCCCTTTGGTCTGTTGTTGATATTTCCTTAGTTCTTACACGGGCTTTAACGTGTCTCTCAAAATATGGAGACGAGCTTTCAATATATGCCACCCCAGAGTTCCTTTCGTTGTCGTCGACCAACTCTTCAAAGTCCGCATATTGTAGGTTCAAATATGAAAGGCAATTCTTCTCAAGATACAGATTGGGTACTTCCACATCTGGCAACCATGATTGGCAAAATGAAGTGGAGGAAAGCCAAAACGTGACGGGTCAGCTTATGACTAAAGTAAACATTTATTTGTCTGCACATACTTCATCTGACGCGTCTATCAGTCTTTTTTATCAATTCTAAAACATCGGACTGTCGAAAAATCAGTTGAAAGGTGTGAACTGTCCATCGTGGAAGGCAACCAGGAGGATAGTCAAGATGACTGAGGCCACGGACACCCTTGAAAGCAAACTTATGGTGAGACTCCACTGCAAACATGGTCAGTCAGCACCCTTGTCTTTGTTTGCGAATTCTGAAATCCGGCTAGGTGTCGTAAAGACGCATCGTTTACTCCTGTTGACCCCAGCATCGCTGATGGCTCCAGGTGTTCCTGATGCCACGAATGAATCTCGTATAACCGTCGGACCCAAAGCCCTTAAAGACCTGCTCGATCATTTCCAGTTGCTAAAGGCGCCCGGTCTGATCCTCAGCTAGTATGGACATTCGAGGAACACGAGGTTGCCCTCAAAAGTATGGAATCTTCGGTTGACAGCCGAGGTATGTACCTACATTTGTCCTGAATTGAATTTTACTGAATCGAGTGTGCAGGGCGAGGCCAGCTTTCCACAGAAATCTCGATTAGCGCAGAAGAATTCGATGTGTATGACCTATACGAAACCCCGACGACAATCGCTTTTCATTTACGCGAATTTAATGTAAGTGATGCCTATTTTATTTGATTGTCCGCTTCTGAACATAAGATAGGCGAACTATTGCTTTTGCAGATTCCATGTCACTCCCCCTAGAACTACGCTTCACGGATCCGGCAGCACCTTTATTCATAGATATCGAGGGTGATGCAGTCGAAATTCTTTTTGTAATCTCCACGAGCCAAGTTCCTGGTTCCACAGCCGCCATTCAACGGAGTACCCAGACCTCAAATACCAAGAAACGGGAGCGAGAGCAATCGACCAAGTGAAACTCCAAGAATGAAGAAGCCTATGAAGGCTGTCCAATCAGTCGCTCCTGAAACTCTGTTTAGCAGGTCCAGTTCCAGTTCTCGATCGGGATCTCATATCCCTGGTTCTATGCCCCCACCGTCAATCATACCGATACGCGCCTCATCCCATTCAGGTCATATGCGGAACTCTGAACCTGGCTTCGAAGACCCTCCAAGGCCAGCACCCCCTCGGTTACAGACGAGTGAACCACTTTTCTTGCCTTCGTCGCAAATGTCCGCCGTGGAAGAAGAAGTACTCCGGGGAACTGGCTTGGGACTTGAATCCATGAATGCAAATGAATTGGCTGATTTATTGGAAGGCGAAGGCGAAGAGGTTGATTTTTCGTATATGTCCCAACGATCAGAAGCTCTGCAATATAATGAACAAAACGATACTCTCGGTCATGATATGCAAGTTGATGGGCCGGATAGCTTCGAGCTCGAAGCAGGACTCTCTGCCACGCAAACCTCGAGTAATGGGGACAAGGTAAATATTTTTTCAGCCTGACTATAATGAATCTCATACAGCATCCCTCCTTTATCAGGCATTTCAACCTCTGTTCGAAGACTAATCAAGGATCATGGTATACAAGATCATGTAGACCGGAATGTTAGGAAAAACCTCGTTAAAAAGCGCATATCCTCATGGTCGATATGCGTACAATTGGGAGGCCATGGTTCGGCTTCGCAGAAGAACTCAAGCACAACACCACTTCC
Source organism: Galerina marginata (assembly GCA_023014335.1). Classification (NCBI taxonomy): domain Eukaryota; kingdom Fungi; phylum Basidiomycota; class Agaricomycetes; order Agaricales; family Galerinaceae; genus Galerina; species Galerina marginata. The sequence continues at coordinate 1,650,024 of JAECYW010000011.1, read as the reverse complement.
CATAATCATGTTTCCAGGTATTTCCTGTAAATCCGCAGGCTTGACTTTGAGAAGATGATTTGTTAGAGGCGATCCAAGACTATTACGAACTCCCGCGACTTTATTGATCCCCAGTTTCACCGGTACTTTCGTCGTCGAAGCTAATGGCCAGAACTGCCATGGAATAAACGAACCAGTCCCACCTCGAATCATCCCTCCTATTAACAGAGCAATAAGGGGAGATTTCCGTTATAGACGAATCCAATGCGGAGAACGAGGTGATTGCTTGGAAGGTGTGGGTCATGCATTCATAAGTGGATTTGGATAGCTCGAAATTGGGGGGGGGGAAACAAGCTGCCTGAGATTCACGTACCGGGTAGGGTCCATGAAATCCCATAAAGGATCAAGGTCGTGTTCTTGAAGATCTTTCAATGTCAATGACTCCAACCTTGGGGCTTCGATAGCCTACAAGAGGCCAGAATATATCTTGCTTTCTTCGCCACATCTTTGCAGGGCAAGTGAGTTTCGGATGACAGTGGTGTTGGTCTGCCTGTGCCAGGATGCTTTGCCAATGTTATCTCTGTATACGGACAGGTGGGTCAGGAAGGACGAGCACGTTATGATACCTCGAAAGATGGTGTATGAAAGTGGTATGAATCTCGTGTGGTCAAGATGAAGGGCGACTACTGTGTTAAACCGTGGACGGAAGAGATGAATGCCTACCCTCGAAGGCGAACGAATTTCAAGTTGGGCCACCTCGTCTATGTAAATGTGATCATATGGTCATCTGTAAGTCATGTTCACACCTGGGCCCCTCAGCCGACAAGAATTTCCGAAATGTAAAACGGCCTCATTACAATGTACACTACACTTCATTTAACTGTTTTAACCGTTGTTCGAAAGGCAGTCAAAGTCCGTGAATACACAAAAGATGAGTGGAAAGCGATGTCCTGTTAGAAGAAAGTGTCGTCGTGGTCAATATACGTACGATTGGAAGGCCATAGTTCAGCTTTAGAGAAGAATTCGACAACTACGCCGTTCTCCGTGTGCATGGTTTCAGGTATCTCTTGTAGGTCTTCTGGATCAACCTTGAGAAGAATTTTTGTCAGAGGCGATCCGAATCCCTTCCGAACTTCCACAACTTTCTGGATCAACTTTGCATCGTCCGCCTCATCGTCCAAGGCGAATGCCAGAACCGCAAGTCTTGGCCATGGAACAAAGGGACCAGTTTGACCTTGAATCGTTCCTTTTAGCAACAAAGCGACGAAGGGAGATTCCGTTATAGTCGAATATAATGCGGTGAATGAGGTGATGTCCCGGAAGGTGTGAGAGATGCGTTCGTACGTGGAACTGGATAGTTCAAAATTGGAGAAGATAAGTTTCCTAAGGTTCACATATCTGGTAGCATCCATCAAGTCCCATAGCGGATCGAGATCATGTTCTTGGAGGTCTTTCAATGTCAAGGATTCCAATAAAGGCGCTTCGATGCCCAGCAGCAGCCCGGGATATATTTCGTTTCCTTCGCCACATATTCGCAGCGAGTGTAGGTTTGGAAGGTGAATGATGTTACTCTGCCGAGGCCAGGGTACGTTGCCAATGATATCTCCATGAACGGACAAGTTTGTCAGGAGAGACGAGCAGGTTATAATATTTCGAAAGGTGGTGTAGGAAAGCGGTATGAATCTTGTGTGGTCAAGATGAAGAGTGATGACTGAGTCTAACTGTGGGCGAAATAAATGAATTCCTAATCCCCGAAGGCGAACGAACTTTAACTTTGGAGTTCCCAGCTTGAAAATTTGAGGGACGCTGACTTCCATATTAAAGGCATCTGCGTCGGCATGTTCCATATCGTCTACGTCGACAGAAAGATATTGCAACCCCGGGGCTGCGCTATCACAAATGCGTGCGATCGTAGGCCGATTGGCGGGTTCGTAATTGCATCAGCTGATAGGCTTCTCCAGCGGAGGGAATGGGTAATTACGAGATCCATCATGGAATTCCAGTCTTCATTCAACTGGCATTCTTCCACTGCTAACTCGATAGTGATGTCGAGCCAGCAACCACCACTTCGTTGAATGCATTCCGAAATCCACTCGATTGAAGACCTGGAGTTGATGTTTACGGTTGTCCAAAGCCTCGGTGTTGCCAATGCAATATTGCGAAGCAAAAGGCAGGTATGAGACGCAACAAGTTCGAATGCCGCCTTCGGCCTTGCACCTCCTTCCAAATAAAGGGGATCGACGTCTGTCATATTTTTTCCTAATTCTAGGATGTTCGACAAGATTTCGGGTGGGATGGAGAAGATGCTGGTAGAAGCAGAATTACGACCAGTAGTGTCGACGACCCATTGTTCACCTTCCTAGGCAGTAAATCGTGTTCAAAGGTAGGAATTCCGTTTTCAGCGTAGCGCACTCACTGCTAACCCTCCCAGTATTAAAGCATTGTTCTCATCCAACATCGGTGCTGTAATTCGTCTGATATTTGAGAATGCTATATGTCGTGGGCAATTTTTCTGATAAAAGTGAGATTGCGTCGACGGGGTACTTTTCGGATAGGCAGCGACTCTTGCTAAGTCGGATCCCTATATGTAAAAAAACCGTGTTGCTGGGTCGCGTCTCTGTATCGAGATGCGACCGTAATCTTCGGAGATTCAGAACTGCCTTCACCTAAAAGCATCCTCCAGCATAGACAGGTGTTTGTGATCCCTTGCGAATCTGTACTTGGACCTGGTAATAAATGGCTACATGGGAGTCAAAAACCTATAATTACACGCGGGACTACATACGAAATACTAGGTGACAGGCAAAGCTCAGACAAATGGGACAAATCACTCAGAGAGGAAAAGTCGAATCTATTTCGATCATAAGCAAGTCAAAAGACTTCAAGGTTTGAGACTGGGCTCGCCTCATCTGATGTAATCGTCCTCAATTCACCTGGAGGGGCTGGCTTTCCTTTATGGTCCACTCCGAGTTCAAATGTGTGTCCAACATTCTTGTGCGCACGCCAATATTGGATTTCGTCCGGGACGACTTGGATTACGGCAACTCGCGAGTCATTGATATCGCCTTTGTGAACTCCGTCTTTCAAATCACCAAACCAAGCATTCGACCTACCCCGAACCTCAGTCAAATCGTGGTCAATAATTATCGTTGACAAACCCTTTGGACCAGTGCTTCTTGATCTTTTCCCTATCTTGAATTATTTTAGCTTTTCCTGAGAACCTGTGTTTGAACAACATTGAGGGAGGCGAGAATAAGACTGAATAGAATCAGCTCACGATGCCCAGTCGGTTGTGGTGGGGTCCATGAAATTGACGTTCACATGGGCATCGTTTTCTATTTCTCCACATTTGTGCGAAACGTGGTTGGCTATGAATGCCAAGGACAGCTCCAACTCATCGTCAGCTAGAAACATGTGTGAATCAATATCCCTTGTCCAGTACAGCAATGCATATTCTGACGTACGAACTACAGGATTCATTGCACGTGAGTGGAGGTGTCCGTTGGCCGAACGCGTCGTGAGCATAGCGGTCGGAATCGCTCTGAGGATGTCTCTGAGGCCTAAAGTTTCGTGATTACGGGATTAGCCTGATAATAAACCACAAGGAGCGCACCGTCTATCTTTTCTTGAGCCGTTACCCCATCGTCCAGTGTTTCAGGTGTGAATGGGTCTAACGTGCTGGTGGACATTGCTATAATATGTGGTGGTGGTGGTGGTGATAGAGCAAACTAGAGGATAAAGTATCAGATTATATAGACGCTGACGTAGTGGGTCAATGACATCATAAATAAAACATGGATCATGAAGAAAAAAACTCTGTTTTGGGTCCTTGAGAGCGTATAAGCGACTACATCGTAAGAAAGAAGAGCGGAGCACAAAATCAACTTACCACGATTTTTTGGTTTACTCTACGTCCAAAAATTCCATTTGTAGAAGAAAGGGTTTCTGTAGAAAACTGAATATTGAGCACAGCATATAACATAGGCAAATGAAAACGGTAGAGACGAGGGTGACCCCACTAATCAAGATTCATTTCTCCAATGGAAGCTTCATCGTCCTCTCCCGTTCTGAATGGGGCACAAAATCACATCGATTGCGGACTCGCCCGCGGGAAGACGTTCGTGTACGTCGAAGTCCGTATTATGGAGCAGGTCTGACCCCGTGGGACAGTCGTTTGCCATCGTGAAGAAATGCTAATCGGACGAAGTTCCGCAACCTCATCGCTTGATAAAATTGGGGTAGCTTGCTCAGGCGAATAACCTCGAAAAAATCAGGGTTCTTGTGTTCACAAACGCGTCGAAGTAAGTCATATTTCTAACCTGTCCCAAAAGTAGTCTCTAGCCGTCTTTGAAGGAGCTAATGCGACCAGAGAAAGGCATGTGCCACAGTGAAAATGAAATGTGTATGCGTACCTATATATTTGAGGGCACAAAATCCACAATGAACCGCAGATCGCGACCAGAGCAACCGAGATAGTAATTATGGATATCGATGCTTCTTTTCTGTCTAAAATGGATGAGGGATGGGTCAGGTGAGTGTTGCAGAATTAAAGAGAAGGACAGTCCAGGTATGCTGTAGGCGCAGAACTTGCGAAAGGAAACCATGTGGAGATGATCAAAGAGTAGAACATATAATATATAAGACACAAGTCTACGGTGCTCCGATCGGTGATGCGGATTGTGGTGTAGGCACTGTAAATCGAAGTCAGAAGCTCGGCCACAATAATATAAGCATCTACAGCTCACTTGGTGGTAGCTGTGGCCGCTGTCCTTCGCTAAATACCCGAGACATCAACACCCCGACACCTTCGAAAACGCCAAGAAGAATGCCACATGCGATGGCCGAGTTAAGAGCCGACCGCGGGCCACCTTGATTGATGCGTTAGAAGGATTTATAGGGATGGAGACCCTTGAAAAGTCGAGTGAAAAGAGAAGGACGTACTGCGTAGGGCCAAACAACCACCTGTCATGAATCCTGACAAGATAGCGTTCCATGGGTCTTCTTTCTGCCGCCAACCTTTGATAGCACAGTCAAAGGTCGAAAACATGCCACCCCATACACCGAAATTGCCTCCCGTTACGGGTGCTCGTGCTTTTATTGACGAGATGGCGCCAACAAACCGTTCTCCCTAACGTATCGCTGACCGGTCAGCATTCTATGCGGTATAAACCAGATATGTGAACTACATACCCTCGGTGAGTTCCTCGCGCCTTTTATGCCATACCAAATGCCACCACCGACTGCACCCATGGAGAATGCTCCGCCGAAATCGTTGAGGACGACCCAGGGACTGAGTTCACTGTCTTAGCACAACCATCGAGGCGACGACAAATGCAGATGGCATACCAGGGGTCTCGTGTGTGATCAGCATGCGACATTATATTATAAAAATTAAGAAAGCGGGAGGAGTATAAAGATGAGAGCTGTCGGGTAAGTACGCGTTGGCAGTGCACCACTGGAAACTTTTTTGCTTCCTCGCTGGCACGTGCTGTGCCAAGACGAGACTCACGTGACACTGTCGCGTTGATTTATGGGGTGTTGTTTGGAATCGGGATTCGGGAAAGTGAACTCGAACCACCACCTCTCCAAGAATGAGTGCTACGCCCAAATCTCATCCGGCGGTACAGAGATTGAACAAGGCCTACGTGCAAGTCCCCGCGTCCCCTCTCAGCTTGACGAGCTATCGCGCGCTCGGTACCCCCAACCACGTTGCCAGCAGCAGTAGGCTCAAAGAAAACACGCCGTTAAGGGCGGCCCAACTCGCCATGATGCAGCATGCTTCTTCGTCGTCTGCGCTCTTGAAGCGTAAGCTGTCTGATCGAGAACCCTCGTCTCTTATCTTCGACGGGGTCAACCCTAGTGCAAAGAAGTCCAAATTATCGACGGGTGCCACAATTGGAGCCTTAATGCCAACGCAGATCAAACCGCTCTTGGCTGCAGGGAACGCTTCTCCCGAGTTCCCAAATGGTTTCGCTTATTGTCATCAATGCAACAAGAAGCGCGACATTACGGGTGAGTTCCTCTCATTTACTCAGTCCTCGCATAAGTCAACTCGTGGAGCAGCTACTGTTCGGTGTACTGTCGTCGAAAAGTATCAGACAACAAAGGACAAGAACACGAAAGAGCGCCTATGCGCCAATAAATATTGTAAATCATGCTTGAAAAACAGATACAACGAAGACATAGAAATATTGAAATCTGAGGTGCCTGGCTCACATGATTTCAAGTAAGTAAAAGGCGTACGCCGTTTCTTCCAAGTCTTAATGGCAGAAATACAGATGTCCTAGATGCTTGGGTAACTGCAACTGTCCAAGATGCAGGAAGTCCAAGGGACTGGAGCCAATTGGGTATGTGACTTCCAATGTACACCGAAACTGTGAAAATAATTCATGCATTCAGTTATTTACCAAAAGTGACTAAAGGATCGGCCCCAGCACCTAAGATCCCGAAGAAGCTGAAGGTGGAGGTTGTCATTGGCCCGAAACTCACCGTAGTTCCCAAATCCAGACCAAAACCGAAGGACCTTCCCCTTTTGACATGGAACCCAGTTCCTGTTAGTTTCGATCAGTCCCAAGCCGACGACAGGATTTTTATCAGAGAATTCGCCCTTCGCTTCTCTGACCTCCTTGACCCGGTTATCGCGAAGACACACTTGGAAGAGCTAGAGTTTATTGGCGGTCGTCCGCGGAAACACGACGAGGAGGGCGGCCCGCTTAATTGGGTTAGTGAAGCTTGTATCAGAGCACTGGTCATGGGGCTGCTTGGATTTCTGGCGAAAGACCACGAGACTCATATCTCGCAGGTTGGTTCGTTGCCTTATCCCACTTAACACTTTGATTGACGTCTTCTGGCTTGTAGATGATTAAAGCCGCTGTGAAAGAACTGAGATCTTCTGGAGTAAATCTGACCAGGATATGGAGCGTACTCGCCTCCTTACGCGACGATATCGCGAATGTCAGCTCGTCTGAAGGTTCTACCACAGATTCTCTGTCGGATATCGAATCACCTTTGTCATTTCCCGATCCCTTACCCCCTCCTGCTTCCGACGCAGTGAAGGCTCGCTCGCTTCGCAATCTTCGACAGTCTGACAATTTGGTCAATGTCGCACATTCCGTCCAGATGATCCCCGTACTCGTCTCGCTCATCCATTCCGTACTTGAAACTGCGATACTTCGTGAGGACATCGATCAGAGCATGAAGGATAGCAAAGACTTCGCTCGTGATGCCAGAGAAGCAACCAGAATCGAGAACGAGAGGTGGGACAAAGAGCGAAGCACCATAGAGGGTGCTATGGATGCAAAGGATAAAGCTCAAAAGGAAGTGGTAAGGTCTTTTCCTGCAAGAAAAAAGCACTTGTACCTGATTTTGCCTATGTCATAGCTCAAAGTCAAGCGAATCGCCCACAGGGATCAAATATCGAATATCGACAACTCTTTGAAAATTATTTCAAGAAGTTTTGTTCCGCGTTTTACAACTTTGGGTACAGATGACGGAGGTCGTACTTACTACGCCCTTTCACCAAGCCCAGCTGAACGAGAAGCCGCCTTCGAGTACCTCGAGCTTGCGTCCAGCGAGAAACCGACTAAGCCGAAGAAGAAAGGTCGTATCCTATCTTCCGAGGACCGACGAGAAATGCGGGAGTGGTCTTGGTTCGTGGCTGTCTGGGGGAAGAAGCCCCCACTCTCCCCCGAAGAGCAGAAAGCCAACGTGGCCCGCAAAATGGAAGTCGACGGCGGTGACACAGATTTGGATGATAACGAAGATGACGCGGACGTCGAGAAGTGGTGGGGGTTCTGGGAGCCTGAGGGAATCGTCAAGGTTGCGGAATGGATTTCTATTAAATCTGGCCTTGAAGATGATCGGGAAGTTCCTGATGCGCTATCTGGATCCTCGTCGGTTCCCAAGACCTCAGCTGCGAGCAAGGAAAAGACCAACACTCGATTACCTCCTCGCGTAGAACATTTGAAGCGTTTGGTGACAGAGCTCAAGGACTATGCGGCACTGTTGCAATGGAGGGTCCGCGAAGACAAATTCGCAGTTCTCAGCAGGACCCCAGCCAGTGTTCAAACAAATCAAGTGCAGAATGACAGCAATGGAAAGGGCAAGCTATCGATAGGCGCTGTGCCCGTAGACAGGTTCTACCAATAGATCGGGAAGGAATGATAATGGGATTACTACGATTTCAATCTTTTTAATTGCTACATATGTATATTACAATTATTCCTATGGCTGGCACTAATGGGCTTGTTAATACATATACTGATAAGTTACTACCTGCATTTTCAAACAAGCTCTGTCCCCGAAAAAAAGTAAGGCAAACATATTGGCTGCTTTCACCCAGGTGCTGGTTCCTTATCAGGAAAAGGAAACTGACGAATGAAGATGGCCGCCAAATCATCAGCACTGGCTGGACGTGTCTCGCAAAGGTTCATTTTGCGGGCGATGACGGTAGCCAAGACATGTTTGCACTATAGAAGTTCAGTTATCGGCAAGAAGAGGCCACGGGGTGAAATGGGAAGCACCATGATATGTGTGTCCGATATTATTACGGAGTAGATAAACGCTGGGCAAGAGCACGAGTAGGGTATCGGCGAGGCCTTGATATCAAGGAGGACAGAATACGTCGCTGCCGATCCGACGACTTCGTATTCAGTATGGCCCCACGGGGTCACGTAATGGATAACTAGGAAGGAGGTAAGCGCAAAGCGCATAAGTGTCAGCCTTGAGGACGCTCGCCATTTTGGTGGTCAATAATGTCCAGAGCTGCGACAATAAGCTGCTTCGGAAAAATAGCGTGTAACTTCGCCAAAGTTTCATCAGATACTGGATAGATCGTTAGGAAGAGGCAGAGAGCTATAAATGGAGGAACATGCAGGCGTTTGGTTCGATGGATTTGATGATCGCATCTACAAAGAGCAGGAGGTCTTCAAATGCCATCCTGTTCTTGACGACGTCCAGTGGCAGAGATTAGAAACTTCGAGTTGTAGGTTGCTATTGCTTTCCTGGAGCTCTGGCGGTCCAAATTCCAATGGATATGTATTAAAGTTGTCCGCGTGTCGTTGCTTGATTGTATTTTCAAGAATCTCATGGCATTAGAGGATACCAGAGGATTTCGCTGCTTGGCATATGGTTAAGGACGGAAGCTTGAGAGTGGGAGCCAGGCTAACAAATATTGCAAAGGGGCTTGACTGGAGCGTTTGTTTAGCAGAGCCGCACGTTCGAAACAATCAATTGTCATCTCTGGCCGAGGTCGATTGCTTTTAGACACCACGATATGCCTTCGCGTTATTTATTCCATTTTGCCCAAGTTCATAATGAGTTTAGACTCCCGGAACTCCAATCTGTTGCGGAACTTCATGGAATCTCCTATTCGTTACCCAACGACCCAGAGGATCGCGATGCATCCAGACCTTATATGGTCGTTGAGCTAGATGAAGAAGAGCACGCGCGCACGCTTGCTAGACGATGTATACTGATAAAGTAAGGTTTTTCGTACTTGCAATAGTTGCCATGCACTCAGCTATATGCTGTTCCAGGGCTGTATACGAATTTTATGGACAGGGATCCACATATGACGAATTGCACGACGCGAACCGCAAGTGCGAACCTTTGTGGACGCGTTATGTCCAAGATACATCGTTCAGATTTCTAGTTACTTCGTCTCAACACAAAATTCCTCAGTCCAGACAGAGAGATGTCATCGAAAGCTTCGCTTATATGGATTTTCGAGGGAAGATTGATATGAAGAATCCGGATATTATCTTGACCTGTTTCGAGGAGTGTGCGTAATCGTACTTTCCAGTCTAGTTTTGGCAGACGGATTAATGCCCCTTTAGACGACGAGCGTCATGGTACTACTCTAGTGAAGTACGAAGGCGATGGTGATTTCCGACAAGTGTTTTTTGGCAGGTTGGTATGTCCTGTAAATATATCTTAGTCACCTATCTCTGACACATCTCTATTAATCAAAGTTAGAAGAAGGCACTGCTAGACAACTAATTGGCAAATTTGACGTAAAAAAACGCGTATACTACGGTAACACCAGCATGGAGTCAGAGATCTCATTGCTAATGGCAAATCAAACTCTGGTAGGTACTTTTGTTGGGTTCAAACACTGGGACCCATCAAGCTTAAGTTGTCTGTAGGCATCGCCTGGAAAATTGATCTATGATCCCTTCATGGGAACTGGTAGCATGGCCTATGTACTTTCTTTTCTTCTCTTTTCTACACCTTTTCATGACTGTTTGGTTATAGCCGACAGGACACTTCGGGGCCCTCATCTTTGGATCAGACATTGACGGACGTCAAATGAGAGGAAAGCGTTGGTATTTTCCTCTCCCCCTCTTCTACTATCGCTGACTATGGCTACAGAAAAGACTCCAGGAGTTGTTCGAGCAGCAACGCAGTACGGCATTGCATCTCGAATAATAGACCTTGCGACGTTTGACATTACAAGCAACCCATGGCGCTGCGGCCAACTGTTCGATGCGATTGTAACTGATCCACCGTGTGCGTCTTTTTTTGGTCTTTCAGTAGATTTATTGTATATTCATTTACGTCTCAAAAGATGGAGTACGCGCTGGAGCAAAACGTCTAGGACGCAAGAGGGAATTGTCAGAGCACCAGAAAAACTTATGTCTTCAGCATAGCCTCTCACCGCGTCCGTGAGTTCGAGTTCCCATCGCAGGTGAATATCGCTTTACTATCATTAAATTTCAGCGATGACCAGCCATATATTCCACCAACCAAACCGTACGAACTATCCCACCTGGCAGCAGATTTAGTTCTCCTCGGGCGATATCTGCTGAAGCCGGGAGGCAGGTTGGTCTTTTTCCTTCCGACAGTCACAGACGAATATGAAGAGGTCGACATATATACCATGCTCTGCGAGGGAATGGAAGTCATCGCGAACTCGTTGCAAGATTTTGGGTCATGGGGACGAAGGGTAGGTTCTGCCCCTTTCCTCCTAAGCTGCTGGATTCAAATAGGTACTGCCCTTTCAGTTGGTGACCATTAAGAAAACAACCACTAAACAGTATTCGCCCCCGACATTTGAGCCTCTGCAACCTCAACCAGATCAACAGGCGCATGTTCCTGCCCACAAGGACTTCCGAGAAAAATACTTCCAGGGTTTCAGGCCAAAATCAGAAGAGGGTAAGGATAGCCCGGAGTGAACTACCTCGACTACCGCTTCACCACAACCATCATAGTGTCACTTAAGCCTCCCCAGTGTCTCCGTCGTATCTTGCATCTCATCTCCTTTACACGACATGTGACATGGTAATTGTATAATGTATTAGCTATAATGCAGATAAGTGTACCACTGTGCTTCAGCTTCAAACGTCATAATAATATTTGCCCTTCGCCGTATCGAAAGACACCGCAACCGTAGATTAAAAATACAGGAATGGTATGCTATTCAATAGATCTGCCAATATAAACCGAAAGATTCGAAGGTCACATAGTAAATGGCAATGAATAATAAATTCTTGGATATCAGTTGTCTGACTCGAGCCCCGCTATCCTTTTAGGAGACAATGGCATCCATCTGATTTCCTCGCGACTCCTCGATCTTCTCCTCATCCAAAGCCTTGCGACTTTGGACCCCTTTCAGGAAGAAAACAGAGGAGCACGCCGCTACGACGATTACACCTTCAAATATGAGGTAGCGTTTCAAGTTGAGAGCCGGAGATGCGTCCTGACTTGCACGGAGGGCGCCAGCAACTAGAGGGGAGATACCGTTAGGTGGAACTTGACATTTGCTCATTGTGTGGACTCACTCAAAACAAAAGCGACAGTGCAAAGATTTCCCCTTTCATACGACATCAAGATGAGATCGCAGCACGTAAATCACTGAACTCACGTAAACCAGATTATGGCAGAACTTCCATCTGCGTTCCTGGTAACCTCACAAGCAAGCTCCATGCCCACAGCAAGCATAGGTAAAGAGCCCACGCCGATGACCGCCAAGACGACAAATAGGGCAGCTGTATTATTCGGCCTCACTGCATCTCAGAATCAGTCGACGGCTTCAGATGATAAAAAGTATGTGCATACCTGCCCAAATAAGAGTCAACCAAGCCACTGCGACGGGGGGTACGAGTATTTTGCTCGTTAGAGCCAAGTGGTGCGTGAATACGCGGTCGAAAAGAGGCGCGCTGATGATGGCGGCCACCATTCCGGAAAGGAGCAGGCATGCACCCATAAAACCACTTATATCTGGAGAGTACCCAACGGGTTGCTACAGCACATCGAATTAAACTAATAATCGCAGAGACGGAGTAAATATGTAACTTACCAGAATCTCGGCTGATAGGATGGCAAACGCGTTCGAGCTGAGGGGTAAATTAGCAGGACGTAGACCACTGCATTAGGGAACAAGATCTACCAGGCAACCAATGCACCAAAAATGAGGACGACGATGGCAAAGTCGAGTCGTTCTCGCTTTGACATATGTGCAGCAGGTTCAACCTCGACACCGATCATTGCACGACATAGAGAAATTAGCGTCAGCGGTTTCTTCGACGCAGCATATGCTACAATTGTAGATCAGAACAATTCAGAGTGCAACCACATAATTCAACGATAGGAACGCACTCGGAGGGGTGGGAGGAGCCGCTTGGATAAGGAACACGAGCGGGGCCGCGGCGGTACAAAGAATCCCTAGGACAAGGATCTGGAGTAGGACAGGTCAGAATAGTCCTTGAGGAGATTTGCGGAGCAAGAGGATAGAAATTTCAGAAACAAAAACGTACAGATTGCCGAGTGCTTCCTATGAGGGGGCTGATCAGCTGGCCCAGTGCACCTCCAAAAGGGTTGGCTATAAAGTAAGATTAGATTTTGCAAGGAGTTAGTATTGGGTTTTCAAAACTGACATATTGCGATGATCATTGTAGCAGTCGTCCGTCCATTTAAATTAAACCACGTTTCAGAGTACTTTGGTCCAATGACTTGGTATATCGGTTGTGCTATTGAAGCAAATAACTAGAAGAGCATCCAGTCAACTAAACGGATACTGGCATCTAGGCACGAGCTTACCTGTCCAAACATCAAGAGAGCGTAGGCACCGTTCGGTGATAACGAACGGGCAGTCCCCGCATACCTTATCCACGCAGAGAGTATCAGCGCAACTGCTCCGATGTCGCACTAAAAAAGCGATGGATATCAGGACGCATAGCAAAGGAGTTAAGGACGAGTGCTCACACAGCGACGGATGCCGTATCGCGAGATGATAAGGGGAATGAGGAGTGCCGTTGGGAGATATACTAAAGCCACAATATTTCCGAGCCAATTGACCTGGTCAAGAGTGATACCAAAATCGTCGGCGGCTGTGTCACAAGAAAAAAGAATGAGTTTATGGACGAGGTATTAATAGCTATGGTCGTCAACGCACTGCTATTCGATATAGGACCAAACCATGGCCAAGGCATGGCTGCCACGATGTTCAATAACACCTACACAAGTCAGTCAGTCAACGATGAGGCGAGACGTGTCATATGCGGTGAGGGTAGTATCGACTCACAATGGCCACGAGCCCAACGAATCGACGCTTGTAGAGTCGATATGTTTCTCTCGGAGCCTCAACCTCTACTTCAATAATTCCAGCGCTGTCTCCATTTTTCGAAGAGTCGGCAGAGTACCTGTCCGCGCTTGACGTAGTCAGTCCAACAGTGGACTCGATGTGCTCATATTGTGATTTCTCGGTTGCTTCTAGAGTGTCGGTGGCCATTGCTCAAGAGCTTGGAGTTTGAGGAAAAAGGACAAGTGCTGGTCGATTTTTAAGGTGACGATGACAGGGTGCAAACGAACACCAACATGGGTGACAAGGTGGATGAATCAAAAGTGATTTCCCTGAGTGTAAGGCGTTAGCAACTCGTTACGAGAAGAATTAAGATATAAGGATATGTACTCAGGTCGCTCTGTGCATCTGATAAGTAAAAAGTTCGCGGGAAGGGTGGGAACTGAGAATACCTTGTGCGCCAGCAACCCCATGATGCGACAGGTACGCGCTCATGGACGAATGTAGAGGTGGACGTTTCGGGCTTGGCGTCACGTACATACCCCATTCGGAGAGATATCACCTGACAGCGTCACAAGCAGTTCAACTTGAAGTCTAATCTTGAACAATGAACTTACCCAACTCAAATCCAGAGACCATGCCAGAATCATCGGGCTCAAAGCCTGCATCTCGTGCTCGAAAGCGTGCTGCATCGAATGCTATTGATAAGAGACCTGCCAAGCGAGGCATGGCCGGAAAGCTTGAAGCTCTTGTTCAGAAACTACCCCCAGAGGTTGTCTATCGCGTACGGTATTTTGGCAGCGATTAAAGTGCCCCCAGAGTCTAACCAATGGCCCTCAGATTGTCGATTGTCTTGACCCTCAGACTTTGATAAATCTTTCCCGAAGCAATAAACTGTTTCGCGACACTCTTCTCTCTTCGGACCTGTTTTGGAAAACAGCAAGGGAAGGGGCTGGAATGCCTGAACTTGAAGCCCAAGACATAACCGAACGACAATACATACTGCTTGTCTTTGACAAAAATTGCCATGTATGCTACTTCATACTTTTATTCTTGATTCAAGGATGAAATTTATCAACTTGGCCAGGACTGTTCGAAATCGAATGTGCAGGAAATCAATTTCGTGAACTGTGCCAGACTTTGCTCTGATTGTCGGTTCGAAACGTATGCACACAGTAATACTTTTCCAATTCTCAACCTAATTGCGGAAATTATGTGCCAACAGCAAGGTTACTGAACCTCAATTGAGAAAGTTTCTAAAATCTCTTCACCCAATGGCTAAGGAGTGCGCAAAGTACACCAGCGACGCAGGTTACTTCCTCTTGCAGTCCTTCTGGTGCAATGCCCACTGACGAAATACCTCTCAGGTTACAGGATACCTCGCGGCATCAAAAAGTTGTCTAAGAAACTTCACACAATGCAAGGCGATGAACTTGAGAAATTTGTCGAAGAACGCCAGCAACTGAAGGAAGCCATTGAAAAGGCAAGGTTCATTTATTTAAATGTCCTCAATCTGACTTACACTTCTCTAGGATGCACGAAAGATTGAGAAATGGCTGCTGGAACAAGCCAACAACAAATATGATGAGGACTACAGGAACCGTCAGTCTCGTAGAGGAAGTATCCGACAGAAGCTTTTGGCTTTAGGTTGGACGGATGAGACGTGAGTTTGTACGCGTAACATGAATTCTAGTTGCAGCTGCTAACATCCACCAGCCTACTATTAATAGGCTACTGGCATTCTAAACGTGAAGTTGATCAACCGCGAAAACTCACTCCTCGAAGTAAGCTAAGCTTTATTATAAAGCTCAATGCGCAACATTATTATCTGGGTCGTGATAGTTTGGAAAAACATCGAAAAGCCTCTGGTGAAAGCACTGCGCTCTGACTTAATAAGTGCGCGCCACAAGATGCGGCGCGACGCACTGATTCCTCAATACAAGAATCTCTTGCAAGCAGACCCCCAGTCGGACCTCTTCCCTTCCCGTGCCACATTCTTCGAAATGCCGTCCGTAAAATCTGTCTGGAAAAAGGATTATGGACCTGATCCGACTGCTCGCGCCGTTGAGATCGACGATTTTCCCATCTATGACGACCCCGAATGGCTTGCAGCACTTCCGGCCGTCAGAGCTGAGGTCGCTCGTTATCAACAAGAAGTAACTGACCTTGCAGTCGAGCGCCTCACGAACGCTTATAATGCGCGTGGCTTTCCGGTCCCTAATTCTCCGATTCAGGACCCAAGGTCTTATTTCCGTTACAAGGAATACGAACCTCAGGGTGATTGGGGACCCCCTGAGGAAATTGTCCTGCAGTTTCCGGCTATTCATCGTGCGATGCGTGACAGACAAGATGGGAGAGGTGTTGGTTTTAATCGACCAGAAGCAGCCGAATTTAAGACTGTTCGTTCTGGTAGTGTTACACTTAGCGAAACACTCAATGTGGAGTTGAGGTAGAAGGGTGTATATTCGGTAATTATAGTTGTATGATTTGCAGTCGCGTATAAGCATGTACAGTACCTTAGTGCACGAATATTCATATGACATTTATGCCATGGAACATTGGAAGTGAGCGCATAGATATTTTGCCAACAGGTGTATTTATTTATCCTATTGTAAAGTTGTTGTAAAGCCCAATAAGTACCATTCATTTTCAGTGGATAAAAATATGCTTTTCGAACACTATTGACAAGAAACCGACGAAAGGCGGCAAAGCTGAAAAGCTTAAATGGGTCATTGCGAAACTACCAATGGACCCTGTCGAATATGTAGCGAACTTCGCGCGATCATGCTGTCTTCCGATTTCTACTGGAAACGGCGGGGCTGTAAGCTGGATGCTTGATCTTAGGCCTAGGATATCTCGCACCGACAATATATGCCGCTCGTTTATGATAAGACTTGCCATGTGCCACTGGCAGCACGGCGTCACCTCAATAAATGGCTTTCGTTTAATGAATTAAAATTGATTTTGGCACAACGTACCTGCAGCCTTTCAGCTATCGAATATTTTAAGCGGAAGGGAAAACACACTCAGTACCAACTCAGTCAAAACTCAGTAAATGACTCGGAGTAATTAAGCGCGCGTCCCGGGCGTCCGGCCGTCCGATACTTCATTACGTCAGCATGGAAGGATGCTGAGTCGCTCAGAGTCACCACGTTGTTCAGTCCACCATTCCACGGTGACCATGAGCGAATACTGGGTATCGAAGAAGAAGTATTTCTGCAAGTACTGCGATACATATATTGCAGACGATGCCCCCTCGCGCCAGCATCATGAAAACGGTCTGAGGCATAAGGGAAACCTGGAGCGTTTCATCAGAGGAATCTATAAGGCTGGTGAGAAGCAGAAGAAGGATCTCGAGGAGGAGAAAAGGGAGATGAAGCGCGTGGAACAAGTAAGTAATTTATACATCACTTTCAAAATTCTGGCTTACATTGTACATTAGGCAGCAGCTGCGGCATTTGCTGATGATGTCGGTGCCGGACGAGCAAAGCCATCCGCCCCGGTCGCGTCTACATCTTCTGCACCAAAGAAGCCGGCAGCCAAACCATCTAATCCTTTTGCGAACTATAGTACTGCTCAGTCTTTAGGGTACAGCGACCCCGATGCAGAGCGACTTGCCGCAGAGTTAGAGCGTCGACGTTCTCAAGGAGTTGCCGGTGAATGGCAAGTCTTAACTCTTCCTGTCGCCTCAACGTCAGAGGCAACGTCCGACCTGACTGGTCCACCGTCACCATCGTCAACTCCTGCTAGTGAAATAGGCGCGAAAAGAGAAGCTGAGGCTCCACTGGACGAAGAAGATACCCGCACCTTCAAAATAAGAAAGAAAACCGTAAACACTGGCCTGGGCGAAATTTACGATCCTGGAGCAATACCAATAAAAATAAAGAAGAAGGAAGATCCCAAACCGGATTCAGCTGCCATCCTGCCCAACACACAGGAGCAAGCGTCCGCGGTCGGAGCACCAAAATGGACAGCAACGCAGTGGAAACGACCTGGCGAAGCTTCTCATTCCCAGGTTGGAGAGGGTAGTCGTACAACCACAGGTGATCCTATCAAAGTTGAGGACGAAGCGCCTTCGACATCTTCTAAATGGACCCGGCCACAATGGAGCCAGCCTCTACCAGACTTAAAGCAAGAGGAAAGGAAGAGTATCTTTGGAAACGTAGAGCAGACCGAGGCAAACACTTCCAAATCCGAAGAACACCAACATTCCATCAAGGCTGAACCCGACATTAAAACAGAAGACACTTTGCCATCGTCTCTTTCTGAAGGCACGCCTACTGCCGTGTTTAAGAAGCGAAAGGTACCCAATGGTGCTGGGAGAGGGCGGCGGGAAGTTCTGCCTTGAATGTCAGTTCGTTTTTCGTCTCATCTCTGGTTTGAATGCGCATGAAGCAAAAGAGCAGCACTTTCGTTTATTTTATTATCTTCATTAATTGATCTTTCCATTTGAATTTGACAGAACGCAGGCTCACTTCATCAACTGCAAGACAGTTGTGATTGGTGGACACTGGTTGATGGACATGGCGTTCACACATGGGCTGTCCTTGAGCAATGAGAAATGCATAGTACATACGACTAACGACGTTTGTTATTCTGTACACAAAAATTATATTCTTGTGACTGCGAGAGTCGTAGACTGATTCAGTGCGAGTACAAGTTTAGATGATCAGTGACGATCATTATTGATTACAATTCCTTCCATTACACCTCCATCACCCATTTTCGTCCAGCTCAATTGTCCAACTGCGTGTTTATGAGTGACGTGAGCTATTCATCAAAGGAAACACCATTTTCCAGCAGCCTTGACCAATTCTTACCTAGGTGAACGACGGGAGCCTCAGGCGCCTGCACTGTAGTCTTCACAAGAGCCTAGCGCCTACCCGACCAGACAGAACATGTCTCTAAAAGGAGTCAGTGGAATGCTTTCTCTGAAAGTCAGAGGCCACGCAAAGTTCTTGAAGTCACCCACACCATTGCTTCCTTCGTTCCAACGACCCACCTTCTGAGCAGGAACTCGCTTTAATCCATGATACCATAGCCACGACGGAAGCGAGGTTGCAAGAAATCCGTACAACGGGGAGTCCTCCTTCCCAAACTTTAGATTCTTATTCAAACTTCCTTCAGGCGCACGAAGCACTACTCTCAGCTTCGAGGCGTCTTCCCCCCGAATTGCTCGTTGAGATATTCCTCCATTTCCACGACTTCGATTCGCCCTAACGCCCCTCCTTGGACACTTACCCACGTTTGCCGAAGGTGGCGACAGGTAGCAGTTGGAATAACCGCGCTGTGGAGAGACATCCCCCCTCTTTTCCTGGGATCATTGGGAGAGGCACAAGTGCAGGCAGCGGGTCGACTGCCTCTCCATGCTGTTGCAGAGATCATCCCACTGACAAAATAACTTTCTTCCTGTCGAAGCAACTCACCAACTGTCCTGGACGATAACATTCTCGCCTTGCTTTTCAAACATTCCGAACGCTGGGAAAGGATTTCACTGGTAATATCGGAGGATGTTTGTGCCCATTTCTCAAGAGTTAAAGGCCGAGTTTCCTCGTTACGATCCTTGAAGCTTGTTATCAGCAGAACTGGGCGCTTACATGTGGATGCGTTCGAAACCGCTCCCAAGCTACAAGAGGTAAACTTTGCCAGCTCCCCTTGGTCGGGTTTAGTACAGGTTCCCTGGTCCCAGTTGACGAGCTTCACAGAGGAATCTATGGAGTGCAATCATCTCCCTCTCGTTCTAAAATGCGCAACCAATTTAAAGACAATGAGCTTTACATTCTACCAAGGAGTGGCTCTCTGTCAGTGGTCTATCCCTCCTTTCACCCACCACACTCACTCATCTAACCACTCTTGTGATTCAATCTTTCAACGGCGAACCCGGGGTGATTATCCTGCTCAGCAAACTGACACTTCCGTCTCTTGAAGATGCTCAATTTCGATGTTTTATCCCTCTTTCTGTCGCATCAGACGTTTCGGCCATGATCAATCGCTCTTCTTGCAGGCTGCAAAAGCTTGTCCTTCACATGCCCCGGCTCGCGGAAGCACAGATCGATCAAGTGTTGCTTTCGACACCTTCTCTCGTGTTTCTGGATTTGAATGATCCTGACTACGGCCTAGTCGATTTGCTTTCGCAACTCGAACCAGGTCGTGAATGCGAGTGGAAGCTCGTTCCTCATCTTAAATCGCTAACGATACACCTTGGTCGGGGTTTCTACAACCTCGATGTTCTCCGTGACCTTGCACGAATGCGGTGTGACCTCATCTTCCCCGACAGCATCGTATTGGACGGTAAACCTTCAAGACTGGATCTCTTCAAAATCGTTCCAACCACGACACACGACCCGCTCGACTATGTGAAGCATTTTGGTTTAGGGACAAATCAATCCGGATTCGGTGTCGGCAATAACTTAACGGACACTAACAATACACTGGACAAGAACATCCGGGAAATCAAACTTTCTACCAACCAAAAGATCAAAATGTCAAGAAAGTCTCGGAATGAACAGATTTCCAGCAAGATGGAGGTCACCGTTTCACTGCTGGAACGTCTCGAAACAAGCACAGATATGATCATTTATCTTTATGTAAGTTCTTAGAATTATAATTCATCTAAGATCAAAGGGCTGAAAGGCACCGTTGCAGTTTAAGAAGATTGAAAGAACATTACTCCAAGTTTTATTTGAAGTCCAGATTCCAATGAACTTGAAGATCAGTATCAGCAAACGCCTTGACGCTTTACGACCGCGTTGGTCCTCAGCTTTGAATAGAATATCTTCGGAGCTCAAATGGGGCTGGGATCAATACGGCAACCTTCTTTACATCCCAGAAGGCAATGGCAAGTTCATTTCTTTCCCCTCTCTGATGCCTAAGAAGATGCTAAATATGTCGTAGCGGGCTGCAGAGGGCTAGTATTGTTTGATTTCTACGTCGCCGATCCTGAACCGATGCGCAGAGTCAGCGATGGAAATTTGTAGTTTGGATTTAGTTGGTTGGGGTTGGGACCCGTAGTCTGTGTATCTCAACTATGTACCTCTATATCAACCATGGGTTGCTGTGTAACATATGTGTAATAGATGCATAGCCAATTATTGTAGAATCACAGTTACTTTTTGCGGCTATGAGTACACAATTTTAGACTTTATTTTTTCACTTCAGAGCGGCCATGGATGATGCACATAAATGTTATTAAGAAATAAGTATATGTACTGGTAAGCTCGGAGCTCAGCAGGAGTAAAGTAAAATGCTGATTAAATGAATGTGGAAATGCCAACTTTCGCGAGAGATGGCGTAGCAATGGTAGGACAGAAGTGTATGAAAACAGTGGTTGAATGAGTTGAAGGGGCTAGATGGATGGATGGATGCGCAAACTATGATACATGATTGAGTGGTTGAGGGTCCATGAAGGGAGAAAGAAAGAGTTGAAAGGCCTCTAGAGTGGCCACGTCTTTGAATAATGGAATGTCTTCTTTATGCCGATGATGAGATTGTAGAGTGGGTGGGTGTTGTGAGTGGGTGGATGATAAAAAAAAAGTCGCAAAAAGGAGTCTATGACGGTCTCACAGTCTTCGAAGCAGGCAGCCCCTCTACATCTTCCTCCTCCTCAATATCAGCGTGTCTCTGCTGATGTTGCTGCTGCGCCGCCCTGACCGACGCGTTCCTGGACAGCGCACTATGGCTCCCATGACTACCCTGGCTCCCATTGCTGTGACTGCCCTCTGACGGCGACGACGGCGGGAAAGGTGACGATGTCAAGGAGGCCGCATGACACTGATTCCCGTGACCGAAACTCGAGCCCGCAGGCGACCCCGGCTGGCTCAGCTGAGAAGCTCCATCGCCGCGGTAGCAGGCTGCCCACCGTTATCGTCCCAGAGTCGCGCGAGTACAGGCTCGGCGGGTCCATCGTGCTCACCGTCGTCCCGGTGGGCGAGATCGGATATGGGGTGAGGAGGTACGGGTCCAGCGGGATGTTGTGCTCCGGCGTAGGGTTGAGCGGCCGTGCGCGCGCGACTTCCTCGATGCTGCCTTCTCCGCCGATCGAGTCGTCGCGGCGGAGGCTGTACTCCGAACGGGCGGCACGGGACGCGTCTTTCTCGACGAGGTCGCTTCTCGTGCTCCCATTTTGGGTCCCTGCGAACGCCTTTCTCCATCATCGAGCCTTCGGAGCCGACGCCTGATCCGCTCATCGATGATGTCTCCCTTCGGCTGCGTACTCTCGATAGGATCGCAGAGAAAGCGTGCCACTGCAAGGTTGCCGATGACGATAACGACAGCCACGGACCATACGAGGGCGATGACAATGCCGATAACCACACGCGGAATGGCCTTGACTTCCACCTTCTGGATGAAGGCGACCATGAGCGCTGTAGAGACAAGCCGCATAATGGCGAGATACGTCCCAAAGACGTCACCGCCTCTCGTCTTGGCGGGTTTCAAGACAAAATGTGCGAGGACTAAGCCGAGCTCGACCGCGATCAGCAGCGCTATCTGAGCCTCGGCAGAGGATTTGGCGAAGGAGATGAAGATGGCGCGGAGGAAGAACGCGACCAGCAGTGGTACGAAAAAGTAATATCGAGGTGATCGATATTGTGCGTATAAGGGTCCGAATCGAGAGAGGATCTGTGAATTTTCGGCATATAGTTCTTGGGCTGACTCTCGACGCGCGAAACGTAGCGTGATGAAGGTAGGATAGGCCATGGAGCAGGTAATGGCGATAAGCGTTAGGACAGAGATGA
Source organism: Galerina marginata (assembly GCA_023014335.1). Lineage (NCBI taxonomy): Eukaryota > Fungi > Basidiomycota > Agaricomycetes > Agaricales > Galerinaceae > Galerina > Galerina marginata. The sequence continues at coordinate 1,627,791 of JAECYW010000011.1, read as the reverse complement.
AAATAGATAGCCAGGAATCTTTCAATGTCCACTGATAGAAAATAAAAATAAGGAGCGGGAATGCGGCAACGAGAGCCTAAAGGAAATAATTAGAAAAACCCGATCCAAACTGCTCCGGAGTTAACTCACCAAGCGGAGGAGCCACGACATTGCGAAGGAGGGGTAGTCAAAGTTGATCGCGGCTCTGCTATTGTGCCTGCGAGCCTGTCTTCTTTCCAGCAGGAACATGACACCATACCCAAGCGCGAACACGGCCAGGGCGATCGCCAGCAGACAAAGCCCGACAAGGAACACCGTCATAAAGGCGTTGGCAGTCGCAATGTGTTTCGTGTTGACATAAATGGGGATTCCGGCTTGAAGAACGTTCGACGATGCGGCGGTGACGGTCTGCACATTGCCAGTTGACGATTGTGTCGCGGGATTGAGCGCTCAGTGCGGTATGCGGCGTTGAGTTGGCTATCACAAGTCTGGAAAGGTTGCCTGTGAATCCTGAATCCAAATCTCTCGAGGACAGGATGGAGCCAAATGATGTGCCGATAACGAAACTAGAGGAAGGGGAATTGTACGGGCTCAGCTTTTCGGTTGACCAGGCCGACGGCGGAGCTGTCAATGGCGTCAGCAAGATTACCGCCGGTAAGGTGCCGCATGCGGTTGATGGAATTCTGTAAAGACGACTCTGGGCCAGACGAGAGCAGTCCCATTGCCCATGCAAAGTTCAACGGCGAATGCGCGATATACAGAGGGGTAGTTTAGGTTGAGGAAGGAGCTGCTCGCGATACTTTGGAAGAGGTACATCAACTCGAGGAGGCGGAATGGGAGGATAGCTTCTGGCGAGTATATGGACTGCCAAGCGGCGAATAGCAGAGCTGCGAGGGTCACGCCGCCTGTCGTCCATTCCACGGCGGGTTGGTGGGCGGAGCGTCCAGTTGGAGAGCGTCGCTTGAACGCAGGCCTTAACCGTCCCCGTTTTTACTTCGGTAAGCGTCAACTGCGCAAATCCTTCAAGGTCGGGAATCTTGTACGCTATCTTCGGAATTTTGTTGAGCACGCTCAGGGAAGACGGCAGCGTTAGTGAGTCCGCCCCGGTGAAATTGTACATGGGAAGGGGACACAGCGCGCCCTTCAAAATCCCGCAGAGGTCGAGGGTGACATTAATGGGATTCATCCCGTAGACATTGAGGAAAAGGTTGGCGGTAACATTAACATTAGCTTGCTGAACAATCAGAATGATGTCAGATTCGGAGCTGACGGAACAAGCAGGAAAAAACACGCACGACGCTCGCGGCGGAGACATTGAACGAGACAGAAGTGTTGGCGGGGAAATAGGCGAGCTCGAAACGCTGGATAAGAAGTGTTTCTGGTGGATTGCAGTATGTTACAGAAGACGTAACTGAGTAGAGCGACAATCGGTAAATATGCGAACCGTTGGTGGCAGGAAAGAACTCACATAAGGTATCCTCAATAGCAGTGGCATTTGGCGTCAAGGAGAAGATGAAGAGAAGGGCAAGGGCTCGCTGCCAGGCGAGGAGAGAAAACATGAAGGGATAGAGAGAAGCAAAGGTGCAGGGATAGGCGGGTTGTAGGGTCTCTCTCTTTAATACAAGCGCAGTACATGAGCGGCGAGAATAAGCGAATAAGCATTGTACTTTACCGTATGGCAGTGAACTTGCAATACTCTATTGTTCTTTGAGTGTGAGTGTGAGAAATGAGGTAATGAAGGGTGTTTCAAACGACGAGATTGGATATTCTGGGTCGTCGTTCAAAGTTGTAGACTTATAGTCTCAGAGATAATGATAGCGGTGGAACGTGCATTCGGCGTGGTGGACGATGTAGAGGTGGTGGAGGGGATGAAACGAGGAGTCGGCAGACTGAAATTATTATGACAACACTGCTATTACCGGTTCATCAAAGCAACTAACCCCATCCGTCGCGCCGCTAGCGCTGTTCCACTTCAACGACGTCTTCGCTGCCTCACCTCCTCCACGACTCGGGGATCCAAGCGCAACGAGGCAGCGGGTCATTGTTTCCAAGCGAAAGCAGTCAGTCAAGACTCCACCCTACATCATTGCCTCAGCCTGCATTGCCGAGAAATCGCACTTCCACTGATTAGCTTACTTGGTTGATGGGAACTGTTTATGGACGCGTCGAGACCAATGCAGACAACGCGTTTTGCTCTTGTACTCGAGTACTTGCCGTTACCCAAGCCGGGTTCCGTTAATTAATTTACATAGATACGCGATCGCATGATTTTTTCCAGTGGGTGTAACGACGTCTTCGACCAGTGCTACGCTCTGACAAACCTAGGAAGTAATAGTCATAACGCATATGCTGGCGATACTGCTCGAACTTTTTCCCAAAGCTTCTCCATATCCTCAAGATGAACCACAATCCAGAGCTTGCATAGACTTTCCCAGCCAGAGTGTTGGTCACCAGTGACGATCATTCAGCCATCCTCCGTCAAGTTGGAGAGCTTCCCAACTCCGATGACACCACTATTAAGAAGGAACGGTCAGAGCTCTTGAGTTTCTTAAGCTTAGTCCATCTCTCCACTCCTTACCTTCCACTATGCTCCCAGTTTTTTTTTCTTTCTGCGGTTAGCAGATGGCCAATGATGGTGTTCGCATTTAGAAGGTGGTGCGGCTGAAATCAGCGTGCGGATAGTTGAATTTGAGTTGCTCGATGGCCCACCAGGCGGGAGTGGCGTAGGTGACGCGGTGACGTGGTTGCTCCTGTCTTTTGGCATCCTAGCGTGGAGCATACCAACCATATGACCCTCGCCATCGCAGATGAGCGAGCCTGATCATGAGTCCCCCTTGGCGGAGAACGGGCCCGACTACTTATCATAGTTATAGATGGCGAGTTCGACGGACTCGACGCCAAGGTCATCGCAGAGGTAGGCTTTCAGGCATGCATAGCGTCCAACTGTGAGGTCGGTGGCGTTACCGTCATTCATGACAATAAGGCAAGGCACACCGTTGCTGTCGAAACAGTTGGGAACAACCAAGAGCTCGCGCGTGATCATGAGCCGATAGTTGTCGGGAACTTGACAGTCGTAGGAGTAAACTTGTCTCCTGAAAGTGCTTTATTAGACGAAGTAATCATGAGAAAGACGAGGCAGAGCCCAGTAAGTCGAAGACTTTGCCCTTAAACTGGGCCAGTGTCCCAGACAGCGCTGAGCAGCATGTTGAAGACTCCATAGACGGTCTTGATAGGGAGATGGGATGTCTGCACTTGGGATGGGGAAGGGATTCTCGAGGAGATCCAAGCGGTAGAAGAACTCAGGAGGGTCGGGAGATATACAGTTGTAGTAGGTGGTCCTCTCCCAGTACGAGAGAACGTATGAGGCGACTGCGGTGGCATCCGAGGCGACGTCAAGTGCAGAGGAGTAGGAAGCCGCCTCGACAACGCTTGCCTAGGCAGGTAAAGAGAGGGTCTTGCGATCGTCCAAGTAGTTCATGCACTCGAGCGCGAACAGGAACAGATCTAATTAAACGGGAAGGGTATGTGTTGGTACAGACGTGGAAAGTAGCTCGTCTAGGAGTCCAGCGTGCTCCGTCATCATCTTCATTGCCAGTACGACAGACTCGGAAACGCCTACAAAGGAGATGGTAAGTGTAGGATAGATGCACAAAATAATTAAGGCACTCGCCTTCGCCGCGAAGACCAGCTGCCTCTAGTTCCTCATTGGTGAATGGAGAAGCTGCTCAAGGTAAGTGGAATAGAAAAAATTATGGTAACACTGACTCGGAGGATCCATGTTCGATGTAGACGAAATGGTGCAGAAAAGAGACAATGAAGAGCTCCTGCTGGTGACATTGATGCCAGAATTCCCACGATAAGTTGACCGGAAAAGCCCGCCACGTCCCGAGTTTTTGCGTTTCGTCGTCGTCGTCGTTCTCATCGTCCGCTCCTTAGTTATGTTACTCGCCTCAGCTTCACGCTCCGTGTCCGTCGCCCCAGGTCTGGGCCGTCGCGCAGCTTCAGGCATCGCCTCCAAATACTCCAAGGCCGTCTTCGGCGCCGCCCTCTCCAAATCCCCGCAAACCCTCAACAAAGTCCACACCGACCTCACCAGCCTCGCCAACACCATCAAAAAGGACTCAGACGTCGCCACTTTCGTGCACAACCCCACCCTCTCTCTGCAGGAACGGACAAAGGGCCTCCAGTCCCTCTTCGCGAAGCTCGAGGGAACCGGCCCAAAGAAGGAGCCCTTGTCTGATGTAACGAAGAACCTCTTTGGCGTGTTGTCCGAGAACGGAAGGCTGGGAGAGGCAGAGGAGGTCATTGTGGGGTTCAACGAGCTAATTGCGCAATACAAGGGAGAGTTGACTGTCACCGTCACGTCGGCCGCTCCTCTGCCCAAGGATGTCCTTTCACGTCTGGAGACCTCGTTGAAGCAGTCGCAAACCGCCCAGGCTGCCAAGTCGTTGAAAATTGAGAACAAGGTTTGTTGTCTCTATGTGTTCCGTGTTATAAGGCTCATTGGAACTGCGCCAGGTCAACTCTGCAATCCTTGGCGGCCTCATTGTTGACTTTGGCGACAAGACCATTGACTTGAGCGTTCAATCCCGAGTCACAAAGCTCAACAACGTTCTGACGCGTAAGTCTTCCAAACTCGATGCCAGACCAACCCTCATTTGCACTGCAGAATCCGTTTAATTTATGCCATTCATCACCATTTGTGGAGAGAACGACTGTACTCGCCGCGCCATAGATATCGTGCTTGTGCAAAATACACTTTCTGGAACCCCAACTTTGCGCTGTGACGAACGGCACCTCGCTTGACCATTGACCCACATTTAATAGAACTTGCCTCTTAACTGCCATTTTCAAGATTGTCCGCATATAATAACCTCGCATCCTATAGGAACACCAAGTGCTGTCAAATTCGGACAAGTTTCCTTCGTGTGACTCTGTTCTTTCGATGATGCTTTTTTGATTGGCTTCACATCTACCGACATGCATACATCGCTTGAAAGATACAAACGCCGATATATTTCGAAGATGTATTGGGCACCATTATGACTTTAATTTCACTCTTACGCCGTATACGGTGCGATTTTACCGGCTACTCGTGAACTCGAAAGAACCAACACTCAGTCTCAATGCGGTTTAGTGTGTTTGAACTGCGATTACAGGTCAAATGTCCGCCTACGACTTCCCAGAAGCGCTCAGTTAATGAACAGGAGGACGTAACTTGTATCTCGTTTCACTGCACGGGCTCGTCGACATATTCAGGACAGATAATTTAGCTCCTTCGTCTTGTGAATGGATTTATGAACGCTTGGGTTTTCTGTCCAGAGTTATTCGTCGACGCAGGAGTCGCCTTGGACCACTGTTATCTGACGAGAGGGTGATACTAATACCAGCAGGTGATTATTACCTCTCAGACCTGGCGCACCCGAAGCCATAAAGCACGTTCTAGTCTAGAACCACTGTCAGCCCCACCTATGCCTTTATGAGCTGATGAATTACAAGACAGGCCCTTGGGTAGATAACGAGACCACATATACCGCCGCCCAAACAGAGTACAGATCCAGGAAGTGGTATTTGGCGATATGGTGTCCATTTGCATGGTTCTCAGTTCATATTTATCCGGCCACTGGAGTTTTGGGAAATGCAAAAATTTAAAATACAGAAAAAGATGTCGGCGAGTGTGTTAACCTCTATACACATTCCATCCGCGGTTCTTTCAGTGAGAAAAAAAACCTTCGCCGTTGGTCAACCGACAACCCAAGTTACTCTCGAAAGTTTCGCGGGCCAAGAGCAAGTATATGGATAGCAACTGGCGCGGATAAGCTGGAGGTACGAGCTACCAAAAGGCTTTCTTCTTACTCCTGGAACTCGTTCCGAGCCATGGTCCACGGTTCTCTGCACGGAAGAAGATAGGATCAGCACAGCTCTTCGCAAGAACGTCCCACATAAGTGTTCACCTCGATGTTGACTTGGAGTCAGCAAGCACCTTTAACCTACGAGTGCCTCTAGCTTTTCGTTTATTCCCAGGTAAACAGAGCTCGAGTTATCTGTTTCTGCAGATAAGGTTTTCGTATAAGTAGGCTCTCTTCCAATGTAAGTTGAGAGAACTTACCTTCAGCCGAGAATGACAACAGCTCTCGTGCGCATACCGTGCATCCTAGTCGCCATGGCCGGGCTACATAACTCGACCACCCCTCCAAATTCCCCGCCGAGTGCCGATGAGAAGGTACCGTCGAAAGGCTTAGAGATATTCATCCAACAGCAGGCAACACGCTTCGTGGCCAAGGTGCGAGAGGCTGCACATCTCAAGCAGTTTTTCCTTGTCAGAAAATGAGAGCGCTTGTTGAGTATCTCCATGACAGGTCATTTGCTGGTCCGCTGGGCTGGCTGAAATTACCATCATCCTCGCGTACCAAAAGCCGCACCTACCTCTCTCTCAATACATTCTATCAAATCTCATCTTTTCAGGAAATGCAGAAAAAGTTCTGCCAACGATCCCTTTCTTCGCTGCGACGTTCGCTATGGTCCTGGGGTCGTACATCAGGTGGTGCTGTTATCGAGCACTTGGGGATCTGTTCACGTTCGAAATGAGCATCCGCAAAAATCACCGACTCGTCATGCGCGGTCCATATGTCGTAGTAAGGCATCCAGCATACGCGGGGCTCATTCTAACGGTGGGAGGGTTCGTCTCGTGGCACGCAAGTCCAGTAAGTTTATATTTATGCCCCGGTACTCCACGAAGTTTGATACAAGACGATGATCACTGTACAGGGATCATGGGCGAGAGAATGCGGTGTATTTCAAACCACAGCGGGCAAGCTGATCGCTTACGGGTATGTTAGCCTAGTGTCGATAGTCACTGTCGCGCTGCTGGCACGTATGTCCAAGGAAGATGCGATGTTGAGGAGAAAGTTTGGCGCGCAGTGGGAAGACTGGGCAAGGAGGGTACCGTATATGCTTATACCTGGCATTTATTGAACGACTCTGTCAAGAAATTCACCATCTTATAAGACACTGTACTTAGTGGACCATAGCCTGGAAAGTTAGGTGACAGGAGGGCCATTCAACCCAGATGGCAGTTTCCAGCGTCGAAGGAGAAGCGCAGGAAGCTATACAAGATTGCAAGGAGCACATCCAGAGCAACTGAGTCGTAGTAAGTAAGCTCCACTACACATCGCAAGGCCGTAGTTTTCGCAAGGGCAAAAAAAACAACAGCGTTTTGGAAGCCGGCGGAATGGTCAGGCTCTAAGCTTAGCCTTCTGAAACTCCTTCGCTGGCTTTCCGGTGCAAGAGGTTCAAACTTTTAAAAGCGGGAGAACTGCTGGGTAGTAGGTACGGGTGGTGAATGCAAATTCGAAAAAGGATGAGCGTTCCGGGTTCGATAGGTGGTGGCAGAATTTGGAAATCTGAGTGTGGTTGTCCGCAAGAGGCAAGCTGGTTTTGATGGCGCCCCATTTGGAGAATCACTCTGCCCAGTCGAGGTGAATTCAAGGAACAACATGTGAAACGAAAGTTTAAAATAAGGTAAGCGGAAGGATTAATAGATACTGTCTACTAGGTGCTACAAAGGGTGTGTACTCAAAATTATCCAAATGGTCAGATATTCAAAACACTACAGCTTTACAAATGATAGCGAAGTACAAACAACATTGAACGACTTCGAGAAAGAGAGAGAGCTCTACAAAGGGGCGGGAGGAGCTGAAGGAGCTGGAGGAGGCAAAGTGATGATCAACACCCCTGGATTTCTTGTATCCACTTCGCATTGAATTTTCAATCTAACCGCAATTCGTCAGTGAGAGTACACCATTACACCAATGGACGAGAAGAGAATATCATACCTCTGCATCTCCCTCTGCACAGTTGGTTTCAAAGTTGGTTTCTGATTTACTGAGTGCAAACCTTTCCCAACAATAACACGAACAGTGGTGCGCTTTTCTTCACTGGCCTTGACGATCGCTCGTTCTATACGATCGAATGCTTCGCGCGGGCGGAGGCCATGGACGTCAATTTCGGACGATTTTGCCAGAGGATTTCGAGCTATAAAACTCTACAGTTAGTACCCAGCAACAACGTCGATTATCGCCTGAGCAGAAAGAGTATAGCGAAGCTCACCGGTAAAGAATCTCCTGGCTGCCTTTTCATGTAACTTGAACGCTTCTGCGTCCATTTCCCGGACCTTAATCTTCAGCTGGAGCGCCTCCATCGTCCTACCAGTCCGCCTCGGCCTGTCTCCTCTTTTCTTCGAGCTTGGCCCGCAAGACCTCTTCTTCACGAGCTTTCTGCCGCAGCTCATCAGCACGCCGATACAGCGTGTTTGGTATGCGTGTCGATAGGATCGATACGTCACTCGGATCGGAAAGTATTGTCGATGGAGAGGGCGGGGCCGGTGATTCGGGTGGCGAGGAAGAGGCGCGGAAAAGAGGCCCAGAAGGTGGCAGAGGCGGTTGTAGGAGTGGGTTCTGTGACAAAGACCCGGGAATCTGGAGATAGTCATTATCTTCTATGACGTCTGGAGCGGGATGGGTATCTTGGCTAGAGGTTGCAGAAGGTGGGCCAGGATCAGAAACCCTAAATTCATCGTGGTCCAAAGTAGATCTCACGTTAAGACTCAACGGAGATAATACTTCTTCTGCTTGGTCGTTTCGTAGTTGGGTTGGTGTGAGTAATGGATCGGCGTCTTGCTCGTGGTCTGTTTCCATGTTCAGAATGTTTCGTGTGCCAGGCGTGCGCAGCTCGTCGCTGTCGCTTTCTTCAGAGTGATGGTCGTTTTCAAAATGGCCATTTCCGTGGATTCTCTCCTCTAAGGCCGCAGGTTTGAAGCCATGGTTGGTATCTGAGGGGGTTTCTATCTGCCAGAGCGGTTCTTGATGTCGAATTCGCACAGGTAGGGGAAGAGGAGCATCTGATGTTGTGGCGAAAGGGTTCGGAAATATGGACTCAGGTTTTACGTTGGTAGATTGAGATGTGAGCCATTCGGCGACACTGCTGCCGTGCAAATGCCGAATCCCAGGGTTTGGAACCGGAAGTGGTGCATTGTTCGTCTCTGTAGTCTGAACTAGAAGTGCTGTAATGCCTTGATGAATATTATCTGCGACACGTCCATTGTTAGATGGTTGGGTGACGGTATCTGGAGGAGTAACGTTGTCCTCGGGCGATGAAAGTTCTGGTATAGTGTATAGTTGGTTGTCAAAGCGTGGTATATGGTTCTCGTGATATGTTTCGTTACTGTTGACGTCTGAGGGAACGGCACTCTGAGCGCTATCTGGAGGGGTAGGGAGATGGATAGGAAGAGGGGGCGGCGAACCTGAATCCGGAGAATGGTCAAGGACAGTGGCGAGACCGGACCGAGGTCGGACAGGGAGAGCGTCTTGCGTAGACGATTCTACAGGTCCATGAATTTGTAGTTGAACGGGTTTGGGAGAGGGAGACGAGTCTTGTAGGAAAAAACTCGGAGGGGTAGGAGGTCGATCGGTCGGGTGTATTGGGGTAGATGATTGTGGAGGAGGACTCAGAGGAAGGAGCAGGGTTATGGAAGACTGTGCTTGGTCAGGGCCAGGAGCCTTGTAGGCTCGGATTCGCGGTGGCAATGGTGTTGATAAGATGGGAACAGCACCCGGAGCTGAACGTGAATGTCTATGTCGTCGTTCCCTCTGGCGTTCTCGTTCTTTCTTTAAGGCCGCGCGGAGACTGGCATGAGGAACGACCGCCTCCGAAGTTACTGTACCAAGTGCACTCCATAGAACCACCATAACCATCCGTTGTAAACTTTTTGAGACCAACAGGTCCACTGCGAGGCGCAGTCCATATGCAAGGAAATGATCGAGATTGGGGGACGAGGAACGCCCTGATAATTGGTGTAACACTATACCTTCCCACAAACCAAGTACGGCGGTGGTTAGCTTGCTTGAAGGACTTGAACCCGTAGTGAAGACGAGGAACAGACGCAGGCCAAGACCAGCTAAGATGGAGAGAGCAACATCCATTAGGAAGAGATGGGTTGAGGTGGAGAACTATCTGTGATAGCGGCTTGGTGAATGAACATTGCACTGGGTGGGAGCACGACGGGTGTGCGTGGATAGTTGCTTTAACAGAGCAGCCTCGTGTGTTATGCCACCTCGAGCAGAGGAGGAGGCCACGACTCCTGTAGGTATATCAGAAGACCTTGTCGGAGTCTGTCGTCTGAGGAATATTAAACCTTAAGGCCGGCTGGTGCCAGTGGTCAGTTGTGGGTTCAGTTTCAAAAGTTATGTCTAAGCAGAATAGGTCAGTGAATGCTTTTAGAAGCCAATAAGCAAAACCTTACTGAGTACCTATCCATAGAATAATTAGGGCTATTATTGGTGAAGAACACAAGTTTGAGTGCACCTGGGACCCTCGTGTTCGCGTGTCGTTGGGCGTGACAAAACTGTGATACTGTGACACCTTCTCTTGCTCAAACCCATTATCGAGACGAGATTGGACTTACGACGACTGTCACTTTTGTATGAAGAATGATTCAAGCCAGTTCCTCGAGACTACCGCTCAACTCCCTCCCCGGCGTAAGAACCCATCACCGTTAATCCTGGCACAATAAAATGGCAATTCTTATCGGGTTCGCATTGCCCTCTGAAAACTAATGGCCAGCGAAGGACGATCAAAGGCGCTATTCAAGCGTGTTCTATTCTAGAGGCAGCTTATTGTGCATCTTTCCTGGTGCAAGTCCATTGTCCATTCGACGAGTCCATAAAAAGAAGATGCGGCCCCGTCAAGACTGGCCGTTGTCCGAATTTCCGTTTATTGGCAGGCTAGTTTTATCCTCGGCATGCGTTCCATGATCTTTGCGCTCAAGGGACATGCACGAGAGAGGGAAAAGAAAGGAAGGAGATTACTGGGGATGCAACGACGTAGGAAATTTCAGAAGCACAATTGATCAATGCTGCCAGTCGGTCTACAAATAGTACGGCGACAGGATTTTGCAAAGTCCACACCCCTATCCATTCCTTCACCATGTCTGTCCCTGCCGATGTTCTGAAGCAGCAAGGTAATAGTTTGTTTGCAAACGGTAACTTCAAGGCTGCGCTCGAAAAGTACACCCGGGCCATTGCCCTCGATGATAGCAATGCGATACTTTGGTCGAACCGGTCTGCGTGCCATTTATCGCTGAAGCAGTGTGTTCTAGTATCTTTGATTGTACAAATTGCGATGATTCAGGCGCATGCAGGTATTTGGATGCCTCTGGCGACGCCGTCAAGGCGCGTATTGCTTGTATGATTTAACGATTATAATTGATTTTCATGACCAGGCGATTGAACTTGACCCAACGTACTACAAGGCTTATGCTCGACTGGCGACAGCTCAAGATGTAAGCTCCATTCCAGATTTACTAACCGGTGAACTAACGCGTTCCAACCAGTCCCTTAAAGAATATTTGGCGAGCTCTCTTACATGGAAATCGGCATTAGACGCAATGCCGGAAAAGGGCCTGACACCAGCTCAGGAAAAGCAGAAAATAGAGTATACTACTCTATGGAAAAGAGCGGAGTTGAATAACGAGGAAAAGTGCTCTACGTTGTTCAACGGACCGCTGAATAGAACTTATGGGAATAAAGAGAGCGGCCACCCATGGGACGTCGCTGCCACGCTACTTGCTGGGCTGCGAGAAATGCGCAATGCGAAGAGTAGTGTGAGCCTTTTTAATCATCGAGCGCGACTAGTGTTTGACGCGATGGTGTCTTCTACAGGCATGGGTTATAGCCTATGCAGTGAAGGTTTGTACACTGCCAATTAGGTATACTTAGGTTGAACCCTCATCCAATTTTCTTTCAGACGTTCGACGAAGGCGTTCGCAGGATGAAGACCGCATACATAAAAACGGATGAAAACGGTGTGGAAAGATGCGGGCGTGTCGGATGCAGGTGTATGGACGGCGAAGAAGATGTTGGTCATCTCATTAATCCATCTTCAGTATCCGGGAGTTAATGGTTTTATCAGGCTCTTGCGCTTATTTGCAATGGTATGCTTCTGGACACCAGATCCGTCCGTTTTGAGCCTCTGAACACATGGATTAGTGCATACAATACCTATGGTAAGCCTCGGATATCAAACAAATAATTCCAACGCTGATTCTTGTTAATTTTCACGCAGGTACACTTCAGCGCCAAAGGCACAATCCGTGGGTCGGACAGGGCCCGGAAAATGTCAAACGAGACATGCCAATTCGCGTGCAGGAAACTGGGTTGGGATCATGCGCGTCCTGACTTTGATCTGACCATTCGGTTCGTGCTTTTTTTGTTAAAGTATGTGACTTCTGACGGTACAATAGGTTTTGGCTCCTCCGTGGAATGCTCGAGAGGGCATCTGACGAGAACATACTTTCGGATGCAGAATACGCGAGGCAGGCTCTCCACCTCCTCGAATGGGGCCGCGAGAAGTTCAAAGATGTTTCGGTCGAGGAGAAGGGTGAGATATTCGATGATACCTTCATCAGGTCTGTGCGGGGTTATTATATAAGGGCGATGATCACAGTAAGCAGGCTCTTCGTGGAAGTTTCTCTTCCATGGATCGACTGGTTCCATTCGCTATTCAGGTTTACTCGACGACGCAAAAGACCGATTCCGATCGTGCCGAGTGGCTTGAGCCAGCGATGCAGCAGGTCGACTTGACGCTCCAGGAACTGGAAAAAGATCCTGGCCTGAGGGAACCATCATGGGTCGAAGGCGAAAGGGACCCTGGCTGGTTTCTCTCGAACTACGACTACACCAAAGGTCATGCTTATTCGTATGTCGTCCCCACTAATCCTCGTCGTGGGTTTTGACAATCCGTTCATCAGCTGCAAGGCCTTTTACCACTCCGATCTCGCCCATGCCCAATCTGGTACCGAACGTGCCATCAACAATAAAATTGCTGCAAAGTTTTACGTCCAGGCGGCGGACTGTTATCCGAACGACGATGAGGACCGCGTTAGTATGTATTTCTCCCGTCTGGCAACCATATTAGTTCTCATCATAGACTAGAATACCTGAATTGCGCCCTCCAGCATGTTTCCCAACCCCCTGGCTGCACAGTTAGAGAGGCCCTCGGTCTTGCGAATCGTGCGCGGGACGCGTATGATGCATCGGGGAAGATTTGGAGAGCACATCCCGTAAGGAGACGTCAGGAGGCTGAAGAATCGCACCATAACTTGTTGAAACAAAGTGGAGACCTCCAGAAAGCGCTGGATAAAAATCAAGTAACGCTTGATTCTATAATTTGCAAAGCAACACCACAGTGATGTGCTGTTGTTGTTCATAGTTGTATCAACTGGCCGGCATCTGAAAATTAATGACCAGCAAAGGACGATTAAAGGCGCTATTCAAGTGTGTACTGTTTCTATAGGCAGCTTTTGCCCTCCTGGTGCAAGTCCATTTCGATGAAACCATAAACGTTGCGCCCAAAGGACGTGCGACGAAAGAGAGAAGAAGGAAGGAAGGGGATGCACGACGTAGGAAATTTCAGAAGCACGATTGATCAACACTCCAAATCGGTCTACAAATATGGGACAGGATTTTGCCAGTCCACACACCTATCCATTCCTTTGCCATGTCTTTTCTTGCCAATATTCTGAAACGCCGAGGTGACAGATTGTTTGCAAAGGGTAACTTTAAGGCTGCACTCGAAAGGTACACTCGGGCTATTGCCCTTGATGATAGCAATGCGACACTTTGGACCAACCGGTCTGCGTGTCATTTATCGCTGAAGCAGTGTGTTCCGATATTTTTGACTGTCCAAACTGCGATGATTTAGGCGCTTACAGGTATTTGAATGCCTGTGGCGACGTGTACAAGGCGCGTGTGGCTTTGATAATTTAACAATTATAATTGACTTTCTTGACCAGGCGACTGAACTTGACCCAACGTATTATAAGGCTTATGCTCAACTGGCGACAGTTCAAGATGTAAGCCTCGTTTGTCCAGACATCAGACTTACCAACCGGTGAACTGACGCATTCTTATCAGACCTTCAAAACATATTTGGCGAGCTCTCGATCATGGGAATGGGCATTGGACGCAATGCCGAAAGAGGGCCTGACACCAGCCCAGGAAAAGCAGAAAATAGAGTACACTACTCGGCTGGGGAAATCGTTGTCGAATGTCCTGGAGATAAGCACTATACCGTTGGAAGGACCGCTGTCCGAAAGGTATGGAAATGAAGAGATCGGTTACCCCTGGGACGTCGCTGCCTCGCTAGTTGCTGGGCTACGAGAAAAGCGCAATGCGAAGAGTAGTGTGAGTCTTTGGATTATCGAGCGTGGCTAGTGTTGACGAGATGGTGTATTTTATAGGCTTGGGTCATAACCTATGCAGCGAAGGTTGTACGCTGCGAAATGGGTATAATTACATTGATCTCTCATGCCCCTAAATTTCTTTCAGGAGTACGACGAAGGCGTTCGCAGGATGAAGACCGCATACATCAAAACGGATGAAAACGGTGTGGAAAGATGCGGGCGTGTTGGATGCAGGTGTATGGACGGCGAAGAAGATGTAGGTCATCAAAAAAAAAATTCCAATCTTCAATTTCCATTGCAACATTCAGGAGTTAATTATTTTGTCAGGCTTTTGCTCTTGTCTGCGATGGTATGCTTCTGGACATCAGATGCACTCATTTCAAGCCTCCGGTGGATGAATGGATTAGTGCACACAACACTTGTGGTATGCTTGGACACCAAACTAGATAAGTCTAGCGCTTATTTCCCTTAATGGTCACGCAGGTACACTCGAGCGCCAAAGGCACAATCCATGGATCGGACTGGGCCCGGATCATGTCAAACGAGAAATGCCAATTCGCGTGCAGAAACTGGGCTGGGATCGTGCGCGTCCTGACTTTGATCTGACCATTCGGTGCGTGCTTTCTTTGTTGAAGTATGCGGCTTCTTAAAGTACAATAGATTTTGGCTCCTCCGTGGAATGGTCGAGTGCGTAGCAGACGACAACATAGTTTTAGATGCAGAATACGCGAGGCAGGCTCTCAACCTCCTCGAATGGGGCCGCGAGAAATTCAAAGATGTTTCGGTCGAGGAGAAGGGCGAGATATTCGATGATACCTTCATCAGGTCTGTGCGGAATCATTGTATAAGGACGATGATAACTGTGAGTAGGCTCCTCGTGGACATTTCCCCTCCATAGATCTACTGATTCCATTGGCTATTCAGGTTTATGCAATGTCGAAAAGGGCCGATTCCGATCGTGCCGAGTGGCTTAAGCCAGCGATGCAGCAGGTCGACTTGATGCTCCAGGAACTGGAAAAAGACCCTGGTCCAAGAGAACCATCATGGGTCGAAGGCGAAAGGGACCCTGGCTGGTTTCTCTCAAACTATGACTACCTCAAAGGTCATGCTTATTCGTATGTCGTCCCCACTAAACCTCGTCTTGGGTTTTGACATCCGTCCGCCAGTTGCAAGGCTTTTTACCACTCCGATCTCGCCAAACTTCAAGCGGCCCAAGCCCAATCTGGCGACGAAGAAGCTATCAACAATAAAATTGCTGCAAAGTTTTACGTCCAGGCAGCGGAATGTTATCCAATCGACGATGAGGAGTGCGCCAGTATGTATATCTCCCGTCTGGAAACCTAATTATTATTCATCATGGACTAGAATACCTGAGCTGCGCCTTCCACCACGCCACCCTGTCCCCTGGCTGCACAGTTGGAGAAGCCCTAGACCTTGTCAATCGTGGGCTGGACGCGTTTGACGCATCGCAGAAGATCTGGAGGGCACACCCCACGAGGAGACGCCAGGAGTCTGAAGAAATGCACCAGGCCTTGCTGGATCAAAAGAGGGTTCTCCAGACAGCGTTGGATTACAGTCTGACAACCCATGATTCTATGACTTCCCAATTTATACCACCTTTCAGTGGTATATCAATCGGCACGGTATTATGCTGAGATACGTATTTAGAGTGCAGTTTTTATGTATTGGAGATCTCAGTATAATAAACTGCGTTGCCAGAATCTCACTTTTCCAGTCTGTTTCCGCGATTGAGCCTGAAGATCTAAGAACTTGGTCCAGACCTGTTGGCACGGTCACGTGACTGGCGCGTTGTGCTATGTGGGCGGCTATTGTTTCCGAACATTGAACCACTAACAACTGCGGCGTATCTCTGTCGTGTCGAAGACCAGCAGCAAAGCAACGATTTAACTATAACCTATGGCCGCACGACGAAAGCCAGCACCACGGGTCAAAACTCCTACAAATGAACCCATTGTACATCAAGAACCTGCCGATCCACAACTGACGCGATATAGCCTCTCAGACGCACCAACGACTTACGACAACATCAGCAATGCAGTCGACCAACTCTTGCGGAACTATCCAGAGAGAGAGCAGCCCAGTAGTCAAGTAGACCCTTTTCAGGACGTTGCATCGTCGGTTGAACGGCACTCAATTGCGGATTCAAATGCCCACTCTCAAACTGCGGCATCTGAATACAGACGTTATCAACCAGGCCAATACCTAGCCCCCATAATCACAGGGGAGACTCTTCAAATCGACATAGAACCACCAGCTCCGCCCCCTACAACACATTCAGACCCCTTTTACGACGCAACAACTCCTCAGTCCTCTGGGCAACCACCTCTGACCGTACCCTCCGAATATTACTATAACCAACCTCACGAATATGCATCTTCGAATCAAACATATGTCTCCCCTTCATATGCCCATGAGTCTCTTCCAACGGGATCAGAGATCGACCACTTCAACTACGACATGGAAGCCTACGCGTCGGGAAATTACTCCCGTGCGTCTTACCGCCCACCACGGTCACGATCGCCAACACCGGCGGTCGACGATGAAGACTATCTTATTGTTGGCGACGAATCGGTTCACTACACTGGACACCCCGAAGGGAACTACGGATACGATGTAGAGAAGGAAGGCAAGGACTCTGCCTATTACGGTGAACGAGGGTATCTGCCTGATGGCCATGCCGTCGTATATGATCCAGAACCTGAAACGCCTACATCAACTCTATATTCTTTACCGCCAGAAATGCCGCTCGAGACGCGTCATTTTGGTCCTGCTCCTGCAGGTCGAATATTACGACGACACAAGACCAAGCGGCGAGTTCAGTTAACAAACGGTAATCTCGTTGTCGACTTGGACGTTCCTCCAAAGCTCGTGCTCCCCCGGCGTGGCGAACCGGAGACGATGAAGACTCGTTACACGGCAGTTACTTGTGACCCTGACGACTTTGAGAAGAAGGGTTTCTTCCTACGCCAGAATGAGTCTGGGAGGAGAACGGAATTATTTATTGTGATAACAATGTTTAATGTGAGCTCTTCTTATTTGCCGGGTTTTCTGCTTGCTCAGAAGTACGATGATAGGAAGACGAAGTATTATTCTGTAGAACCATGTATGGTGTAATGCGCAACATCTCACATCTTTGTACGAGAAAGAATTCCCAGACCTGGGGCCCTAACGCTTGGGAAAAGGTGCATCCTGAACACTGCTCCGCTTCACGCTAGGTTTAACTTCCAGTATATTTAGGTCGTTGTTTGTATAGTAGCTGACGGGCGCAAGAAGATCCATCCCCGTGTACTCGACTGTCTCACACTGTTGGGTGTCTACCAGCCAGGTGACCACATGAAGAACAGAGTCAACGAGAAGGAAGTAATGGCACATTTGTTTGAATATACCACCTCCTTTGCACTCGACCCCAACCTACACTTCAAATACCCTGACAAGGGCATTGTGCCTACACAAATAATATTTTGCATGAAGGAGAAAAACCAAAAAAAAATTAATAGTCATCGATGGTTCTTCAATGCCTTTGCTCCTATGTTGCAGGTCAGCCGACCATCTACGTGATTAGAAACTTGTTCTGATTTTATTTCCAGCCCAACGTCTGTGTACTCCTTGATGTCGGCACTCGTCCGAGCAAAGCCAGTATATACCGGCTTTGGAAAGCATTTGATATCAATTCTAATGTTGCAGGAGCGTGTGGCGAGATTGCGGTGTATAAGGGCAAAAACTGGTCACTCCTGTTGAATCCACTCGGTGAGGCGCTATTCCACTTTTTCCCTTATCATTCCCTGACAAAGCTGTCTCTTGTATCGTCCTTTTCATGAATAGTGGCAGCGCAAAACTTTGAATACAAGATCAGCTGCATCCTAGACAAGCCCACTGAGTCGATGTTCGGTTATATCAGCGTTCTTGTAAGTAGTTTGTTTTCGTCTTGACGACGCCATCCTAATATTTGCCGTGGAATCATAGCCTGGAGCATTTTCGGCCTACAGGTTTGTCTAGCACTGTTCTGCCATTGGTATGGAATCCTGATGACGAACTTGACCCAGATATATTGCATTGCAGAACGATGAATTTGGACTTGGCCCACTTGCCTCTTACTTCAAAGGCGAGGTGTTACATGGCCGAGATACGGATATATTCACATCTAACATGTGTAAGTTTATATCGCTCCAATGGTTCGGACATGCCTTAACGTGATTTCTTGCAGATCTGGCCGAAGATGTGCGTTTTTTACCACTACATTCTTCAGCATCTGATATTTCTTTAAGCGTATTCTGTGTTTCGAACTCATCGCTAAGGCCAACTCAAGCTGGTGAGTTCCCATTTTTAGTTCTTATTTTAGTTCTTTCTAATACCTTTTAGGATCCTCAAATACGTGAAAGGCGCTGTAGGAGAGACAGACGTGCCCGACGCTCTTCCCGAATTTATTTCGCAACGACGACGCTGGCTCAATGGTTCATTCTTCGCCGCGACCTACGCAATTGCTCACGTAGGCCAGATTCTGCGCTCAGGACATAGCTTTGCTCGTAAAGTTACTTTCATGATTGAGACGGTCTATAATATTGTGAACTTAACATTCGCCTGGTTCAGCATCGTGAGCTTATAGTCGTTTCGTCGTTTTGAGGCGCGGTACTGATAGGGGCTTCTAGGGCAATTTCTTTCTCTTCTTCGTGAGTTCAATTGTCCATTGTTCCCGAACCGTATTAAGATCCAGGCAGGTTGTGCTTACAACGTCGCTGGAGGACAAATCGTTCGGTTTGACTGGCATCCAATACTTCAATACACTTGCTCAAGTAAGTCAGAACAACGTACCCTTCCTCGCTCACTCATATCTGATAATCACCTTTGCAGTATATAATGTCCTCCTTGATCGTCGGATGTTTCTTGTTCTCAATGGGAAACAAGCCTACATCGTGCGTTCCGCGCTATTGTATTTCATTTCCGTAAACGTCTTATATTTTCTCGCAGGGCCAAATGGAAATACAAATTGACGACGATCATCTTGGGAATACTCATGCTATACCTGATTATTGCTTCGATTATTTGTGCTGTGCAAGCTGGTCATCAAGGAGGGGCTGTCAACTCCGTGATGCTATTTAGCATCTTGGTTACTTATGGGCGTAAGTCTGTTGACTTTCTTGATGCATTTTAGTTCTGAAAAGAAAATCCAGTGTATGCTTTCGGTAGCTTGCTGGCTTTCGATCCATGGCACATGTTTACGAGCTTCATACCCTATTTGCTCCTCTCGCCAATGTATATCAATGTCCTTAACATGTCCGTCAGGCTTTCTTTTTCGTGTTCCGTACTAATAATCTGAGTGGCCTCTAGTTATGCCTTCTCAAATCTCGATGATGTTCGTTCTTTTTATTCCCTTGAATATTTGATATCGATACTAAGCTAAGAAATATAGATCTCTTGGGGCACCAAGCAAGACTCAACACCCGACACCGACCTTGGGGCTGTCGTGCAGGACAGCCACTCCCATGTCGACGTAGAGATGCTCACGGAGGTCGCGGACATCAACAGTATATACGAAGACTCTCTGGCAAACCTCCGCGACCGCGTGCCTATTGACAATGGCAAGGGCAAAGGCCCATTGACGATAGCGGAAAGAGAGCACGCAGCCAAGGACTATTATGCCGATGTCAGGACGAATGTATTGCTGGCTTGGGTGTTATCAAATGTACGCTCTCGTTTACGCTTTCGTTCAACTCGTGTTAATTGCTCTATCATGCTTAGGGTCTACTTCTTGTTGCTATTCTGAGCGGCATGAAGGAAACGGACGCTTTTGGGAAAGATGTTGGTATCACCAAGGTCAAGGCTTACATGGTGTTTATTTTGTCATTCACCGCGATAACAAATTCTGTGGTGAGTCGAAGTATTCTGGCCATGCTAAACCCTTCTCTGACACTGCGCAGAGATTCGTTGGGTCAACATTGTATCTTTTGGCTAGACTAATTACTGGATAATCGGACATGCATTCATATATTTTTAGGGCTTACTACGTACATTCTGGACTTTAGTATACGACGCCGGTGGGATTTCGAGGATCCCGTTCGTTCAATTTGAATTGCAAGCAATTCCTTGACAGCTTTCCAGTTTCGAATGTCATATTGAGTCATCACGTGAGTCAGTTACAGCAGGGATGCCTGATTCGGGACCGCTCTCTCTTCAACCTCTCCGCTTATAATCTCCAAGTGACGACACGATATTCCAACTCCTCAACCCTCTAGCATATAACGAAAATGGCCACCGTCTCCGACACCCCAGTTCTCTCTTTCCCTGCGATTTGCGGAACCCAGGACTTAATACTCGATTTGCCCACCTGCTTGGCCCTACATCCAAGCAATTCACCAAACCAACAGCCAGTGAGAACATCCATCAAGAAAAAGCACAGAGACGAAAATGAAGGAAAGCGCTGGGTGCGGCGGAAAGACAACGGTCAGTTCGCCGTACATGTGCACTTGCAAGAATAGTCTTTGAGCTCTGAGTTGTTATCTTATCTTCCTAGCTCGGTTCGTTGACAATCCACATATCGTGCCTGCCTCAAAACGGGACTACATACTGCAGCTCCCCCAACCGCAGTCAACATTTCCTGAGCCCTTGCCTGCTTACCTTCCACGGAATGTCAAGCTTCCCACTGCCCCGTCTCTGCCGGTTACCGATCCGGCTTCCGCTAATGCGGGTCGGTTTTCTCTCAGCTTGAAGGGAATGCGACGAGACCTTCGTAAAGCAGGAGGCAGAGCCGAAGCGCTCGTCAAAGAGGTCGAATCCGAGATGGTCCAGTGGTTAGCTACTGGCGGGACGGTCCTCTCCCCAGACACTGTAAGCAATGGTGAAGGAACTGATGCAATTCCCGTCGGGATCACTGGAACCATCTTTGAGGTCTCCAGAACACCTCTGCAACTGGTTTGGCAAATTACGGACGATGCATTTGCGAAGATATGTTGTCCATTGTTGTGCTAGGTATCATGAAATTGTTAGCTTTAGTGAGTTGAGATGGTGTAATTCTTTCCTTTTTTTTTTCTGTATTCTAATCCTTCCACAGGCAAAGGAACTTCGGAACACCGCCTGACCTACCTCCTACGACCCAACGTTACTCGCCCGGACCGCACGGGCCGCAGCTGCGATAGAAACACCACCAGTGACTGACCTCGATTACTCCTCGAATCCAGAAACCGATGACAACATCGACTCCGATTTCATCTCTGACCGAGATATGGAGTCAGACACAGAGCTGGACAGCAAGCCACGCGCACTTTCAGCAATAGATGAGTCACCTGCAGCGCTGCCTGTATCCCTCCCCCTAGTGGACGAAGATGCATGGTCTAATATCGAATCCGATTTCGACGAATTTGAATCAAACTCAGAGTTCGGAAGTGCCCTCGGATCGAGCGTCGATTTCCTCCAACCGCGACTTGAATCACTCTCCCTCGAAAGTCCTTCTGCGACTGCTATTCTTGAATCCCAAGTCCTTCCTACAGAACCTCCAACTGAAATGGATGTAGATCCTGATCAGACAGTGACAGAAATCCGAGCTCAGCACTTCAATTCCCCTCGGCGACGTGAGTGGACATCCGCTCGCTCACCTTCGTCTCCATCTCGCTCGCCTGTCCGATCACGGGCCCCGAGGCGTCGAATTGGCGCGAAGAAACGATCTTTACCCATTGGATTCCAGAGCGGGATGACTTTCTACGAATACTTGTTCATGTAAGGTAACCACTTTCAATTTTGATATTTCGCTATAGCATGGTTTTCTATGTCTTGTATTATTCTGCATCACTCATATGCATGTACATATTTACAGCGCTTCCAAATACATATCTGGGGATCCCGATGTTATTTCTGAGGAATGAGCCCCAAGATATTCCGAAGTTTGGCAAGGCTACGCGGTATGTTAATATTTTTCTGAATTTCTAACTAAGTGCACTGCGGTTCAGACTTCGATTGTTTGACTGGGGCATCCTTGAGGAGAGCAGGATTGTTCTACTTCTAGGCAGGTAGCCTAAATTATATTAAACGTTGCACTGCAAGCCCGGCGAGTGGGTTGTAGAAGCAAAGGTGGAAGACAGTTTGACTTCAAGCATCGGCGGGTTTGATGAAGTGTCATATGCGGTACAAGAGGTCATGTATTTCGGTATTACACGTTAAAGGCGGATGTTGAGCTTGTAGAAGGCAGTCGTTGGAGCTGCCAGTGGTTCTTACAACAAGAACGCAGAGGGGATTGAAATTTGACCAGTGATGAACTTCTTAAAGTGAACTGACTTGAGCTTGAGGAACTGACTTGAAGCGAGCTGGTGTAGACGATACATGGTTTGTCCTACAGATATTGCAGACTGCGTAATTTGAACATTAGGGCTCCAGGGAAAGAAAAATGTATTTCGGGAGCCAACCGTTCGACCAACGTTCGACGGCAACGAAAGGCTGTCGTTCCCAGGCATCGTTCTCTCCGGGCTGGTTAAACGGAAAGCAGGGCACGGCACTCCTATACGTGTGTGCCAACAGATCACATATTCTCAGGATCCAATTTTGGCCAGTGGAATTCTGTCGACGCAGGTAGAGTTTCAAAAGATTGAGTTGTCCTACGGAAGTCTGGCAGCACTGTAGATCCTTAATAAAAACGATCAATCAACTAATGAGCCGCCCACAGGACAAAAATCCGGGGGCTTACGTTCTGTCGTGGGTGTATAGGAGAGATGACCGTCATCATCCCATCTCCAGAGTAAATTGGGGGCAGCTTCAATGAGTTTGGGTCTCCAACGTTGGAACAGAATTTCCAGGTCTTTCAGATTGGCAATCTTTTCAGAGGCAGACAGGCTGCTTTCATTCACTATGACGCGTAAAAGATAGTCAAGGCCAGAAACCTGGTGAATGATAAGGTAAGTATCAACATTAGGCCTTGATCAAATCACACGTACATAAAGTATCTGTACATTTCCTGCTGTAACCTGCAATTTGTTCAGCTTCGACATGACTTTGTCCAACCTTGTCAAAACTGTCGTGGCTTCAGGCCGCCGAATCACCTGAATGGCCTTCCTTATTATAGTCTTGCTCGGTATAGGAATTCCATCAAGTTGATTCTTCAGCTTGAGAATATCGGCGTAGAGACTTTTGACTTGACCGCCAAAAGTGCGGTCAGAGTCCAAAGATCCTAGTTTAAGGCACGGAAGTGCACAGCGGAGGCCATTAATATTCATGGAGAAGGATAATTCAAATGTCTCCAAAACTTTCGTGTTTTTACCGTCCTTGGCATCGATCGTCGAAAGGTCACATCGGGCCAGTGCTAAGCGCTGAAGGTCTTCAGGGTTGGTCCGATCAGCTGTCAGATGAATTTTCAGAGAGCGGAGGTTTGGCAATAACATCCATGTTCGACCATCTCTGAGACATAAAAAATCATGTATGACACTAGTGTTGGGGTCGTTAATGGAAAGCGACGTAAGATGGGGTGTTAGTTCCAAGATTGGGACAAGACAGGTATGATTTGGGACTTCATGAAAAGTCAAGCTTTGAATAACGCAAGACGACCTTTTGATCAGGTTTTGTAGTTGAAAACCGAAGTCATTTGCGCTGAAGGACCTGAAAACCATATTTTGAAGTGCGGGCAGTGTCAGTTTATCGAGGATTCCCAAGGGACTTTCGGGGTAATGAAAAGATTCTAAGGTAAGGGCTTCGAGACGGGGAAGAACGGCGAGGAATGTTTTGTGTAACCCCAGAATGTCTATATGGTGCGAGCCGATTAGTTGTGAATCTGATGTTTTGCAATGTATCAGAAGCAGATTGAAGGGCGAGGCAAAGTCTGTCGACTCTCGTAGATTCTTCCTCATAGCTAGTGAGCTGGTTCCAAGGTAGATCAATTTGTAGGTCGGCCTTGGACACGAGATTAACTTCACGTAAATTTGGAGCTACTTTGAACATATCGAATGATATGGCGGATGCACTATGAATATTGAGTTTCAAACATCGTAATAACGGAAGGCGCCTTTTGATCCCAAACAAGCCGAATCTGGTGATGCCCGATATTGACAGAGAGACGTTCTCCCAGCGCTCGGCCTGGGAAAGGAGCAGTTCGAGGATTGGAGTGTATAATCTGCGAGGAATCATGCTCTCTAGGTAGAATGATAACGGTAAATCGCCAGACAAGCGAAGGGTGAGGGCGGAGATTACGCTTTCCAGCCTTGTGGGGTTAGAGACGTTTAGAAGACGGATGGGAGGCAAATTGCTCCAGACAACCGGTGTAACTAATGCGATTTGGCGCCAATGGCGACAAACGAGACAAAGAATCCAAGGTTCGATGGGTTATTGATAGGGTCCTTATTTTCAGCAGCGAAGTGAAGGAAAATCAGAGCGATTAGCTCAGTTGGGAGGAATCGAATTGAAGACAGCAGAGCTCTATGGGACTTGAGGAGTTGGTCCAGGTGCGAGAGACGGCTTTGTATGGCTTGCTGGTCTGCGGGAGTAGTGGGTTCTGACAAGATTCTTTGAAGGGTTCCTACTTCTTCCTCGCCTTCACGAATAATTTGCTTGATTGCAGAGACTTCGCAGTCTGTCGGCGCTCGATTTGACAAAAATAATGACGAAACTGGTGACTCTTTTGCTGCTGCATCCCCCGTCCCACTATTCAGGAAGTTTCCCGCTTGCATTGGCCGACATTATACTATCACGGTGCAAAATAGTATTGAAGACCTTCGTTAACTTGCCTTATGAGTTCCTCCTAGTAGTATATTGAAGTAAGTAAAATGAGATTACCGGTGTGATATAGTTGTTGAAAAGTCGTAAACGAGCGAGGATACTTAGCCTTCAAGTAAGCTCTGGTGGTGGTCAGCAGGTCAACATGCCTCGACGACCACCCTGATTGTAGCGGCAATTGAAATTTGGTGTGCTAAATACAGCATTGATCGCGGACGGGCAGCCTGAATTACTTCGTTCTTCCTTGACCTGTTCAATACAGAATGTCCAGGGCATTAGCAAATTTCAATTACTGGGCAACCACCAGCCAGTGCAGACGGATACCAAGCCTCTCAAAGAGAAACTACCACACAGCTACAGAGGAAGGCTCAACAAATCCACCCAACAATCATAATCCATTCCCGTATCCTTCACACCGCAATCCAACTCCTCACCAACTTTTCCATCTACCTGTAAATGCAACGAAGGCCGAAATTAAAGCTAGATGTGTGTGTCTTTCTGATACGCGCCTGTTGCTGAACTCTTACGTGCTTGCTCAATAGACTATGATCTCGTCCGACATTACCACCCGGATAAAGTTGGTGAATCTGCGGATTCTAGTACTGCTCTTGCGCGTTTTAGGGCGATTACTGCTGCTTACGACACTCTCAGAGGGAAAACACCACACAATCATAATGCCAGTACAGGATCATCTAATTTAGAGGCACGATATCGCACAACCGCGGCTTATCGAGCCATGCGTCAGAAGCGACAAGAGCTATATGAAAGCGGAGCAGTCGACGACACCAGAACGGACAAACTACTTATTGCAGGCGTAATATTTGTATGTATCCCCTGTTGGGCCCCTTCCATGCTTATGGACTTATTTTCCAGACCATCGTATTTGTCCTTTATCATACTTTAACAACACGGAGAGCTGCACTTGCGGACGCTATGGATAGGAGCCGAAGATTTGCAGCCAGTCGTCAGCATAGTGAAAAGCCAACGGAGGACCACCGACTGTCACAGGACTGTTCGCAAACCCCTAATACAACGCCATAACATGGTATTTACACATTTTATTTCAGTATCAAACTAACTCAATTCATTTGTATAATAGTCACCAATAATACCTGGAGTGATCTTCGAACACTCACAAGTCCTTGAAGAAGAAGCACGGGCGTCAACGCGTCACTTGCCCACAACTGCGGCACGATGTCTGAAACCCTGTCCAAAGAACCTTTGGTTTCGTCGTCATCGACCCTTCCCCGATTGTTCAACGTATTCCATCCAGAAAACAAATGTAAGAATAGATATAATAATTATTGTTTCAACAACCCTTTATAGATCAGAAATAAAGTCCTGTCCACCCCCTAGAATTGACATAGATTGCGTCAGTTCCATCTTGGTCTCCAACAAAATGGGTCCACTTTGGCCCGTCCTGGTTTTCGTCATTGCCACTCCCCACAGGTGCCTTGAAGGGTTTTGCACCGGTGACAGTGTACGACTTGGACACCAATTCAACCTTCCCATTGAACTCTGCCTGACGATAAGTGAGATACATATCCGCATTCCTCGACGACGTGTGTGTGCTTTCGATCTGGCGCTTGAATTCCTTCTTCGTAATGACAGTCAGATCTGAGCGGCCGGCACCAGTCGTTGTCCTTATGAACGCCTTCTCCGGATTGGCAGGGTCAGAAGGTGCACCAGGTGTTATCTTGAGATTGGTAACGCCGTCGCCGCGCTGGGTCGAGATGTCCAATTCGCTCGCCACCGACGCGTCGCCTACGATCCAACCGCGATATACCTCAAGCGAGATTTTCTCCGCTGCGATGTCCGCGCTGGAAACGATGATATTATTCTGGTTCGTGGTAAAGAGCGTCACGAAGAGCTCTTCCACCTTCGCTGTCACGTGCGCCAGGGGCGAATTTGAGATGGGTGTTCGCGTGCGAGGCGACGTGGAGTTTCTTTAGATTCGGCGGGATGTACATCTTTACGTCGAACCTCATGCAATATTTGGTGTCCACGCCAGGGGGATTGGATGTTTCAAGGATGTACCGGCTTCTGGTGACGATACCATCCTCATTGATGTCCGGCATGACGAATTGGATGTTGTTCAGGAAGTCCTCCTTGTCTGACCCTATGGTCATTTCGTATTTGACGTCCTTGGAGTCTGCGTCCCCGTCTAGGATGGTGATCGTTCCGACGCCCCAACCGCGGACGTCGAAAGCGTGGTCATGATGGCGTGTGCCTATTGGGATCGTGGTGGTCACTTCCGTCTTATTGTAGGTATAAGGCGCGTTGAGGCAGCCAAGAGACGTGCTGAAAGCAGGCAGGTCCTCCAGTCCGGTGGGCGCGTCCTGTACATGTGAGGTTAGCGTTGAGGAATGCACAAGAATATATAGCGCACAGTGAGACTCCATCTGAGGGCTTTGTAACCATAATAAAGAGTGAATAAGCCCAGAACGATCCCGATAGCCTTCCAGAGAAGACTGCAGCTGATAAGGAAAGAATGTGAATTAAATACCGCGCTAGGGGTTGTACGAGACTACTAGTATCAACACTTACTCTACTCCACAACACATACAGCAAGCCTTCTTCTTCCTGGTCCTCCTTGAAGAATTAGGAATCTCCGTGTCGAGCAATGCGATACGACTTTCGCCGTTCACGTTATCGACAGAGGGGCTCGTTAAAGCGACGCGACCTTCTTCGTCATCATCAGCCGCTTGTCGGTCTAGACAGGCGCCAAATTGAAAACTTCAATATGTACACTCCGAAAAATCCTGCCAAGGACACGCACATTCATCGTACTTTCCCTTCAACTTCAGCAGAGCCATCACCCCTCCGACCATCCCTATGAAAGAAAAGCCCTGACGGACAGACCGCTGCGAAGACATCCTTGCCAACCAGGTAATGGGTCAGAACAATAGATAGTGGGGAAGGAGAGTGAAGATGAGAAGTTGGATCGGCTTTATGACATGACCCTTATATCTAGAGCGAGTTGTTAGGGTTCAACGGCCTTTTGAAGCGGGATAGCCATTTTTGCGCACGTTACAGATGGGGAAGACCATTGCTTGTAAATGATCTCCGCGATCCCGGACGCGTTTCGGTGATCCTGCGGCACGCTCCTGACTAAAAGGCGCGGAGTCATAACCCGCCTACAGAATCGCAGTATGAGTAAGGCCAAATACTACGGTCGTCGGTCGTTGCTTTCCAAAAACCATAAAATAGCCATAGTTCAGAATACACAATACGATACGATACAACATACATATTTCCTTCCACCATCCTTCATACATCAAGCAGAGAGGCGAGATAGCACGAATAGATCAAGGCTACATTCCGATTGTGTCAAGTCGTGAGAAGGAATTTAAGCCAAAGCGCCCTGATGGAGAGATAAATATCAGTGTCAATGTCAAGTCAGTTAACCACGAAAAAGTGGTCGGGTGATCGTGAATTACGCACCATCGGGTCCCAAGCAGGGAGAACAACTCTCTCGTCGGACTCGTAGACCGCCACAAGCTCTTTGGGTGCTAGAGCTTTGGGCACGACGACTTGGTACACGTATCTGTAGTAATTGATGTTGAAAGTGATCCAAAATAAGAACCCAGTAGAGAACTTACTGGTCGAACCAAGCGTCGGTCATGACGAAGTATCCCTCCTTCCCGGCTGTCTCTCCCCAGGAGTTTTCGACCTTGTAGCGCACGGGTTTGCCTGCGGGGTCAAGGTGAACGCCAGAAATGACCATGGCATGCGTCATTGCCGAGTCGCAAATCTGGAGACGGTCGGCTTTGCTTAAGCCCAGAGTGATATCGAAGGCATTCTAATGGCAGAGTGACAAGGATGAGCACTGCAGCCGTAAATTCTAAACCATGGTAAACCAACCTCGTATTCGAAGAGAGCGGTGTCCATGATTCCAGCATCGCGGTCCGAGAACTTGCCAACGTCGCAGCCAAAGAATACGGGTTGCCCGGCCTTGATCAACTGAGAGAGGACTCGTTAAAAACTCCATTCGTACATGGATACGATGGAACACTAACCTTGACGACCATAGCCTTCATATTCTCGATCTCAGTGTTCACATCTGCAGAAAGAGTCAATATTTTGTGTTTCGCAAGAGAAAGAAGGACTGACAGAGAATAGGCCTGCCACCCCAGATATTTCCAAGCTTATCGACGGTGTAAAGCTTGGAATATTCATTACGGGGATCGTTGATGAGAGAGAACGAGTCCACTGGCTGTTGCAAGGAATTAGTATCGAAACATTGAATGAAAATTCGAAGTGCTAACAGAGTAAGGCCTGCTCGCAAACTGTTCCACGAAATCCTTGGGAGAGCCTTCCCATCGTCCGACCTTGTCGTCGGAATCAATGTATTCCCACACAAACTTCTTGCCCGGAGGGGGCGGAACACCGAGAGTGGCTGTCATGATTGTGTAGACCTCCCGGATCAATTCTTCTTTCTTAGCACGGAGGGTAGCGATGACAGTTTCCTCTCGGACGTGAGCACCCCGGAGAGTGTCTGCGAGCGTACGAAGAATGAGCGCATGCTCACGGAGCTTAGTCTTCAACAAAGCGTTCAGCGGACTCGAAAGGCTTGAGTGCAATGATTCGGGATAGATAGACTGAGGAACAAGACCGTAGGTTTCAATCAAGTTAACGACCATGTCCCATTGGCCGCCATCGCTGATGAGGTCGCCGGAGAGATGAGTAATGAGGCGGTCGTCAATTGGCAGGTCTGCGTTCTCAATCATAAGCTCGAGATAGTAGTTGGCCTTGTTGAGCTTATCCCAGAAGAAGAGGTGGGACTGTAGGAAAATAATGACTCAGAACTTCAAGCAATGTCACAACGCATAAATACACACCTGAGAGAGCTGGAAGTCCTTCAGCTTCAAGCGTTTCATGACGCCATAACGGATGACATTAGTAGTGGCGAAGAGCCAGCACCGACCGCTGCTCTTTTGGTTAGTAATAGGCCCAGTCTTGAAGTCCAAAGTGTTGTTGAAGACGTGCTGATCCGCAATGCGCGCCGAGCGGGAAGTGAGCACAGTGCGGAGGTCTGTCTGGGACAGAATTGTGCGCGCTAGCTTGATTTTGGAGTTGGACGACGCAGATGACTCCCAGGACGCAACCTGCCCGAGCGTCAAAGATCCATCGCTTGATAACGGATCCGTGATGCGCATGGCGGAGAGGGTGCTGGAGACGTCCATGAAGCCGTCCTTCTCGTCGAAGCTGGTGTTGATGGGCGTTGGTATCGCAGACGACGGTGTATTGCCCATGGGTATAGTTTGGTTACTTGTGGAGGGTGTTATCTCTCTAGAAGAGGACGAACGGGTGAGCGACGGCCAGCGTTGCATATAAGGGAATGAAATCTCGCTTCAAGGTCAAGTGTCGTTCAAGTAGCACACGATGCACAGCCGATAGTAAATTTAGATTTTTATTTATTTTTACTTAGCAGATAAGGCGATGATCACGGCCCGAGTCCTATTTAGGCTTTTGGATCGCCAAAAAGGACCAGCCACTAACTTGACTCTTGACTTTATCCTCTGAAATGACACCATCAACAGTGTTTCATGGCAGATACCCCGCTTCATGCCCTTTAAAAACATGCTGCACGCAAGCTCATGGCCCTACCTATTCTTTCCTTCCTCCTTTTCACCATGAAGCTCCAGTCCAACTCAGTGATCAATTTTATAGCAATTCTGATCGCCTTCTTTGGAGGTTCTTGGGTGTTCGTAGTAAAGCCCCGACTTGTAATCCTCGGCTATGGCAGACAACTCCAACCTATTAACAACAGATCATGCAACAAAATATCCGAATTGTCTGCTTGCGAGAGTGAGTCGATTTTTCTCCGCCTCTGGAAAGCTTTGCTCACCATGTTTCATTAGAAATTGTCCTCCACCAGCCCACTGGGGTTCTCTATCTTGCGTGCTCTACTATCTCAAGCCGAGTACACTGGACACCGGCGCTGGGTCGCCTAAATTCAACCGGCGCGTCTCGCAAGGACTATGTGGCCACTTACGACCCTACTACGTCTGCGATAACACGACTCGAATTACGTGGTTTCGAAAGCACAGGCGGACTCTCTTTACATGGCATGGACGTTGTATCCTCATCTTCTAACCCTTCCGAACTCTTCGTGTATTTGGTGAACCATCGCGCACCGCCAGGCAATCTTCTAGCGACAGAGGTTGGCGCAGACTCAGTCATTGAGATCTTTAAAACCACGTTAGGAGGTAAAACATTGACTCACATCAAGACTGTCCGTGATCCAGTCATCTACACTCCCAACGACGTCGTTGGCTCGGCCGACGGTAAAAGCTTTTACTTCACCAACGATCACGGCGAAAAACTTGGCATGGTAAGCTCCACCCCACACACCCAAGAGGAGCCTATTCAATCGGACTAATGAACTGGCTTTAGTTGAGAGTCTTGGATTTTTTCGGCCGCTCAACATCCTCAGTTGGGTATTGCCACGTTGAGGTTGGGTGCAAATATGCCATCCAAAATATGCACGGCAACAACGGGATCGCGAGGGGCCCGAATAGCACGATCTATGTGGCCAATTGCCTGAAAGGGGGCTTGAACATACTCGATATTCAAAGGGATAACACTCTTGTAACAACTGACTTTGTACCTGCTGGCAAGTTCGCTTTACCGGCAATTTATTTCAAAGTTAAACTTGGACTCATAAATGCGCGTCGATCCAGATCGAGGAATGGACAATCTTTCCACAGACGCAGAGGGGTTCGTATGGGCCGCAGGTCCGTGTCTTTTTCCATCTCCCATAAACCGCGTCACCGACCCGAAGAATTTTTTAATCTAACTGATACCTTTAGCATTCCCAGATACCTTGAAGCTTGTCTTGAAACACTTCTCGGATCCATCCATCCACGTTCCATCCACCGCGCTTCGCTTCTCGGTCAACTCGGGGGGTATTGCAACGCCTCATAAAGCAAGATACAAAGCCGAAACGGTTAGTGTAAAACTCACATATGATAGATCGTAGTATTAACTGATGTCCGATTGAAACGCGCAGATGTTCGAGGATGATGGAAGCGTGGCATCGGGAATCACATCCGTGGTGTACGACTCCCAACGCAACTTTCTGTTCTTAAGTGGTATGAAGTGTTTTTGGCTTTTCTTCCCATTTCGAGTAGCTAACGTGCTCAATTGGTACTAGGCCATGCTTCATCTCATCTGACAATATGCAAGCTGTAATAAATTCCTGTCATTATCATTCCCATCAAGCTGCGATTCGGTTCTAATGGCCAGCGACTGTCTGACGTTTTCAAAGGACCTTCGAAGGAGTGGAGTTGCAAGAACGCCGTCGCCTGAGATTGGACACTCTAATTAATTAGTACGAATAATTTCACTGCATATTTTGATTCAGATAAGTAATACAACGGCGCTAAGAATAGGGGCATAAATATTTGAATGAGCTGGGATAGGCGCCCATTTACTTATACGTTCAACTTGAAGTGGTATTGGAGAAACTTTAATTATTTTCGAGGGTGCAATATCTAGGCTCGCTGAGTGCAATGTCCCAATGAGTCACGAGGCGCTCGTTTGTTCAGCGTGCTATTAGCGTGCACCGGCTAAGTTTGGTTCCAATAGCCACCAGGCATCTGATATTCATTAATATTTTCAGTCTCAGGGCAATCTCATAGTGGATCTCAGGAAGTTATTGCCTGCGTCGCCGAGACTACTTTCATAGAACAGAAAACGAACTTGAAGCTGAACAGGCGTCCGATGAAATGAAGGCGGTAGAGCCTGCCCAACTTCCAAACCCTTGTTCTCGATGAGAGGTCCATTTATCAGTGACGTCAATGCATCCCAACGGAGGTAACCATCAACAACATATTGGCGCGGTCCATCACATGCTCATCAACTTCAAATGTATTGCAAAAATCTCACGAAATTCAAGAACCTCACCATGATGACAGGTACCCAGTGGTTCTCAGTTAACCTCTTTCCCCGACCCACGAAACAAGCCAACTATCCAACCAATTCGTGGAAAAAATGGGCCAACGAAGCCGCATCGCGCTCAACGTGCTCGTCGTTCTGCTAGCTGTCGTCGGAGGGTTCTATCCAAATCTATGTCAAGCCTGTGCTTGCTACCTTTGGCTATAGCCCGGATCGTGTTATCAATCCGACAGGAAACACGAATTGCAAAACCGTACCCGAATTAAAGGCATGCGAGAGTAAGAGATATTTCTGGTTGTTCCAGGGGTTATTGATTTATCACTCGTCATAGAACTCGTTCTACACCAACCAACTGGTGTGATATACCTAGCATGTTCCACGCCTTCGAGCCGAGCGCACTGGGTTCCAGCTACCAACCAGCTAAATGAGACCGGGGCCTCTACAGAGGATTATGTCGCGACCTACGACCCCGCGACGTCGCGCATTACCCGCCTAACCATGCCGGACTTCAATAATGGACGTGGATTCTCGTCCCACGGAATGGACGTCGTGCCCTCAAGCACAGATCCCACCGTTCTCTTCATTTACCTCGTGAACCATCGCGTCCCACTTGGTGGCGTTCGCGCTAAAGATGTAGGCGCCGACTCCTCCATCGAGATCTTCAAGACAAAAGTTGGCGGCAAAACTCTGGAACACATAAAGACAATTGAAGACCCCACCATCATAGCTCCAAATGATGTTATCGGATCCGCAGATGGCACTAGCTTTCATTTCACTAACGACCATGGTAGCCGAGTCGGTTTGGTGAGCATTTTCATCACTCAGGCATTCGTAGTCAATTGAGACATCCATGTTTAGTCCAGGTACTTTTCTCTTCTCGGCAGTAAAAGCACGTCTGTGGTCTACTGCCACATCGCTGAAGGCTGCAAATACGCCCTCCCAAACACACATGCTAGCAACGGTATAGCCAGTGCTCCCAACGGCACCGTGTACGTGGCGAATTCGATTTATGGCGGAGTCATTGTTTTGGAAAGGCAAACGGACAATACACTCGTATTAACTGAGTCCATTGCAACTGGTGAATTTCCGAATTTCCTAATATTGCTATCCTTCATATGAATGGTCGACCTTTCGACAGATTGCGCAATTGATAATCTATCCGTGGACGCTGATGGCCAACTTTGGGCTGCAGGTGCGCCTATCCATCCATTTCCACGTATTCTATGAGAAAGACTTATGAGTGAGCGAGGGTAGCTCTTCCAAAGGCACTAATGGCACTAAATCACATAGCCCACCCCGAGTTGTCATCCCCTTCAGCCGCGTACAGGATCTCCATTAACACAGGCGTAAATGCTTTCTACGGAGAAAAATACAAGGTTGAAACGGTACATATTTCGATCTAAAGAAGGCGAACCGTTGCTCAATCATAATGCAGGTTTTCGCAGACGATGGTTCCCTCATGACATGGAATTACCACAACAGCCTATGATTCAAAGAGAAAGAGGTTATTTATGCATGGTAAGGTATCTCCAATTTTGTCAATCTAGTTGCTAACACATTTCTCTGAAGGTATCGCGGCTTCCCAATTAGTTGTTTGCAAAATATAAATTATTGTTGAGAAAAGAGAAAAGTCATGAATATCATATTCTTTTTGTGACATATGGGCGTAGAGAGGAACATAACTAAGCACGAAAGCCCGGCTAAGCGCCCAAGAGGTACATAGGTGACAGTATAAGACATATGAACCTAATCCCAACCAGCGGTGCCACTGGTGACAGGGGCCTCCGCACCCCAACCCCCAGTAGCGGGCTCGGCAGACCAGTCGGTGTTTCCGGGTTGAGGGTCTGCAGACCAGTCCAGAGTACCTACGGAATAACCGTGAATATATAAAGAGTAGAAGGGCGATTCGTTGTGACTGACCAGCAGCCAAAGCAGGGTTGATTCCTCCCTGGGGTCCACTTGTAACATCCCACTCGGACAAACCAGCAGGGGCCTCGACTTCGGCACCTTGCTGAGCAGCAAGCTTGGCCTGGGCTTCTTCTTGCTGTTGCTTCTCAACCTCCTCAGGATCCCTATAGAAGAACATGTCGACCATGACATTCCACCCGTCGCTGGTCCTGGGGATTGTGCCGCGGAGGCGCAGGACCTCGCGGGCAAGCAGCCACCAGATCAGACCAATCGAGTGCCTTGTCTTGTTGTTCGTGGGAATGGCAACATCAACGAATTTGAGGGGCGCATCGGTATCGCAGAGAGCGATAACAGGGATGTTGACATATGAGGCTTCACGGATGGCTTGGTGGTCCACACGTGGGTCGGTGACGATGATCAGACGCGGCTCCTTGAACGAACGTGTGATGTAATTGGTAAAAGAACCGGGGGTGAATCGTCCAGCAATGGCCTGTGCACCAGTGTTGGCGGCGTATTTGAGGACGGCACGGTGACCGTAGGGGCGGGCAGAAATCACACAGACGTCGTTGGGGTTTTCGACGGCAGCGATGATACGGGCAGCGAGAACGAGCTTTTCCCAGGTCTTTCCGATGTTCAAAATGTGGATACCTTTTTAAAATTATCAGAAAATCAATGGATTCAAATGATAGTCGACGCACCATCAGCACGTCTCTTCCAGACGTATGGCTCCATTTGCTTATCGCAGTTTTTTGTGCCAATATGGCATTGGGCAGCCAGAAGCAGCTGGATCTCCTCCTCGGTCGCACTCAAGACGGATGGTAGTTTCGATGCCATATTGTGGTAGAACCTGAGGCAAGAGATAGATTGAGCTTTGGATTACATCCAAAATAAGGAAGTCGCATCCATCCCATTACGAGCGAGAATTCATTCGTTCTTGCTCCCAATGATGTATAGACCATAATTTAGACGTACCGTGAAGCTGCTTGAGGCTTGAGAACGGTTTGAACGACGGGCACGGTCGATTTTGTGGATTTGGAGGTTGCGGCGGTCGTCTACAAAGTTTGCCGAATTGGTGAGGGATAACTTTCCCACGCAACCTAACTCAATTTCTTTTTCTCCTCACTCAACTATCCGTGAACGGTTCTACTACTACAGTCAGACATCCATTGTTCCATGGCTTGGTTTCAGGAATTTTAGGCCGATGAAAATATGCAGCTTTGAAAAATCAAAGATTTAGTTTAAATAGTGAAGACCCATCCGCACTCTTTGAGGACTATCCTCGTTTCTCAAGGACAAGGCAAGGACATGGCAAATTATGTCAACGAACTAATAGTGGTATATAGTATAAAATCTATCGATACATGAGTAGGGTCACTGATTACTATGCCTGAAATTATCAGCCTGTCATTAATTATATTTAGGCCCAGGAGAGCAGGAGCAAGAACGATCCAGGTAGCCATGGGCACAAGACTCTTCAAAGCTATTGCACAATACTGTAGTCAACACCACTGTGGGCTCGTCGGTCGTAGAAGAAGGCACTGATTGCATTGGGGCATTTTGCATATTAAGAATTAATCGGCAGCCCTACGCATATGGCTCGTCATCAATAAGAAAGCAGGCCCAAGAGGCAATTTAACTCACTGAACATGCGACGATTGAGAGGAACCACCTATGTAAGTCTCAATAATTAGGCATACATCACTAAGGACGCCAGACTTAGACTTACGAGTTCCCAAGTGGCGCGTATTCAGCCTGCATACTGGTAGCCACGACGGTCAATGTCGTCACAACTGCATGAAAATCAGTATGAATATATAATGGAGGAGATCCTGGCGCACCAAGTAAGATAAAAAAAGCAACAGTTCCGTCTCTAACCATGATTAGCATGATAGGTATTTTGTCCCACCCTCCTTTCACGGCGACTTTGTATTTAATAAGGGTTAACCCAATAATTGTTATCTGGGATACTATTGCACTAATCCTGTCAAACCGTCGGCCATGACTTCTTATATCCCGTCAGAAGTTCTGAAATTACGCACCCAAAATATGTGTAGGAGTTTGGGCTTGTTAAAAGAATGCTAGACTGCTCGAAAATTGTTTCCCGGTCTGTTCATCATGATGCCCACAACAACTGTCGTAATCTCCCCGAGGATCATCACTGTGAAGAGCAATCTGATTCGTATATTCTTTTTGTACAATGCATACACTGTGGCTAGTCAGTTGAGGCATTCTAACATGAAAGTCAAAACTGACCTCGCGCCATCAGCACAACCTCAACGGCAGTCATCAAGATGCATCCTATGATAACTTGGCACGTGTACCAATTCTTGAGAGCGTCTGTTACGAGTAACACGCGAGTTGAGACAGCATTTTCAATCGTTCGGTTGGCTCTGTCGAGAATCAAGCAATGACCTTAGGGTAAACCAATGCAAACATACATTTGAGCCGCTAAAGCAAAATAGCGAGTGAACAAAAATTGCCATTTAATCCAAGAGGTACGTGGTTTTCTACAAAGCAAAGCATTATCAATTATCATTTCAAAGTATAAGGTGAAGAACCTACGACCAGATGGTGTTGACCTCATCGTCAAAGGTAATACATATATCATAAACAAGAAAAGCCAAGGATGCGACTATTTCAAACTTCAGTATCTCTTGCTAAGTTTACGACAGCATTGACAAACCTTGTCCACCTGGCACGACAAGGTCTTGCATCGTTTTGACACCAAGGTAGGCCTGAGTAACTGAAAGGGCCGCAGTGGCAAACGAACTGATATAAAGGAGTGAAAGACTAGGTGTGACAAGAGACTAGAAGCGCAGCCAGAGTTGAAGCCAATTCTCAATAAAAGATACAGTGCGTACGTTATGTTCTCAGAGACCGATTCAGCAATAACTACCGGGTATCTTGGATCGTAAGGGAGCCTGTGAACTATCCGCGAGGATTAGCATGCCTGGGATGTCCCTTCGAATTTGATGCAAACCCGTTACCGGTTTACGAATGTAAGAAAACGTACACATGTATCGCTTTACCGAAGAGAAGCTGTCGACCCCATCTGCCCGTATTATATGTATCAGAATGCACACGGCAAAAGAAAAAAATCAAAATTCAACGGACGAATTTGGGCCAGGAAAGCTGCTGGACGATATAACATATGATAACCCGTCCCTAGGACAGCAATCTCACCTCGAGCACGCCTTTCCCATGCTTCGAAGCACTGCAGGTTATCTTGACAGAAAAACTCTGACTGACCCGGGGGAACTCTCTTTTTGTGAGAATTGAGAATGACGCTACCCATAGCGGCGGAGGTTATTCAAAACGTGGGACCTATTGGTTGTACACCGCCCAAGATGTAGATGTTGATGGGTAACTTGAAGACAAACTTGGATGGATCTTCTCAAGCCTCGTTGTTGGGTCCAGATCAAGTTTGTTCGTTTTTGAGAACTGCCCATGTGTAAAGTTAACAGAGCTGCAGTCAAATACCGTCAACTCGGCGTTGAGTTTGGTGGCGCTGGTAAAAAAAGACTGCCTCTTGCAATTCTGCTTTTCCATATGTCACGGTGAGGGGATCAAGAGCTGCCTGGAGATTTCTTTTTACTAAAGAAGGTTCTCAAGTCGCCAGCCGTTCAAACTTCACCTATGAGACACTTACGACATGAATCAAAAGGCAGTCAACTTGAGAAGGGCAGTGTGTCGTCCGCGCAAATCTGGAAGTTGGGGACCAAGTAAGCGCAAATAGCGCGTTGTACGGGCACGTGCAGCTGTGCCTCGACTTGCTGAGCTCTGGAATTTTAAACTCTTCAACGCCGACGGGAAGGTCTGTGTCCCGATTCCCGAATACCTCGCTTGAGATAACTAGGCTTTGCGCGGAGAAGCAGGCAGAATACGACCTCTTTCTATCTGGCTAGAGCCCAAGGAATTCGAAGGTCAAAATGGACGATATATCTCTTCCCGGGCGCTCAGTCGACATTGAGCTCGGAGGACAAGAAGTTATCACCATCGACCTCGACAATCTCGATCCAAACCCGGATGATGTGTTAGACCTTTTGAAAGACGGGCAATGCACTATTTACGTCTGGACGAAACTCGCTGGCGAATATTGGAGGCGAGGCCATCTGGAAGCGGCAGAGAGAATCGCTTCGACTGCCATAGAATGTATGTTGTCGTCTCAGAACTTCGATTGTTTCTGACCAACCCTACCAGCTTTCCAAGCCAATGACTCTGCAGCCGCCTTGGGACCTATATACTCTCTTCTTGCTAATCTTCAAATCGCGTATGCCCGCAAAGCACCGAAATTGATTCTTCAGGATGCCAGTAAGTAATCCACCTCTTGGTCGTTGATTTTCAATGAGAATTGTGCACAGAGCAGGATATTATGACGTCTGAGAAATCCAAGGAGGATTACTACCGTGATGCAGCTCAATATTTGAATACTGGCGAGCGAGTTGGAGCTGAATTTGGTGAAGGAGTCAGTGGAACTCTAGCTTTCCTTACTCGAGGTGAGGCGCATAATAATCAGAGAAAACTCCTTATTTACACTTATGTAGGCATCAGCAACTTGCAACGAGGTCGATGGATGATGCCATGCGATCCTTCGACGGTGTGTTGGCCTGAGAAACCAACAAACTTAGTTGCCCTCCTTGGAAAGGTGTGTTGGCTTACAGTCGGTGGTTCATCAACTCATTAAACTAGGCACGAATTCTATATGCTCGTCGTAATTACAAAGATGCACTGCGACTCTTCCAAGACGTCCTCAGATACAACCCCAACTGTGTTCCTGACCCCCGAATCGGTATCGGCCTTTGTCTTTGGGCTATGGATCATAAAGCTAAAGCAAAGGCGGCCTGGCAAAGAAGTTTGGAAGTGGTAGGCTCGTCTCATGCTACATTTTTTAAAATTACTCAAAATTTGGTAACAGAACCCATCGGAGTGGTCTGCACAATTGCTTCTTGGCCTAGAATCGATCAACGCCAGCAAAGGTGAACACCTTACAGAGGATGAAAAAGCACAGTCATTTTTGGCCGGCACGAAACTGATAGAGAAAGCCTTTCAAGCAAACAACCGGAGTGCCGCCACTGCAAATGCTTTGTGCGAATTGTTTTTACGGAAGGGAAACCATTCTCGGGTATGCCTTCCATGGCGTTCTATGGATTCTTTGAATTTACCGATTTATGCAGGCTTTGAAACTTGCGGAGCGAACCATCCAATTTGCTGACACGCTTACGATTCTCACAGAAGGTTACCTACGCGCAGGGTCGAGTTTCACACGCGAGTGGAGCCATTGCTCAAGCGACTAAGTTCTATAATGCTGCTGTTGAAGGGACAACCGAAGCATGTGGCTGGAGCAGTCGGAATGGCGCAGATGCAAATGTTGAATGGTGTGTCAATTGAAAACATATTATCCAAAAATTGTCTTACCAAACTGGCGATGTCAGACGAAATGGCTGCAGCTATTCATACCCTGGACACCTTAATTCAACCTCCAAATCCCCAACGTTCGCTTGAAGCCACTGTCATGCTTGCGTCACTCAGGGCGTACCCGCGTCCAGGAGTCTCCAGCTCGGATTTCGCTCAGGAGAAGATTCGTGCAAGGGATCTATTCGACCGTGTCAGCAAGTCTTTAGAGCTCGAAGACGCTCGGGCAAATGGCCAGGGCTCGAGTAAAACGTCAAGTGGTATCGCCGAAGATATCGAGATGCATGCTGAGATTGCGCGTTTATGGCAAGGAGATAGTCTGGAACGTATGGGCAAAGCTTTGAAAGAAGCTCTCAGAATCAGCCAAGCATCAGGCAAAACCGACCCTCGTCTAATCAACAATATTGGGGTCCTACACCATCTGGAAGGCAACTTAGTTGAAGCCCAATCCATGTACGAAAATGCCCTCACAAGCGCTACCACTCTCAGCTCTGACATTGCCGAAGGACTTTCAACGACAGTCCTCTACAACTTGGCACGGGTATATGAGGACGAAGGCGAGGAAATTTCGGCTAAAGATGCCTATGATAAACTCCTTTCCCGGCATCCTGAATACATTGATGGTGCGCTAAGGAAAATTAACTATTTAACAAATTACTCAATTTTGCCCCTGTTACAGCGAAAATCCGACAAGCACAAATGCTCACGAACCTTAGCCGTGCAAATGACGCTCACGATCTTTTGAAACAGGCACTAGCTTCTCAAAGCAGTAACCTTAATCTGCGGGCATTTTATACATATTTCCTGATCCACAGCAATTCTCACAAGGTTGCAAAGGAATTTGTTTTTGCCACTCTCAAAGATCACGACAAACATGACGTCTATTCATTATGCTCTGCCGCCTGGATCCATTATCACCAGGCAAGAGAAAGCCGAGAAACTAGCACGAAAGGCGTCGAAGAGAGGAAGAGAGGCTTCCAGCGAGCCGCCGAGTTCTATGAGAAAGCACTACAACTGGATCCCATGTGTGCTTTCGCGGCCCAAGGGCTCGCAATTATAACCGCTGAAGACGCCCTCGGCACGATGGGTGGAGCATTTGCTCGTTTGTCGGGTTTAGAAGAGTCACAAAAACGATTGCAAAATGCACGGGAGGCCTTGGATATTTTTGCTAAGGTCAGAGAATCCATCAACGACGGGAGTGTCTATTTCAACATTGGTCACTGTTATTATGCCCGAGATGAATTTGATCGGGCTATTGAAAGCGTGAGCTCCTTCCCAACTGTACATTGCAACCAATTATTCAATTCTTTCTCAGTACGAGACTGCTTCTACAAGGTTCTATGGCGGACATAATGTGTCTGTCCTTCTTTGCTTGTGTAGATCTTGGTATGCCAAAGCCATGAAAGATCAGTCATTCTCGGCTATGAAAAACGCCCTTAAATACGCACAAGCGGCAAGTAATTTGACTGCTTGCCGTCTGTCATGAAACTGCTTACACTTCACCAGGCTCTGCATACGCACCCCAACGACAAGGCCATTATTTATAATATTGCCATGATTCAGCAAAAATCAGCTGAATTGCTGTTCTCCGTAAATGTTGCCAAGCGTACCCTGAAAGACTTGCAGAAAGTTATCGATTCCGCTACACATGCTCAGAAGTGAGCCTAGAGTCTTCTCCAGATTGTAAACAAGAAGCTAACTTGCCATCAATAGGCTCTTCGCGTCCTTGGCAGCAGACAAATCTTCTGTCGTCCCGTATGACCGCGATATCGCTGATAACCGGAGAAAGTACTGGCGATGGAATGCTTCGAAAAGCCGAAGAGCACCTTGCAAACCAAAGACAATTTGAAGCAGAAACGCAGTCAAGACTTGATACAGCGAGACAGAAACGTCAAGAAGACAAGGAACGCCAGGACGCTTCGGAGGTGCGTAT
The DNA here is from genome assembly GCA_023014335.1 of Galerina marginata. Classification (NCBI taxonomy): domain Eukaryota; kingdom Fungi; phylum Basidiomycota; class Agaricomycetes; order Agaricales; family Galerinaceae; genus Galerina; species Galerina marginata. The sequence goes on along the minus strand of JAECYW010000011.1, from coordinate 1,585,714 downwards.
ATGCTTGTGCATTTAGGATTCGTTTTAGAAGTGCTCATGTTCGCAAAGCGAGTACGACTTGAAGAACTGCGCCTAGAAGGAGAAAAACTTGCCGAGGAGCGGCGATTGGCAAGAGAACAAGCCCTAGAATGGACCCGGGAAGCTCGGATGGAAAGTGACGAAGAGCGCGAACGCAAGCCGAAGAAACCGAAGAAAGCTAAAGTTGATGCAATGAGCGGAGACGAAGCAGAGCCTAAAGTCCAGAAGAAACGACGGGGCAAGCTAAAGAAAGTTGCAAGTGAGCAAGGGGACGAGGAGCAGCCCGTGTTGAGTGAGGAAGAGGAGAATGAAAAACCAGCGAAGAAGGTCGGTGCTTCGTCGCTTACTATGGCATGATTACTTACCCATAATTCGTAGCGGGTAGTCAAGAAGCGGGTTGTGCGCGATGACGAAGACGAGGAAGCTATCGGTGGTCCTCGTAAAAAGCAGTTGTAAGTTACCACGAGATGATTGCTATGTTTTATCTCATCTAAATCTTCCTTGCAGTAAAAGTAAAGAAATGCTTTCTGATACCGACGATGATATGTCATGACATTCCTTCTACTCCTGATATGGCCCTTTCTTGCTGCATTTGCTCCAGATATTTAAATTGTGCCTTTAAAACCTTGTACAAGATACCCCAGTCCCTTGTTCCACCAGTATATTTCTTGACGGGGACGAGTCATGTATGGCAATGTTTCACTGCCATAGTTCCACGCATAATAACTCAACCATTTGAATTATGACAAGCAAAGTTAACGAAGAAAGCAGTCCCAATGATAATATATATGATGTGTGTCTAAGTATACAAATGCAGCAGTGTAAGTACAGGATATAAGATATAAAGTATGAGCGAGTGAAAGCAGGCCAAATCAAGTACTTGATGTCCATGATTGTGGAATCGACAGTAACGATGCACTGTACAACGACCCATTTTGACTGCTAGAAGCAGAAGACATGGCAGGAGGCATGGGAGGTCGTGGTGATATTCGACTTTGTGCGTCTTTTTGCGGCGAACTGTTGGCAGACAGAGGAACGAGAGTGCTAAAATATAAAGTGATTGAGCGAGCTTGTCTTCAAGGAAACAAGTCATGATACGTACCTACTGTCTTGTGACTGGGAGACAGATGGGGTGATAGATGGTGCGGTGGATGTGGAGGGTTCGGTCGTGATCTTCAAGTAGCCAGATTGAACTAGGAAGTCCCAGACACGACTGGTCTTATTGACATCAATCTTGACCAAGTCGCGTGCTTCCCTCCGACGAAGTTTGCCCCCTCTTCGCGCATATTCGCGGACAAGGGTTTCTTTGATTACAAGATATGGCTTTGGTAGAATCCGTAGTTGTGAGCAAAGAGTCTGCTCGGCAGGAGTGAGGAGGTGCAATGCTGGGCTATTTGCAAGATTCAGAGGTTGAGCTGAAAGCGGTTGTTAGAATGTCTTATATCGGGCACTGCAAACGTCAACTTACGAGGTCGACGAGCTGTGTTTCCTGTACTGGCACCTGGTGCGGGTCCAATTCTGGGAGTCGATTCGCGAGACTTTCTGTCTTCTGAATCTGCGAAAGACACGAGACTTGATCTCCGGGGATCAGGGCCAGATGATTGACGGCCCAGTAGCGCGATATTGTAACCTGTCAGAGGCATAGTCGCGTATCGGTGCAACCTTAGCTTGCGTCTGTGTCGTGTCGCTGTAATATTAAAGCATGCCAAATGACTACAAGACAAATGACTGACTCTCTTCCCAAGATCTATTTCATACTTCTCGATGTCTGCTGAGGTCGACAAACCGAGACGTCGATATGATTGAAGCTCTTGTATACGCTTGCGAAGCAAGGCCTCATCTAACGAGCGTGTGTTAGTCGAGTACCACAGAAGTACGATACTACGCTTACAGAGCATGTCAGTCGCAAAACTTTCGTAGTCTTCAGCAGTTTGTAATCTCGCAAAGGGGCGTAAACGATGAAGAAATTCACGCTCTTCTCTTGGCCGTTTCTTTTCTGTCGCTTGCATCTGGAACATAATTCGAAAAATGTAAAATTGAGGTCAGGACACGAAACGAATGCATACCTTCTTATAATCCAGTAGTCCCCGTTCAAAAATGATTGCTTTAGTTTCCAGACGTTTGTCCACACGTTGGAAATACATCTCAAGCATGGATAGTTTAAAGGCGAGGGAGTCGTTAGTTTCGTATGGTTGAGGGTGGATAGGCTCGTCGCCAGCTTCGTCGTCAGCACTGCCATTGGCCATGGTAATGTCCTCGGACTTCAATTTCTTGATATCTCCATTGATATGATATCCGTTGACTGCGCCATTGACTGGAGGGGGCCCTTTCCCTGCATGCGTTGGCGTATCGCGCAGTCCTGTGAATATTCCACGTTTCTCCTCCTCCCACTTCACACGTGCTCGCACATCCAAATCATTCTCGTCCTTCCGGTAACTGATCCCCTCCATAATCCGATACAACTCCAAATTCCAGATCCTTCACCAAGTCCTCCGCTTCGTTGTCCACTTCGTGCTCAAATTCGAGGCGACCAGGAAGAAAAGTAGCAATTTCATGCACAGCAGGTTGGGATGTAGGTGCTGTAATTGGAGCAGGCGGCTCTTGATTGTTCATCCCATTTATCCTTCGACGCTTGCGCTCATGAAAAAGCTCCGGTGCAATGTCAAATTCCATATTCATCCGCTGTGTAGTTACTTAGGTGCACAATCAAATAAGAAAACCTCGGTGGTACTCACAGGCATTGGCCAGTCTTTTGACTCGATGTAGACCTTACGATAATGCTCGTGTACCTCTTCTTTTGTCCGGGTGCCAACATGCTCCGCTATTTTCTTCCAGTTGCCAATGCCATGGGTTGAGATGCCAGTTAGAAGTAAAAGCTCCCTACAAAATAAATTTAGTAAAATTACTCGACCTTCTATTTGCTTCAAAAGAACTCACTCGTCAGCTCCCCAGTCTTCTGTAAATATAGGGTAAGAATTCATTTCCTAAATAAATCGCCGATAGTCAGATTTACAACGAACGCGTTCAAGCGAGTGCCACTTACTATTACGCGATACGAGTGACCTCTGAGATGCTTTCCGAACTCTTTTCCAGCACAGAAACACGCTGGACATAGGTCCACGCCCTCTCCGTGAACGCACACGGGATCAGCACATTTGATCCGTATGTTGTGCGTCAAGTCGCAGTCGCATGAATCACAGTGGTATTGCACACCAGGCTCGTTCAAAGCTAGAAGTTAAAGAAGTCGTGAAGCGACAAATATGGCCACGGTCGATCGTGCACGCACTTTGGATCTCATCGGGCAAGTGTTGCGGTTTCCGTTGCGTGACGGTCATAATGACACACGCAAATTCTTGCGGTCGTTGCGCTCTCCTCCGCACCAAGACCACACCGTGGACGCAGGATGAGGGCTGGGAAAGGATTGAAAATCGGGTATCGTCGTCGACGTCACCGACGACCGTCGAAATTGAAACCCGCCTTCAGCAGCAGGGCTGTCGAAACAGTTGCGAGGACCCGCTGCTCGTAGTATGTTGTCTGGGCTCTAAATGCCGTGAATTGCCTGGCCCTTGACGCTGGAACAATCGACGACCACAGCAACGACAATGATGAGCAAGTGTTTGTACTTATTTACCCTGTCATCTTTGGCGAATGTGCCCAAAGAAGGACAATCGTAGAAGTAACAAGGAGAAACCATCTGGAAACCATATTTACTCCTTCTATAGCCAGTAATTAGGATCAGGAAGTCCATTGTTCTTGGTGCAATATCGTGAAAAACTAGTTATACAAAGATATTTGGAGTTCATACACTACTGTGAAGACTACTGCGGAACTTTAGGCCTTGGAAATGAAGTATGCAACGGTGTCGTGAGCGGCAACGCTCACAGAGAAGCTCGAAGATGCTGCATAAGTCCCTGAAAGATCAGTGCCGGTCCACATATCGTGTACTTTGAAATTCCCTGACGTGCCCAGGCCAGGGACGTTAGAGAAGGTGAATTGTTTGGTTGCTGTGCTACTGGAGGTGTTGATGATAAAAACATGAACACCCTTGCTAGAAGTACCAGAATAATATTCTGGAGGCGATGTGGACGGCATGGAAGAGAACGCGGTGAAAGGTTTTGCCGGCGTGCCCACAGTTGCATCTTGGTGGAAAGCAAGAAGTTCGGCGTTTGTGATGATGGCTAGTTGGGTAGAATTCAGAAGACTCAGCTAGAACAAAACAGACGATGAGTATTTCTGCCTTTAGAGGATAAAACATCGAAGTACATCTGTTCCTCTGAAAATAGGGTATTTAAGCCGCGTTCTGTATATTCGAGGGGAAGACAATGCAAGAAAAACTCACAACAAAATGGGACTTTTTAAGAAGGTCCAGGCTGCGAAATGTGATCGTTGTTCTTGAAGAGTTAATGCGCCATTGCCTGTCAGATCGGTGAGGACTGGTCTATTGCAGAGTTTCATCCCAACACACCGATTTCCATCATATCCATATCATTGTGAGCAAAGAAGTTAGTGGCGGATATATGAGCAACATTGGTCGTTATGATGCTGGTTATGTACGACCAAGTAGCACTAAAATTAACGATATAAAATGTAAAAATTCTCTCATTTTGAGGATTACACACCTCGAGTCACCAGACATTCTCCAAGAGTGTCCCTACCCGTGAAATTTCCGTTAATTAAAAAACAACGTCAGGATATAATAGGCACTTACCACCCGTGCCCCCCAATCCCAGACGTTAGCCTGGCCCCAGATGCATAATTCAAATTGAACAGGGCGAGATATTCCTGCAAGGGCAGCACTATAGCATACCACACGATCAGCAAGGGGAAACAGCAACGACCTTAGAAACTAACGTCATCTGGCGATAGCGAATAGCCGAATTGGAGTTGCTAGGAAACCGGTTTGTGAGATTGAATGACAACCGATGAAACTAGTGGGACAGTTACTAGTAGTCGTTTCCTTGAGGAGTCTAGCCAGTATTAACCAATTCAGCATACCGACGATGTTCTATTCGAAACGCAAAGTACTAACCCCGCTGTCAGTCCAATTACTGGGAACATTACAGTTATCTGGAGGGGGCAAAAGCTGAAAAAAATCACCAGGATACTAGAGTGCCTGAGCTACCTACCATATTTCAGGTAATCGATACCCCAATCGTTGAAAGTGGCAGCGTCAATGCTTTCATAGCCGAGCGAACCTGGGAATCCTGAGCAAGTTGCCGTCCCAGCATCACTAAAAGCCAGTCGTTCATTCGCGACGCCTGTCGGAAAGCGACAAATGTACGGACCTGTAAATACCGATCTTCAAGCCCAGGTTATGAATCTGTGTTGCCAGTCCGCTGATACCGTTTGGGAACTTGGTAGCGTCTGGGACCATGCGCTTGGTGTTGGGATCACGGGCCATTTGAGCCCAGCAATCCTACAAAGTATTTTAGTGCATCAATCAAGGTCAGATGAGAAATTTACAGACATCGATATTAACGTATTGATATCCTGCTGCTTTTAAGCCAAGGGAGACAAACTGATTGGCCGCCGCAAGGACTTTCGCCTCGTTGATATCTATATAAAAGCGCGGTGAATTCAGACTCTTGAGGAGACATAACCAAGCCAGCTTACTGCCTCCATAAGCGTTCCAAGAATTCCATCTAAGACGATTCAGGACAGTCCACAATACTCGCTATGTTTGTGAACTTACCCAAGAGCTGGCAATTTGCCTGTAAGCGTGGAGGGCGGTGTGGTGGGTGCGGTAGCCGCTATGCCCGTAAGAGTGCCACTAGGTTTACTTGTTGTCGTGCTGGTGGATGTCGACGCTGGTTTGGTTGTTGTAGTGGTAAGCGTGGTGGTAGGAGTTGTGCTGGTAGAAGCCGTCGACGAGGCAGGAAGACATTGTGAATAATAAGGGTTGGAGTAGGTACATGTCCACCTAACTTATATTGTTAGCAGGTGATTGGTAAAATCAACAATATCAACATACCCGGATGTACATGTAATTGCTCCAGCCCAACCTTGGCCACCACACTGGCCGTATGGAGAAGACTGGCCAAGTACTGCAGCCGAAAGCGTTAAAACGAACAGAGTAAGTTTGAGCATCTTACTGCATTTCTTCCGTCAACTGACAGCCAGATGCTTGGTATAAGTAAGGCATCGCCGGTGAAATTTAATAGATCTGGTTCCTTCGAAATTCTGCCAAGTCAGGAAGATTGTCGGTGAGCCGGTCAATATAACCGCCCACGTGAGGAATCTTGACAGAGCTTCAAGATGGGAAGTTGGAAATTGACAAGGGTGGAATAGAACAAGTAGTAGCATGAATGTGATGTTTAGCCGTGGCATTTCCGTCGGTAGCGATAACCCATGCTTCGCGTCAACCTGTAGCGTCATTTGCTGGAGGGATGATATCTAAATGAAGGAACATCGGCAAGACATGTCGACGGTCTGGGGATGCGACTGCGCGCATCCAGAAGGCATTTTGGTTTTAATCAGAATCAAGGCTTTGTAGCCGATCGCACGGCCGATGAAGGAAGCGCAATTTTCAATCCGGGAAGAAACAGAAGAAAACGGACATCGTACTAGATCGACGTATTCAGAGTGCTGGAATACAAGCAAGTTCCGTGAAACAAGTTTCCGGTGAAAGACTGGCAGACCATTAAGATTATGAAGACCCTGCTTCAACGGTGGGGGTTTGGGTGCACCTATCCTTCATCACAACGCGTTAACTTCCAGCCGCGATCGAGCTAGTCGGCAGCCATTCTCGACTGTGAGCCATGGCCTTGAAGTAGACGTATAATAGCGAGTGCCACATGCCTGGACGTTCGCCCAATGGCGAGATTTACTGACGAACGAGGATGAAGTCAGGCATAGAAATGAAGCCAGGCAGAGAAATGAAATATCGGTTGTTGTGGATTGTTTTACGCTGCTCTCCTCTCCTCCTCTTGCAGCATGACCCAGTCCTGCGATCTGCAAAATGCTTCTGTCAATGAAACGATTCCTAACGATTCCGAAAGGCCAACCGGAATGGCACCGTTTATATAAACTTGCGCTCTCTCCAACCCGTCCAAGTATCCTGGTTGAGTTGTCCTAGAATCTAGATCATCGGGCTTTCCTTCAACGAATTATCTGTTTAATCCCAAAGTGAAATACCGCCTCAACTGCTATGTAAAAACGCGGGAACGGGACCTCTCATGGTCTAGCAATACTTAAAACCCGACGCCAATGAACGAAGATGAAAGATGCGCGTTTTGGAGGGTCTGCCCCCGCCTGCTTGAACCCATCCACCCTCCACCTTCGCCTTTCCCTTGTGTGCTTCCCCTTATGAGTCCCCAGGTTAATTCATCGCAGGTTGTCCCAGTAGCCTGTCGACGTAAATCAGTTGGGGGCTCCCTAGTAGGTTGCATTTATGATACATGCTGTCCTTTACGAAGTTTGAAAGCATTCAGCGGTAGTCATCACGAGAGATTTTACAAAATTAACTATGATAATGTTACATTTTTCCTAACAAGACTACTTGCTCCTACTTCGTGTTGCTATCATCGAGAAGGCAACATTCCCAATTCATTGTCCCCTTTGTCAAAGCCCACTTCCTGACTCGAATGCTCGTCATGCCTGCTGGACACTATGGATGGTGGTGCATGTCCTGACGAGAAATTGTAATACTTTCCAAAAAGCACAGATTCAGGTCTTGTTGTAAGGAGCAAAATAACATTACAGACTCCACTGAGTCCGTAAATCGTGGAAACTACTGCTGTAGCAGTTGATGATATCCGGCTGGTACCCCCATTTCGTTCCTGGATGAAGCCTATCCACCTCACGACACTGATAGGCAAAATTGAAACACAATAAACAAGGGGATACCTGAGGATAAAGTTTGAGTTTATGCGAAGGATGAATGGTGGTGTGGCACATACGCAAGCATTATCAATGATCGACGACGGATCCCTCTCTGGGCTGGGTCAGCATTCAAGGATGCTTTCTGGAAGGTAAACTTCCACCAAGAATGATTGTCAATGATGATGTTGCCGCGGCTCCACAGGTAAAGGGGTACATAGATCACAATGGAGAAAGCTAATGTGATCCAGAACCAGAAATACTCCCCCCATATCCGCATTTGCAAATAGTCTTCGCTTATCCAGCACCAGTACTATAGGATGAAAGGCCAGAAAATGAGATACAAGGACTTTTAGTTGACAAGAGTACCTACTGGCGTTGGCGACTCATAATGCTTGCCAGGTCCCCTTTTGACAGTGGTACCAATGACAACCATAAGTAGGATGAACAGCCATCCCAGGGAGACAACAGCCCTGGTGATCCATATTGACTTTATGCCTTTCCCCATCCAAATTCCGAGGAAGGTATAAACAGCAATGGCCTATGAGAGCGGGTGTGAACATGACAATAGGAGCAACATAGAGGGCACTTACAAGAGTAGTCATTGCCACACCCGTCTCTCCTAGCTGCTGGATAATTCCTGGGGGTGCGATTAATTACACTGGGCTCTAGTATTATGAAATCAGACCGACCTTGGGCGTTGCAGAAGTTGCCCGACTCCACTTTCCCATCTTGGATCCATTTTACATCCATCACAGCCCCGATGGCTTGTAGGACATCAGCCGAGAACAGCGAAAACTGTAGTGAATTGATCAATTTATAAAAAGTAAGTGTAGTGAGCAATATTATGCACCATAAGTAGGTCCATTGGTTGGTGGAAGACGCGCCATTTCTCTCGTGGTACGTGGCGGATGCGCCAAACGAGATTTCTCTGTATTAAATGAAGGAATATAAACAAGCGCCCACAGCAAGCACGTTACACTACTCACCAGGATGATGACGAACACGTATGAAACGGCCACTAGTGAAATTAAACCCGCCTCTGCAATGATCTATGTTCCGTGATTCAAGCATCAGTGAAGTGCCATCATGGTCGGCGAAGGCGAAAACACACCGTCAGGCCAATGCTTTCTCCGCGCGTCAAGCAATGAATCGAGTCGTCAGTTTTAGAGCGCTCATATTGGTCAGGTGTGCAGATGATTCCATTGGAAAGACTAGCGTTGGCAGCCATCAAGCGTGGAACGCGGGCGCTTAGTAACTGGTTTTTGTAATGTCGACTTGCGGGGGGAGAAAGAGAAGTATGATAGAATGTGAGGGATTTGAGAGGACTACATATATGTCACCAGCGCTTAGCACCGCCCCCAAGGGGGAAAGCTGAGCTGTCGAAATGCTGTTTGTACAACAAGGTTGACTGACATTCCGTACATACTCGTAATTGTGGAGGAACAGAGGCGGAATTGGAGCTGGATATCGTTGTGTCATACCGCAGAGTAGCACAGCATCCTTGTAAGGGCAATAAATGTCATTTTTTACCGGGAGGAGCAACTGAATGGGAATGAGCATAACGTAGGGCTAAGCATAAAGGACTTGATAATGCCACAGTGACATTGGTTGTCCTTTTTCCTTGTGATCAGCTCGGTCTGGTCGCAATCGAATTGGTGCGGAAACAGCTGTTTTGCTTCACTAATTCCAAGCATTACAGGGTCGTGTTCGTGTTAGGCTTGTCGTTGTGCTTTTATGCCTCGAGGATGCTCATGCCAGTGGGTGGTTGCATGCTAAGTAAAGTGTTGATCGAGATTCCCAAAATCGTCCGAGTCATTCGGGGATCGGGTAAGGCGGTTGTAGGCAACAGGTCGGAATACCTACTCCTCGAGAAAGACTGTCCCCCTCCGCAGCAGATAGCAAAGAGTATAGGAGGCATGCAACTTGCTTTCATTAAGGCGCACTCACCCGCCGCGTGGCTCTGCGACGACCTTCAATGTGCCTGAGCAGGATTTGGGATAGGCACCCAGAAAAAAGAGAAAACAGTCAAGGTAAGCGGGGTGTACGATGGCCACTGCAAGGAGCAGGAAATCTGAAAATCATTGTTATCAAGTTTATGAGCTTTCCGTCCGTCTCAAGATGGCTCGGGTTCAAATTTGTCGTCAGAGCCGAAAATTAAATAATCGGCACACGATCGATGACATCGTCGTCGGTAAGATAATTGATTCCCGAATTGGCAATCGGGCTCGGCACACAGCTTGCAGGCTGCAGCCACCTCCTCGTTCCTGCCAATGCCAACGATCATCGCTTTCAGACCACCGTCAGTTGGATGCTTCGGCGCCATGGCTTCCAGTCTCACCACAATAGCTTCGTGGTCATGTTTTCGACAAGTTTCTAGCACGAATGGATGCTGTTAACAGCCATACTCGGAGTGCAGGGTAATCGACAGCGAACACGCTAGGCTATGTTTATACTAAAGCGCCGGACCCTTGTCCGTTTGCCGATCGAGTAGGCCATCATTAACCGTACCCCTTGGTGATTTCTAGACCTTTGGAATTCGGAAGTGATCTGAGATTCCATAAATACGGTGCGCATTTTTAACCGCTCTCGACTATATCTATCCCAACATCCCTGCCGCTATTCAGTGAGCCTCAGGTCGTGGCCGCGCTGTCGGAGAGGTTTAGGACGCCCTTCAAAAGTACCTCTTTTTGAAAGCCTGACTCCCCCGGGCCCTTCCTATTTCTCTGATCGCCTCCATTCATGGAGTTAACTTCTCTTTCGTCCGCTTTCTTTCTTATTGCCTTGGTTCATGCTCAGTCGACGCTTCCTGCGCCTGGGCAACCCACACACCAGGGAAATGTTGGCGGATTCGAGATCATTGGCAACAGTCTTGTCAGCGCTCAGCAGGTTTGCGATTGTTGTCTCTCTCTCCTCCTATATGCATGCTGATTCCGTTCCGTAGATTTTCCTAGGCACCCCCGACAAGGTCTACTTCATCGATAAAGTCGAAAACAACCCCACTCAAATTGACGGACATCCGGCATGGGCGTCAGGTATGACAGGGCGAAATACGTTGCAACCCTTCGATTCTAACTTGTTCACTTCCAGAGTGGGCTCTTGCCAGTGGGAAGCAACGACCCATGGACGCCATCACCAACACTTTCTGTGCAGTGAGTCCTAAGACGTCCGTGTCTTTCGACTGCTGCTCACTCAGACTAGGGTGGAAATGTGCTTGGTAATGGAACCTGGTTGAATGTGGGTGGTAATCAAGCCGTCTCATACGGTGGGCAGCCCGCTACCAGTCAGACTGGCGGAGGTCCGTACGACGATCCGGATGGAAGGCAATCGTGAGTGCCTCACATTATCTTTAGAATTGCTTCCACACGTGTTCTTAAACCTACTGGTCATAGGATGCGGTATGTATCAAAAACGTGTTCAGTCGGTTCGATGAACACGGAGGATTGATTTTTTTCGCAGATTGTTAACACCTTGCGATGATGGGTCCTGCGACTGGGTTTTGTCGCCGGACCAATCACAGCAACGATGGTACCCTACAGTGTGGGTTGTTCTCTGGACTTGGATTATATGGCTTATAAATCTCACATATTTTTAGTGAAACGCTTGTGGATGGAACTGCTATAATTGTATGAGATATCTCATCTTTGTCTATGCTTTATACTTAAACCTCCATTCATTTACCAGCTAGGAGGATGCCAAAATGGAGGCTACGTGAATGATGCGAGTCAAGACAATCCGACATACGAATTCTTTCCTGCAAAGGGACCCTCGATACCCTCTCCAATTCTTCAAAAGACGCTTCCTGTCAATCTCTTCCCGCTCGTTTGGCTTCTCCCCTCTGGAAAATTACTGATTCAATCCGGCTGGGCTACCTCGGTGCTCGATATTAACTCGAATGTCGAGACGCCACTAGATAACATTCCTGATGCCGTACGAGTGTATCCTGCAAGTGCAGGGACGATCATGCTCCCGCTCACCCCTGCGAACAATTACACCGCGACCGTTCTCTTTTGTGGGGGATCAAATGTGCAGACAAATCAGTACGCTATCCTTGACGTTAATTTCGTTACCCATTTTTCTAATTACGACGTTGTTTTATCAGATGGACATCGCCGAACTTCATTATACCGACCTACCCAGCCTCGCCCTCCTGCGTCAAACTCACCCCGGACGTCTCGGGCTCATACGTAGAGGATGATGCCTTGCCTGAAGCACGCACGATGGCGAACTTTATCGCTCTTCCCGATGGGACAGTTCTCAACCTGAACGGCGGTAAACTCGGTACTGAGAACATTTACGCCCCCCCTCCTTACTTTATTTTAATCGTCCTTTACTTTTAGGTACTGCCGGGTACGGAAACGACACGTGGGCGATTGGCCATTCATATGGAGACGGTCCAGTATTACGGCCTGCTATCTACAACCCAAATGCTGCGCAAGGTGGCAGATGGTCTACGGATGGGTTGCAGTCCAGTACGGTGCCTCGAATGTATCACTCTTCGGCCACATTGCTTCCTGACGGTAAGTGAATAGAACCTTCTAATGATGCACCTTTAAATCTGACTTGTACTTGTCACTTTGTCCCTGTATAGGATCGGTCTTTGTTTCTGGATCGAACCCTAATCCTGACTACACTGTTGGACCAGACGTAACATATCCTACCGAGTACCGAACGGAACTATTCTATCCGTCTTATTTCAACCAAAGGCGTCCCCAGCCGGCAGGCATCCTTGCCCAGTTCTCTTACGGCGGACCTTCGTTTGATATTTCTCTCGGCGCAGACGACCTCTTTGGTGCCTGTACAAAATGTCAAATCGGCCAAAGTGGTAATCATCCGACCTGGATTTTCGACGCATGCGATGGTCGGTTTTGGTTCTCCTGCTTTCTGTTGGAATTATATTGACATGCGGGTTTCATTATAGAACATGGGACAGCGCTATGTCGAACTGGCATCGTCGTACACCGCGTACGAGGCGAATCAGACCGCCACCCTGCACGTCGCTCAGCTCCCTCCGAACCCTGCCATCATCGTCCCAGGACCCGCTTACGTTTTCGTCGTCGTTAACGGCGTTCCATCCATTGGAGTCCAGGTGATGCTTGGGTCTGGCCAGATCGGAACCCAGCCTGTCCTGCCGCCTGCTGATCTTCCGGCCTCCACTATTGTTCAAGAAACGACGCCAACCACCAACCTGAAAAGTTCTGAGCTTTCGTACCGTCCTAATTTCAGGTGGATGTTCGCAGGCTGCGCTCTGGTCGCTTCCGTGGCCCTTTTGCTTTAGATGTGATAAAGACACTTATGACTGATGATCATTGACTATTACGCATTTTTGGCACTTAGATTCTCGTTAATGTGCACATGGACCTATCCTTCACCTTCATTGGAACATCTTACTTTTTGTAACACTTTTAGCTTTTCCACCATTAGTGTTCCGGACTTTTTTGCGGCTGCATTTAGAGTCATCTCTGGATACATCATTTACCCCAAACCCTCACGATTGCATTTTCATTGCATGACTTTTACGTGGACACTTTACTAGTGGCTTGCTGATCACGTCTTTGGACTATTCTTGACCGCTTACTTACTGTACATAGTTCTCTTGTACTGACAACGTTTGTACTCGTATTTTAATCTTATAATTCTGTTGGCCTTAAGATGTCTCTTTGCGTCTTGAGAATGTTTACTCCGAGTCTCGATGTCGAGAGCCTAGAAATGAACACTTGTTCTCAGCGAAACTGCTTCGATAGACTTTCGTGAGCATCTATTTTTTTAAAGTCCAGGGACGCGTTGTTTTCGAAGATGAGAATATTTTTACCTGGGAGCGCGTGCTGTGGTATGAGGAAAAATGCGCGATTTCCGATCGTGAGTTGATACAAAGTTGATAAATTAAGAGAGCTTCTAGATAAGAAGAATATCTCACAAACATATCTGATCGAAGAGACCAATGCTATGGGTCAACACTAACAATTCTGATCTTCACTGTACATCGATTTCGAGCGTCCTCCATGCTCAAGCGTTCAAAGTGAAGCTCGTTGACGAACATGGTAGACTTGGCTGACCCGATTTGGAAATATTGCTCCTAACTGTCAAGTCTGAACGCACGTTCGGACGGCGGAAGCAATTTAGCATCTTTCTATTGCTTTCCACATACCCTCGCCGACAATCCTGCGTTTTGTGGGCTCAAACCACCAATATCATGCAGCCGCCCGCGTTTACAAGAGGTTTCAGTAGCGCCCAGGCGCCAGATACACCGACAGAGTCCAGGACACCGATTATCTCACCCGTTCCACGACCGCCTAAAGCAATGCATGTTAAACGTGTAACGTTGACTTCAAAGAAGAATTGGTGGATGGGTGCGCCTTATTATACCTTTTGGCCTTCCGATCTTTCTTTCTAACGCCTGATGCTTCACTTTTCATAGTGGAGATGGACGAGGAAGAGGAAACGCAGCCTCAACATTCTCTGAATTCATTTTCGTCAGTCAGAGGAGACTGCTGTCGAGCCTCCGCCAGTGTACAACCAGTATAACCACGGTGTTGAAGAAAACCATCATCATCATCATCATCATCATAGCATTGACCACAAACTAAATGATTCGCCGCCGCCTTCACCAATCTACAACCCTCCGCGGCATCCAACATCCATCTTCTCGTTCCCGACGCCGACTGCCTACTCCGCTCCTCCCAATCCAACAGCCAGTCTTCAGCCAGTTTGCGCACGGCTCTGCTTCGGAGCTGTTTAGATGCGTGGTCAAGAAGCCTGATGTCGTCCAGCTCGAGATTAACGGTGAGATGCAGTCCAATGCCTCTGATGTCACTGTCCAATTCCTCGCGGAGCTGCGTGTATACACGACGCTGGCGCGCCACAGGAATATCTGCGCCTTCCTTGGGTCTCTGGAGAACGTGGGCATGGTCCTGGCGTACATCGATGGCCGGACGCTGTACGATGTGATCATCGAACGGCCGAATGTTGACGACGAAGCAGAAAATCGATTACCATAACCAACTGCTCGATGGTCTCAGCCATCTGCATTCATACAGATTAAGCCACGGTGACGTGTCTCTTCTCAATATCCAGGTCACGAAGCGGACGAACACGATCAAGCTTCTTGATTTTGGTCGCTCTGTATCAGCCGACTCTGTGTTCAAGTCGCCTGACGATGAACCTGAGGACCCATTCCCTTATATCGCCGCCCGCAAGCAGATTGGTGTCGACGCCCAGACCACCCATGGTCAAGTTCGAGCAGATACATCCTGGGACGCGGCCGTTCTCGGCACCGGAGGTCCTCCGCGGGGAGTGCCAGGACCCACTGCTGGCTGACGCGTATAGCTTCGGCATGATCATGGTGTGTCTTGATCCGTTGCGAGTCCGTCGACGTGAAGCCTTGGGATCAACGCAAGGACAAGCTCCCGGCTGACCTGTATGACTGGGTGCGAGCTTTTCAAGGAGCGAGCGAAAGGAGTACCTGCGCAAGTGGGACTGTGGGCGGAGACGACTGAGCAAAGTCGATATGATAGTAGAGGAGGTGGGACCGTAGGCTGCTCTTTTCCTGGAGAGCTGTGATATAAAACTCGCTTGGCTCGCGGAACTGCGCTTCTTCAGAACGACGCACTTTCCAGCCAATGACATGCATTCCGACACGACGATTACGCCTTTTGACGACATCAGGAGACACCTGGGATTAGTTGTAACCTCCCTAACGCTCCTCATTCACCCCCACTCGATGTATATCCTTTCAACTCGTCGACGTCCGGTCCACGGACATATTAACGACTGCGATATCGTGAAGATTAACGCCCCCAAAATCCGGCGGATGGCTTCTGCCCCTTAATATCTGGCAACATTAATATTGTGCTTAATGGGATGACGTAGGAAGTGGGGGGATTCCGACACCGCATCCCGTTCGCGAGCACCCAGCACCTTAAAATACTAATGAGCACTGTAACAAATAATTTCTGCCTTTCACAGGCTTGGAATATCTTTTTATACCCCCTTTTTTCGCGCATGTATGTAGTTTTCTACGATTTTTGATTGTTGGACCGATGCTGGCTGCTGGATGATCGGGGTCCGACTATGAGACATATTTAACACCCCTTTCGACACCGACCACAAAAACCTCCTTTCTTCTTGACTTCGATGACCAATTATAACCCGCAGCATACATGCGCCTGGGTATTGGTGACGGACTCTTAAAGCTCACTAGAGGAACTAACTGGTGTTGAACTGGTGCATGAAAATCTCAGGCTACAGCAACCTCCTTTTCCCTAGCCAAGTTCTCGGTTTAATTTCTGGCCTCGAGGCTGCACTTTCCAAGCACTTTCTAAATCCTGCAAGCGACCGGATTGCAGTGGGCCGGCGTTGATGGACAATGAGCCGGCCGCGTAACGCCAAGCCAAACAGTTCATGTTGATGGCCTCCTCACTGTGAGCGCCATTGTCGACGATTGGAACGAATTAACAATGAAATGACAGAGGGAGCGGACCATGAGAGTGTTGAGGGTCTGTGCGGTGTTTGTTTGTTCACAACGTGGACCCATAAGTAAACTGTGAAAGAAAAACCAACCACATGTTAATCTCTTTTTGGAACCCCATTATCAAAGCTAACCTGCAGGATGAGCGTCGCCTCCTCGGTCCTTTCAACCCGTTCCTCAGGTTGGCGAATTAATGTGCGCCTCGCCTCGCTTATGGACAGCATATTCGCCATCGCCTTCGGTCTTGGCCTGCGTTTCGTTGTCGACTTTGTGAGCCGTCATGACTTCAAGCTTACAGGGACGCTCGTGGGCTTGTGGGAGGGCGTTATCTTGCTGCATTTCCTCAAGAAGATGCCCAAGTCCTCCGACCCTTACATAGCCTATGGAGTCCGGCTCTTCATCGACTTTTCTGTTCACCGAGAGCGTCGGGAGGCTTGTCCTGGTCTTGATCTGGACTGCCCTCGGGATGGTGCTCGCAGACATCACTCCAGCCTATTTGGGACGACGTCGGACTCAACAGGACCTGGAGACGCTTCCGCCGCGATCTCTATACCATTTCACGAATGATACCCACAGTTGCTTTCTTCCCCCCACCCCGCACCGTCCGCTTTTCACCATCACGAGAGCCTTCCACCATCATAGCCCCCGACGAGCCCAGCGTCGTTTCGCCACCTTCCGCCATCACTTCCGAGCAGACGCCCGTCACCAGCGTCGATCCACCACCGACTTCAACTGCAAGAACAGGTCCCAGACGCCCTGTTCCGGGTTATTTCCCTGCAGAGTTCTCGGATACGGAGACAGACCTTGGATCAGTTCGGGGAGGGACACCAGGAAGGACAAGTCGCAGGCTCTCGGTATACCCACAAAGACGAGATTCAAACGACACCGTGTCGGAGGGGTCATCACTCAGCAAGGACGACGACGCCGACGACGGCAACCTCTCATCCACAGCCTCGGACTCCACAGAGAAGGGCGAACCATCCCTCCCCGAAGACCTCACACAGATACCCGAGATGTACACCGAGGACGACATTCTCGTGGATGTGGATGCAGAAGCAGAAGTGGTCGCGGCGCCTACCAAACCAGAAGAGGGCGAGCTCACGCCCAAGCAGAGGCAGCCCATCTACATGCCGCCCTACGCCGTCCGATTCCGCCGCGCGGTGGCCGCTCAACCGCGACGTCGACGATCCCTTGCCAGTAAGACCGGTTTCAGAGTTTCTTCCGCAGATCCCTGATTTCTTGGAGGAGCCCGGCTCAGGAGGACTGGGAAAAGATTAGGCCAGAAGACTACACAGGACGAGAAGCCGCCCACTCCGCCTGCGAAGGATGGCCCATCGTCGTTCGGTGTTCCAATTGTCTCTGCCCCCGTCCCGCCTCCAGCCAAGAAAGCCGGAACGCCACCCCAGGATGATAACATGGAAGGTTGGGATACCATGGACTCTCAGTTTATCACGCGTTCTGATGGAAATGCCGATATGGATGCTGCTGCGACTGATGATACACAACGGCAATCACAACCTCCACCCTACGAAAACAACTACGACTGACATATACGACGATCCTCCTCCGAGGGAAGAATACGATCCCACCTCCCTACGAAACTAATCTCCTAAATACCGACACTAACCTCATCGATATCGACGCTGGCGTCCCTCCTGCAACCGCACCTTCGACCTCTACCGGCAATGGATTCTCAAGTGTTCCCCCAATATCTTCGCAATTCAACTTTTCTTCGAATAATCCGTGGGCGCCCAAACCGTCTGACGCTGAGGCCCTTGAGGCGAAGAAGGACAAAGAGGCGGAAGAAGCTGCTGCTCGTCAGGTGGAGGAAGATAAGCAGAGGGAGGACGAAGAGAGGCGGAAGAAGGAGGAGCAGGAACAGGCGGAAAGGGAGGCAGAGGAACAAAGGTTGAAAGAGGAGGAAGCAAAGAGGATAGAGGCGGAAGAGAAAGAGAAAGAGAGGCTGAGACTAGAGAACGAAAGAAAGGTGAAAGAGAAGGAGGAGAGGCGGCAGAAAGAGATCGACGATGAGAATGCTAGGCAGAAGAAACGCGAGGAGGAGGCAGCCGCAGAGGCGAAGCGAATGCGGGAGGAGGCGGAAAGGAAGAGAGAGGAGGAAGCGGCGCAAAGAAAGAAGGAGGCCGAAGACGCGAAAGCTCGTCGAGCCGAAGAGAGGAAGGAAGAGAAAGCGAAGAAAGAGGCGGCGGCTGCAGAGACGAAGCGACTGAAGGAAGAAGAGGAGAAGAAGAAACAGGAGGAAGCGGCTCAGCGAAAGAAGGATGCCGAGGAGGCGCGGGCTCGTCGTGAAGAGGCGGAGAGGAAGAAACAGGAGGAGGAAAAAGCCAAGCAGTTGGAAGAAGAGGAGAAGAGAAAGGCGGAGGTGGCGAAGACGGAGGCGGCGGAGCAGGCGAAGAGGTTGGAGGAGGAGGAGACGAAACGAAAAGAGGAAGAAGCGAAGCTGAAGGAGGCTGAAGAGGCGAAAAGGATCGAGGAAGAGGAGGCGAACCGGGTGGAAGCGGAGAGACTCAAAGAGGAGGAGAGGAGGAAGGAGGAGACGCAAAAACAACAGCAGCAAGAGGAAGAGGACCGCAGGCAAAAGGAGGCCGCGGAGGCCGAAGCGCGACGACAGGAAGAGGAGAAGCAGAAGGAAGACGAAGATAGTAAGAAACTCCAGGATGAGACGGTCGCCAAAGTCGATGTGGCAGAAGCACCAGAGGAAACGCCACAAGTGCAGGTTGCTGATGACAATGTGGCAGAAGTGCCAGAGGAAACACCTCAAGTACCAGAGCCGGCAGTGAACCCATCGCTAGAAAAGCCACTACCTGACCACCCGCCTCCTGAACCCACAGACGACCCTGTTCCGGATCCCGTGCCAGATGATGTCGAGGAGGAATCTGTCGTCAGCACAGCCAGCGAATCTACTCCCGAAGATGTCAAGGATCGATTAGGACGGGCGTTAACTCTCAGAGCCCAGATGGTCGAAATAGAGTCCCGGATCAATGACCTCGGAGGTCCTGGTGGGTCGAGCGCAGAGTTGAAGGCGCTAGAGAAGAGCTTGAGGAAGATGCAAAGACAGGCCGAACGAAGATACGCTGCGGGTATGTCTTGCCCTATTTCCTTCCTTTCATGTGTTTAATTGTCTCCAAGGAATTGCCCTTGCCGTACATCGAGATAGCAATTTCGATGACAAAGATGATGAAATTTCACTGGAAAACATGCACCCATTGAAAGCTGCACAGAAAGTAGACGAAAAAATTGAAGAACTTCTATCGCCTTCTGCAAGATCATTGCACCTTACGTTTACCATTACGAGAAAGGCTGCGGACGCGAGAAAGCAGAAGACAGCTATCATTCTGCGATTAGACTCGTAAGCCACCTATTATCTGTTCAGTCTCCTTTTTTTTCACCCCGGCATCAGTTATAACCTCACAAAATTCGTGACTGAGACTGCCAGTAACAAGAAGATCTCGACGATAGACATACCAGAAGAACGTTTCGCGGAGTGGCTCAATGGATATCGTGTATTATCAACAAAGCAAGAACAGGAGGAGGAGGATCCTTGGCTGAATCGGTAAACGAACGTTGGCTGTCTTGAGCTTTAGCCCCTCGATCACTTTCCCATCTGCCAAGTTCTGTAGATGAGAACATTTGACATAAGCTCGGATCACAAGCCGCGCAGCCGCGCTCCACAATCCTTTTCACGCGCCCCACTTCCAATATGCAGAAGCCGTACTGCCGAGCCCTACAACTATGCCGAGCTGCACCTGACATCCCCCCATCTTCTAGCACATTCGTGTTCTTTCTCACCTACACCTACACCTACACCACATTTTCAGATACGTTCATTATCGCCAACCGCCGTTCATTATTACCAACTGTTCAGTCTGTTCTTTGACCAATTCGAGTGCCGAGAGCGTTTTCTCTTCGTGAGAGGTGGCTCAAAAAAGTTTCATTGTTTCGGTTTCCGTGCTTTTTTTTATCGAAAGTTGGGACGTTCTGCCAGCGCGCTTAAAGCATTACCATACTGCAAGGTTATGACATCACTGCTAGCGCTCTTTCAAGAGTATTTTATTTATTCCATCAAGTTTCAAGCGTTGTGCTGGGTTGGCGCTCAACGTCGATTATCTGAGTCAGATAAGATTGCCCTCACATTGCCATGCCGCCCCGCTCTCTGCAGCGAATGGCTGGCCTTTTAATTTAGAGTTTTAGACTCATCAGTCTTGGGTAAAGAGTCCTCACTGATGAATACAACTTTGGGTCTGCATTTACGAGACGTTCGTCCAACTGACTCCAACAGAGCGCGGCGCAGCCGCAAACACTTGTAGTACATAATGCTATTCTCTTTCTGAACAGTATATTCAACGAGCTTTACTGAAACCACCAGTTGAGATACTTTCTGGCAATGACCCAAGACAGTCATTGGCTTCTGACTTGTCTGAAGTGAGGGTGATGACAACCTCTCCTCCAAGTCGGAAGGTGTCATAGAAATCTAAATGGCAGCGAGACGCAGAAGGCACGCCGTTGACGGTAACACTTTTCACGTATGCAGCAGTACCACTCGGAATCTTCTTTTGAACCGACTTGGGATCGAAATTGACAGTTGTAACAGTCGTGCTGACATTCAGGAATGAATTGTGAATCGTGTACTTAGGCGTGAATGGTGATACGACGAGAAGTTGTGTCGTCGAAGGAACTAGACAACGATGAGAAAATCAATATGATTTTGTAGAGGAACAACCTACCGGGGTACAATCCCAGGAGATGGAACGAGAGGAAGGTCGCCATTGCTGCTTGGTCATCATTTCCAGGCAAACCAGCAGGGGCTGCAAAGGGTCAGTATAATGGTGACGGTGACGTCTGCGAAACAAAATAGGCGTACTGATGTCGAAGTTCTCAAAGACAGCTTTTCGGACACTATCTACAGATTTTGCAGGTTGGTTTGCATAATGGTAACCGATAGGAGTCTGCAATGTGTAGTCCTTAGTTTGATGTTGTACCTAGCACCTAGAAACGACTGACCTGGAAGGATGGCTCGTTTCCAGCCGCGTAATAGCCAGCCTGCAGGATGGATAACATCAACATGAAGATATGAAGGGAGTAGTCGATTGCGCGGCATACACTGAAGAAATGATCCAGCCGTTTGACAAATGTATCCTGGAAAAGCAAAACCATAAGTCTTCAAACCATTGAGTCTGAGAATGCTTCCCACATTTCCGCCCATGAGTTCGATGAGGTGGGCTGTGTCGTGAGGTGCATACCTACGCAGGCAAATTTGTTTAAAAAGCCGACAAATAAGCTCGCTGCATAGCACGAACCAGCTATATTCCCAAGAGGACGACTCGTAGAAACCGTTTATGTTGTTGCCCTGGAGAGAGCAGGATCGAGTGTCGTTCTTGTCTTTTGGCGAACAGTTAATGGGATCTTGGAAGGAAAAAGTGCCATTGGAGAAGCGCTTTTGAGAGAAGCCTGCGGGAAATAGAGTTGTGAATATGATGATGAAGATTATATACTCTTTCTCACCTTTGAACCCATCACTGACAATGTCAGGATTCCAAACATTGCGGTAGGACTTGCGAGTTGTTTTGGCATTGGTTGATAGGATATATGGAAAGTGAACACACATACCAATGAGCGTTGGGTGTACTTCGCGACATCGTCAGTTTTGCCCAAAAGTTGAGCCACTTGTCGGATCCCAAAGTCTTCGAATGCATACTAAAAATACGGGTACTACGTTTACAGATTGTCCAGTTAGAAAATATCGACGAACCTCTAGTGTACGACTGCCTTCTCGAGTTTGTCTGCCTGTGCTAGATACATCGAGGACGGCAAAAGGTACAAAACCAAACTGACTAAAAACACAAGAGAGTTTAGTGTATGGCAATTTATACGCCCAGGTACTCACTTGTAGACATTCGCTTGGCGACCTTGAATATTCCATTCGGGCGGGTTGACTTCCGCGTCTGTAACCAAAGCAGCATAAAGTTCGTTCAAGTCGATTCCAAGGCGCGACGCCTCGTTATGATAGTTCACGGCGAAATGGGACACGATATTATCAGCACTAGAACCTGCGCGACCATTTTTTTCAGTTAAGAGTATTCAATCAGGAGATTTCGTACCTCCTTGTGTCCAGCCAGGTAAATTGTTAGCACGGCATTCTGGCATCCATCCGTTCTTTCTCCAGCCGTCGATGTAATTGTCGACGATTTGAGCAAATTCAACAGGCGAATGCAATGCCATTAGAGGATAAAAGGTACGGAACTATGTTGGAAAGGTAAGTAAATCCTTTCAAAATGAATAAATGGCACGCACAGTATCCCAACTGTCGATGAATGTTAGCAATTAAGAAAAAAAGACATTGAAAGTTAGTCCACTAACCTGCAATATAGAGAATCGAAATAGAATGAGGTTGTATTCGCGAACACTCCTTGAGTCTCTCCCGTGGCATTATTCTGTTTTCGCGATTAGCATGACGATCATTAACTAAAACCGACAAATGTGACTCACTGGAGTGAGAGAGGCGCGATACAATGATGAGTACAGCATTTCTGTGACATTCGCAGGCGTATTTGGCACATCGATCTCGATTTTGGACAACTTTTCTTGCCATAGCGCTTTTGCTTGGGCCTGGATCTCTTCGAAAGTTGACGATCCGACTTCGGATTCGGCGTTCGCGCAGGCCTGATCTTCAGAGCGGAAAGACACTCCAACGCGAATGTTGACGGTCTCAGGTTTGTTGTCGAAGGAGAAGAGGGCACCGGATTCGTAAACACCGCCAATTAAGTTGACGGAAAGGTTCAGATGGGTTTGCCCCAGCCCTTTGGCATCTAGTCCAACGCTGACGTAGGTGAGATTTATAAAAGTGCTTGGGAATTTCGCATACTGACCTGTCACCAGTCCAAACACCATATTCACTGAGTTTCTGGTTTCCTCCGTCAAGCAGGTCATAGCAAGCAAAAGCTTTATAGTTAAACCTTCCAGGTCCAAAACTAGAATAATTCCATGGAATAAATACGACACATTTTTTTAAATATTGCGAGAATTCAAATTACCTTGAACCCCAACTCCCACCAATAGTAACTCTGCCTTTATCCTGGTCAATTGTGAGCTGACCACCAGCGAAGGATGCCGGCAAATCATTCGCAAGATCTAAGACGAAATAGGGTTTTGAGCCTGATGGGAATGTAAACCGTTCGAGACCAGCACGACGAGTCGCAGTGGCTTCCATCTTTATATTGTTGTTGAGGGTCAGGGCAAAGTAGCCTGGAGATGCATCTAGCAAAGAAGTTTATATTCGATTGAATAAACAGAACAATCAGAACACCGGACACGAACCATCGGTGTTATTCTTGCGAAGCCGTTGACGGGCTGCCAGTTTCGTGGTGCATGTGTTGAACCCTCCTGGACATAGTAGAGGCATGATCTCGAAGTTACCATACGTTCCTGTGGATAGGATAGGATATTAGCAAGGAGGGTAAGGTTATGAATTTGCGACATTTACCCAAAGAAGAACCAGTTCCACTGTCATGCAATGGACTGAGACCGCGAACAAATTGTGTTGGATCAGTGACATAACCTGATCATGATCAGAAGGGTTAATGTAGTTTCGCTGTGAAAAAATCTATTTACCTACCAGCCGGTGCATATCCAGTCATGTCTGTAGAGAATTTTGCCTTTGGTCACATTAGATGAATAGGCTGACTGGTGTTAAAAAGTGGCAAAAGGTCATACCATGCCAAAAGGAATCGAAGCTCCAGGGCTAAACGTGATTCAGACTTGTATCAACCTCTAGTATAATGTGAAGTAAATCGGATGTACCAGACATCGCCGAAGTTGTCTGGGTCCACCATCAATTGTGAGCCTTTCGACAGACGAAGGGAACTCACCTGTGCCAATATATGGATTCACGAAAGCGGTATAATCTATGCTTGACGACTTCGCGGCATTCGCAATGGCCTGCGAAATACGTTTCTGAACATTTGGAGACGGTTGTCCGTAAACACTAGAGATAAAACAGGAGCTGAGAACAAGAGGCAGCACAAAGGCTTGAACTTTCTGCATTGTTGCTTTAGGGCAATCAGCAGATAATTACAAGATAAAGGAGGGACTGAAGGTCAGTTTTTATGCGTTATTTGGAGGCAGATGTGAAGTAGGAATCTGCCACTCGTGAAAGCCGCGGTGGCGAGAACCAAGATAAAGTGTTGTGACGCATGGAATGTGTTCTGAGGATATCAAGCGGCAGGCCTCGTGTTCCAGCTATCGCGTTGAGGCGAAGTTAGGGTGACGATACACATAAGATAGTAGCAAGTACTGACGTACTATGCTTGAATTGTTTAGCTTCGATGGTACGCTCAATGACAAGGCTACCTAGCATTTTGCTTCGGAGAACCTGATCATTAGTGCTCTGCATATGGTCGCGGAACCCCAGGGCGTCTGTGTGGGAGGGAAACGAAACAGATATGGGCCTCGTACTGCGTCATGCAATGCCTACGTGGCCCGACATGTCTTCTTGAACCCCGGGGAGGTTGGAGTTGAAGAATGAGAAATACGGGGCGCAATGCTATTTCATTGAGCAGGCGGCCCGAAGTGGCAACAGGAAGTCGGTCACTTGCCAGCTTGCAGCCTTAAGATTTGTCAGTAAACGAATCACGATAAGAAACAGATAGTTAGCTCACTTCACGCGTAATTACCAGTTATTCATATTTCTAGATATGCGGCGTAGAATCTTCTTTTGTCGCTATCATCTATCGGTCGTCCGAGGACCAAATTGCGTGGTTCTGTATTGAAAGTGAACTCTGAGATCTGGCATCGGATGCATATAATGATATTCCTGGCAGCTTCGCAGTGACCAGTAAAAGCAGAGGTAAGAGCCACAAATGTGTGGTCATCCAGAAAGAACCAGAAGAGCTCAGCACCAATACTCCGACTTTCTATATCAGTGGGGGTTGTATCATAGATAGAGAAGAAAGGAAGTATCAAACGAACCCCATTGAGGTTGAGAGCAATGTGGGGGCGTGAGAATTTATTCACATCTGCAGCACAGCGGCAAAATGGATCACTGTCGTGTTGTAAGTAGGAGTGCCGGACAAAAGATCTATGATCTGTGTCCTCCTTTATAGGAATTTGTCAATGTCAGACTGTAATCAACATTAAGGCTTCTAAAAACCTACCTCGTCAGAGTGGGCAGCTTGAAAGTCTGGGCCTTGCAAATCAATCGGTCTGTCTCTTCCTTTCAGCTCCCCTCAGTGGCAGTCAATCTTCACTGTCCTTCAGGCACCTGGCCCTCAGCCATCGTACGTGGCTTGATCGCGTCAGCCATCCTAGATTACCGTAGATCCGACCACAAACTGCCAAAAATCGCGAAAGAAGCCTCAATTAGCGCACCCGCGGATCATAAAATCCAAATTGATTAGTAGCGTCTTCAATACATCAAATTCACGAATTGTAAGCAATACACTGCAAGCCATTCTTCATTGATCCAATGGCAGCCTTGTGCTGGCTTACCGCAAGGACAATGAAGCAGTGCCAAATTGCGTGCGATCCGACTGGAGGGGATCGACGGAATATGAATGAGCAGTCAAAGCAAAGGTGCTTAAAGGGACGTACCACCACCGATAGCATCCAGCTTCTGTTGGATGTTTGGAGGGACAATACGCTCAGGAAATTGGGCAGCGTAGAACACAAGGCCCACGATGTATGACAGCAATGACGGGAAGACCGGACCTAGAGAGTATAATTAGTCAGGACAAAAATAACGGCAAAAGTTAAGAACGCGTTCGACGCGACGACAAAGTACGTACCGACAAAGTCGAACATCTCTTTCCTCCCGTGTAAGACGGCTAGCGCAACCATAGGCCCAATCCCGGAGAAAGCGAGCGCGAGGAAGAAGCCGATGCGATAAAACTAAGGAACAAACGTGTGAACATCAAGCTCTAGCTGTCGCGCACGTTTCAAGACGTACTCGGTACTTGCGTTGATTGAACCAAGCCATGAAGGGGAAAATGTTCCCCGCCAAACCTGTCGCAAAACATAGGCACAGGAACGCGTGACCTATGCTCGGATGACATTTGAAGCCGTAGTGGACGATGGTACCGACACTGGCACTGATAAGCCTTGAGATTTCCATAGCAGTCAGTTTCGAGTAACGCAACGAAAGATAATAAGCATCACCATCCAATGCCGACGTAATCCACTCTGGCACAAAACTCCATACTTCCATGGTGTGCACAGCCAGACATTGTATGCCAGATGGCGCTACTTAACAAGCAAAGTAGGGCAAACGCAGTAAAAAGCAGTTCGGGGATATCGAAAGACTGATCGTTCGAAAAAAACGGGATGAGGTTGATTCCCCAGAGCAAGAAGGGAATCAAGTGAGTATGAATATTTACTGTGAGAGCACCGAAAATCCGGTCAGCAAAAACATAAGAAAGGGACATTTGGTACTGACAAGTTTCATTATGGAACGAAAATAATGACAAAACGAGAAGAGGCCATCTTTCTAAGGGTATAAAGCTGGGTATTCGTCAAGACCGTGTTACTGTCGAATTGGTGAAATATGTCTCACCGATATCCGTGGGTAACAAAGGGATTATTGCGCCATTGGAGGGGCAAGTCGGTATACTTGATAAGGTGAACACCCTCGAGAGACCTCTTGACGGCGTTCGCTATCTCATAGGCAGCTCGTTCTAATAGGTTTTCTCCTTCGGTTATAACATCCGGTGTTGAATGCAATATGTCTTTGACGACATCGGAAGTTAATAGAGATTCTAGAAGGTCCGCAAGAACAGCGTTCGGGGCAAAGGGCGAAACGGGAATCCCTGAAGGAATTTCCATGCTTGACAGATGGGAATGCAGGTTCTGAAGGACGGTCGGAAAGTATGGGAATGTAACTGAAAGGTTGATTAAATTCTATTTCGTGAAAGCGAGAGCGAACGTCCTCGAGTTTGAGGCGCATATCGGAAAGGTGGGATCGTACGTCGTCCATGTCAGGGAGGCTGGGCATGTGCGAACGCATCTCTGCCATGTCAGGTAGCTGAAGGCATGTCAGGAAAACGTGAGCGCATTTCGGTCATATCAGGAAGATGGGGCATGTCTGGTAAATGTGAGCGCATCTCTGTGAAGCTGGGAACGTCCGGGACATCTGGAAGATGTGACTTGACAAAAGACTCCATTGACGAGAGGTCTGCAAAGGGAAGCTCTGGCAAATGAGAACATACATCCGTGCGGATGCCTTCCAGCATTTCCAGAGCGGTGCGTGCCCACTGGGTTGCCTCTTCGATAGAGAGCTCTCCTTGCGACTTCCATGCCTCGAGATTGGGCGATTCAAATTCTGCTAGACGTTGTTCTAGGTCTGCAAGGTATGAGAGAACCAGGAACCGGAGAGAGGCAAGGGTTTGTGTCGGTGAGGCCGACGAAAGGTCCAACGCCTCAAGAGAATAAGATAACGACTGGCATCGCTTCAAAGACGGTTGCTTTGATGATGGTGCTGATAACCTGCGCCTTGCTCTACGAGCACGGATCTCGGACCTGGGGTCAGCATATGAGGAGGTTCGCCCGGTAGCGATGAGGTTTCTTGCCGCCGTTGTCGTCATCGTCGTCGCCGTCGTCGTTGAAATGGACGCCATGACATGTAAATAAAGAAGGGGGAAAGGGGAAAGGAAAGGGGCGAAGGGCGAATACCCTTCCAAAGAGTTGGCAAGTCTAAATGGGTGGTGAACGAAAATAATCAGGCGCAAAGAAGAAATTCCGTTGCTGACATAATAAGGGAGGGTTCCTGATCCGACATGCACTGCTCCGATCCACCTGTCAGAATGGCCTTGCTGTGAAACAGGAAGGTTCCCCCGGTTCGAAATTCACCATATAAGGAAGGGACTTCTCTGCATCAGCTTTGTCAGCACCGCTTGGGTCAAGCCCAACCAAATAAAAGGACGACCTGGACATGTCGCAAAGTTTTCTGCAACTTGTTTGCTCAATGTTTGGCTTTAGGTCCTTGTCAAGCCCAGCCAAATAAAAGGTTGACCTGGACCTTTCGCAAAGTTTTCTGCAACTTGTTTATTTGGTTTCAAAGCCCTTGTCCTTGAGTCAAGCTTAACCAAATTCAAGGCCTTTGAGGCTTTCGTTTTGCTTGCCCAACCTCCTTCAGTCACCGTCCTAGGAGCGCGTCTCAAGTCAAATCATAACCGCCAGAGTCATACGTCGTTCTTTTCTGAAATGGTTTATTTTGTTCTTTTCTTACACTCAGCCAACTTTGTTGGATGCTTGTGCCGCACACTGTATTCGGCCGTTTTTCTGTTTCGCCCCCTCCTTGTTGTAGTAGTGACTTGTATGTACAGACTTGAGGTCGCAGCAGGAGACCGTGCGCCTGCTCGACGCGCTCCCGAGCCTTGCCAGAACCCAACACCCTTTCTTTGTGTATTGCTATACGGCTACGGGTAACGGCAGTTCCTTGGGCAGTTCTGTCGCTGTAGGGTACCGTAATTTAATGGCTGTATGGTGTTACGGTACGGTGGACAGCCCTAGTTTAAATTCTTCGCATTTGGAATTAACAGAAAGCTTTACATATAGTAGTAACCCTTCGTCAACGCCGCGAGGAGCCAACCGCAGGTTGGCGACGAGTGGCGTAAAAACAAGTAGTTCTTGCTGATGAACTTTACATGGTATTGTATCTTTTGTTCGTCACCGCAATGTGAACCACCCATAAGGAATGCTGTGAGTATAAATTTAAACATCACTATCAAATTATCATACACAGCAAGGCCACGATGACGAAGTCATCCCTTTATTGTCAACGCTTCAATGAAACCTTGTTCTCCCAAACCTGTCTGTTCTCCGTTTCGCCTGATTCTTGGCTTGCCCGCATTCACCTCCAAGTTCTTTTTTCATCTGCGACAACCGGGCATATGATTTGTGGTCAATTCCGACTTCTGTGATTGATCACTGATCAGTGCCACTTGATTGGCGAAACATGTATAGATGATGGCGTGAGAATCGTGGTCGGTGGTGGGCCGTGGCCGGCGGCTGGTCAGAGAACACGCTTGGAGCTATTTCAAGTTGAAGACATGGCACAAGTCCTCCTTCCCATAAAATATATCCTATCTCTCTTCCCAGATGAACTTTCATTCAGCATCGGAAGAGCTATAGACCAGGCTATGGACACGTCCGCATGAAGGCGGCCATTACTGCCCTTCACCACTAGGGCAAGATCCCCGCATGCCATGGAATCAGCGAGACTGAATAAAAAGAGTCTTCTTGCAAGAAGAGCTGCAGCTGTTCCAATCCTTGACGAAAAAGTGGTATGTACATCTTTGTGTCTGTGCTGAGAACCTGATCTAGCCGACTATGATAAAATAGACGCCCGTCCCTGGTGATTACATCTGTTTGCTCCAAAAACGGATAAGCGACTAAATCCGGCTTGGGCCAAGTCTCAGACTTCAACGTAACTCAAACCATGATGATGACAATGAGAGCGCAAAAAGGGACGCCACTTCCTCCCAATATATACCCGTCTGGTGGGGTTCACGACGCGTACGAACGATGCCTGGAGTTCGAGAAAGCCGTCGACGACATACCCTTAGCAGGACCTTCGAAAGCGGTCGAGAGAAGCAAGGCTACTGGGGTACATGATCAGGGAAGCTCCGACCGACAAAGGTCGCGCCACGATTGCAAAGGAAATTTTAGAATGTAAGGGTGAATTGGAGTCTTCCAGTTTAGCGGATTTTTACATCAACCACATCTTCCTCAATTGTGAGTGCCCCAACTCCCAATTTCCTGCATCTTTATTAATTCAACGGACAGTTCGAGCCGCCAAGGCGTCCATCCACACGTCGTCTCCCACCATTTCGCAACCACTCTTTGACAACGACCAGGATACTTTGAAATGGCTGCTTGAGGATGCGCCGAAAAGTCACTCGTCGACAAAGGCAAAGGTAGATCTCTTCAATTGACCACCATTATCTCGAGCGACTGAAATAACCCTCAATTTAACCTTAGGCGCTCTTTCGCGACGGCTATCGTTGCGCATTGACTGGCCATTATGACCAGGTTTCAGTCGACACCATACCACACGTTTGGACCGAGTTTTTAGTCCACGGAAACCGTGCACCCTGTTCAACTCGCCTGACTTATATCCTGCCGGAGTATAACGATCTGAATTTGATTTTTGACGACGAAGATGACGGCCACAACGTAGGAATGACCTTGATGTCTCTCCGTCAGCGCCTCATGCTTTCTAGATAAGAATCACGAAATGTGGTCTGCAATAGAGCGCTTTGCAGGTGACATGATTACTCGGGATTTTAAGGGCAAGGACGTAAACTGTCTCGATAATGTCTTGACTTTGGAGAGCAACAAGAATAACCTATTTGATGAGCTCAAGATTTGGTTTGAGGAGATTGTACGTCCCATTTCTCTATCTTAGACTCCAATAATTCTTCTAATACCGTATCTAACTAGCGTGGGCCGGACGGCAATATCTACCCACACCAATATCGAATAGGTTCCGCGAACCCCTTCACCCAACTGATGGATGTCTCACCAATCATCAATTTGAACACCCCAGATAAAGACAACCTCCCCCTACCAAATCCCCGATATCTTAGGATACATGCAGCGTGTGCCAGAGTTGCCTATCTTTCGGGTGTTGGGAAATATATCGACGATATTCTTGCGGGTATAGAAAGGCGCCTGGCACCAGCGTTAGATGGGTTCGGCGCAGATGTGTTGAGCCTCGCCTCCTTACTGTCGGATAAAATACATGTTACACCATAATAGCCATTTTTTAGCCACCGAAATGGCAGGTATTGCATTTTACGGTGGCACGAACTACATAGGTTAAAAGACTTCGGGTCTCGCAAGATTAAGCGCCCGAGGCCCTAGACTAGGACACCCACAGTCAATTTGATGGTTTTTGGCCGCGACACCGCGGTGCATGCCTGAAACTCTGCGAAAGCGAGCAGGGCGGTTAATGGCTTTACAACGGATATGTTACCAGCATTGAACAACAGGAATTGGGATAGACGCCATGAATCAGGATTTTCCATAGGAGACTGTGGAAAGGGACTAACGATTTAGGAACAAGGCCGAAACAGAAAGAAAAATACAAAGACGGGCGCCGCCAGTTAAAGACAGCTTGAGTAAGTCCTTGGCTCACATAATTATGATTCCTAGTCAAGGTCCTCCAGTTGTACATCAGAACCACCAGAAACAAGGACGTTGGCCCGTGACTTCTTCTTGCCCTTAGTTGGCTGGACTGGCGTCGGCGCTGCCTGTCTTGCCGATCGTCCAACTCCGACGCTATCCAGCAATCCTAAGAGCCCACATGCAAGTCGGTGTTCCTTCGCATCCCTGACCCAGATTATTAGTTTCACACAAGTCGTTATACAGACGAGGAACAACCTACTTGGTTTGGCAGGTTTCACTGCAGTACTCCACTGCTTGGCACTGGCAGACAAACTTTCCAGTGTTCTCATTCTCACAACCTCTCTTACCACAGACCTTCCTGTCCATGCACTTGATTTGCAAAGACCCAAAACATTGCCATACACTGTGATCCCACAAACTGCTGTCTGAGGGTGCGACTACGCCTGGTGTAGGGGCGGGAGGGGGTAGTCCAGTGGCTTGCTGCTGCTTTATGTCATGTCTGATAAGAGTCCCGAGAATTCGCCATCTCGGAAATTGTGTGCGATAGAGGCGGAGGAGTGCTGGTTTGTCTTCTGAGACAATAGTGTCAATGATGCTTACAAGCCGAGTCAATTGCACTATAGGTCCGCCTTAACTTATGCGGACAGGGGAAAAAAGAGAAAAGCGCACTAGTCATTCCAGGCAGTGAAATCAATAGCTCAATCGTTTCTTCCAATGCGCCAAATAAGTTTTCGTTGGCCCAGATGCGGAGAAGGGGCTCGCATTCTTTGGAGTGTTCAAAGGTTGCATTATGCAAAGTATTCGCCGATGTGCCCACAATGTTTGCAATTACGCGCAACCTCTGTTGTTTCTCGCTCCCTGGATCGAGTGACGCACGCTCTTCGGCATTGGCGGGGACAGGCTTCGCCGACTTCTTCAATAACCTGAACAAGGCATTCCATAAAGGTGTCGCCTTGAGGATAGTTTTCGCAACTTCTGGCTCGCATGCATCGTTTTTGGCAGCAGCGATAATTGTCATGAGAAAGTCGAGTTCATTTCCAGCACTGCGTCCAGTTAGGCGAACCAGATGCTCTGAAAATGATGCTACGAGGGCCTTGGCTTGCTGTTGCTTCGATGACAGCTTTGTGGGGCCAACACCGACAAAAATCTTAGAAACGAGCTGGGCTGTCGAGGATTCTAAACCGTTGCTGCGTACATACGCTATCAGGCGGGGGTGGCTGGGTTCGAGCAGCACAGAAAGCGACGAAGCGGTAAGGGCGGTATCCGCAAGGCGTTGGGCATACTTCCAGTGACGTGCAATGACTTGAATTGTCAGATCTGAGGGTTCGTACAAAACACTGCATTAAACGCCATGAGATACTGGTCACAGATACAGGACAAAATCTTACGATATGAAAGTGGGGTCCGTAATGATGATCCTCATGACCAGTTGTGCGACAACCATGCGCTCAAGTGTATGAGAATCTTCTGGTCTTAAGGTGCCTTCAGGCTCGTTCCAAATCTGTGGATATGATCAAATCGAGGGTATACAAGCAAGAGATAACTACAAACTCGTTCCATCATCTCCGACCAGTTCTTGCGCAGGGCAGCAATAACCTTTTTATCGGTCTTTGTGGGCGGGTATTGAAAGTTCACAGCTGCATTGCATAAAATCTCCAACGGTGCGTAATACGGCGACCGAATCTACAGTATACGTCAAATTTGAAGTCAACAGCAAAGCATTTGACCGACATACCTCATTCCTCACTTTCTCCATAAGGTGGGAGGGCATAGTAGGCAGAACGTGAAAGAACACCACCATCTCGCACACATTCTTGCATAACGCGTTCGCTATTCCTCCAGCTACAAGAGCCTCCCATGCTTTGTTCTCGCCACCGTTTCGCCCTTCCATTGATATCTCCCTCACAGCCTCAAGTGCGGGGTAGATATCTCTTCGATCATCACCCTCCCTTGTTGACCCTTCGGGCGGTAACACGAGTGTACGAGCAACACGACCAGGATTCGAACGTGCAATTTCTTTCCATTCCAAAGTTTGCTCAGGGGTGTGGGTGATGATTTGCGCGTAGTCTGTCATACTGGGCTCTAAAAATCAGTGCGGTGTTGTCGGACAAAGTTTTGTCCTGTCAAATTTTCTTGTCCTGGACGTGTTTAGGTGCTTTTGGCGTCGCTGCTGTATCAAACGCGAATGGTGAGTTGGTAACGAGAGTTGGTGATGAACGCGCTCGATCAAGCGGTGTTTGAATTTATTAATTAGGTTTTTCGCCACCAAAGCCAAACCAGAGCGATGCTTACGACAAGTAAGTAAGTCAAGTAGAGTCGCCGAGAAAGAGAAATCTCAGCCCGGAGCTCAGTAGGTACTGGGCTAATTTATAATCTTAGTCAAGGTCTCCCAGCCGTGTGTCAGAGCCGCCTGAAACAGGGTCTTTGGTCGGTGGCTTCTTCGTTTTCTTGGTTCTCTGAATCGGTGGCGACGATGCTGCCTGTCTCACAGAACCTTCGACTTTGGCGCTTTGCAGTAGTCCCAGGAGCCCACATGCAAGTCGGTGCTCCTTCGCGTCTCTGGTAAAGTTGTCAAATTCACGCAAGAGATTATATGAACGGGGAGAGCTTACTTGGTTTGACAAGTCTCACTGCAGTATTGCGCTACTTCACATATACAAACAGCATCCCCAATTTTGTTATTCTCACAACTTCTTTTGCTGCACACGTTGTTGTCCGTGCACCGGAGTTGCAGAGCCCCAAAGCTCTGCCAAGCGCCGTGATCCCAAAAGTTACTGTCTGGAGGCGGGACGTTGCCGGGAATATTGAAGGGAGGGTGTCCGATGTCTTGTTGCCGTTTAATATCGTGCCTAAGAAGAGTCCCTAGAATTCGCCATCTCGGGAATTGTGTACGGTAAAGGCGAAGAAGTGACGGTGTGCCTTCTGCGACAGTATCATCAATTATACCCGCGAGCCGAGTCAGTTGCACTAAGGGTTGTGTTCAATTAGGCAGAAGAAGTATAATTTGCAACACACTAGTCATTCCTGGCATCGTAACCAAGAGTTCAATCGTTTCCTCCAGTGCGCCAAACAGATTTTCATTGGCCCAGATGCGGGCAAGGTGCTCACATTCTCTAGGGTATTCGAATGTCGCATCATGAAAAATATTCGCCGAGGTGCCCACAACATCCGAGATTATGCGCAGCCTATATTTCTTCTCGACCTCTGGATCAACTGATTCCGCACGGCTATCAGCACTTGCAGTGGCTGGCTTCGCCGATTTTTTCAGTAGCCTGAACATAGCATTCCATAACGGTGTCGCCTTAAGGACAGCTTTCGTAAGTTCTGGCTCTGTTGCATCTTTTTTGGCTGCAGCAATGATGCCCATAAGAAAAACGAGTTGGTCTACACCGTCGCGTCCGGCGGTTAGACGACCCAGGTGTTCCGCAAACGTCGCCAGAAGTGCCTTTACCTGCTGTTGCTTCGAGGATAGCGCCGTGGGACCAACGCCGACGAGAATCTTAGAAACGATTTGGGCCGCCTCCGACTCTAAACCGTTGCTGCGTACATACGCTATCTGACGGGGATGGTTGGGATCAAGCAACACGTAGAGGGTCGACGCTGTAAGGGCTGTATCTGGAGGCCTCCGAGCATATCTCCAGTGCCGTGCAATGATTTGGATTGTCAAATCCGAGGGTCGAAACAAGATACTAAGTTGAACGACATTAAACACCGTTCCACCTGCAAGTTAAATAAATTCTTACTCTATGAAGGTGGGATCTGTTATAATAATTCGCAAGACGAGCTGTGCCACGACCATGCGCTCCAGCGTGTGTGAATCCTCGGGCCTTAAGGCGCCATCGGGCTCGTTCCAGATCTGTGAGTATGTATGAAATCAAGCGCAAAGGCGGACGTTCAAGTTTACGAACTCGTTCCATCATCTCCGACCAGTTTTTGCGAAGGGCAGCAATAACTTCTTGTCTGTCTTCGTAGGCGGGTACTGGAAGTCGACAGCTGCTGTACATAAAACCTCCAGTGGTGCATGATACGGCGATTCACGCTAGTGTATTCGTTAGATATATCATAATGGGATCCAACGAATAAACATCTGACCTACTCACTTCATTTTTCGCCGTCTCCATAAGATGAGTTGGCATAATAGGCAAGACTCGAGGAGGGACCAACTCGCACACATTCTTGCACAACGCGTCAGCTATTCCTGCAGCTACAAGATTCGTCCATGCTCTGTTCTCGCCACGATTTCGGCCTTCCAGTAGAATCTCCTTCAGGGCTTGAAATACGGGGTGAATGTCTTTTTGCTTGTCTCCCTCCTTTGTCGTTTCCTCTGGCCGAAGCAGGAGGGTGCGGACGACGCGATCAGCACTGGAGGACTCGGACGCGATTTCCTTCCATTGCAATGCTTGCTCAAGGAGTATGGGTGCCGATACGGATTCGCGCGTTGTCTGTCATTATGGGCTTCTGAAGATCTCTTGGACGTGGCCGAAAATCTTTCTGACAACGAAAGGACGCGTCGTGTCGCGAGCTTTGAAATTACTGTGAGGGTGAAATTTGAAAGGTGAAGGTCGGCGTTTAAAATAAATAATTTGAGTGCTAATTTTAAGTAGGTTCTCTGGCAAACTCATGCACCCCATCACACAATTAATGGCTCAACGTTTACGTCCACAATGGGCGGCGGCTTGCAATTGGGGCATTTGCTCGTTTTCTAATCTTTTTAGTCCCACCCCACTCACGTCATGGTATTACATAGATACAAAGTCAACCACTACTACAAGCCAGCTGCATTGACATGCCGGGCATCTCAGTCGAAACTGCAGCCATGGTACATGTAGTGCTTCCTTGACGTCCCGCGCTGGCGTAGACGGGCCTGTCGATGTATTCGCTTCAAAGAAGAGGAGTTATGCAACAAGAATTC
Organism: Galerina marginata; assembly: GCA_023014335.1. Classification (NCBI taxonomy): domain Eukaryota; kingdom Fungi; phylum Basidiomycota; class Agaricomycetes; order Agaricales; family Galerinaceae; genus Galerina; species Galerina marginata. The sequence goes on along the minus strand of JAECYW010000011.1, from coordinate 1,549,364 downwards.
ACCACAAAAGGCATACCGGCTTGACAGATTAGTACCACTTTAGAAATAATGCCAGCATAAGGAGCAAGAAGACCCCAAGGATGGTCGCCGTAGTCAAAGACCCGGCTTGAACAAGCACCTGTGGCCCTTTCTCCTTTGCCTTGGTTGTCCGGTTCGGGAAGGACGCTGCGTGTCGCGACACTTTCACGTCGTCTAAAAGTGACATGACATTACACGCGTGGCGATGGTCCTTCGCATCTCTGACCAAAGTTGTCAATATGGTGTTTACACAAGTTAGGACGAACGCACTTGGTTTGACAGGTCTTGCTGCAGTACTTTGCGAATTGACACTGGCAGACAAAATTTCCTGTGACCTCGTTCTCACAACCTCTCTTACTGCACAACGTCTCGTCCATGCATCTCGCTTGCAGCGACCCAAAACATTGACAGACACCGTGGTCCCACACGTTACTGTCTGCAGGTGGAACTTCATTACGTTCAGGGACAGAAGGGGGTCCAGCGATTTTCTGCCTTTCAATATCGTGCTTGATGAGCGTCCCAAGAAGTCGCCATCTTGGGAACTGGGTGTGGAGAAAGCGGGAAAGCGAGGGCGGACCCGCTTTGACGGTCGTATCAGTGAGGTTTGCGAGCCAGCCCAGTTGCACTAAACGCGCATTAGTGCATCCAGATAGACGGCAAGTGGCCACACACTTGTCATTCCTGGCATCGTAACTGACAGCTGAATTGTTTCCTCCAGAGCACCGAATAAATTTTCGTTGGCCCAGATGCGTACAAGCGGCTCGCATTCCTTGGGATAATACAACGACGCATGATGCAAAACGCTCGCCGACAAGGTTACTATATTCAAGATGATGAGCAGCCTATGTCTCTTATCTGTCGCTGGATCCTCCTGTGTACCTGGCCCTTGGTCATTAGCGGGTGTAGGCTTCGCAGATTTCTTCAGTAACCTAAACAAGGCATTCCATAGCGGTGTCGCCTTAAAAATGGTTTTTATGATTTCAGGCTCTGTTTTTTTGCCCGCCAAGATGATACCCTTGAGAAAACCGAGCTCGTCGACGGCACTGCTTCCAGACAAGCGAACCAGATGTTCCGCAAACGTGACTATGAGGGCTTTAGTTTGCTCTTGCTTCGATATCGATGCCGTGGACTCAACACCAACGAGAATCCTGGAAATGATTTTGGATTTCGCCAATCCTGAGGCGTCGCCGTGGCTAAGATCGAGCAGTTCATAAAGTGTTGTGGCAGTAAAGGCAGTGTCTGCAGGTCTTTGGGCATACTTCCAGTGCCGTGCGATGATCTGGACTGTCAAATCCGACGGCTTGTACAAAATGCTAAGTAGAGCTTTGTTACATACGGATAAAAATCTAGAACAAAGACTTACGATGAAAAGCTTGGGTCTGTTGAGACGATCCTTGAGACAAGCTGGGCTACAATCATCCGCTCTATTACATGCGAATCCTCGGGCCTCAGAGTGCTCTCGGGTTCGTTCCAGATCTACAGCCATGAATAGGTTAACCATTATAGAATAAGTATACAATGGGCAGATACAAACCCGTTCCATCATCTCTGACCAGTTCTTCCTGAGGGCAGCAATGACCTGCTTGTCTGTCTTTGTCGGCGGATCTCGAAACATTATAGCTGCATGGCATAGAATTTCAAGCGGTGTGCAATACGGCGATCGCGCCTATGTATTGGTATTTGTCAAATTTAAGGTTCGGCAGACAGGTATCTGACAGACTTACCTCATTCTTTAGTTTCTCCAGGAGGTGAGGAGGCATATTGGGCAAGGTACGAATGAACACCACCATCTCGCACACATTCTGGCACAAAGCGTCCGCTAGCCCACCAGATACGAGGTTCTCCCATGCTTTGTTCTCGACGCCTTGCAACCTTTTCTTTGAGATCTCCATCACTGCTGCAAGTGCGGGGTAGATATCTCCTTGGTTATCTCCCTCCCGTGTCGTGACCCCCGGCTGAAGCACAAGCACACGAGCGACGCGACCAGGGTTCGAACGCGCGAGTTCCTTCCATTGAATAGCTTGCTGAGGGGTGTGGGTGATGATTTGCGCGTAGTCTGCCATAATGTGCTCTGGTTACTTTCCAGCAAGTTAATTCAGACAAAGTCACTTCGGTAAAAGATTTGTCCAGCGCGCGTTTTAAGTGTAGATATGTAGTACTGAGGTCGCCAGCGTATCAAGGGTGAGCGTTATGGCGCGGGGAGGGATGTAAGAAGAGAAGTTTTTGAGCAAGCGGCGTTTGAAGTTCTTCGCCGTTTAAATTTCTCGTTTTCTTGGGCCTACTATCTATGTAACCTCGTTTCAACCCCTTCCTTTTCCCAAGGAAACAGATGTGCTCTAAAGCAGTCTAAAGCATCCTTGAGGCCGATTCGACGACTGTGTCCATTCATATCGAATCCGTTCTAAGTAATGTCCCCTTTGAGTTCACAACGGCTTTTAGGCCTGGTGCCATTGAGAGTGAGCGATAGCGAGGCGATACACTAGAAAGGAGGTCAGCCCAGGGAGATAGAAAGACAGGTGGAGGTATGGATTAGGACATTCACTATGGTCTGCCATGAGGAGAACGTGAACGACGAGACTCGGAGGAAAAGTGATGCAAGTCCGACGACGACTTACCTAATAGTCTGGATTGATCCGGTATGCACTGCTGCCTGTCGAACCAAGTCATTTTTACTCTTACATGTACTTGCATCTGCAAAACACCCCATTCCTATGAGGCCTATATAGCACAAATAGGACCGTATTTCAGTAGCAACCCCCCCCACTATGATAGTAACCTGTAGAAAGGATGTTCACTACTGGCGGCAATATAGTTTGATAGTGACGTAGGATGGTAGGACCGTAGTAAGCCGTAGTATGGATAGCTTGATAGCGAATCGCTTCCTGGCATGCCGCTTGGCTCCCGGTTAGCTCAGGCATCATAAATAATCACATTCTCTTGTACTAGTCAGGATATTCACGTTTCACATTTGGGGCAACATTACAGATGTATAATATATTTGCACTAGGCGTCGTTGGGCGCAGTGAGCACATTAAACTACTTAGTATACAGCTTAATTACAGATGGCATGCCTTGCCATTATCCAACATTGACCCCGCGACTTGCGTACGATTAGACTCTTTAAAAAATGACCCAACGAGAAGACAGCATACCGAGTGCTTCGCGCTTAGCGACAACCAATCACCAACATTGAAGAGATTGAAAGGACTTGAAAGACCCGAAGGTGCTTGCAGCTGTATGTGCCTATGATTTAATGTGTGAGTCAGTGAGAGCAGGTTGAGTCAAAAATGAAGAAAACTCACGGAGGAGAATGGAGAGAAAGACAGGGCAGTGGGAAGTGGGGGGAAAAGAGAAGCGACAGGAAATTCGACAAGGTGTGAGGGTTTTTATTCTCACTCGGGCTTGTCAGCGCTCGGTTGTCACATGTGAATGTCGAGAGAAGAATGTACGTTCTATAGAGCACCAGTAGGACGATGGATGCTACATAGGTACTAAATTTTTCGGAATGCTACGATAGGACGAGCATCGCTATCAGTGCTACAGAGTAGAACAAATTCTACGGAGTCCTATGTAGTCCTTTCGGCACTACCCGGGACTACTGAGCCGGAGGCTACTACTGGGCCAGAACGCGTTTGCAGATGTTAGTCACTTTATGTACGGCCTCCGTTGCTCTGTCATTCAGTTAATTCGCTTATAAGGCTGCAGTCATTCGTTTCATTATGCTTTAATAGTCCTCCCTCCCTCCCTCATAAAAATGACAATTTCAACCGTTCCTCACTTGTTCATCGCAGGTTTGGGTAATCTGCCCTATCCAATGACAAGACACAGGTACTTCATCTCGTTATTCGTGTTCTTTCTTTCTGTCTGACAATTTCCCTCAGTCTTGGCCAGTTTGTTATTGACGCGCTAGCTACGCGTCTCGGGATTCAAATGAAGTCTGATCGAGGTGGTTACTCTGGCCATGGCAATGTGCTCATTGGAAACACCTCGGTGAACCTGACGCTCTTTAAGTCCAGTACGGTCGGCCCATTTCATTCCAGATTATTGGTCACTTACATGAATATCTCATCTTAGAATCTCTAATGAACATATCTGGACCTTCGATCGTCAAAGCGTACAGACAAACCGTCAACTCCCCAAGCTCCATGATTATCCTTACCGACTCCCTCTCTCACCGCGTCGACGCCGTTTCCGTCAAGCTTGGTGGCTCTGCTAACGGTCACAATGGCGTCAAAAGCATTATTTCTGCCCTAGGAGGAGAAATGGGCTTCTACCGATTCCGTCTCGGTATTGGACGTGACGAGAGCGATGCCGCTGAATATGTGATGCGTCAGCTCTCCTCGCACTGAGCGTCAATATTGGGACAATAACGGACTTGACCTTATTCTTCGGGAAATTGAAAAGGTTGCCGTGAAAAATGCGGGCTAAAGTTTGAATTCGAATATGGTACGCTTTTTTACTATTCCATGTGACCACTTTGTCAACTAATTCATCCACAGAAGTATTAAACTTTGCATCCGACCTGCCATGCTTTACACACTGACCTCTAGTTGGCTTAAGGTCTCTAACTAAGCATGTCCGTGGTGGACAAAGGCAGTGTCGCCTTGCAGAACTCGGGTCAATTTCATTTCATCCGAACTATGCGAACTACATTGTCAGTGGCCAAGGCTGACACAATTGCAATACACTATCTTAAAATCAACGCTTCTATATCCAAGCCCCGAGCCTTGTATCACTTAGCAAGCTACTGGCCATGGCTACCAAATACATGAACCATTGTTAATGCAAGTGCAATGCCAATTACTAATACAACCACAAATCGTGGAGAAGCATCCAGCACATTAATACAAATACCGATACCCTTTCCTCCTTTCCATGGCTTCCTCAAACGTGATGCCCTCCAACCTGGCAGCCTCTTCGACTCGAAGACGATTCGCACCTTCCAACGCAGCCTTCTCATCCGCATCAAGCTTTTTGTTTTCGCGAATGAGCATCTGGCGAATAACTGTAAAAACAGTAGGTTTGTGAGTAAGACATCGAATGGTACAGGAGACTTTGACGGACGTAAGGAAAGCAAGGTGCTAATCACCAGTGCCCCGAGCGATATGGCCATCGATTGGTGGTACCTAGGTCCCCAAGCGGCTTTCCAGGTGTACGAACCCATACTGAGAAGAGTTATTCAGAGTGGGTTGAAATAATTTGGGTAAAGGACCTACACATTGCCAATGTTTCCGCATCCATTTACAATTCCTATCGCAGCCGCACGTTTTCTAAAACAAACGAAGTTGAACAAATGTCAAGTTCTTGGAAGGATGGAAGCATACGCAGGAGGACGGGGAACAGCATTGGATACCCACACCAATGTCATCGCGAAGCCTGAAATAAGGACGAGTTTTAACCGAAAAAAACAAATTTGATGAATGTATCTCCTCACCGACGTAGCCACAAGCCATAAGGAACAGGGAAACATAACGGGCCGCGATGGACATCGTCGACAGTGCGATGATGAACCCCAAAATCACGCCCCACCACCAAGCAGCGATGTGGAAGAATCTCTCTCCAGTTTTGTCTGCAAGACATGCTCAGCTTGTTGAAGGCGTACATGGAGCAATCTTACCAGCGTGCCACGCGTTCAGGCAGCATATTGTGGAGGCGACGATCCATGGGGGACTGGTCAAATATTCTGAATATTTTTCGTTGATTCAAAGCCCAGTAGACTTACGCAGCGAGAAGGAGAGTGACAGTTGTGCTGAATCCAAGGGTTTGCGTAAGGCTAGTAAGACATTAATTGTCAGTACAGACTGATCACAAACAGAAATGTGGGAGCTGACGTTGGGAAGAATTGCACGAAACTCAAACCAAGGAGTTGAGCGATTGTCATGATGGCGAATATCCCCACTTTTGGGTCTTTGATTGCCATGATGAGGCCTTGGAGTGGCCTATGCGACGGTTCGTCAATAAAGGAGAGTTTCGTCCGAATGCAGGAAGTGGGCTCACGAATCTTCAACGTTGTCCTGATCTGCCTCCCCTGCATCTTCTGAAAGACGAACTTGTGCAAGTCGAGACTCAAATGGAGACATCCATCTTGTGTTGTGAGGCTGCAAGACGCGGTCAGAGAAATGTGTAGAAGAAAAGGTCAAAAACGAACATAATCGGGTAATAACCACCTGCAAATCCCGGTGAGTAAGAAACCCACTTATGGACTCAGGATGAACGGAAAACGTACATGCTGTTAAAACCAACTAATATCGTGATGGCACCCTTTAAATAAGAGGAGGTTTTTTTTAGGTATAACTTCTGCGAGTTGGCTTGAGTTATGGGCTTACTTCGATGAAAAACAGCCTGTAGATAATGAAATCGTCAGAACGGTATGTTATATTTATCATATCTGTGGACGAACCAACGCCACGCTCGTATTCCACGCTTGCCTTCCATATTTGCAAGTATACCAGCAGCCATTAACTAGAAGTCATGGAAACATTAGGTAGGAATCGCAGCTCGTTTACAACTTGCTTACAGTCCCAAATGCGTTGGAAATGAGCAATCCTGCATAGAGAAATGCGGACCGGAAAGCCAATTCCTAGGAAGAAATTAGGTCCGGGAGTGAATGAACAGAACCGTCAAAGCAGACCTTCTTCGTATACCATCTCGAAAGAAGGAAGATGGCTCCAGGGTAGAAGGCTGATTCGGGTAAGCCAATGAATACTCGACATGCAATGATTCCCGCAAAGTTCTTGGTGACCTGTGCATTTGACGATGTGTCAGAAAGATTGTTGCTCAGGCAGGAGAGGGGCATACACCAGTCAGGGCACTCGTCAAACCCCACAGAACGGTACATATGCCAATGTATAACGATGGCCTTCAAGCATATATTCAGCGCAATAGTCTCAAATACGTGGCCAAAGACGTACCGGCTAACTTTGTTCAAAATCTTGGAGAAAAAGAACATAATGAATACTAGAAAGACAATCAGGATCGAATTAAATACCATGTTGGAGGGTATTTGCCCCGGACAGTATGACACGAAAAGAATTGCAATAACCGTCGCATATTGGATGTCTAGGAAGAAGGTCAATGTACGTATGCGTGTGTCCGTCTAAGAATTTTGTACCATTAATGTGTAAATCTTGTTGCATTCCCTTTAATCTTGCAGTGGTGACTCCATTACGCTGTTCACGAACAAAAATCAGTACTTGCATTGAAGGTCGGCGACGACAACAAACATCGATGTAATTCATGATAAAAATGAGAAAAATCGTGGGCAGGAGTCGGATATCCAGCTTTCGCACCAACTTGCGCTCCGCCAATATTCGTTCAGGGGATCCAGGCTCAGGCAGTTTGTCGAAGTTGTCAGGCGAGTTCCGCTCGTTCACGCTCTCAACCAGAGAGGCATCGCCCTTTTCTTTCTCTGCCATTGGTGGGGAAGGCTCACAGAATTTGACGAAGTGAGAGATACGTTGCAAAGCAAGGAAGAAGAGGAAAAGAAGCGATCTTGAGCGGCGAAGAAGGATAAACAAGGATTTCACATTTTCGCACAAGACGTCTTTGGGGAGTTAAAGGTGGGGTAAGAGGGCATGGGTACGGCCCGTAGAAGCAAATTTAGCTCTCAGGAAGAGAAAGGTTATGACATGCCGGTGGAGAGTGGAAGACTTCGGGCAGGTAAGCAATATTCGAGAAGCCAGTAAGGCGGGGAGGAAGGTCCAATTTCGGTTCCAATGAAACTCGGTTTATTCTGGATTCCGACCATGCGACTAAGTTACAAACAGAGCTCCTGAGTCCAGATATAAAAATGTAGTCATAAGTTAAAATTATAACTGAGAAGACTCACAATCTAACAATACAACAAAGCGTGTTTGGCGGAGTGAGTTCAAGACAAATTATCCGCTTGTGTACGACCCCATGATGCATGAAGGTATTGAGAAGGAGCATAGACACCCATGTCAACTGCAAAGTTCACAACGCATCCGGTTCTATCTGTAAAACGTGTATAAGGAATGACGTCTGCAGGTGTGACAACACTTTGGGGTAAGTACCTGTCATGACTTCACACACCCCAGTCCAGACCAAGTGCAGACTTGTTTCCACCCCTTACCGCAGCTTCTATGGCTTCTGCTAATTCTCGCAATGCCAACACGTCTTCACCAAGTTCAGGGGGTCGAAGCTGATCGTCGATTTCCGGAGCTGTGATGCCCAGGGCTTTTTGAAGAGCGTATTCGCGGTCAGAACCACGTAGTTTATCAATGGAAGTCAACAAATCAGGAAGGTTCTTGTGTTCAGACAGTATTTTTCGAATAGAGGGGGAGGTTGCTATCGTCGCGTCAGAATGACACCTACAAGACGATATTTCAAAGCGTACCGATTGCTTCGTATTGCGATAACTGCAGAGTCTTTGGATCGTCTCTTTTCAATGGGTCCGGAAATGCCGACTCATCAGGGACGTATGGCCAGTTGAGAGATGTCAAAGGGCGAAGGGGGGCATGGTCAGTCGGAGGAGATTCCCTGGGGGCATTGGTATTCGTAGCTGGAAAAAAAATCAACCAAAAGTTTTATGGGTTCTGTTAGCCAGGGTATACCTTCAATCGGCTCAGGCTGGCTTTGAGTGTGACCGCCACTCTGCGTGGCTTCTCCGTCTGTCTTCGCGACACATGATGACTCTGAAAATAAGATTTCAGTATTAAAAGTTGTCCACAAAAATTCAAAATCGACCTTTATGCTTCTTATAGCACACTAAGGAGCAGCTGCTTCCACTTCAGCAAACATAGCAGGGTGGCAAGGTCAAAACATACTAAACTATCCGACATTGTGGGCACGTATATTTGTGGTCCTGTTCTAAACATATTTGGCACCTGGGTGGCCGTTTGGTTTTGGGCGCCATGGAGTGCCGATGAGAACAGATCAAAAGGTTGTCAGCGTACAGTCATGCCAGTGGAAGTGGTGGATGTTGGAAAAGGAGGCCCCAAAACGAACAACCGTGCGACGGCTTCCTGATTTAGCTCAAATCGCATCTTATCTCTTCCCTTCCAAATCGCATTCAAGACTTTTCACGACTTATCCTCGAACTACCATGGTATACCCTGGTAAACAGAATCCCTTGAGGATAGCTATAATTTCTTACTAAACTCCGCAGCAAAGAAGCATGTTATCAAGACGTTTGAACACCTCATAAAGCTGCTCCCAGAGGCGGAGCGCACCAAGGTCAGCTTGGTTTGTTGCGCCAACAATGCCAGAGATTCATATTGGACCTCCAGCCTCAAATTTTTGTACTGGCAGGAGCGGTCACAGGCTTTCGCAATGACACGGATCGTGAACTTGTTTTCCGTCAAGAATCCAACTTCTACTACCTCTCGGGATGTGATGTACCGTCCTCGTTTCTTCTAGCGGCCTATCAACCGGGAACATCCCTGTCAAACACGCCGTCTATTGATCTATTTATTCCGAAGGCAGAGTTAGCGGATATGATGTGGTCAGTGCCTCCACCATCCATTGCGGCTGCAAAGGAAATATTCGACGTATCCAATGTCAATTATCCGGCCGCCCTTCCAGCTGCAATCGACACTCTCGTAAAGGCACTCCCAGGTGCCCTCTTTCATACACTACCCAGGAACTCGCCCCTCTTTCCTGCCCTTCCCTCTGAGTACACCCAGCAAGTTCTCGACACCGACGGTGCCGTGACCGACTTGTACCTTTTGTCTGCCCTTCATGGAGCGCGTTTGATAAAGGATTCCGCTGAGATCGCAGCCATAAAGCACGCGAACGAAATTAGTTCTCGAGCGCATGAAGTTGTTATGAGAGTCTTGGGGAAAGCAGTGAAGGGAAAGATTGAAGCAGGACCAGGTGCTGGAGTGGAAAGGCCGTTACTTCCGGGAGAGTGGTTGATTGAGAAAGAGGCTGAAGCTGAAGCCATTTTTGTGGCCTCTTGCAGGAGAGAAGGGTAAGTATCAACCCTCCAAACAACCGATGAGAAAGCTAACCGTAAATTGAGATCCGTGCACCAAGCTTATCTCCCCATAGTCGCGGCGTCGACTCGTGCTTCGACCCTCCATTACTGCTGCAACGACAAGGAGTTTGCATGGGGTCCTGTCAAACCTCATGATCACCAGAACAAGAACGAACTAGCCCACGGGAAGACGAAAGAACTCAATCCTCAAGTTCTTCTCATCGACGCGGGATGTGAATGGAATTGCTACGCTTCTGACATAACCCGTACAATGCCGGTAGGCAATGGTGGAAAGTTCACTCCGGAGGCACGAGCTATTTACGAACTTGTCCTTGAGATGCAGAAGGTATGCAACTGCTTCACTTCTTTGATCATTGAGTTGACAAGGCGTAGCAATCTTTCGACGTCATAAAAGCCGGTCTTCACTGGGACGCCGTACAGCTAATCTGTCATCGCACATTGGTGAAAGGCTTCCAAAAGCTTGGAATCTTCAAGTCACCCGATTCCCCCGGTTCTGGGTCATGGAACTCCGAAGAGGCTATCCTCGCATCTGGGGACTCTTCTGCTTTCTTCCCCCATGGTGTTGGTCACTCTCTTGGTATGGATGTGCATGATGTCCCCAGCACCAGCAAGCCTACTATAAACCCAACAATCAGTGGGCTAATTCTTGGTCATGAAAGCTTTTACACCTACCTGAGGCTCAGACTGCCACTCGAGACTGGAATGGTCGTAGTAAGCATCACCTCTTCTGTGTTCTCGATGGATTCACATGCTGATAATACATATGATGTAGACTGTAGAACCGGGAATTTATTTTTCGCCTCATCTCCTGGCTGCTATCCGTAACTCGAAGCACATCAACCACGACATACTCAAGAAATATGAACCTGTTGGAGGAATAAGAATTGAGGATGTTGTCTTGATTACTGATGATGGGTATCAAAATTTTACCACTGTTAAGAGTGATGTTGCATGGATTGAAGCTGTCTGCTCTGGAGAGATTTGAACTTACTCTCAGACCAATAATTAGGCAAGCCTGACATTGATTAGTGGTGGTAATTGTATGTTTTGTAAATCAATTAGTGACACTGGAGTAATATTGCAGACACCGTCACAACTACCATCGCTCTCCTTGATCTGAGATGTATCCTTCCTTGACCAAGCTTTCAACCTCCTTCCAGAAGTTAGAAGGTCTGAAAGAATCATCTATGCTCCAAAGCTCTGGGCTGCCAAGGTCTTTCAAGACTAAAATGGAGTGACCTTGGTATTCCCAAGACCTGATCTTTCGTAGAATCTTGGAGTGTTCCGATTGGCTGAAGTTACACGGTTCCAGGATGACAAAATATCGAAGGTTTTTAGCCACTGTTCTGATCTGAATGATGTCGTTCAAGATCGGAGTAGATATGGCAAAATGAGTGAGATTTTGGAAAGCTGAATAGGCAGTCACATTGGAACTTGAAGGAATGCTTGTACTGGTAACCAGGGATGCTGACATGAGTTCATTCCAATATGAATGGCGGTAGTCAATCACGATAGTAATGTGCGTCAGGGATGAGAGGAGAAACTGGGGAATTTGGTACGGTGCGGCATAGGAGCGTCGTGATGATGAATCTCCACATCGGCAAACTAGGGTAATCCTTCGGAGATGGGGAGATTTGATGAATTTAAGAAATAGGCTTGCGAAGTCGCGGGTTCTAAATAACGAGAACACAATGAGGCGACGTGAAAGCTCTGAGAGCAATGGCTTGGCTTGAGGTAATGTTACACTGCTATCAAAGGTCAAAGACTTGATGATGGGTTCAAAATAACCTCTGGGATGGGACCTAAGGGTTCGGAGGAGACAGGAGGCAGCGTGAGGACTGCGAACGACGACTCTTTCATATAAAATTGGCTGTGTCCTGAAGAGCATCTAGTAAGTGCGTTTCATACCATTATAACGGGAAGCAAGTACCAGGCATGCACATATCGAGCTACTTGGGCCAGGTTAAATGCGCATCTCCCGTCCATCCTGGCAGCGTATTCAAATATCGGCTGCTGAACTTCATTGGGGAGGTCAAAAACCTTCTCCGAGTCGTCGGTCTCAAGGAGTGTGGTGCGTAAGTCTTGAAGGGAGTCAAAGGCCGGAGACATTACAAAGTTTTGTAAAGGAAAGATTTTGAGATACTCAGCTTCGCCTCTTGTGATGATGTTGATTGTAACAGTTGAAGAGCAAATGTAATGAGTATTGTTGATTGTTGACTCTTATTACCCACGTGGAATTCGGGCGATGCCCTAGCGGCGCTGAAAAGGGATGGATCTTCCTTTTTCGGAGCCGTAGGTGCACCGCATCTATATTTCCACCCTGGTCGGCAATTTGAAGCGTTCGCAGCATACTTGTTCTTCCTCTCTAACATTGAAATGCATACATACAACAGGCAAAGGTAGCTATTTCACTACGTCATTTCCCTTTCAAACTCTTGTGACAGTGTACATCTCTGTCCTTTGCTACCCCTCACTTGGCAAGACCTAGGTCTTACCCCACTCCCAACCCACTCCTCAAGTCCGAATCAGCCAGGATGGTTTTCTACCTTTCTAATAAAATTCAGCAACTCGTATTTGAATAGGCTGGCTGCAAAGTGGGTGATCCGTCACTCAGGTGGCTTAATATGTGCACCGAAAATGGAAGAGTCCGACTCAGGCTGGTGCAGGTCAAATTCCCCAGCTTTCATCAGCTTTACAAAGCTGATCACGATGGAATTTCTACAATTTACTCTATGTAGTTCTTAATTAAAGAGAATTCAAACCTTTCATTTCCCGCAAAGGACCCCAACGTTGTGAGCACTGACTCTGACTTCCCACTGAGCGGTTGCACAACAGTTACGGATCTAAACCTGGATGTTTGTACTTGTGATTACTTGTGTGAGGATAATCAATTTAGTGTATTACTCACCTCACGTTTGGCCTGTTTGTCCAGAATTCAAGATTTACCGTGCCATTTAGCATTCAAGTGTGGTCCGGCGGGTCCTGTAGCCTATGAGTTATTTATGACTTTGCCAATATAGCGAGCATTGATGCCGTAAATACACTACAAAACGGGACAACCAATTTACTTAGTCGACTTGGGCCACTAGAAAGATTACCATTCCTCTCCTCTGTCAGAAATATAACCGCCGTCTACCAGATGTTCTATTGTTTTCCAAAATTCAGACGGTGCAAAAGAATCTAATACGTTCCACGAGTCAGCACCCCCCAGGTCATACAACACGACGATGGAATGGTCTCCGGTTCCTCTGACACTCTGGATAAGAGCATCACTTCCCCATTGACTTAAATTGCACGGTGCCAGGACGCCAAAATACCGAATATTATGAGTGACTTTTTTAATCGGCAGAACAGCAAAGAACCGCGCAGACGATATCGCAAAATGGGTGAGGTTCTGGAACGCTGCTTGGGCATTCATGTACGATGTAATGTTGGCATTCATGGAGAATTGCGACGCAAGTACGAGGTTCATCCATGGTCCATGAGAATACTCGATCACGATTGCGAGATGAGTCAAGGAGGAGAGGAGTTCGAAGGGCATCTCGTAAGGTGCTAAGCGGTAGAGAAAGGGTGCCTGATCGTCTTGCTCGCTGAAGACAAGTGTTAGTCTTCGAAGGAATGGTGATCTGACAAATTTCAAGAACGAGTCCTCCGCATTGCTGGGTCTGAAAAGCGAGAGGAGGAGGATGCGCCGGGAGCACTCTGCGAGGACCGGCTTTGCCTGTTGCAAGGTCACACTGCTGTCGAACGCTAAAGACCTGGTGATGCGTTCAAAATATCCTCTCGGCTTGGATCGAAAAGTCCGGAGGAGACACGAGGCTGCGCGAGGACTGCGAACCACGATTCGCTCGTATAAGATTGGCTGTATCCTGAAGCGGAAAGAAAGGCGCATATTATATTTGGTATCGACATTGAGCTTATTCTCCGGCTTTGACTCGGCTAATCGACTCACCAAAGGTACACATATCGGGCAACTTGTCCCAGATTGAATGCGCATCTCCCATCTAGCCTTGCAGCGTATTCAAAAATTGGCCTTTGAATTTCGTTAGGAAGATCGAAGATAAAACCATTGGCAGTGGGTGGCGTCGTAGGTTCATCGGCGTCCATAAGCCCACTTGGAGATAAAAATTTGGTGAATGGGAGATGTACGAGGATCACCAGTTTGGTATTGCGAAAAGAGTGGTGAGAAATTGAGATTTCGAAATACAGTTACGTGAGAACACCAAGCCCAATATTAGCATTGACCTAATTAAGGCCTAATTTTACCAACTGACTTACCGAGGGCATTAGACTCGAGTCCTCGACTTACCTCTCGCCAAGCCTCCAAGAATTTGCCTGTCTGATTCATACCATTCATCCTGTGTCCTTGCTTCCCTTTTCATCGATAACCAGCCTTACTATTTTTCCGCACCTTCGGGACATTGAGAAGCGAGCTGTATTCAGCCTGTGAAAAGTTGCCGGAAACGATAGAGCCACGAATCAAACCAAACTTGCAAGGAGGTTCGGATCTACACTTTCAGAATGATCACGTCCGAGCTTCCTGGCATCCATCACAATAGCATGACCGTCCAATGCGGGCCTACGCACACTGCCTGGCCGTCAAACTCGACTGTGCGCAGCACCTGGCCCTTGCCTCATGAAAGAGCAAAAAAAGAGACGCTGACAGCCTAATTTTCCTCTTCACATCCCGGCGTTATATCGCCTTGCTGATCGATATATCATTACTTCATTCTGTGCTTTTAGCTCACCTGGGAGGTTCCTAGTCTATTCCTGACTGTGCGACTGAGGTAATTTAACGACCGGGCCGAGGTGGTACTCGTCGCCCTATTGTGATCCGTTGGCCGGCTTTCGAAGAATGGGTGTTTCTTACCCATGCACAGAGCGAGCTGTCGCATATTCAGAATTTCCACAGAGGTTAAACCCACCATTCAATGCGACCCAGTGGCATGGACGGGGCTCCTGAAGAGTCCCAAATGGAGTTGTCGTTGAGGTCGAATACGGAAGGACACTGTGGAAGGGCTTTTCGGGCTGAGAAGGCGGCGACATAGGCAGAGCAGCGGTTAGTACGCGAGTTGATAGGCTGGTCCCGGTACAGGGTTTGATAACTTCCATGGCGAGTTCGGCCACTCCTGCCGTTTTCCGCGTTCTGGGATGCCGAAAGAGAAGGTGATCACAGAACAAGGGTTGACAGTGGCAAGACAGTGGACATCATCGAGCGCTTCATATCAGAAATCAAGCTCTGTCCACAGCAGCATTCCTACCAAGATGTTTGGAGAATGCAAGTTACACATCAGGATAAGCACCAGTGATCATGTCCCCGACAAGTTGATGTTGTCGAGTCCATCGTAACCGTCTAGATAGTAAACCAAGTTTTTGAAGCGTTCGGAAAAACAGTTTTAAGAACAACAGCTCTAGAACTGGTAGAAGGCGAAAAGCATGGCTAAGAGAAAGGGAAAGAGTCGTCGATCTCTGTCGCAGCGTCGCTGCCCCGACCGAGTGTCCCGGATGTCTGACCAGCGAGGTGAGTTGGGGAATACCCGAACAACAACTTGAAGCAACAGTTGGCATATCGATGCGGCATCGAGCAGGGAACATAATTACTTCTGCTTTGCGCTGCGGCTTTCATTCTCAAGGGTTCTGCAGGTTAATTCCCTAACGCTTTAGCATAGTCAGAGAGAGAAAGGAAGACGGCGTCAGCAATATTAATCCTCAAGTGCGAGTGTGATAGAGATCATTGTACAGAAAGCGGGATAAGAGGAGTTTTAAAAGACGGAATGATCATCGGCTGAAGCAAAAATAGATGCTCGGTATTTCTTCCCATGGTGCGCAGAAATGGACAAACCGGTCGTTGTGATCTCCATAAATACGGCTCCTCACACTGCCCTGTGCTGCGGAGGGTCCGGGAGTTGATGAATCAAAGGGGTGGTTCGCGGTCAGAGTGGTTCAAGCACGGCTGTCGGCAGTGCGGAAAGATGTGTAAATTTGGAAATTATGCATCACCTGCGCTCAGTTCACATTTGCGGTTCATCTTTCTTTTCCTTACATCTACGTCGGCAGCGCCACGACTCTTTCACTCACTCCACTCCCTTGTCTTTCTTTTATACTTCCTCCTAATCCCCTCTGCTGTTTCTCCCTCCAACTATCATGCCGCCTCTCGCACTTGCATTGTCGCTTCTCTTTCTCCCGGCTCTTACTTTCTCAGAACCTATTCATATACCATTAGCTCGTCGAGAGCTTTCAGCACGCCGCTTTGACCCCGGGAGAGAGGCCAACAACCTCCGCGCTAAGTATGGCTTCGGCACCGTCAATGCTACTACCCCTGCTTCTCGTCGTGCGAGTAGAAGAGCTAGCAGTGCTGGCATTCCAGTCGTCAACCAGGTGTGTAGGGTAGCCATATCTGCTCGACGCACTTTCACTAACCCTTTTCAAACAGGACCAAGACTCGAGTTATTTTGGCAGTGTAACCATTGGCACACCGTAAGTCGTCTGCAAAAGTTTGGGGGCAATGAAAAGGATTTGTGTCGACACCGTATCTCCGATATCCCTTGACTGTCCACGGATTTCATGACGCTCGCGAAAGCCCCGACGCATTTCTTCTTGGCAAACAATAATCCCCCGAGTCGTCCTGCAGGCAGACTTTCATCATTCGCATTGTTATTCGTCTCCTTTGTTGCCATCACTCGCACAGCTTTGCCCTTTTCTTGTTTTAGAATGACATTCCTATGAGTAAACATTCTAACAAAATTTACTCTTTCACAGGCCTCAATCCTTCAACGTCATCCTTGATACCGGTTCTTCAGATCTATGGGTTGCAACTACTGATTGTGCACAATGCGACCGCGACACCCCGCTCTTCCAGTCTTCAAAGTCGTCATCATTTCAAACACCGAGTTCTCTGAACTCAGCGGTAACCATTCGTTATGGATCTGGTGCAGTCGCTGGGTCGTTGTCATCGGACACAGTGAGCATGGGCGGTTTCAATATTCCTTCACAGACTTTCCGTGCGTTCTTGCCTCTTTATAGTTTTCAATCTTTAAAAATAATCTCTTGAAATTCAGTATCTGTGAACAGACTAACGGGTGGTCTGCTTGATGGCTCAGTATCCGGCATCATGGGCCTTGCCTTCTCCACGATTGCAAGCACAAAAGCCACGCCTTTTTGGCAAGCCCTAGCAAATAGCAATCAGCTCTCATCACAGGAGATGGGCTTCTTCTTAACGAGGGCCAATCCCACGTCTCAGGTTCAAGACGTTGACGGTGGAGTGTTTACGCTGGGAGGCACCAACTCGTCGCTCTTCACTGGTGACATCGAGTTCCAAAACATGCCAAGCTCGCCGCCGTCGTTTTGGCTCCTGTCTTTGTCAGGTAAGCCCCTATTTCTTATTCCCTCCTCGCTGACAATGACGCAATATCGTTCAGGCGTTACTGTGGGTGGAAAGTCTGTTCAGATTACCAGTGGGGATTCTGCAGTCTCCGCTATTGATACTGGTACCACCCTCATCGGTGGCCCCTCGAATGACGTCGCTGCAATCTGGGCCGCTGTTCCGGGCTCTGGTCCATCCCAAGCCCAGCAAGGGTTCTTCAATTTCCGTAAGCGTCCCACTCCCTCGAGTTTTGATCTCCTACCTCATTTGACCAATGTATGACGACAGCGTGCTCCACCCAAGTCTCTGTGTCGCTTTCATTCGGGGGCAAATCATGGGCTATCAACCCACAAGATATGAACATCGGCCAAGAATCACGCGGAAGCACGATGTGCCTCGGTGCTATCTTCGACCTGAGTATGGGCACCAACATTGAGAGTGGGTCAGGCAACCCGAACTGGGTCATCGGCGATACTTTCCTGGTGGGTTTATTCCTTTCTTGAACCAGGCTGAAACCTGAGCTATAACGGTTCGACTGCGTAAATTTTTACAGAAAAACGTGTACTCCGTGTTCCGCGCGTCACCGCCTTCCGTCGGCTTTGCTCAGCTTTCCAGCCTCGCAGGGGGATCAGGTGCGGCACCATCTGCACCAGCGACCACTGCTTCGTTACTCACCAGCTCTCCTACCTTTGGAATCACTCCTACTTTCTCGGCCAATTCGGGTCCCGGAAATACAGGAGCTCCCTCTACAACAGGATCATCTGATAATTCTGGAAGTTCTGGTGGAAGCAACAGTATGTTGCTGTCTCTGCTTACTCCTGTATCATCTCTGATCATATTTCTTTCTGTCCTTCCAGGCAGCGCAGGGTTCAACAACGAAGGCCACGAGCTTCGTGATGCTCGCCTCGCTGCTCAGCGCGCTCTTCATGGCCCTTCTGTAAACGACCTTAACTCACCTACATCCCACTCACGACTTGAACGAACACCCCTCGAGCTCATGTTGCTGACCGGCCTCCTCGGATATACAAACCATCATCATCATCATACCCCACTTCCAAGTTCCATACCCGAGTTCGATGCCCGACGTGACCTGACTTTCATAGAAGTGGTGTTGGAATGATCCCCATGCTGTTGACTCGACGTGTTATCTGTATTTTTTAATTAGCGTAAAATCGGTTCTGGCAAACTTCGAGGAGGTTTGACTGCATTGGCTTCTGGTGCATGGTTGGACATTGACAATTCTTCGCATTTGGATGGTGGTGATTAGTATTGCTGCTTATTTAAATATGATTTTTCATACTTACATATATACATACTGTTCTGTTTAGTTTCTGTTGTCGTTTTTGTTGTCGATGCTTGCTGGATGTAAGGTATTGTTACTAACCCTGACATACATACCGGAAGGACCATCAAAATACCATATACAGTTAATTTTGACATTTAAGCAAGGCTACCGCCATCCTGGACTCGCTACAAGGTACTTTCACCACACATTCACAACTGGCCTTCCATCTTAATTCCTCTAACATACGAGTAGAGCGCTGGAAATCTTTGACCATTCAAGCTTTCTAGGCTTCCTAATTAACCATGGCAATGTACCACAAGCTGCCCTCTGCACAGAGCACACGCATCCTAAAGTTCACTCCTCCATTGCTTACTGACGACAGGAACACAATTCGCTGTGAATGGACCGTGATCTCAATGACCCATCCAGGGTCGTACTATGCACTTTCATACGTTTGGGGCAATCCCGATATCAAGGAGTATACCCTTATCTGCAATGGGCACGGTATGAAGATTACATACAATCTGTGGGCAGCACTAAGGAGAATTTGGGCGAGGTGGCCTGATCGCAACTTGTGGGTAGACGCTGTATGCATAAACCAGGAAGATATCCCCGAGCGAAATCAGCAAGTCGCGATGATGGGTCAGATCTATGGGCAAGCTGAATGTGTCGCAATATGGCTTGGAGACGAAACAAGCAAAACCAGTGCCTTCTTCGAGACACTCAAACTAGTGGAGTCGGGGAAGAAATTGTCTCCTGCGAACTGCACCTGGTTCAAGAACCTAAAAACGGAGCGGAGCTTCGTGGTTAACCTCCTCGACGCTGGCGACGATATCACTGGGCGACCGTGGTATATTCGAGCATGGACCCTTCAAGAATCCCGGCTTTCCAGAGCTGCTGTTGTCCTTTGTGGACCCCACATGGCGAAATTCGTGTCCGTCATCAAGACGATCAGCAAAATCAATGAAGAAAGCAGTGGGATGGATGCTTGTGGCGCGCGAACTGTTTCGATCCCTATCCATGGGCCAGCTTCAAGTTTTCGGTCATTATATCGATTACTGGCCTTCACACAGGATCGTCAGGCGACGGATCCTCGTGACAAGATATTTTCAGTGATGTCGTTGTTACCGCGAAACCTCTACAGCTTCATGAAGCCAGACTACTATATGTCCGTCGAAGAAACGTTCACTTGGGCATGCCGAATATGCATTAGCATTGACAACGAGATGAATTGTCTTGCTGGTGCAGGATTTGCAGGGAGAGAGAAGTCCAACCTTCCTTCATGGGTTGTCGATTGGAGGAAGTTCAACAACAACATTTACAAGTGGCAGAATCTGTCGAGGAGTTTGAAGAACGTCGAGGCTAATCCAAAGTTATGTCGTATCCGCTACGAGAAGGGCCGGATGTTGGACAGAGCTAGCACACAGATCAGCATTCTGGGACTTGCCCTTGGCATGCTAGAGGTTGATCAGACCAACAGTGTCGCTTTCCTGAAGGTATTTCCGCAATGTGCCTGTCAAACCCTGGATGGCGAGATAGTTCAAGATGGACCTAGTATCAAACTATCAGATAGTGCACTTCTGAAAGGTTACAAGGCGATCAGGAAGCATAACCAGCATCAATGCAACTGCACTCCTGACTCACGTTGCGATGCATATAACCTGCAGAACATGCCAAAAGGTATTGAGACGGGTGATTGGCTCTGGACAACGAAACTCGGTGACACAGGTGAAGACCTTGATCCAAAAGACAAAGCCTGCGACGAAGCAGACGAAATTACCCATTTCCACTATGTAATTCGTCCCACCAACGTGGGTGAAGATGCGCGGTTTCAATTAGTAGGAAAAACAAACGGTCTCCCGCGTATTGCAAAGCGGATGGACTGGGACATAGGTGAACTGGCATCAGTCAGGGTATCTTGGCAATCCACCTTTCTCTTCATCTGAATGTCGTTAAATACCCGTGAGTTGGAATGCAGAGTAAAGGAAGAAGGGATAAAGAGTGTCAGTCGGTTGTATAATGTGTACTTGGATTGAACCTCAATGTTGACGAAGATGCCGCCCGGCCCACCCGCTGTCGCTGTCGATTATGCTTCACTCTTCGACCTTCTGAAAGGTTCAAGCCCACCAGTCTTGTGGGCCACCTGTGCTCCCACAGCTGCTGACCGTGGCTGCTCTGAGATACAAGCATGAGCTGCACGCACCCGGCGTCATTGTAGTGGTGACACTGCGGGGAAAGCATGATCAGCACATCCCTGTCCTCCACCTCCTGACAAAATGTTTCGCAGAGATCAACGGGGAGCCAGGCCGCACTGGAGTTACGTGCGTGCTGCGGGCAGCCGACTGCTAATGCTGAAGTTTCGAGTACATCCTTGGGACTGTAATAGAAATCAATTAAATGTTTACGGTTTTGAAGAGACAAAAGGTGGCTTACCGAGGTGACACGACGACCGCGGCAGCCTTCTTTGACAGGCTATCGAGGCCTATTTCCTGCGATGCTGGGTTAAATCTGTCGACAGGAAGTTCAAGGTTGTACTCACCTGCTTGCTGGGGCTTTCTGACTGCCTCGTCACTTTCAGGCCCTTGCCTCCTTCCTGGTTCCGGCCTTCGTTGTTCGGTTTTGAGGCGGAAGGAGCATCAACGGGAGCGATGCTAATCGAGGATAAGTGGTAGTGGTGTGAGCTTGGTAGAAACGGTGGTAGGTTGAACTGGGCATGCCTCCACAACGACGTCGTGGGTCGCGACGACCCCTGCTCCGACGAGGTAGGTTTCCTGGTCGATGTGCTCGCCGTTTCGTGGTTTCGCTGTGTACAGCGTGTCATCTGCCAGTACTCTCCACACCTGCGCAGTGCGTTTTTCGCTGATGTGGAGATACCTGGAGCGAGTCACCGCACGACAGAGCTCGCAGATGGATGCCGCCATCTCTTGCTGTGGAGTGGCGGCTTTTCAAGGCGTCATGGGAGGCCTATGTGTTGACCGAGGCTGGGATGTGGCGAGGTGCGGATTAGTCGCACAGCGGGGTCGTTTTCGCGACGTATTTCCCCCACCCGAAATCCTTTAATTTCCGGCCCACATCCCTCACTGAAAAGGAGGGGCACTCGGAACGGTGCTGGGCGTGGTTTTATCGGATCCATATCATATGAGGCTGGTAGGACAGCAGACAGCAGAGCCGGCTCGAGAGAGGAGAGGAGCATGGTTGTGGTTGAAAGAAAAGAGCGCGAGGACGGAAATAGAAGTGCGGAAATAGAAGTAGCCTAAAAATAGGCTGCGGCTCCAGCCAGGAATTCGAAGGAAGCCCTAATTCGTGACTCCAATGCACCCCAAATGCACCCTCGCTTGTCTCGACTGCATTCATGTTAGACGATATCTCACCAGCTGGTAACCCGCTGTGGGAAACACAGTCATTCGAAGAAGCGATGACTCACATAGAGAACGAGCAGGAACGATGTGTATTGCGCGTAAACGAGAGAAGTGAAAGCGGCAAGAAGAAGAGGACTCTCAAGAGGCAAGACCAACATCGTGACTGCTCTTCTTTTTGTTTTCCATTTTGCGCGTATAAAGGCGCTCTCGTCTGTGGACAACCTCACCAAGCTGGACTTCTGACATCCTTTCCGACACAGCTTGGGGTTTGAGAACGTCGAGAACTAGCGATCATACTCTGGGTGTTCCTGGTCGTCTCTTTCTTTCTCTGCGCATTCTTGCTTCCCCTTTCTGGAACATTCGAGTACGCTGCCAGTGGGAAATACGCTGGTCGATGAAGGATGCCTCAATCTAGACTCCTTGAAGGCGCCTTGACAAAAATATTTCGAACAAGTTCTTTGAATCTGGCACCCAAGGCATTGTCGTACGAGCCGATGATAGAAAAGAGATCATCGTCGCCTTCCGTAGAACTCTCGAGGACGTAAATGAATTTGTCGGTCAGAGGCTTCATAGAATTCCCAGTTGCAGAGCGACCTAATATCTTACAGATCTCCAAAACGTCAAACCCCTGATATCTGCTCACCCTTCCTAACATCATCGTCGTCACCGGTCACTTTCTAGGCGGGGAGTCGCATCGTTGGCGACCATCTCGATTAAATCGCCTTTGCCGAATACTCCCATACAATTGTATTCATTTCGTTTTCCCTGTTCCACCAATTCAAGCTCGTAATCACTGACTTTGATCGTGACTGTAGGGCAACCTAGGACCGGAATTCCTGCTTTTACAGCGTAGGTACAGAACAAAATCCGGTGTCGACAAACTTCCGAGCTGTTCTTGTTCAAAGAGCTAGGCTACCGTCACCCATAAGCAGTTGTCCTTTTCTGTTTGAAAGAATTGCGGCCTATTTCCATAATAGCGCCGGAATATCCAAGAACCTAGTAATATAACCAAAGGTGAAAAAAGTTAAGCGCTTATTATTTCCGGTAAACGCAGCAAATGTAAAAGGCGTTGGCGGAGGTGATTCTACATGTACTCAGTGACTCTGTCCATGGGTCTTTTTGATGGTATCTGCATCGACAGCCCCGAACTTCATCAACTCAGCGCATATCTCCTGATGGTGCGTACTTCATCATCTTATTTTGCGAAACTGTGCACTCAGAATATTCGACTCACATTAACTTGAGCAATGACCATGAATCCACTGCTTTCCATTTAATGATTTCAAGCTCTTTGTTGACCTAGGTCCAAAGAACACGCCATTGAGCTTTCGCAAGGTTTTCGCAACTGTCTTTTTTTATTTATTGTAATTGTAACTGTAACATGACGAACCAAATTCCTGCTCTGAATAACTCTTTCGGGGACGAAACTTGATGATCTTCACGACTAGATGCCCATTATTAAATTGCATCCCTCCTTCCGTTACCCCGACATCACGACGATCGATCGACCGAGAAGGAGCAGGGGCTATATTTAGCTCTCCCGAACCCTGGCGTTTGGTGCCTGATGGAAACATGAACAACGAGCTCGCTCTTAGGGCTGGGTTAGATTGCTCACCGGCGATGTTACTAACGTTAGATTGGTTCGGGCTCCCGTGTGATGTCAGATACTTGAGTTACTAACTGTGAGATTGGTCACGTGGGCGCTTAAAATAATCAAAATTTTCTCTGTTAAAAACGTCGTTTTTAACATTGGAATGGGGTTTCTAACATGTTAGATAGGTGTTAGAAACCAGCATTGCACAATAGAGGTCGAAAAAATGTTACGGTCGGCGATTATCTCCGGACCGGCTCGGCATCAATGGTTGCCGGCCAAAATCAATGATGTCTGGCGTCCAAAGTACCTGCAAAATAGGCCAGTGACAGTGCTCAGAGGCAGCCATTAGTTCTGTCGGTCTTCAGACTGCAATTTACGGTCCTCAGAGTACTAGAAAACATGTAAAATTGACCTTTATCACCTGTAGGTATATCACAGTATATCACAAGGGTAATTTGACCCTCCGTGTTAGATATGTTACTAACACGTTACTAACGTGTGATATACTGGTATGTTACTAACATTGAACTAACAAACCCAGCCCTACTCGCTCTGCTTTCTTCGGCTGACTTTTGTCCTCTTCACCCTTCCGCTTTTTTACCCCGTCGTTGGTTGTCGACTCTACATTTCTATGCCTTCCTTCTTTGTCGCTCTTTTCCTGGGTTTCTGGCTGTCAGCTGTCGACGTCACCGCGGAGACACACACGATTATGTTTGATAACCAGTAAGTAGATGCCCAACTTTGTGTCATGAACGGAAAACTGACATTGGAAATCGTTCGCGTAGATGCGGTCATGGAACTGTAAGTATTCAGCAGTGCACTTGAAAAACCAGATGGTTAAGGATCCTCGACAGCCTCGCTTAATTCAGAACGGCAACATATTGTCAAACGGCGAGCCTTTCACATCCAATGGCCCGTTCAGTTCTGGAATAGCGCAAGTCCCTCGTCGTCGACAATATACGTTTTCTCGCTAATAGGCTTGTAATGACAGGTATCTTCAGACAGGTTGGCATCTCAAGTAATCGCTAGCTGCTCTCCATGGACGCTCATGAATTTGTCAGGTAATTGTTTGTTGAATGGCGAAGGCTGCACGCTGGTAGAAATGACTCTCAACAATCCGACGTGCCCTGGGTGTGGATCAAGCACAGATATCTCGCTCATCCCTCCGTTCGTGCTACCTTGAATATTGGACGTTTGCTTCAGCTGACCGTGATAATGTTCTTAGGCACGCGTACTCTGTTCCCGTTTCGTTTAGGTGAGCGCGGCATTGAATTAGGCACAAGCTAAGAAGGTGCTCAACATCTTTACTCATGTTTTCATAGTTACTCCGGAGGGTGTAATGGGCAGGGAGCTACATGTACTTTTCTTTATTCTTTGCCTTGATTTAGTTGTTTTTAATGATGCTTCTCCTTCTCATAGGCGCATCGGCAAATTGCAAGACAGCCTTCTTTGTCCCCGACGACAATCAAGTCCAGGTTCAATGCCAAGAAACTAATGTTTGTCTTCCTTTCTGGTCGACACCGGGAGGATTCATTGAACGTGCTGAACAGGTCAATCTCGTTATCACCTTCTGTCCTGGGGGTACAGGGGGAGCATCGAATGTATCGGCATCTCCTTCTACAACGGCCGTTGCTCACCCCGCCGTCACTCGGACATCCAAGAGCGGCAGCGGGTCGACGACACCAGTCCCAACCCATGCTCCAAACGCTCCGCAATGCTCAAGGAAACGCTTGAGTCGACGACGCTCCCTTAATTTTTCCTCAGAGCTAGCCCGGAGATCTCGTATGGTCCATGAACGCAGGCGGAGCCTTCACCTGAAGTTTTGATTCATCAACTTTATTTTTTCTCTTAATATTTGCTGAGCAAGTCACACACGAGGCTCTGTTCGGATGAACTGGTGTTTGTCCGCAGGGAAGGGCCCTCTCTGTCCCTATACTTATGAGAATCAAGGGATTCTAAATGATTCTATTGTCCATCATTATACACGACCTCACTCTTTATTCATCACCCTCTCTTACCACCTGGTTTGTAGTCATGAAATTGATTTTCAAATTCCCGGCGGGAATGATATTCAGCCTACAAAATATGGTAAGCCGAAATCCCTTTTGAGCTAGAGAATGTCTCACTTCGATCATTGTGCTTTCTGAGGAAAATATATTACTATATGCAGATGAGGGACCTACGGAAGTATATGAAGTACGCTGAATTTTCTGACTTGACCAAAACTCAACAGTCGAAGACACTGGTCACCGGTCCCTGGCTGGCTTCGATACCGGCGGAGCCGACGGGCTTTGTGGAATAAGCGGGTTCCAAAGCAAATTAGTTAAACGGCCAACCGAACAGTGAAATGAAACGACAACAGTCTTGCCAGACGATTCGATCACCGACAATGGCGAGGAGCTCGAGCTTCCTATGACAAACACTAAACGTTTAAAAAGTTAAAACGGCTATAAATGGGTTCTTTTGTTTGCCTCGGAGGTTATTGTGACATAATTTGATGTTATTTGTACACAGTTCGAATTATTGTAGACGGAATTAAACACATCATCGACTTATACCTTTCTTGCGATATCCTTCTATCCAAACACCTCCTCATTCTCCACCAATACCACAGTTCTACCTCCTCTTTCTATATAAACTTTGCTCTCTCTTCCCAGCCACGAACTTGTTACCCAAATTTACGACAGCGACACCCACGATACCCAAACTACTCCACAAATACCTCATAAACCTATGTCAGGACAAGAACAAGGTGTATTCGCGCACATTCAGCTACGGTCTTCGACTCCAGGTGAGCTCCACGTTGCATGGTCATGATATGTTTTCTGATACCCGCCCCACAGCGCCGAACGAGAAAGGTACAGCCTTCTGTCATAAACCACTCGTTAGCGGAACTGAATCTTTCTTTAGTTCTAAGTTTCTTGGAAGGCATGGCAAGAGAAGGTGACGAGCCCGACAACTCTCCACCGCGCTCGATGGCAGATCCAGACGAGTACAGAAAACCCGAGTCTATTCATAATGGTAGACATACGCCACAGATATACTCTCCAGCACCCAGGAGCAAGGCCAGCGACACACTTATCAACCCGGGCGCTGGAATCTACTCTCCCAGAAATGGTGTCAAAGCAATCAACCATGTCGAGGAGGTAGATAACGAGGATGCAGATTCTAACATTCAGGAGGGTATCCGGTCGGAACTGGGGGAGCCACAGGTGCGTCTAGAACCGCCAAACATGCTGTTGATTTACCTAAAGCTTCTCTAGCATGAACCTGGGCCCAATGACCCTCCGGGTCCCAAGTACGCGTCCTACGACTCCGGGCCTTCGTTTGGAAATTTCGGGCCCCTGCCCACAGATGAACGGCCAGCGTCGAACAATCCGTACGCTCGCGGTTCGTGGAATGTGCGTAGTGCCCGGATGCTGTCTTCCTCCGAGACTAAATTAGGCTTCTCATCTAGCCCGTTTGGGCGGATATTGTGAACGGTGGGGGGCAGAATGGAGATCATGATGGTTGGAACCATGGGGCGAATGGAAACGCGACCGCACTGACTGAAGGCGGGCTATCCGCATATCCAGCCGGGCTGACGTCAGGTCAGCAACCTCTAAATGTCGCGTCCTCGGATAATGGCGGAACCCCCCGACAAACTTCCGTAAACATTGACATCCACCCCCCTTCTCGCGGCACGCCCTCCAAGTCTTCTGAACGCGATGTCACATCCGTGCGTGGGACTTTTTATATTTGATTACCTCTGTATTGACTCTTCCATTGTAGTCGCCCAAGCCTCGCGCCCCGAGCAGAGCTGCCACAGACCAGCGCCCTTGGTCCCCTTTGTCTGGCAGATCCAAGCTTACTCGAGCCACCGGTACTGCATATCCTCCCTTGCCAGAGAGCAGAATGGGCGACGTCGACAGCCAATATGATGGTCCCAGTTCGCCTACCTCTAAATCACGTGCGCGTTCGAAGGCTCCTTCAATCTCACCGTCGGATTCTCCATCGCAGAGAGTGCAGCTGTTTGCGTCGAAACAGCCCTATGTAAATGGAAGTACGTACAAACGTGTCGCTCTGCAATGGACTCCATCTGATAAGCTTTTTTTGCAGCTCGTTCCCCTCCTCCAGCATCTGTCCTATCTGCAGGTGGTGCCGGGCCCTCTGGTCACCAAAGTCGTCCATTTTCACCCTATCGGCACGCGCCCACCCAAGAGGATCTTTTAAACGCTGCCGTCAGAGGACGCGCTCTTGTGATCCCACAAGAACCAGAGAAGGAGCCATCCATAGCCTCTTCAAAGTCTCCTTCCAAGATCGCGTCTCCCCAAAGCAGAGCACTCTCCCAAATGGAAGGTGGAAGGCCACCGTCTAGCGTAGGATCCAGGCAATCGCGTTCCAGTAGGGCTGAACGCGAAAGAGACACAACACCTACCCCCACTCGGCCTCATTCTCCTGACGGGCAGTTGGATCCGGAGGAGACTCGAATTGTGAACGAGGCACTGGCCCGAACACCCCGCACATCTAGCTATGGCGCTCCTCTAGAGCCAGACGTAGCTGATCACTACCATGATATGGAGTTGTGTGTTTTGCTTCACCAGGAAAACGATCCTAACCAGCATGATTTTGTGAAGAAGGCACTGAGGAAGGCTGTACGACAAAGAATCAAGAAACTTGGAATGAAATATGACCATGAAGTATGTTTTCCGTCACGATCATGACATCAATTTTATTCACTTTCTCCGCGCTTTCAGTCAATTAAACAGTACAGAAAGTCGTATCACGATCATGATCCCAACGTACATCTCCGCCCCGATAATACATTTGAGGTAAAATCCTTTTACATCACTGGTACTTTTTACTGAGATTTATTTCAGGAACCGCCACCATGGGCTACTGATCTTAAACGAGAACTTGTTCTCATGCAGCAACGTATAGAGAGTCTTGGTCCTAAGATCGAAGGTCTCAAAGCCACGGACAGGTCCTTCAACGCTGGTGGATCTCGCTTTGCTTACGAGCCCGATGAGTCCACTCGCACACCCATGACACAAACAGTCAACATCCAGACACAGCCTACAGGCACCATGGCTGACTCGATGTACCAGCCTCCTGAAACGGAGATGCTACTAGACGATGATGGCAATGTGCGCGAATTCGACGAGATGACCGAGACGCAGACTCCTCGAAACCATACAGACGGAGAAGCTCGCTCTCTACCCCGCAGTCTATACGGACTATCGGAGAACGGACGAGACGATTCACCTGGCCAACAATATCTGGAAGAAGAGTTGTACAAACTCAGGCAGAAACCACAAGGCAGCCAGATTTCCCATAAATCTTGGGAGGTCGCCCAGCATGATGACCGTGATGATGAATTTGATGAGAATGAACATGGTCCGACCTCTGGATTGCCAACAATTCCAGACACCAACGGTGATGCATATCATGATGATCGATCGAATTCCCCACCCTTGCCTGACCTACCACCTGAGGCGAAGCAGGAGATGGCCGTCCACCCTCAAGGACCTTGGAACGCCGTTGATTATAGTACGGAGTCACAGCAGTTGCCA
Source organism: Galerina marginata (assembly GCA_023014335.1). Classification (NCBI taxonomy): domain Eukaryota; kingdom Fungi; phylum Basidiomycota; class Agaricomycetes; order Agaricales; family Galerinaceae; genus Galerina; species Galerina marginata. Next base: position 1,520,235 of record JAECYW010000011.1, on the reverse strand, counting down.
CCCTGGCAGCGGATCCACGCCAGACTTCTAAACTGGGCTATCATTTGGCCAGCAAGCGAGCTCGAGCATGCTCTGAATAGCACTACCCGAGGACAACAAGTTGACGAGGTGGCTCTGAGCATCTGGTCGACTCAAGCTTACAAGCGCTATGTCCGCGCGAGGCTGACGGACAGCCCGCAGGGTGTCGTGGACCGACTGTTCGTACCTCCGAACATGGCCGACGCGATTAGCAACGCTGTGTTTAATGGCCGACACGGAGACGCTTGTGGGATGTTGAAGGACCTCTGGGCCCCGTTTGGGTTGGAGGGCATGCCGCGGTTGATTGTCGTACTTGCGAAGCATCGTTCGGACCCTAATCACTGGGTAGTTCATAGGTATGCTGACATACGAATTGGTTGACTTCGGTGATTCTAATGTCTGATTCTAGGTTCTCCCTTCCCGATGGTGCCCTCACAACGTATGATTCGTATCCCGAGCGAACACTTCCTGACGGCCGGGTGAGCTCTTTCTTTCTACCTTCAGTTCCAACTGTATACTCAGATCCTTTGCCCTCCCCTCAGCCTCTTGGATGGTGGTTTGCTATTCGCGTAGCCTGGCCAAATACCATGTACCCTAGCCCAGACCATCTCGTGCAGAAGATGGTGCGCCTCCACCGCCCCCTCCAACTTCCCATCGACAACTCCGTTGCCGCTGCTGGTATCTGGCGCAACGTCCTCATGGGCTCGCGCGCCGAGAGGAGCGTGGACCTCGAGCGTCTGCGTGATCTGATCAATACTGAAGTCAAGAACCTGAAGCAAAGGAAACAGCTGGGCAAGCTGTCGATCGGCGGCCCTCGTCCTGCTTGGGAGGACATGAGCTGAGCGGCCACGCCGTCCTTTTTGATCGCTCTCGAGCATTTCTTGTTGCATATTCGGGTTTTCGTTCCATTTTCAGGACTTTGGTCTAGCTGATCTTTAGAAGCTAGCTGTTGTAGACACAATCACACCTTTCGTTGCTTTTTTCCTTTCTTTAGTTAGCTATAATCACGTAGTGGACCTGGATCGTGTATATTCTTACTCTGATTGTATCATTATTTTTGTGTTGAGCTGCGGTCTCTTTTTACGGCTTCCATTATCTAGTATGTAGTTAGTTACATAGGTACCTACTTACGACGAATACAATCTGCTTTATCAATGCTTCAACCCGACGGACGACGAGTTTTGGCCACTGGCGTAGTGCGGATCGAATGAATTTAATATAATTTAAGTGGCGAGGTCTCTTGGAGGTCTCGGTGCATTTGAACCAGGACAATTGCGTGGACGCGTGTCTCTACATTTTAAATCAGAGGTCTAGAAATTATTCTTAAAAGGCTATAACGCACGAGATTAGGTCAGACGACTGGTATGTAATTCGGGTTCCATTCAGAGGGCTTGGACGCAAAAAGCAAAGCGTCCTCCAAACACATACTCTTTTGCAATTGGTTTGGACCGACATTTATAGATTGCGAAGAATGTCCGTTAGGTCTGTCAACGACTCGGCGATGTCCATTGTTGGAAGATCGAGTTCGGGTCGAGAATTTGGTATTTCTCGGAGCTGGCGTATCCATTGGAATCATATAACAAGATGAAATATATAGAAATCAGACTTACTGTATCATTACGCAGAGAGAGGGATTCACGGTCCAGCTTTTCGCGCAAGTCGTCATTACGCGACTTGTTGGCTGGGCGATTTTTCTTTAGCGCCTGCTTTGCCGCGGCCTTCTTCTTTCCAATATTCCCTGTGTGTTTCGAACGCTTAGCTTGGGCCATTGGATAGACAAGCAAAGTTCAGGATGGAGTATAACGTGAAGGATTGAAAAAATGCAAAGCGGATCTCAACTGGAGGTTCAAGATCACTTACGTAATCGTCGCGCGGTCCGCTCAGCGTTATGTATTGCGTTTCTCGTCTGGACCACAAGCTAGTACTTAAGCCTATCTCTACCACCCACTTTTCTGTTGGGAGTCGAAAATGGCCGACACACCGACATTGAGTGTGACTATGCTCGGTGCTGGCCAAGAGGTTGGCCGCTCGTGTTGTGTGCTCGAATACCGAGGACGAACAATTGTATGCGACGCTGGGGTTCACCCAGCGTACAGTGGGATGGCCTCTCTCCCATTCATCGACGAGCTGGACTGGAGCACGGTTGACGCACTTCTTATTACCCAGTGAGCTTGGCAGTTAATCAACGCGAAATATAGCTAAGAATAACCCAAACAGCTTTCACTTAGATCATGCTGCAGCATTGACTTATATTACTGAGAAGGTTTGTGTCGTGTTTTCCTGAAAGGATTTTGCATTTGAATTGTCAATTTAGACGAATTTCCGGGACGGCAAAGGGAAGGTATATATGACGCATCCAACCAAAGCAGTCCACAAGTTCATGATGCAAGATTATGTTCGGATGAGGTGTGCATTGAATTCCAACATCTGGACTTTGTAATTGACTTTTTTTTCTTTCCAGTTCTTCCTCTTCCGATGCTCTATTCTCTCCTTTGGATATGACAATGTCTCTCGCATCCATCATCCCTGTTTCTGCTCATCAGCTAATAACTGTATGTCCCTGGCGTGACTTTCATTCCATATCACGCAGGGCCACGTTCTCGGTGCTTGCATGTTTCTCATCGACATATACGGGCTCAAAATTCTCTATACTGGCGACTACTCTCGAGAAGAAGACCGGCATCTCGTCAAGGCAGAGCTGCCACCAATCCGGCCAGACGTGCTCATCGTCGAAAGTACGTTTGGTGTACATACTCTGGAAGGACGCGAAGAGAAGGAAAATCGCTTTACAAGTTTGGTGCATTCAATTATTCGCCGCAATGGTCACGTTCTTCTGCCGACTTTCGCGCTTGGGAGAGCCCAGGAATTGCTGCTCATTCTAGACGATTACTGGAAGAAGCATCCTGACCTGCACAACGTTCCAATCTATTATGCTTCTAGTCTTGCCAGGAAATGCATGGCAGTATATCAAACGTACATCCACACCATGAACTCAAGTATCCGCTCAAGGTTTGCCAAACGGGATAACCCGTTCGTGTTCAAGTATGTCGTTCCCGTCTTTGGACAGATTCATTCTTTCTAAAATTCTCTAAACCGATAGACATATCTCTAATGTACCGCATGCACGTGGATGGGAGAAAAAAATCGCGGAAGGACCCCCATGCGTTGTTCTCGCCAGCCCTGGCTTTATGCAAGTTGGACCTAGTAGGGAATTATTCGAACTGTGGGCGCCAGATTCAAGGAATGGTCTCATCATCACCGGTTATTCCATTGAAGGAACGCTGGCTAGGGTGAGTTTCTACAAGTTTGTATCAGTGGTGGGCTGGAGACCCTGGCGTGTATATACTGTTTCTGCAATGACCATTTACTTTTTCCTCTTCTCTCGTTTGCACTCGCTATCAAAACTTAAAACTTCCTAACTTTAGGAAATAATGAATGAACCTGAAGATTTTGTTTCACTAAAAGGCGTCACAATTCCGAGAAAGATATCTGTCGACGACATCTCCTTTAGCGCCCATGTTGACTATTCACAAAACTCCGAATTTATTGAGCAGGTCAAGGCTCAGCATGTTGTGAGCCATTTCCACGATCTCCAGGGCGAGCTGATGGTGACACACCGACTGGATTGTAGATACTAGTACATGGCGAACAGGCAGCAATGGGAAGGTTGCGTTCTGCAATGACGTCCCGATATAAAGAACGTGATGAAGATGTCAAGATCCATTCACCGAAGAACTTGGAAACATTAAATTTATCCTTCCGCGGTGAACGGGTAGCAAAGGTAGGATCAGAATTTCAATCCCGGAACAGCTTCACTAATCTCCCATCGCAGGCTATCGGAACTCTAGCAGACAAACCGCCGAAGACAAACGATGTTTTATCTGGCCTCTTAGTTGCCAAAGATTATTCTTACACTCTCCTAGACCCGCGTGATTTGCGCGATTTTGCTGGCCTGACAACGTGCACAGTAACCCAGCGGCAAAAAATTGTTCTTGGCGTCGGTTGGTCTTTGGTCCAATGGCATCTAGAGGGCATGTATGGAAGGGTGGATGAAGGCTTGGATAAGGACGGTGTTCCCACTATGCGGGTGTGCCATCACCTCGTTTTTCCAAGCAACTACGAATCTCACGATTTCTTTTCTAGGTTATGGGCGTCCTTGATGTCAAGTATACAGGAGAACACGAGTTGACTTTGGAATGGGAATCGAGCTCTAGCAACGACATGATAGCTGACTCAACATTGGCACTAATTACGGGTATCGACAAAAGCCCAGCCTCCTGTGAAATGTAAGTCTGAGGCAGCCACGGCACGGACACGCTGACAATCATGACTTACAGTGACAACTCAGCCCCATTCACACACTCACACACACAGTCACTCACATCCGCACGCCGATCCCGAAGTTGAAACCTCCTCGGTGCTGCGCATCCAGAGGCTAGCGATGTTCCTCGAAGCGCACTTCGGTGAAGTTGAACTTCACATGCCCGAAACTTCCGAAGATGGGCCAGAGCAAGGAGAGGGTGACCGTGAACCGTCTTTATTGGTCCAACTTGATGACGCCCAGGCCCGAATTAGTTTGATCAGCCTCGTAAGCTTAACCCTTCTATTTTCGTCGCCGACACCGTCTTCTAGAGCGCTGACTGATGTGATATTATTGTTGTAGACTGTCAGTAGTTCAAACGACGCGCTCAAGAAACGGGTCGAAGCTGTCCTAGATATGGCGGTAACAACAGTAAGCTCGTTGTCCGAATCCTTTGTGTCAGGCGGTCCCGTGGTGGCCGAAGATACAGGTTTCTCCCAAGAAAAGGAAAAATCAACAAGCTTTTCCACGGCAGAGGGAGACGGTACCGATGGTTCGAAGGGCGAGGCTTAGGATTTAGTTATTCGTGTTTTGTAAATAAGGCTTTAGTTGTAGATCTTGTATAACATAATACACAGTTGAAGGATCCAAGTGCTGATGTGCCTGCAGAACAGGGAAAACGAGTATTCTTTTGGATGCTGCGCAATAAATAACAAATGCGAATGGGTATGAACTCTGAATGAAAGGGTAACTGGACTTAGAAAGGAATGTAGGTGCATTCAATGGCGTCATGTCATGGTGGATGTGTGCAAGGAAGTTACAACTAGGGGCGTTATACGGAGAAGCTTGGTTTCGCAGAGCTACCTTGATCTGTTAGCGTGTTTTTTCTGGGGAGGAAAAAATTCGACTGACCTCCATTGAGGAGAATTCACTCCTGTAATATCTATTCTCCACCTCCATTTATTCTGATAACGAATTTGCTTCATCTCCTTGTGAGACATGACCGCCATGTAACCCAACAACGCCGATTCCAGCAGCGAGACGCCGGATAGAATGAGCATCCATATTTTGACTTTGTCATCCGTGGTGTGGACTACGTTGGTTAATAGCAGGCAGGAAACTGCTATCGACACTGCGAGGGTTGCGGTCCAAAAAAAGGAAAGAATGTAGGCGCATCCAATGGTGTAAGGTGTGTAAAGTCGTGGGCTGTGGTACGTCTCGGCGCTCGCCACGAGAAGAATGAAAGTGTGGTAAATGAAAGTGAGGGCGATAATGGCGGGTATAATCCATATGATGGGCGAGAGCGTGATTGCCAGGGCCCCAAAAACCATCCCAATTGTCGAAAAGCATAGGGACGCCAGAATGAGCGAAAAAAGGTGTTGAGGGAACGAACCCATGTCGGCCCCAACGGAAGGAAAGCGAAGGGAAAAGCTGCCATCGATCCTCCGGCTGGGTTCGTTTATGAAGGGTTTAAAATTATGCTGTGATTGACCCACCATCAGGAGCTGTCATGGAGTTCGAGCGCCGGAGTCTAAGACAGTGCATTTCCTCGACTGCCGGTGCGTCCAGAAATAAACCAGGGCCTAAAGGTTATGTTTATACAGCCTGCGATAGGCTAATGTCGTGAGTTGTGGGTGAGACTCATCAAGTCAGACTATCCAGATCACCAATCCACTCCCACATCTGCAGAGGGGTCAGCAATGGCGGTGCAACAAGTGTCTTCTCTGGAACGACTTTCTGACAATACATCAAGAAGGCTGATGAATTTGATAAAAGATTTGCAAAAGGCCAGGAGGGTTTGAACAACAAGGGACCATTCAAGGCCAAGGTTCGTCGCGTAAAGATGTTAATCCTTTAAACTTGTTGGATAATCTCCTGATGGAATCGGAGCTCTCTCTGCGCTATTGGCCTTGGAATCTAACCTAGTCATTTGATTGGGGTTCAGCGACCTTGCGTACTCTATGAGCCCAGGCTGAGGTTTGGCCGAGATGTCCATTTTCGGGGGGCGAAGGCTATCCAGCTCGTAGAATTTAGGGTTCGTTTCTTCGTTTCCGGGGTGCTCATGAATGACAGAAATTGAAGGTCAGATGGTGATTCGTGTGAAAACCCAGGAGCAGCGACTTGTCACGAACGCGTGACTAATTGTGACCTGACGCGTCTTCCAACTCTCCTCCAACTCTCAACTCTTAACACATATAACCATGGCCGACAAGTTGACTATAAACACACACGGCAAAGGACATACATGCATGGCATTTAGCAAAGATGGGTCGTGAGTTCTTTGCGTTCGTCACCATGTTTGCATACCAATGCTTCCTCCATCTCGATAGTCGAGCATTCACTGGTGGAAAAAATGCTGTCATCCGGATCTGGACAGTCAGCGAAGGGCCTGAACATGAACCTGCTTTTGTTGAAGACTCGGGCGACGCTATTACATCACTTGCAACTGCCGTTCGTGTCTGTAAATTCGTCATGATGAATTGGCCCTAATACCTCTTTAGGACGACGGCTGGATTTCTGGATGCCTGGATGGAGAAGCTCGAAGATATTCGAGATTCAATTCTGAAATGGACACCGTAGTCACCTCGTTTGTTTCTCCTATTAGGTGTGTCGCAATCGACCCCACGGACCGGAGAATCGCTGTCACTTCCGAGTGAGTTTGTCCTCTAGCTCGGCGAATGGGAGCTAAAAGTAATGGTCTCATCAGCGAACCAAAAGTGAAAGTCGTAGAACTGGAAGATACGGAGAGAATAGTTATGCTGGAAGGTTATGCCTCAGGTGTACGGAGCGCGACGTGGCACCCTTCTAGCACCCTTCTTGTAAGTCGTGGCATTGTTGATAGACACTCTGCTTACCACATTGTAGGCAACATGCACGTCTGATGGAAAAATAGTCATTTGGAATGTTGCTGCGGAGAAACCGTTTATTGAAAAAACCATTGAAGGACTTATACCAGCTGTGAAAGATTCAGAGTGAGGAACTTTACCCTCCTCGCGACAAATTCCTCCATGGACTAACAACATCTACAGGTCTCCTGATTTCTCGTACGACTGCTCTGCAATATGGCATACCTCAGGACAATATTTCTTTGTAGCAACGAATGGCCACGGTTTGATTTTATTTAATAATTCATTGCGGCTTGACCTTATCTTTCGTTCAGAAATTGTCACAATCTCACGCGACGACTGGACCAAAACGTCGACGTTTTCAGACAAGAATGTGTCTGGTGCCGTTACAGCCCTCGCTTTATCACCAAATGGTGTATACCTCGCATCTGCATCCCAGTCAAGAGTACACATATGGTCAACACAGACACGACGAGTGATAACTAGGTAGGCTGTTATTCCAATGCATCGCTGTGGTTTTCAAATTTAATTCGATTAGTCAAATTGGGAAACCTGGGTCGAGTATCACCCAATTAGCATGGTCACCCAACGAGAATCTGCTTGCCTGGACAGACAGCGATGGCGCTTTCACTCGGTGGCGGAAACCAATATCAGATAACTTCCCCGATCCTGTTAAAGGCTCTTTGGTTACGAATGGAGCTGCCACCATTCCAGTTAAACCGAAAACAGGATTGGATCTCTTCGCCGACGATACCGAACAAGTGACGACTGGGGAAAAGGAGGACGATGATGTTGATCTCGATGATGATATCGCTGATATAGATGATGGTTGGATTGTGGATGACATGGACGGTGCACTAAATGCACCGCCCGCCGAAGAGAAAGGTGGACGAAATGGCTTCGTGAAGGAGATGGGTGTGTTAACTTTCGAATCAATATCCATGATGTATATTAATTTGAATTTCAACAGTGAGCATCACCCAGGCTCAACCGCCCTTCCAACCTGGCTCCACGCCAATGGAAAACAAAAAAAGATATTTGGGTATGACTGTCTATCATTGCAAAGCTGTTCTTTATTAATTACAAGTTATTCTTAGCATATAATATGGTTGGAGTTATCGAAGTCACAGATCAAGATACACACAACATCGTAAATGTCGAGTTCTTTGACCGCTCTTTACGGAAGGGTTACCACTTCACGGATAATTTTAAACATGACCTCGGCTATCTCGGTTAGTAAGGCCTTCCATGCTTGATTGACTAAGTTGACCTCTCCTCCAGGCGAAAGAGGCGCTGTTTTTGCATGTCCTCCAGAGAACGATCACCCTGCGGAAGTACTTTTTAAACCTTATAGCAACTGGAAGTCCAATGACTGGACATACACCTTGTCGAAAAAAGGGATAAAATGTCTTGGAATAGCTGCGGGAGCTCTGCCTTTTAGTTCACGGAATAGTGCAGATGTTGAACTCCAGGGATACGGAAACATTGTGGTGGCGACTACCGAGAACGATCTGACGTTCTTATCTGGTACCGGACGCGAACGTCGGATTATGGCACTAGGAGGTGACTTCGTCACGATGGTAGCAAGTGAAGAATGGGTCTTCGTTGTCCATCGAGCTGGGTCTACAACAATTGACGGCATGTGGCTATTCCAATTCATGACAATCGTTATTAACCTGATGCCAATTTGTATAGGCTCTCAGAATCTGTCCTACAGTATCATTAATTTCGAAGACTTTACCGTGCGTCAACGAGATGTTCTCCCAGTCCCTAAAGGCCATACACTCAAGTGGATCGGAGTTACTGATCAAGGGGCAAGTAATTTTTCTTTCTCTTTCCGTCAAAAAATACTTACGATGCGATCAGGCGCCTGCTATGTTCGATACCACTGGCTGTGTCCATATTCTGACAAAACATCGGATACCTCATCACGCATCATGGGCCCGAGTTATGGACACAAATACCTTGGAACGAAGGCAAGGCAAGGATGAGTCGTACTGGCCGGTCGGTATCACAGAGAGTAACTTTATGTGTCTGATATTGAAAGTGAGCACAGTGGTGTTTTCCCTTCCAAGTTGTGGCCCTTGTTGAATGACTTTACAGGGAAGGCAAGAACATCCAGCATTCCCCAGACCTTTAATCCAGGAACTACCTATGCGAATACCTTTCAGACAAAATTCCGCTCAAGAAGAGACGTAAATGAATTTGTCCCTCTACCTATAACTGTGTTGAAACCTGTTCAACAGGATCGAGCGAGAAGCACTCCATGTCCAAATTGCTTTCGATTCCCTGGACGATGAACTGACGACCGACGACATTATTTCTCGCGAGAAAGCCATGGACAAGGAATTGATCCAGCTTATCCAAGGCGCATGCAAAGTAGGCAATGCACCAAGGGCAATCGAACTGACCAGGCTTCTCCATCAAATCGCTACCCTTGACGCTGCCATGAAGATCGCAGACTTTTACCACCTCGTCGGTTTGAAGGAGAAAATGGGCATGGTCAAAGCAGACCGGGAAGAGAACGAAGACAGACTCCACGCCGCCCGAAACAAACGAAGACGCTGGTTGAAACCAGAACCTCCTCTGCGCCAGCTAGCGGAAGCACCAGCTGCTTCCTCTTCTCGTTTCGACCCTTTGGGTGATTTCAGACCACCACCTGTGATCGAGAGACCTGGCATGGCCCGTGTTACGGCCCCTCGAATCGAAACCACCCGATTTACGTCCCATACACCCTCGAGCCGCACTCCTGAACGAGCGTCATGGAATGATTCTACGCCGCGGTCTCCACCGTCTACGGATTCGAAACGAAAAAGAGACGATCTCGACGAGTCGTTCCCTACCTCTGATATGTCGATGCCGCCTCCAAAGCAAAGTAGGTCCCTTTATGCAAATCTTAAACGATCTTAGTGTTGATAATTTCCCAGAGCCCAATCCCTTCGCTCGTAAGGCAAACCAAGACAGTAACAAAAACCCCTTCGCAAGAAAATTAGACGCAAGCAAGACAATTCAGAAAAGCGAGAGCTTCTTTGATAAGGTGGATGCTGCTGAATCCGAAACTGTACCCAGGAAACGTAAGTCCAATATTATTTTAGATATTGAGCGATATCTGATTCAGTGTTTCTAGGTCCTGGTGCAGGAAATGGCAAAGATGCCGCTACGCTGAAAGGAAAAGACAGGAAAGAGGGACCCAAACAGGCGACGCTGTTCGGGATGCTACCAAAGGCTGAAAAAGTGTCGCGACCAAAGAAACAACCAGACACAGCACCACCTACGGAGGATACCCAAGAAACACAAATTGATTCTCAAATGACCGATGTCACGACGGTTGAGACCGAGACGCAGGAGGAGACCCAGCAGAGGGTTGGAAGCCCTGATTGGGATGAAACCCAAATGGTGGACGCAGGCGACGAGTCTTCGATGATAACTTCTGAGCTTTGAGATATACACAGCTATTGGACCATGTATTTGTCTAGATCCGCATTTTCTTCCTAACATTGTATCCTGAGCATGTATTCGCTGTAAAACATTTATTTCACGAAGTCATAATTTATCGGACAGATCTCTTCATACTTTGCCAGCATCTCCATCTACATTTGAGCCACTGGTGTATTGGACATTGCAAAACAGAACTAATTTATTCCATGCAACAAAGGTATTACAAGTGAAGTTGATAATGTACTGGTGGGTTGTCCTTGTCGGTCCATTACTATGTGTGTTTATTTACATTGGTTATGAAAATAGTATCAATTCCCAGGTCCTAGAAAAGAGTAAGCGATGAGAATGAAATAAAATTCGTATTCGTACCTCAGGTCGGAAGGGCCAGTTCTTAAATGCTCGGACAATTTTCGCCCAATCTTCTACAGTAAAACTACGAGGATTCTTCTTCAAGTCGACCATATCTTCTGGCTTGCTTGGGTCATTGAGCTTGGGTAAGAGATTGTATGCCCCAGGTCCTAGAGAGCTGGATACATCAAGTAAGTAGTACCGTTCACAAAAACTGAGTTTGCCTTACTTTATACATTTTTCAAGAGGGGTAGCTTTTTGGACAAAGAGTTTCCGAACACAGTAATCCCAGTAGTCAAGATCACCAGGCTCGATAATCTGCCATTTAAGCGATGACAGTTAGCAGTTAAATTTGAAATACTGACCATGGAGTGCTTACAGGTTTTACCAATGGTATAAAATTAGCAACTGTATATGGAATACCCATGCGTCTAAGGTCTAATTTGCCGAACTTGTATTCAAACTGGTTGTGAATGTCTGGGTGGAAGTGGTCTGAATATGGCTGCATCGCGTCGTATGGGACGGCTTCAGACATTTCTGATACAGATTGAGCCATTACAGAGACTTTGCAGCGTGCTCCTACTGACTCGGGAGCAATAATTCTCTGAAAAGAGGAACGATGCCATGAGCTTATTGGAAACTGGCAAAAACACGCAAATTTGTACCTCCCACATACGCGCTGTGAGTATGAAATTGAGGGGTACGCGGCCGTATTGATATAGCCATTGTCGATCTGGAATGGTGCGTAGTAGTTGGGCCGATAGTTGTTCACCGTCGACCCCAGAAGTCATATGCATGATGAATTGTAATTGTGGATGAACTGAGGATGGGGTTTAAATGAGTGGATTACAGACATAATATAGTTCGGACCTTGGTTCCAGTCTGTCACCTCGACGTCGTTTAGCAAACCCATATCCGTAATTTTACGATAGGTGGCCCAGTCTTTTCCGAACATCGGCAGCACTGTGACTCGTGGGTCTACCTCTTCTAGAGGCTTAAAACAGAAGGGTCAGCGTATAATAAAACAGTGCAGAAGTTTCTTCACCTTCAAATATTGTAGGTAGTCATTGAAATTCTCGATAACGATTAACTTCTTGATTCTCTCTTTAGGTAGGTCGAGTAGAGCGCGTGTTAACTGTCCCGGGCCTTGAAAAAATGAAGTGAAACCGGTTAAAGAGAGTTCGCAATAACACACCAGGTGAAGCCTCAATGATGATCTTGTCCTTCGAGCCTACAGGGACAAAGCTTTCTGCTAGCAATTTCGCGGTCGCTGGGTTTCGTATTGAGGATCTCTTTCCTGCCTCTTTTTTGTCAGGAAAAACAGTTCGCCACAGTTCCATAGGTGGCAAATGCAACTTTGACGATTGCGCATCGTCAATAACTGGAGTGACTAGGGCTTCGCCTCCTGGTACGGAGCTCTCTGGAATTGCTTTGGCTCTCGTGGGCCGCCTGGTTTTCGTGAGCTTAGCAGCAAAACGACATCGAGGGAAGGAGGGAGAGGGCGTTATTGAGCGCGAGAGCTCCAGCGGGGTACATCTTGAAGACTGTCTGATAGCTCGAGAAAGTTGAGTGCTGGCCATTAGGAAAGCGTTGGCAGATGGCAAAATTAAAATTAGACGCGTATGTTTTCGATCAATGGCATCAGCTTCTGAATTAAACAGCGGAATGACGACGCCGAGATCGCTCAAGGCGCCGTCAAATGGCAACCATGCTTCAATGCCAGCAGTGATCACCCTCAACTGGCGGGTCCTTAGACCGCTCCTTCTTGTCCTCTTCTGTGTCTCTGTGCCTGTGTATTATTTGTATATCTCGTCCAGGCCGCCCATTGCCTTATACGAAGACCTCTTCACCTCCGAAACGGAGGCTTCCAAAAACCTCATCCACAATGAACGCGGAAACAAATATGTAAAGTTTAAACAACTACAGGGAGCTGGGTTTAACAATCAGGTTCGTATCTCGCGATAGAACGCGCCCAACAGCTTATAATTTTTTCAGGCTCAAGAAATATTGTTATATCATCATCTGGCACTGCAGACCAGCCGAATTTATGTGTACCAACCTTTAATATGGCGCCCTCGCGGCGAAAATGCCAGTGTACCTTTGTCTGCTTTCCTTCGTGGACCAACGGAGGGCACCGTCAGCGAGGCCGTTTTTGACGAAATTTGTCCTCCAGAGGAAGTGGTGCACGTCAAACTTGGTGTCGACCACATGGATCAATGGAATTATGCTCAGGAAATTTTAAATGGAAAGGACAGGTGCCTAGTCGTCGATGATTCGGTCTTCAACTGGAAGTATGTTCTTTTCATTGGTGCCTTCCGAGATCAATAAACTGACTTTCCTTGACCTGAAGTTACCTCGCCTCATCAGGAATTCATGCTGTATGGCCGTCCTTCCGAAAATACCTTTCGAACCACTTCAAGTGGTCAAATAACGTCCTAGAAATTATCAACCGGACGGAGACCCAACTAAGTCTCAAATCACAATCGAATCCATTACCAGAAGGACACCCTTACATGGCGATCCACCTCCGACGTGGTGATTTTGAGGACCACTGCAAATACCTTGCTGAAACTAAGCAGGGTTTCACAACATGGGCTACCCTTCCTGTTCTTCAATCCAGCATCTTATTACCCTCTTTAGATATCCATAATGTGACGTCCGTCATGGAACACTGTTACCCCACCCTCCATCGCATCCTAGATGCGATTTCCCACCAAGCAAAGGAACGTCCTCATCTAAGAACACTACACATCCTACACGATGGTGCCTGGGACCATCCAACTGTATACCTACAATATTACAAACTAGTGGCAGCGCTCACCAACACGAAGTGGGCAAGCCGAGAACGGTGGAAGGGCGGACCCATGCTCTGGGTGACCCAGAGCGCTAATGTTCCCATCAAAAATGGCGAGCGGGATTGGGCTGTCTGTGTGGACGTTGAGCTGGGCAGGCGGGCGGAGGTCTTCATAGGCAACGGATATTCCAGCCTGAGCACACAGATTGTTGCTCTGAGGCTTGGAGATGGCGGAAAGGAAGCTGATATCACTTTGATTTAAGGTAGTCTCTGGTCGTTCAAAAGTCTACTCTTAATTATCTGCAATCTATCCATATCTATTGCTCTGTACTCATCTCAGGAAGCCTTTCTTAGGTTGGTTGTGATGATGATAAGGCGATTACTTTAGATGGAGATTTCAGGACGAATATCTTATTGAACGTTCCCCGGGCAGCCGTGGATGGACCTGTGCAGTGCGCCACATGATCAGCAAACTGCGGATTGCCAGTTTCATATATTCTACAGGACATGTACACGTCTACTCGTGGTTAGGTTCTGTAATGCCGACCGTTCTCTTCAAGCGCAGCAACTGCCTGGCAGCAATTACACAGCCTTGAGCAATATTTGCCCTACGATAATTGGTTTTAGCTGCCTTTTCCGGAGAATTTTCAGGAGTTCTCCCGTTTAGATTCCTACCAGTTCCGACAGAACATGTAGTGGAGGCGCAAGGCGTTCCGGCTTGCGCCTACCACCGACCTAGTGAACCAGTGATAAAAATCTAGGCATTGCCTTGGGTCAAGTATCACTGGGTATAAGTAAAGCCAGATGCCTCCTGTTACACATTCTAATTCCGGGTCTGCGTCAACACCAGACGTTGTCTGCGAGCGCTTCCGTCTCTGCGATGGTGAATTTTCCAGCTCCTGTTGGTGGGACGGCCCTCCCAGCGGACTTCGCCCCGTCAATCGTGTTTGCTGTTCTGTATGCGCTGCTTTTACCTTTGATGGTGTATCGTCTGTATAAGAGACGATCTCGGACGACACTTCTCATCGGTACTATCACTTTCTCTGTGGAGAGGTGAGTGCTACGACGCGCCTCGTTCTCACTTTTGAACTCTATTCTGACTATTGAATGGAATAAAACACTACAGAGTGGTCATATTTTCCTTGCGAGCTGTTCAATCGCACAACGAAGGTCGCCGCTTCTCGCATGGACTAGGTGACCTACATGCAAGTAAGCTTCGCCCTGGGGTTCATAGGCATCGCCAACGACCTCGTCAACATCGTGCGGTGCATCCTCATTAACCCGACCTACGGCTCGGATATGTATTACCAATCTCCCGCGGCCAAGACGAAAGGCGGTGTTTTCACCCCGCCGCCAGAGGGCACACCGGACCAGCCACGGTTGCGCTTTTGGTTGCGCCGCTTTTCCGATTTTCTGGGTCTGGCGTTTTTGGCGGCGACGGTTCCTGGCACTATTGCGAATTCGACGTATGGAAAGATCTTTGATGACCAGCAAAAAGCTGATAAGACGGCGAAGTACCGGTTCGTCTCTTCTGTATATTGTGTTAAGCACTGGCAGCTGAATGGTTTACGTGTAGGTTCGTGAGCACTGGTGTTGCGTTGTGGATGTGCGCCATGCTTATTGGCGTGATTGTATGGATTCGACGAAAATTCCCTCGAACAAGTCGACGCGGAGCAGCCATCATCTGTTTCGTTTCTACTCTCATGGTATGCATTCAGGTCAATTCATCAGAAATGAACGCGTATTGAGTACGATGTTTGGATATTTCTAGGCTGTGGTTGCCATCTATCGCCTCTCGGTTATGAACATCAGAACCACCTCACTGACTGTGCAAACCTCGTTGGACAAGCCCGGTGCAAAGGCTGCATTTTACATCTTGCACGCACTGCCCGAATGGCTCGCGATTCTTATTCTGTTGGCATCTAATGTGCGCAAGCTTTTTGGCACGGGTCTGGCTGGAGACTTCCGCGGACGTGATCTGAATAAGAGGGAGCTGAAGAAGCGGGAGGCTAAATTGGCGAAGGAGAAGGAAATGGGGGCGTCAGAGGCGGATGGGGCAACAGATAATATCCCCTTGAAAGAGAAAAACGCGAGTGTCCTTGTCAGTAATCTCGTATAGTCCTGAGGATGATGCTCCTTATGCCTGACCTGTATACCTAAATTAACCTAATGACTAACACTCAACGGCCCGTAGACGATTCACCAGGTGGGGCCTATTATTTATTTATACCCATTACCTTTACTAGTACTTATACTCTTATATAATTCTTGGATGGATAGAACTGCTTATTCCTTTAATATCAAGAGTGCCGTGATCCAGTATGGCCCAAGGCCGCCCACGAAGCTGTTGTTGTTGTATCTTAACACGGCCGGTAACGGAATTGACACCACAGGTCAAGTCATTTCCATAAAAAATTTATGTTAAGTCCAATGGTGTAGTGCATGCGGAAATTTGTAGCTTAGGTACATGAGGCGCGCAATGGCAAACGCGGTATTAATAGGACGCGTCTGCACGTGACCTACGCGACGCGTTTACGCGACTCGCGTCTTGCCTCGTTTTGATGAATTGCGGAGATTGAAATGTGGGAGATACACCGGTGGGCCATGGCCCTCCTCTTGTTCTCTTCGACCACCACATCCATCTCGTCACTTTCACCATGCAGACACGGAGTTCAGTTCTCGGCAAGCGCGGTCACCAGGACTCCTCGTCGCCTGCACCATCGATGCAGGTCTGCGAGCAGCTCCAGACGCCCGACCACACCCCCAATCCAAAGCGCGCCAGGACGACCGTGACTCTCCTCGATGGTGACGGGAACAAAGAGAACATTCCGCCGATCAAGGTATCTCCTCTTAACGTCGACACCTCGCCCAGAGGCGTCCGAGCGCTTAGGCGCACGACGACCTGAGATCATCACCCCGACGCGCACCCGACCAGGTGTGTATCCTCAACGTCAATCGTGTTTCTACTAATAATCGCGTCTATATAGCACCTCGACGGCACTCGTCCTTGGCATCCTTACCGCCTGCCGACACCGTCCACGGAAATTTTCCAATTGACCATCTCCACTCCACCCCCAACTCCGCCCACTGCGTTGCTTCCCCTTCACGCTCGTGCTCGTGCTCTTCTCCGTTCGAACCTGTAACAATAGCCAGACTCAGATTGCTGGTCGCGAAACCGAACGCGCCACGATCCTCGAGTTCCTTGCTCCTTTCATTGGGGCCTCTTCGATGAACGAAGAGGAAACCTATTCTAGCATGTTCATTTCAGGATCTCCGGGTACAGGGAAGACAGCCTTGGTCAATTCCATCATTCGCCAGCTGTCTACCAACAGCGAGACTGATGTCAAAGTCGTTTCCATTAATTGCATGGCCCTTAAGGATGTCGATGCCTTGTGGGAACGAATAATTGAAGATTTGACCGTTGGACCGAAGAGAAAAGTCTGCCGCGTCTAAGAAGCTCCAGGCCAGGGAACGCGTCAAGTCTCTTTTAAATGCCTTGAATGTTAAATGGTAGGTTCGGTGTTTAGAATTTGATCATTTGTTAATCGGTCATTCGTTTAGCATCCTCGTTCTTGATGAACTTGATCATATTACGCCGAACGCTCAAGCTCTTACGTCAATCTTCACTATAACGGAAATACTACCCTCTCAATTACGACTCATTGCAATTGCCAATACCCATACTCTCACAGTCTTCCAATACTTTCGCCTCATCCAGCAATGTGCGAACAATTCCACTTCACACCGTATACTCCTGCCCAGCTTCTAGAAATTCTTCAGTCACGTCTTTCCGCACTGTCTGATAATGAAGCTTTGGATTTACCTTCGGCACTTAAAAGATTCCTGCCACCTCCGACGTTAATGCTTTTAACGAAGAAAGTCGCTGCTTTGACTGGCGACGTCCGCAGTCTATTCGAGGTCCTTCGCGGTGCTATCGACCTCGCTGTCGCCCCTTCTGCGCCGAAGTCTTCTGATGAAAATCCCCTCAACACCCCTCCGCCATCTGTGACTCCTCAACACATTTTATCCGCCCTCAAAGCTTACACCCCTGCATCTGCCACTTCCAAGGCTTCTGCGTCGTTCTCTACCCCTGCCACGACAAGCAACAGCGAGACTGTTACAAAAATCCGCAACCTCGGTCTCCAGGCCCGCCTCGCCCTGCTCCTCATTTTGCTTGCTTCCAAGCGCCTCGAGGCCGGTCCTCTCCTTGACAGGCTCCTCATCCACATCCACATCCCCAAAGAAACCCTCTGCCTCTCCAATGAAGCGCAGCGCCTCTCTCCCCAACCCCATCACCTCAGGACCTGGTGTAGGTATCGAAACCTAGCGCCTTGCACACGTACTATACCACCATCCTCTCTCGCACGGAAAGTGGCATCTTTGAGCCTGTTTCCCGCAGCGAGTTCGGGGACCTGCTTGGTGTCCTAGAGGGAGTCGGCATCGTCTCGATGTCTTCCTCACTCAGGTGCTGCTTCCGGTGCGTCGAGCCCTACGAAAGGCAGGAAGTCGTTCGGTCGGACTGCCTCGTTTGGCGCTGGCCTATCGAAAGGTGGCGCTGGTGCTGTGGGCGAGGTTCGTCTTGTCGAGGGCGTTTGGGGTGATGAGGTCCTCCGTGGGCTGGGTGTTACCAATGCTGCCTGCTGCCCCAGCTCTTACAGAAGGCTTGCCTGTCGACGCTCGCGAGGAAGAAGTTCGAGGGATCTGGGAACGCGAGAAGTCCCGCCTTGCGCGCGACGTCAAAGCACATGCTCTAGCATCCAATGCTTCGCGTCTCAATACTTTTGCTGGTGCTTTCCAAGATTAACGACCGATCTACTTGCTCCTATTTCATTCTATGCGCTCGTCATCATCATCGCCGTCATCGACGTCTATCTGGATCTACCACATTATGCTCACTACATGCTTCCCTTCCTCTCTCTCTCATTGCATTGTCATCGTCTTTCATTATCATTCATTTATGTTCACTCTATGCATCATCTCGTCAATGTCTCTCAGCATTCGTCCAACTTCCAGCCTTGGTAGATACAACTCGCATTTCATTTCTGTTCCTCGTCATTGTCCCTTCCATTTCCTTTTGTCCCATTCCATCATCGATTTGTAACATTTATTCATAGCCAGCGCCTGCTTTTCTTTCTCCCTTTTCCTACGTCATTCCGTCTCCAATATGGCCGGTGCGCGCTGTCCACCCGATTAGCCATTTCATTTTTACATTTTGGTTGTTTTGTCCTTGATCTGCGTTTAGTATCACCTGGGGTTGGAAGGTTGAGACAACACCAAATTTAAATTAAAAGGACTGTAGAAAGTAGAATTGTAGCGCTAGCGTATGAACAACTTTTGTTGTATGTAATTGCTACTTGTGTTTACGCTAGTAGGAAAATATTTATGGCTTATACAAATACGTTTATTCATCTAAGAGTCTGAAGCTTAAAAGTAATCTGAAACGAAGTCTAGCGAAGGTAAAGCCTCCAGAAAGGTGGTGATTCCGACCCGTTTTCCGCAAATTTTCCCACTGAGCATACTCTCATCAGCACGATCAACGTGAGGCAAAGTTATAAGTATCCATACCATCAACTTTTTGGACTAAGTAGCAATAGCTCAAAGTCTCCCGGTTATCTCAACCACAGACAACGCGCGTATCCCCGTCCTCATCGTCGACTCCGTTCTTGAAGTTGGTCGAACTCGATGTTGTTGAAATCGAGGCTGAGCGCTAAGCGCTTAGCGCTCATAAGCAATCTGGGAAGGGCGATTTATCTACTCGTTGCTCTGTCTGCGGTTGTTTCATCGGTCGTAGATGGGCGGTGCAACCTCCAGAAGGAGTTACACACATATAATCTTCAGCACTGAAGAAAAGCTGACGCTAGACGTCGTGTCGTTTATAAATAGCCCAGGCACTGGCAGAGCTCTTGGATGCCTGAGTTCACTGTTGATTTTGTTTGCTTCAGCCATTTCTTTGCAATATAAGTGGGCCAGCGCTTAGCCTAGGCTAAATGAAATTGCGACTCAGCGCTGCGTATGGTGGTATAGTGAAGCTGGGGAAGCTTGTGAAGGATCATGTAAGCTAATTTTAGACTCTTTGTACATAAATGAAATTTCTCACGCTCTTTGAAAGCTGTGTTGCGCCTTCCCATTCCGCTACTTTGAAAACCACGGAAAGGCCTATCCTATACCTTCCCACCTCATACGTCAATTGAAACAATGCAAAGCCATTCCCTCTGCTCAACACCCCGTGCGGAAATGCATAGGATGGTTGCTTTGGTTCAGCCTGTTCTGCCTCAACTGGGTACACTCCAGGTCTAGGTAGAACTCGGGCATTAGCGTCACAGAAACTTACTGCCATGTACTACCGTACATATCTTTGCTATCTTTCTCTGATAGCTCCCACAGTGTCATATCAAAGCGTATCAAGTCCCGAGTACACGTTCATTATGGATTCCGGTTCTGTAGTTGGCATACTATACATGAATCCTCGCCCCCTCATTTCCGCGGCATTGCCGTTGAAGTCGGCTAGTGCTGGACACTCAGGCTGGGTATATATTTCAATCTGAATACCTGCTGCCTTTGTTCTTTCTTCCCTTGGACGCTCTTTCGAGCCCTCATCTCTATATATCTAACTAACGCAGCCGTGCGTCTGGATCCCGGTCCCTGAGCCCGATGAATTCCAGCAGTCGGTCTTCACAGTGGAATCAGTCTGTACGGCCGAGCAATACGCGCGCTCAAAGAACGATTCATCAATATACTGCCTGACACGCGGGGACAGCATCGGTCTGACGGTATGCCTTCAGTTTTGTTTGCGCCAACGTCTTCATTTACATGCGAACTCTAGGTTGTTGTGGAAGCAGGATTGCTTTCACTGGATCGCAGTGTCGTATGTCTTGACAATCATCTTGGTTCGTACTGTGATACCGTTTTGATCCACAGATTTGTTGAGGACCATTTGGTATAACACAGAGAAATTTTATCTGGCGGTTCCGAAATGCGACCAAAGAAGAGAGGAGCGTCTTCCACGAACCAATGGATTTGCTCATGGTAAATAAATTCGTCTTTGGCTATCAGTCATACCATATGACTTACCCATTGTACCATTTGTACAGTTTTCGTTATTCTCTGCGGATGCTCTCCAAGCCTTAGGCGCTGTGATGGATATAAAATGGGTGCAAGACGGAAAAGGTTGAAGCCGGCGGGTTCTGCAGCGCTCAAGGTCAGTCTGGTTGTCTTGTGGTTGTAATGCCTGTGATAAGCCTCAATCTCTCCTCCCAGGGATTGTCCAGCAACTCGGGGAGACCGCTGTAGCGATGACCACTCTTGTACGTGTTTATCGGTTGGTCATTCTCTTCAGCTTATTCAGACCTTCTATCAGACTATTGCCGTTTATACCTTCCTTGGAGTATGGCTCGGGAAAAGCATAAGATCTATGTTCCTTACCAAGATCATTCTTTCACTCATCTGGTCATTCATTACTCTTATGATCATCATCGGTAACACCATCAGGTGGGGATCTAATAAACCACATTATCTATCACCTACACCAGTGAGTTCCTTTTGAATCTGAATCCTACAGTCCTCTTTCTTATTGACTTACAAAATCAAGTATTGGTGTTGGATAAGCGAAGATTATCTGCAAATGCGGATAATAGGTGAATATTTCTGGTTCTGGATCACCTTAGCCTTCTCCTTTGCGATCTATGTGCCGCTCTGGTTATGGAGCCGCGGTAATATCAACATTGACGAACATCACTGGTGGAAGTTTTCATTCAGACGTGCCGAATTGAACACAGATCCTGTTCTCAAGGGATTTCGTCGTCGGTCATTAATAATGCTAGCGTATGTGATTTTATCTTCCTCTATCCTTTTGTTTTAGGCGTAGCCTGATTAATATCCGCCTTTCTTGTCAGATACCCTTTTGTTTATTGTGTTTCTATCCTACCTTTCAGTGTTGGGCGATGGGTAGGTTTCGTTCAAGAACGAAACGGAGGTACCATCAGTGTCCCACCAACAGCTACACTGGCGGTTACTGCTCTTTACGGCCTCAGTGGAGTCTGTAACGTCATTCTACTGCTTACAACCAGGCCTGCGCTTTTTGGCAGGAATTCGAAGTTCTCGTCCAGTCGCCCGCCATCCATTGCAACCACCGATGATGATGGGCATCCGAGACGAGAAGTACCAGACAAGGAAGATAACGAATTGGGCCGATTGCCTACTCGATTATAACTTTACTAAGTATGTTCATGTCTCGAAAGATGGACCCTTCTCTCTATTTAAGATGTACTAGTAGCATTTGTTCGGGTTCTAACATTATGTCAAACAGAGTCATTGATTTTTCGGAATCGTTTATCCCACTAGTCAGTAATAGTTGTAGATGACAAATAATCAAGTTTCAAGCCACTATATAAGGCCCTACTATTATTCCCTCGTACGAGCTCATCCTATCCCAAGCCGGACCAGGAGAAACTAACTCGGATAATGCAAGGATAGTGTACGATCCTGGAGCGTACAGAAATTAATAATCTTATCCAGTGTGTACGATCCTAAGCGTGCGTACAGTTTTCAACAGCAGCATTGGTGCAGAAAAAGGATAGAAAGCAGCTTGATTCCGTAGGTACTAGGTCCGATCCCCGTCGGCAGAATGTTCGAGGTTGTGACAAGGTCAAGGCCTCAATATTCAATTATCTTATCAATACTCAATAGCAAAGTGTCGCAATGACACTCTCACAAGACCAGCTCGTAAAGCCCAAGTTATTCCTAGCAAAAAGATTACCAACCCCCTCACACTGATTTCGACCCAACTTTGTTTCAAAAAAAAGGTTCTCGTGATTTGATGTCCGCCGACCCTGTAGTGCGTACATTTTTGCCAAAAGTGGGTGCGATCCAAGGTGAGGGTGGATAGGCAAAAGATTGGCCGACATACCTGATGCGAACAGTGCGTACGGAAGTGAAGGCGTTTGGCATAAGCGACCAAAATTGGCGATTTTGGACCGGAGATCAATCAAAGTCCGACTGTAGATGGAGTGCCCTCGTTTGACCTTCGTCCTGCCAACCACCTTCAACTCGCGAATGGTTCAAGCTTCAAGCTCATGCTCTAAGGCTAGCTTGTATTCCGGCGTCCTGGATACTATTAGCTCTGTTTTGCTGCAGTTCGACATCCCAGCGACAATCGCTTCAAGTTTGTAATCCTGATTCCTTTTGAGAATCTGAACTTGTTGGACTGCATGGGCCCTGTATTCGGTGCTTGGACAGTCCAATAACTTTTGAGTCCTCTACATCTGCTGCGTAGTTCTCTGCCAATTTTCTACTTGGTGGCCGGTGACCGTGAGCTGAATTAGGATATCCAGTTGCCACTGATGGGGACACGCTTGGATCTTGGGCCTGCTCCTCTTTGCTTCGCGCAATTAATAGGGAGTAAAATGGGGCCAAAACGCTGATCGCCACTGTTGACGCTTACAAGGTGCGGGGCCATTCTATTTTAACCACCAGATACTGCATTTGGTATGAGAGCCATCATGGGCCATGGCCCAGTCAATTTGTTAATTCCACTGAAGCGTCTGAAACAATGGCAGTGCCACTCGAGGAGATGTTTTTTCTTGCCCAACGTCGCGCATTGTGCTTCTTTCCTGGCATATAAACTCTGGGCGACTCGGGATGCATAGGTCTGCCTCCTTTCTATCCTCCGTATTCCTCTAAGTGTCACCCATCCAAATATTCACAGCGATACCCGTTCACCATGCAATCCCTGCGGAAACTTAGCACAAAGGTCTTCACTAAGAAGTGGGTATTTTTTTATGCTCAAATCTGCGGCTTCTTATTCGCCCTTGTTGCAGTGAGAACGCGCCTCCGACTCGGACACCGAATAAGCCTCGCGACAAGACTCTGAGGCATTCGAGGTCGATGCCACTGGGCCCAGCAACTCTTACTTCGCCAGAGACCTACGTTCGCATCCAACAAACCGGTTTATAAGGGTCCCGTTCCATTGAAGGAGGCCAAGATAGAGTTGGTCATGAACATTAGCAGGGACCCGACGACTGCGTCCACCAATTTTACTCCCTACGATAGCGATGACGAGCAGCAGGCGAGCTTCGCTGCGCCTCGTGCTGCTCCGACTTTTCAGCCCAAGGTCAAGGCGCGACCACCTCCTAAACCTGTAACCAAACCCGCCAAACCCGCTCCAAGTGTCTCCAAACCCGCTCCAAGTGTCCCCAAACCCGCTCCAAGTGTCCCCGAACCTGTTCCAAAGGTTCTCAAACCCGTTCCTAAGCCTATTCCTAAATATGTCCCCAAACCTGCCTTGGATAGCGACTCGGAGTCTGAGTACTCCAACGGCGACGGAGAAAACAACAACGATGTGCCACCTACTCCTCCTCCCAAACCTAGTCCTAAGCCGAAGCCTACCACAGACGAGCTACTCAAGAAGTTTCCTGCTCCTCCTGACAGTCGCAGGCCTCTCCTTCTTCGCGAGGTTTTGAAACCTGTCCATCCCCTTGACCTTCCTATTGAAATGCAGAAGGACCTTCTCCCACCACATCCGATCGCATTTGACGCGCGCTACCGTGCTAATCAAGGCACGCGAGAAGGAGAAGAAAAGCGACGGCCAGGAGAAGGGTGATCAGGAGGATAATTCGCGCAAACCGCTCCAACAAAGTCTTTCCTCGAATCAGACTACGCAAACCACTCCTACTCGTAGCTTACCCCAAGGCTGCTCAGCAGGTCTGGCCCTCTGCAGCGGTCTTCAATAATGGCAGCCACTCCAGTAGTGCCTCAGGCTCGCAGTACTACCAGGGTCTATCATGTCCATCTCCCTCCAACATCTCCAATTTGAGCCTCGACCCCAACGCTCATCTTAGAGATGGACCCGCAGCTCGTCGGGTGGTAGTAAACAACGGACTGCCTTCTTCCGTACGGCTTAACCAAGCCCGTCCGCCTCTCCGGTCTAACATGGACTACGCCTCCATGAGCACAGGCTACATGGGCCCATCGCCCTTTACTCGGCCTCTCAACGTCCATTCGCGCAAAATTTCTAACTCCTCAGCCATGGATTCAACGGGCAGCGTTGATCAGTCTACGAGGGCGAATGACTTGTACAATCGGTCAAGACTAGCCTCCAATATGGGTCACGGTCATAGTCACTCGACGAGCGAATTTGGGCATCTGCCATCCCACCCCGCTGTTTACAAAAGCCGTCATGGGCCCAGCGCCTCCGAGTCGTACGGGAACGAATCCCGCAGTCAGTCGCATTCTGAAAGTTGTGCTAATATTTCCCTGCATTAAATCAGCCGTCATGCCTTTTGTCATTCTGATATTTCGTGTACTCTTTGTACCTCACATAACGCTCCTTTCGTTTGAATTATCTGTACTATATGTACCATCCGCTCCTTTCTCATGCTGTTTTTTCCTTCTTCCAATGTTTCTTTGTCGTGATTATCCCAGTAGTATACAAATCCATGTAAGTAGATAGCAGAAATAAAAGTAGGTTTCGTCAAACCGTTCCGTTCGGCGAACGAGGATTGGAATTCAGTAAGTATTCCTACTACGTTTGGTATTGCATTCCTTTCCCTGAAGTGACTGTTCGTACTTCGGACTGCACTGTAGGGACGCAAAAGTAGGAAGGCCGCTTGGCCTGGTCGTCCCTCTGTTACATGTTACAGGCAGTGTACCAATAAAAATACGCATTTAGAGAGCCTAGATATCTAGCTGCCGGTCCTCAAGACAACTTGACCAATCTCTCAAATGGAGTTGGTCGCTGAGCGCTTAATTGTTGGTTGTTCGGAAGGGTGTTTCGGCCCGAGGTCACATGTTGTTCGATGTTGGAGGGCCGCTACAGCCGTTCAGCCACGACAGCGGGCGTGTCCATCGTCATGAATTCTTCATAACTCAGCGTTATATGACAAGCTTCCTCAGACCATAGCCTCTCCTCGGGACTATTGTGGACTTTCCTAGAGGAAGTCCCTAGCCATACTCTTCCAGCATGGCGTCACAACATGCAGCCAGGCGTTCCCGCAAGTTAAAGCGACGGGTATCAACCAGCGCAACTGGATGGTCAATGGGATCCCCAAAGTCGCTGGCATCTGCACCTTCTCCAATTCGAACTCAAAGCAGGAAAACCTCCTTAAGCCCTCCTTCGACTCGGAACTCAGGCTTTCACATCTACCAACGGCCACATCTCACGGATGGCTCTGACTACGAAGACTATCAACCATTGTCCTTAAGTGGAGATAGGCCTCGCGGGCGATCCACGTCTCCTACCAGGAGCATATTCGAGCGGCGACCCCGACCTACCGCCTATGCCTCCTTGCCACCAACTCCGATTGAGCCATCGCGGCCATATGAACCCCCGTCCCCCGTTTCGCCTATATCTCCTACCTTTCAGGCAGAACCTCCACAACAAAATGCCAGCACGGTTCCCTTTTCGCTATGGGATTATCTACGAGAAGAATTGCTGGCGACGGATTTCGATTCTCATCAAGAATTAAAGTGGGAACGTGTTAGCAACTTTTTGAGTATGCCCGTGGCGATGGAAAAGGTGTGCAACCTGAAACTCTATCACCGCTATTCCCAGGTATCTGACCTAGCTTCTAGATCATCGGCTTTGGTTTTATCCTCTGCTTTGATTCCTTTTTGTACACCTTCACTATCCTGCCGATTCGCTTCATGTTAGCTTTATTCCCTTTTATTACCAACATGTTCCGAAGATCTCCCCCATCCCTTCCTCCTTCACAAAAGGCCGACTTATTGCGAGCACTTCTTTTGGTTATTTCACTTCTGCTCTTGAACCCCCTGACCGACGCAAGTAAAATTTACCATACAATTCGAGGGCAAGATACTATCAAGCTTTATGTTATATTTAACGCTCTGGAGGTACGTTTTCGGTCTTCGCCGAATTAATTATGGAAGTTGAGCAATATTTTTTAACAGATTGGGGATCGACTGTGTGCATCTATCGGACAGGATATCCTTGACTGCTTGTTCTCTCGCTCAACACTTGAACCATTGTCACGCCGCGTTCCTGTTTCCTCCCACACCTTCCGCCCCTTTTTGTTCTTCTTCCTTGCATTGGCTTATACTGGTGTGTATTATGTTTTTCAATGCCCTGTTAGCCCATACTCACAATGCGTAGTCTGTCATGCTCTCGTCATGGTCTATCAATTGATTTCGCTCAATGTTGCAATAAATTCATACGACCATGCTCTTCTCACACTCCTGGTGTCCAATCAATTTGTCGAGATTAAGGGTAGCGTGTTCAAAAAGTTTGAGAAGGATAGCCTCTTTCAAATTACATGTGCAGGTGTGTAATACTCTTTAGGATTATTCCATGGGATCTAATGAAATTTCCCATTCAGACATTGTTGAACGCTTCACACTTTCTCTAATGCTTTGCATCGTTGCCTTCCGTAATCTCATTGAACTCAGTGGATCAGAATTCGACTTCACGGGAGGCTTTGGATTGCCAAAGAGCTGGGTACGTGGGGATAACGTGCTTTGGACAATTTCATACGTGCGTCAGCTCCTTCCGGTTACAGTAACAGCAATTCTGAGGTCAAAAAAATTGCAGCCCGTGCTTAGTGTGATGATCTCTGAGATGCTGGTCGATTGGCTTAAGCACGCGTTTATCACAAAATTTAACCATATTCGCCCATCGGTATATGAGCGGTACATTGACGTGCTGTGTCGAGATCTAGTTAGCATGACAAGTCTTGGACGAACTGCAAGAAAGCACTCCTACGTCGACCAATCTCCCCTTGTTGCTCGACGACTAGGATTTGCCTCACTTCCGCTGGCAGTATTGGCTATTCTTGTTGGATCCCAGTCAATAGGCCTTATGTTCTCGTCCAGTGCAGATTTCGCTTCCCCATGGACATGGACTATACGATCGCTCAGCAATGCTGAAATCATGCATTACATGACTTGGGGCATTATGGGTTTTATATTCTGGCTCTGGTTCGTTGTCCTCATATTCTCAGTGTTTGTTGGTCATTAACTTCTCGCTCTTTTCCAGTTTTGTGGTCATCAAGGTCATCATGGGTGTCAATCTTGTGGGATATGCTACCCGTCGTCGAGCCGGAATGGACGAACGCGAAGCAGCGGACGCTATAAACGACTTTGGCCGGAATCCTATTGGGGAAGGGAAAGAAGAACAGGTATTATCTTCCATGTGTTGTATAACCGGAGACTGACGCCTTGGTCTTCTTTTTCTAGTTATATAACAAGAAACTCAAAACGTTGTTAGACAGTGATCGCGACGATATGCCACACACATCTGAAATGGGAGAAAACAAGTCTGGCGAACACGGAAAAAAGAAGGGCGTGTGAAACTGGAAGACCTCACTCGCTATACGATGGTCAAGCGGATTTGGTAGCGCCACTGTCCTGCCTGTGGTCGCTGTACCTGTATGCTATACTTCGAAGATGTCTAAGCCTCTGCTGATAATACCTGATAATACCCTAGAGCATTTAACCTCCTTAATGGGTTTTCGAACTTAATCTCGCCAACGTTGACCTCCTATTCGCAGCATTCTCTGTCCTCGGCTTGAATTTTTTCCTCGACTTTCTCTGGAGCGCAGCTATAGTAGCAAGGCTGCTTTCAAAAGTTGCTTTCAAGGAGGGTGCGTCCCTACCGGCGCCGGCCTACATTTTTATCAGATAAGAGATGACCTCGTCGATTAAGCTTGGGAATAATTACATGTGTGTCGCCTCCTATTAACCCCGTTTCGACCTATACTGAGTCCTTGACAGAAGGAATCATGTCTTGACGCGTAAGACACTTCCCGGTTATTGACCCAGAACTAGATGCCGAAACCAGAGATGAAAGTATGGTTGAATAATGGTGCCCACAAGTCAAATCTGTAAACTCGCCGAAGAAGACGGGGAAGAAAAGGGAAAACGAAGATTCAACCTGCTACATATACCATTGCATGGCCAAGCGGACTTGGTGTTTTGTTCGCTCTCGTGGCTTTGGTTGACACTGTGGGAAGTGAGAACAGGAGTTTGTGATGTCGATACAGCAATATCTCGATTTAGACATTAATATTTGATGCATCACCTTTTTGGTGTTTTGATCGCACCTCAAATTACTGCATTGGAACGGTTTTTATTAGTCGTCACACAAACATCACGCTCTAGTGGTGGGAATACATGAAGGGTCAGCGTTCCAGCTAAACCCTATAATGTGCCGTTTCCAAACGGCAGTCCTTCCTGTTCTTGGCAAACACTAAAATAAGGTGTATTCGAACAGGAATATTTCCCGTCTCCGCAGACAGTCATATGTTGTGCACCTAAAACATCAATCACTGCGTTTTGCCAAAAAAATAGAGGGGTATCTATAGATACAATATGTCAGGTACCGTAGCTATAGAGGGTAAAATCGTACCTATTGAGACAAATAGATGGGTGCTATGCGTGAGCTATCGTGAGCAGACAATGTATCTGCGATAGTCGGGTACTATTGGGCCGATATATTACAAATCGTAAACATAGTACCCTCGACAGCCCAAAAATAGAGGGGTCCTATTCCGGCCTGATAGAGGCTACCAAACAACCTCTATAGTAGACCTCTATCTCTACTATATACAAAAAATGGTACCTATGGAGGGCACTATATCAACAAGGCCAGCTCGCAAAAAAATCTTCCAAGTCCCTTCGAGTCTAACTGTCATCTCCGAGTCTAGCCCAACAAAATGTTTATTCGGGTATGTACTACAAGTCTTCACCCAACCTCCGTACGTACTAACTCACCCTCGCAGTCAAACAAGGCAGTCAAGCGTCCATTCGCACTCAACGACAAGCCTTATTACCCACTCATCCGTATTCGCCCCCTCAACAAGATCCACGAACTGCGTACAAAGGAGCAAATTCAAGACTATCGCCTGGCAAATGGGCTGCCATCGACGCTTGATAGGTGGATCGAGGAGGGCCGGCCGAACACCGAACCCCCTAGGCGTGACGAGTCCTTGAGCCATTACAGGGCTCTGGAATACCTCCTCTGGTCTGATAAAGTGGAGTGTCAGTTGCAGGTCGAGGTTGAAGAGGTAAGAAAACTCAAAACTCACCATATTGTGTTCATTTCTTCTCTCTAGGGACTCGTCGAAGGTCCATTCGGCGACCCCGACATATTTACCTTATACCTTAAGGTACATGTTCCCCCAACGGCAGGCTTCCTGACGTTCTATGACGAGAGCCCAAGGATTGTCATCGACAAATATACCGGCGTAAAGGAAGATGCTCTCGTACCTGGCTGGGTTGAATCAGTTGCGCCGGATGCCAAATTTTGGCAGCCTCGCCCGATGATGCTCGACTTCGTCCTTCACTTTGCGACGCGTATACCGGAGAATGCGCAGGTCTTAGAACGCGTACGAGCCTGGTGTCGCGCAATTTCGGTAAGTGTAACTATATTGAAGAGGCAGATATAGTGCTTACCTGAGATCTAGGTCCCAGCATCTGGACTGTCAACCTCCGTCTGGGGTAGGCCGTATTTCGATCCCATCGAGCCCCGAAACACACGCCGCCACAAGCCGCGTGCATCTAACTTGTCCGCCGAGGAGTCGAAGAGGTTGCGTAAACAGTCCAACGCGGGTTCGCCGTTGAAGAGGTCTGCGAGGTTGAGGCAGGAGGTCAAAACAGAGTTGAAGGAGGGTTTGGCCTTGAGGCGGTCCAAAAGGCTAAACAAAAAGACTTTGGGTATTTGACGAGCACGAAGTATATTGTTTCATACCTTAGAAACGAAATGAAGTGTGTTTGTCCGCAGATTTCAGTGTGATGATTCAAGACGGTGCAGAGTAAGACGAAGCCCAGAGAGCAAACCAAGGCGAAGTCGAAGTCCGGGAAGCGGCAAATGGACCGACGCAAAGTCGAAGTCCAGAAAGCAGACCGACGCAAAGTCAAAGTCCAGAGTACTAGTGCAGACCGACGCGAAGTCAAAGTCCGGGGAGCGGTGAAGATGATGGTTAAGAAGAGGCTTTCGTGTTGTGTGACTCTTGACGTCCGTTTAACTCTTGTGTGGGAAGTGCAGCCTCCTCGCTGTCCCATCATTTCTTTCTTCTTCCCACATCTTTCCCTTGCTTTCTGCCTCCAACCTTCCAGCCACCCCTTCCTCCCTCGTATCTAGCCTCCACCCGTAATCCTGCTCGTTCCACAACACCATCTGTAAGTCACAATTTTTGTTTTCCTCCCTCAATTCATCGGATTTGACTTCGCGTCGTCCAACCCCCACAACTTTGACTCCGCGTCGGTTGTAGATTCTGTGGCTTCGACTTTGCGTCGGTCACCACATCGTCAACCAGATTCGATTTTGCATCGTCTGGTGTAGCTTTTCTGATATTTCTTGCTCCATTTCCGTGGTATACTGATGCTTTTATATCAGATTAATCTACGCTATTGCCCGCTTATTTTGACCTATCTCCCATCACGTCAGACGCGTCAATCTTGTTCTCGCGCACTTCACGACGTACGGTCCTTTCCAAAGCTCGGACTACAAGATTCGGTAAGCCCTCTTTTTCAACACTAACATGTCTTTATCTGACGTATTCCCCATCTTTTTAGACGCATCAGTCTCGTGTCTCCGCAGCTTACAATGTACGTTCCCATCCAAAATTGCCACCATGTTCTTTATCCCTGGATTTGACTACACGTCGTCCGCTTTTTTTCTTGGATTTGACTTTGCGTCGTCCAATCTTTTCCTCGGATTTGACTTTGCGTCGTCCGATTCTTTCGTCAACCTCGACTTTGCGTCAGTTGTTCGTCTCCTGTTGCAACCTTATGCTTCGAGCAGTGATGTGCAAAACACCAACTAACTGTTCTAGCACAGTTGATTCGCAACATGCTTCACGGTGCCCGAACTACTGCTGAAGAACTGCAGCAGAATCCTTCGATTCTGTTGCGTCAGCAACAAAAATTTCTTTCTGATCCGTGTATGTCCATAATGATACCATTTCCTACTTCTTCTTACCAAAAACCACCAGTGAAATCCTTCGAAGGACGTGTCGGTGCAGTTATACGGAATGGCACGCATTTCGTCCTCTCGCCCAACATGGAAATCATTTACTGTCCACCAAACAATGCGCGTGTTACCTTCAAAGTTGACATGCGACTAGGCGACGACGATCCGCTTCAATGGCCCCAACCTTATATCCATGCATGCCCCCATTTAGCCTGTCTCCCGCGAAACCCCGCACCGCCTGAATCCCCTGCGTCTGTCCTGCACCACAAGCCGATTCCTGCAGATTTTGAAGGTCGCACTGACCTCAGTCTCTTGGGGCTAGGTCATCTCAGTTCGCGTCTCATTCAACTCCTAGAGGCTTACATCAAGGAGGACATCCTGCCTCATCACAATACATTTTCCCTTCGTCAACAGGCCATCCCAGATGCCGACAAAGACCATCGGGTCCCTCTTTTTGTAGAGCTATTCACCCAGATCCAGCGAACACTTCTTCATCTTCATTCCTTACCGTTGTCGTCAAACCAGGTCCTATTCCTCTTCTCCGAACTCCAACGTTATCTGCTGGAATATTCCGCATGCAAGACCTACTTGGATATCTATCAGCCTCGGATGTCTGGAGCAACACCTCGTGCTACTAAAGTCGACGATCACCTAATGGGCGCCTTTGTGACAAGTCCCGACGATGCATTTGCACTTGTTCGTGCAGGAATCCCCACCTGGATTGTGATGGATGTTGCATATGCAGGTACCATGCGTATTGATGCCCTTGTTGAGCCC
Source organism: Galerina marginata (assembly GCA_023014335.1). Lineage (NCBI taxonomy): Eukaryota > Fungi > Basidiomycota > Agaricomycetes > Agaricales > Galerinaceae > Galerina > Galerina marginata. Next base: position 1,487,794 of record JAECYW010000011.1, on the reverse strand, counting down.
ATTATGCCACAAGATCATCTTGTTTTGGATTCCGCGTATCGTTGGTTCCCTGTTTCCTATAGCGGGCCAACCGACCACTTCAACAAGATACGGGCTTTTGCAGACTACGCTTGCTCGTACTTGACAGCTAGCATGGTCAACCAAAGCCCATTCCATCATCCATCAACATTGCGCACCCTGCCAGCTTCTTCTTCGACATCTCCGGAACATTCTAATGCTCCAGCCAAGTCCACATCTACTGCACGATATGAACCGTGTAAGTTTTTGACCCATTTTTTCCATACATGAGCTGACATGCTTCAAGATTCTAGACCTCCTCCGAAATCTAAAACTCCAGGTAGTGCAGGTCGGAACAAGTTTGCTGAGGTCGACGATCCATTAGTTCCTCCGCCGATACCGGCCTGGCGCGATGCACTCGGTGCTGTCAATGTCGATTCAACTCGGATACTTTTGGACTCACGCGAACGGCAGCAAGCAGCAGGCTATGTCTTACCCGAGCCTGGGCTGTTTAGCGGTGTCGCCTCACCTGAAAAAAGGGCGCTGTATTTCTACAACTGGCTCAAAAATCGGCCGGCTCTCATCTTCCGCCTCACCAATGCATCTACTTCAAGCCCACGTCTATCGAACCACATGTGGCGGCAAATGCTTAACCTATCGGACAGTCCCATCTTGTCGGTTTCATCGTCCACCCCATCGAGCAAAGGCCAGACTAAGGCACAAAAATACCGTAGTCTCATGAAGGACATGCTCAAGGATGTTCTGGCGACCGACAATAGTCTCGAAATTAATGATGGCAATGTCGATACCTCAGAGGTCTTTTGGAAGGAACATACGCTCTCATGTGGCCAAGTTCCAGATGCTGCTGTAGCTCACGAGGTTCTCTGGGAGTTGTATGAGCTCAATTTCCGGTTTGAATTGCTTGCCCTTGACCTTTGTGCCCATGACCCCAGTCTCTCGCGAGCGTCTCGCGAGGACTTACTGCTTGCCTGTTTCCCAGGTCACCTTGGGCACTCGTTGCTGATTGCTGATGTCAACATGGGCGATCAAGGTTTTGCTGCTGAGAACAGTCGAGATCGGGCTCAATATTTGGTTGCCCTCAAGGATGTGATGAAGAGTTGGCGAGGTTTTGGCCTGGTTGTGCAGGAGTGCAGTGATGTCAATTTGGGAGAGAACGCAAGGATGCTTCAGGACTACTCAGAGGTGGAAATCATAGCCATGGAACGGACTCTTACTCGCTTCTACACCCAATCGTTTTTTGATTTCTTTGGCCGTGCTGCTGTCCTTCCTCGCCGCCTTCCACATCCCTCATGACTTTTATATGTGTTACAATATTGTCGGTAATAGTGTCAAATAAATCGCTGTGGTCTTTCTACACCCCGAACGGGGCTCATCAAGCCGCCAGTCTAACCAGAATTTATATGAGGTGAGTAAATTGGATTTACCCCTATATTTTAACTCTTTCTGGTTTATTGAGACCGCCAAATGATAGACCCTACAATCGATCACAAATAGATACCTCCTATTGCTCAGCTCGTAGACAAAAATTTCCAACCCTTTCTCTTACGACGACAACAACAGCGACAAAATGTCCAGCAGCACTGTACGTTTTCCCTCATCTCTTGCAAGTTATTTGCTTACCCTGTCTTTCAGTTACGGAAGGTTCCCTGCCCCTGTTCTCAGTGTCATGGGAAGCTGGTGTTTCCCCGCAAACTCAAAGCGCATGAACAACGGGACCTTCGCCAGCGCAGCCTGCAGCACCAGCAATTGTTGGCTGCACGAGCTACAGTACTCCCTCGCCGCATGGTCACCGCCGCAGGTGTTCCACTTCATGCCCAGGCAGGACCATCACTCTCGGAACTGCCAGCCTCGAATCAGCTGCTAGTCCTTCCTGGCCCTGTCCTTACAGACCCCCAGGAGAATGACGGGGACGAAATGTATGTGGATGCACCAGAGTATCCAGTGGCAGAGCCTGCGGTCATCGTCGCCGAGGAACAGCGTGGCCTGGAGCATCTGAACCAAGTTATCATGTCCGGCCCAGACTTTGAGCCTATCTCTCGTGACGACTGGGAGGAGGCGGATCCCGAAAACTTTCAGGATGAGCAACCAACCGAAGATATTATATCCCTTGTTCAAGTATGTGTGCAGTCGCTTCTCTGACTTCAACCCCCTGACTGGTTTTGCTGTAGTCTGGGACAGCACCCCCTGCGTCGGTCGAGGCTTCCGTGGAGGAGACCGCTCACACCAATCCCGGACTTGCCAGCAATGCGATGCCAGTCGACGAACCGGTACTTGAAGACCCCTATCGTTACTCACCAGCCACGCCATCTTCAGCAGCTCTCCCGACCCCTTCCGACATTCACGATAATAAGGTGGTATACTTTATTTACCTGCTGGTCTTCTGGCTTCACGCACAATGCCACCTGCCCTTTCGAGCATGCAATGCTGTTTTGGTTTGCTTTGGCATCGTACTCCGGGCATCTGGGGTCGTCATTGACCCACCTATGGTTGTCACTCTGCCGACTGTCATGACAGCTCTCAATGCAGATCCAGTCTTTCAAGTCTGTCCAGTCTGTCCGACCTGCCAGAAGGTGTACCCGCCATCCACCCCGTCAACTACAACATGCTGCACCAATCCATTGTTTATCACTACTCCAACCCGTGCTGACCAACGCCATGGTCGTTCTGAGAGGCCCAAGCCCAAGCCTCGGTTACAGTTTCCTTACAAGTCTCTTGAGGAGCAGCTAGGGTCAATGTTAGCAAATCCCGGCATTGAGGAAGAGGTTGAGCGGTCCATGGACAAGGCCGGCGCATCTGTAGAGGGGGTGTACATGAACATATTCGACGGCAAAGTATGCCAGGAGCTACGATGCAAGGACGGCACCAAATTTTTCTCGCCTAGTCCAGAAGTCAGAGCCACAGGAGAACTGCGGATTGGTGTGTCGTTAGGCGTTGATTGGTAAGTTTCTTACTCTTGTTTTATACCTTATTAACCAACTATCCAACAGGTTCTCATACTTGCGCAGTCAGATTGCCCCATCACACACCTCGTGTCCTATGTCTTATAGTGTAATAAACCTGCCTCCGCATTTACGGTACGTTCTACTAATCCTTCCAGGAATGCTCATCATATAACATTATATTCAGCTACCGAACTGCTAACCTTCTCCTTGCTGGGATTATGCCTGGACCAAAAGAAGCCGATGTGGACCAAATACACTTCTATATGGTTCTCATCGTCAATGAACTGCTCCGTCTATGGGCTGATGGAATTGTCATTGTTACTCCAAAATATCCCCAAGGACGCCTGGTACGAGTTGCGCTGGTAGCTGTTGTCTGCGACAAGCCGGCAGCGCACAAAATGGGAGGGTTTGGCTCTCATGCTCATTCATTCTTTTGCACCAAGTGCTGGGTATCCCAGTCGCAAAAGGCTACTCCAGAATCATTTGCACCTAATGGTATGTTCAAGCGAAATCCTAACGACAATCTTCTGATGAACCTTTGCAGGATTTCGAGCTCGTACAGATGCAGAACAGCGGGAATTGCAGGAACGCTGGCAGGCGCTACCAAACAAGACCGCCAAGGCTGAGTTCGTCAAAAACTATGCCACTCGATGGTCTGAATTGGCCAGGCTGCCATATTTTGATCTCTGCAGAATGATAGTCATCGACCCAATGCACAACTTGTTCCTCGGTATGTATTCATAGAAATTAACTAGCTTGGTCCCTTATCTGACTCCCTCGGTGAAGGGACGGCCCTTCGGCCAGCCCTGAATTTTCGGTTTTTACCTGTTCCTCACACCAATATTGGACTTAGAATAATGATTTATCTTGCGCGGTTCATTGTCTAAGTCTCGGGCAATCAGTATAAACCAGCCAAGACTAGAGGAAACTATTGTACGCGACGAGGTCCAAGTTAAACTATGTGCTTCTAATTACGGGTACGCGTCCGTATACGAAGCGCGGTAATAAGGCGAGGACTGTGAACGCGGGCCCACCTGTGCGCCTAACTGACAGGCACAGGTCTCTAGCGTCTAAACGAATAGGGACAGATATCCGAAGAATAGGACCCACAACTATGGTGCCGACGCGGCACCACCTGACAAATCAAGTAACAAGCTCGCGAACCCAGAACATGAGGGACGGGAACTGCCGAGTCTCGACCGTGATGGCTTCTCGAGTCTCGATCTTACTGTAAAAGGAAGGATTGCCGAGTCGAGTCCCACGGACATCTCGGGCGAACAATAACGGACGCGAATAACAGTGCGCACCCGAAGACTGAGATAAGATAAGATTACCGTGCGGGCCCGTCCATCGAAACATATGGGCGCGTCTTCCACAACACACAGATAGAGCCTAGACCCGGCACATCGGGACGCGTTTTACGGTCTTGTCTCAGCAAGAACCTCTGAACACCCTTACCAAAGGAGTAATAACGACGCGTACCCGTGCCAACCAGAAAGATAGCTTATGCAAGAAACAGAAAGCTTAGTAAACAAGAAACTTGGCATCCGGTTCAGCTGTTTGTAAAAGGCCGAGTCCTTCATTGTATCACATGTAAAATAATATTCTCAGTAGTATAAAAGCTGTACGCGTACGTAGAAAAAGACAAGCAATTTACCACCCACGAGATTATATCTTGAACGTTCACCAGAACCTCTTCGAGACTTCTAAGTGTTAACTTGACTTCGCGGAATTTTGAATAAACAGATTTATTTGTCTTAGACGGAATTTCACCTTTTGTGATCAGAGTGAACGTACTTGATTTTGAAAGACTTAAGGACTTGAACAACGATCTCTTACACCTGTCATCTATTTGACTTGAAGAGGCTCCAGTGGCCATCCGATTAGCCGCGGTAACCCGTACTTTGGTAGTGCGTCGCGTGTCTAAGACCTGGACTGTGGTAGAGGCAACTCAGATAGTTGTAGACTACACCGGACATTGCAGAGTTTTCTTCCCGTCGAGTAGGGTTTTGGTAACCCCAAGAGAGTCATACGCGTCCCAGAGTGGCGTTATCCCGTTTTTCAAGAGTCTAAAGTAATTAAGTCCCGTACGCGTCTCGGTGACGTATCCCGCGATCCCAAGAGGCAGAGTCTTTGATTTTGTTATCTATATTCTATTTCCCCAACAACAACCCAATAAGTGTTCACCCTCGGGTCGACGCGTCCATTCTACGTGAACGCGTACTTTTCCCTGTACCAGACGGATTCTTCGGATTAGTCTTGTTATTATAAAAATACCTGTCCCTCCCAAAAAGAACTGATCAATTAACTTGATTATTTGATTGGGTGCTTAACGCTCGTCAAGTGTTAGGATTGATTTACTGTGTTGACTGATAGTGTGTGTGTGTGATAGGGGATTAGATTTTATTAAAAGTCTACCTATTCAGTCATCTACGTGTTTCAAAACTACCCCGCAGCAAGCATCTCATCTGGAGCCCACCGCGAGGGAGGGTTAATACTAGATAAATCCATTGAATCTACTTGTTACTAAAAGAAAATACCCCGTCGTAGTCAAACGACTACTACAACCAGATATACAACCTGCTAGAGTCGTCGGTAACCCGATAACTTAAGAAAACATAGCGGGCAAAGGCAAATCAGCCGGTAAACGCAAAGAGCAAACGGGAGCGGCAGCGAACGCGGCCACTAACACCGGTGCTTCAACTTCTATTGCCGGACAAAAAGCCAAAAGGCAGACTAATAACTCAAGCGGTGAACTAGTCCCCTTTCAAGACAGGTTACCTAGTACCAGTAGAGCTAGATCTACAACTAGGGCCCCTAGCAATCCAGCTCAGGAACGCTTTCAGCAGCGCGTCTCAGCTAGCATTGATCATCAACAAAGACGAGTTAGTATCGAACCTGAAGATATAATCAGGCGCACCTCTAGTCCCGTACTTGTTTTATCACAAAACATAGCGTCAAACGCAACCTTACCAGTTCATAACGAAGATCCCATTACCAGTCAGACAATCATGCCTATGCCACTTCCTGGAGCGAAGGACGCGCCTAAGTTTGATGACGAGCATCCCGCGGAATTACTACGTTTCATCAATAGAATGGAAGACTTATATGAGCTCCATAATATTAAAGATGATAAAACTAAAATCGCGACTCTCGGCAAATATACATCGGCGGTCACTGAGTCCGAGTGGCGAGCGTTTGATTCGTTTACAAAGAAATGGGTTGATTACAAGAAAGAGATTATTAGGAGCTACCCAGAGGCTTCAGCATTGGAGACCGGGTCCCTAGAAAGATTAGAGAAAATATTACGGGCGCGGTCAGGCAGTAAGCGTATTAAGGCTCATGAGTTAGCTGAGCTACTAAGCCTTAAACGTTCGTTCTGTGCGGAAGCAGCAAGGCTACAGGTCCCTCCGAAACTTCTGTCTAACAGAGAGCTAGTCATTAAATTTTATTCATGTCTTCACCCCGATTTTATAAGAAGGATTGAGGATAGACTTGATTTACTTAATGATAGGACCACGGCTACAACTACTGCTACTGCCGCGGCTGCGGACGACGATGCTGAGAATCCTGCACCCGTCACGTTGGACTTTAGAAATGAGGATCGTTTCACGTTAAACAATGTAGTCGATACCGCCGTCATTGTGGCAGAGCGAGCTCATAGACCAACGGGCAGATATGATACTGAGGATGTACGTTTCGCGTCCACCCCAGAGGTATCACGGGTAGCTCAGGATGACACCCTCCCAAAAATAGAAGAAGGAGTGGCCCGTCTACAAGACACAGCACAGATACAGTCAAAATGGTCGCAGGACGTGAATAGTAGACTTGATCAACTATTCGGCGTGGTTAATAGTCTTAAGCGTCCACCTACTCCGACTGCTTCTTATGTTGGACCGTCCCCAAACCAGATGCCTTACCCGAGAGGGAACACCTACATGGGACGGGACGCAAATGGGAACATTTGTTTCTATTGTAGAGAGACTGGTCATAGGATTTCAGACTGTCCCCATGCAAATAAGCATATTGGATATGGATGGGTGATAAAGAACGAGTCCAATAATATCAGATTACCTGGCGGAGATTTCGTTCCCCGGGACGGTAATAAGACTATGAAGGAGGTCGTGGAACTCAAAAATAGAGGACGCGTTCCGATAATAGCCAAACCACCGCCAGCGCAGTCAGGGTATTTCCAGGACGCGGACTATGATCAGGATGTCTTCTTCACTCAGATGTATGACCAATTGTACACTGATACAGAAGTAGCCCGACACCTAGCTACTTTAGCGCAGAGTTATGGACGCGAGACGTTAGATCGAGTCCTGTCCCGTAACGAGTTCGTCAGGGCAGAAGAACGAGGTCAGTCCGCGGACCAGTCAAATTTTCAGTAAGTTCGAGGAAGGGAGCTGCGACTTCCTCCTCTAAAACAGCGGAAAAGTCAGCTAAAGCGAGGCTCCCAGAGAACCAGAAAAGCGTTAGATTTACTAAAAAGGCCGTCGAGGCAGAGACAGCTGAAGAGGAAGAAGAAGAGAATAGTGGCGAAGAGAGTGAAGCTGAAGTTGAGCCAGAACCAGAAGTACGACGGGGACCGCCGCGTACTAATAAGAAGACTCCAGAAAAGGTCGAGGCTACCAAAAAGCCATTACCAAAAGCTGTGGTAAAGTCCAGGGAGCTTCCCTACATAGATGTCCCGCCACTTAAAACGGTGACTCGTCTAAAAGACACTCGGACTCCAGCAAATGAAGGAGAAGACCCAAAACCGGGTCCATCGTATAAGACAAAAGCCCCCGTCGAAGATAATGCAGAATCTGAGAAGGTGTTAGACGATATAATGGATTTATCAGTATCTATACCATTGAAAAATCTATTAGGAAACGCACCAGGCATTAGAGAAGCATTGAAAAAGAACGTGTCGAAAGCTAGGAAGCCAGTACTCATGGAAGAGTTATTGGAAGAGGATGCTAAGACGCGGGAAGTAGAGACGGGGCTAACTGTCGATCAACTACCAGTGTCTAATTATATGTTGGCTGGTATCTTGAACGATAGTTGTCTAGATCCTGAGTTACGCGTCGGTTCAGACCCGTACTTACAGTTTGCGCAGACCCATGACGGGGCAGTGCCAAAAGAGGTATATGTGGCGCGCGATACGTACGCGTTACGTTCCTTGTATCCCCGGATCAATAACATAGCGCAAGAAGAATCTATAGTAGACAGTGGGTCACAAATTGTCTCTATGGCTGAATCAGTTGCTGTGGAAATGGGTTTAACTTGGAATCCAAATATTACCATCAACATGCAAAGCGCAAACGGGGCGGTCGAGAAAAGTCTAGGACTTGCGGAAAACGTCGCGTTCTCCTTTGGTGGGGTAACTGTCTACTTACAAGTACACATCATCCGTAACCCAGCTTATCGAGTACTATTGGGCCGACCATTTGATGTCCTAACCAGCAGTACCGTACAGAACAGTGAGGACGGGGACCAACGGATTGTTATTACCGATCCAAATAGCGAGCGACGGGCGGTGTTACCCACTTACCGACGCGGCGAGAGTCCCGATGTCTTACAACGACAGAAAGCCCAGGCTTTTTAGACAACCTTGAGGAATTGATCCCGGATCAAGGAGAGGTAGCAGTTCTATTTGAACTGAATGAAGAAAACCAGACATTATCAATGGCCGGGTACGCCCTGTCTAAAGAAGACAAGTTTACAACAGAAGGAGTAAGGAATGCCTTTTTATCGGCGGCCATACAAGAAGATAAAGTTGAAATATCAGATAAGAAGAAGGTACAAGCCTTCTTCCAACAAGGAGAAAGCATACCTGCTACGGAACCGGCCGCGTCTGTATTTGTAGGAAAGAAATATAAACCGGTCGCGTTGAAGGTAAAGCCTGTATATGCAGAACTACCAGAAAAATTTAGGATAAAGAGAGAGATATTGGGAGATCCATTAGCAGATATGCCCAAGTTAAGCACGAGTCCCCCTGATTTTGTACCGACGGGACGGTACACAGCTGAAAGACAGAAAGCGTTTGATAAAGTTCACAGTGGAGAATTCCTCTTACCCGAGGAAAGGAAATTAGTACATCACCTTATGATGGAACAGAATGGTGCGTTTGCTTGGGAAGACAGTGAACGGGGCCAATTCAGGGAAGATTTCTTCCCTCCCGTCGTCATCCCCACCGTCGAGCACACGCCTTGGGTATATAAGAATATTCCAATTCCCCCAGGCCTGTACGACGAGGTATGCAAAATTATTAGATCAAAAAGAGAGTCAGGCGTATATGAGCCGTCTAACTCGTCCTTCCGATCTAAATGGTTCACCGTACTTAAGAAAGATGGGAAGAGTCTCAGGATAGTACATAGTTTAGAGCCTTTGAACGCGGTCACCATTGCTCATTCAGGAGTACCACCTGCTACAGAGGACCTAGCTACGCATTTTGCAGGAAGAGCGTGTGGAGGAATGTTTGATCTCTACGTCGGATATGACGAAAGGCAGTTGGACGAGTCCAGCCGGGATCTCACTACTTTCCAAACCCCGTACGGAGCCATGAGGTTAGTAACCCTGCCTATGGGTTGGACTAATTCAGTTCCAATCTTTCATGACGACGTTACGTTCATCCTGCAACCCGAAATTCCTGCTTATACTATTCCGTACATTGATGATGTGCCTGTACGCGGCCCAGCGTCAAGGTATGAGAAAGAGGACGGGTCCTATGAGACTATACCAGAAAATGATGGAATTAGAAGATTTGTATGGGAGCACGTACAAAATGTTAACAGGATAGTACAGCGTATGAAATATTGTGGAGGTACCTTTTCAGGAACCAAGTCCACCATCTGCGCGGACGAGATCGTCGTTGTAGGACACTTATGCACAACAGAAGGACGGAAACCGACTACTGAACGCATTAAAGTGATAGAGGACTGGGGCCCTTGTAAGGACCTATCGGACGTCCGGGCCTTCTTAGGCACGGTCGGCGTACTCAGATCCTACATTTCGAACTTCGCTGTACGGGCCCGTCATTTACAAAAATTGACGCGGCTAAATAATCCCTTTGAGTGGGGACCAGATCAAGAAAAGAGTATGGAAATGCTCAAGGACGGGGTACGGAACGCGTACTCTTTGAAACCAATAGATTATGAAGGCCAAGGTGCCGTGGTATTAGCAGTTGACACTTCATATATCGCGGTAGGCTATTATATCTATCAAGAAGATAAAGATAACCCGAAAAAGCACTACTTTGCTAAGTTTGGATCCATCACTTTAAGTGAACAAGAAGCTCGCTACTCACAACCGAAACGAGAATTGTATGGGTTAAAGAGAGCTTTAGAAGAAAATAAAAAGTGGTTGATTGGTGTACGAAAGCTGATAGTGGAAACTGATGCTCAGTTTATAGGCGGAATGTTGCACAATCCCGACATGATGCCTAACGCAGTAATTAATAGATGGATAGAACAGATCGGAATGTATCACTTCACACTACGTCATAAAGCAGGGAAGACCTTCGGACCTGACGGTCTATCAAGACGTCATAGACAACCTAATGACCCTGAGCCGCCGGTAACGGAACCGGAGGGCGGTGACCCTGACGGGCCTGTCGAAATAGTGATCGCGGACCCTGACGATCCACCTTTGAGGCCAATTAAAGAGTTCTTTGATCAGATTGATAACCGAAAGGGCTTCACGCAGCAAGTAGTGGACGAGGTCTTTGTGCAAGCAGGCGTAGGGCCGGCAATTATGCTAGCTAATCCTAATGAGACGCGTCCCGCACCAATCTCTGAGTTTGTAGACTTGATCGAGCCCGACCAAGGACATCTCAAAGGCATAGCGCGGACAGTAGACTGTTTCGCACAAGAACTAGAGGAAGCAGATATATTTCGTTTGCAGGAGCGGACGCATCTACAAAGCTACTTAGCGACAAATAAAGAGAAGCTAGGACCAGAGCGATGTGATGTAGTACAACAATTAGTTAACGTGCTCGCTTTACCAGATGAAGAACAGTTTAAGAAAAAGACGGGTCCGTATCCAGAAAAACATAGAACGGATAGTGCCCGCAACCAAGATAAAAGGATACCTTGGGTATTACAATGGTTCAAGAACAAGAGATTTAGACCGCCGGGTCTTAAAGAAAAGGAATATAAACAGTTCTTACGCTTCGCGAATCGCTTCATTATTTATGAGGGACGCTTATATCATAGAGGGCAAGGAGCTAAGCACAGACTATACGTTGAGAAAGAGAGACGCATGTACATGTTAACCGCGGCCCATGATCACGGAGGACATAGAGGGTTTTATGCGACCAACCAACTTCTAATACAGAGGTTTTGGTGGCCTGAAATGGAAAAGGATGTCAATTGGTTTGTGAAGACTTGTCATGTATGCCAAGAAAGACAGAAGACAATGATCAAGATAAAGCCAGTAATAACGCATACCCCATCCATATTTCAGACCTTACATGCAGATGTAATGCATATGACGCCCGCGTCTAACCAGTGCGGATACATAGCTCACGGACGGTGCGCGATGACTTCATGGATGGAAGGCCGCGCCCTTAGAAAGAATGATGGACGGTCTATTGGCATGTGGATATGGGAAGATATCATTTGTCGATGGGCATGTCTAGTTGAATTTGTGACTGATAATGGCCCATCTTTCCTGGCCGCGGTCAAATGGTTAGAGCAGAAATATGGTATTCAAGGCATTAGGATATCACCTTATAATTCCCAAGCTAACGGGGCAGTAGAGCGTCCTCATTGGGATGTAAGACAGATGCTTTACAAGTTACTTGGTGGAAAGAATATCCACAAATGGTTCTGGTTCTTACCCTATGTAATATGGGCAGATCGCATTACTATTCGCCGACGGATGGGGTGTTCCCCATTCTTCATGATCACAGGTGCAAATCCAATACTACCGCTAGATGTGAAGGAAGCGACTTGGTTAGTCAAACCTCCAACTGGGGTAATGACCGACGAAGAATTAATCGCGTTCCGCGCACAAGCGTTGGCAAAGCACCGTCTGCATGTAGAAGAGATGAGAGAACGTATTGACCAACAGAAATATGAGCGATTGCTGCGTTATGAGATGGATAATCGCGCGGTCATCAAAGATTATGATTTCCAACCAGGTAGTTTAGTACTGGTCCGGAACACTACAGTTGAAGATAACTTAGACAGAAAAATGAAGCCGCGGTACTTGGGGCCTATGATTGTCATTAGACGAACCATTGGAGGTTCATACGTAGTGGCGGAGATGAACGGGGCCGTCTGGCAACATAAAGTCGGAGCCTTCAGAGTAATCCCGTACTATGCTCGTGAAAAGATCGAGGTACCCGGCGATATTTTAGACTTAATTGACATCACAAGAGAAGGACTAGAAAGGATATTGAGTATGCCAGAAGAAGTAGAAGACTTCAAGGGACGAGACTACGCATTGGAGAAAGTCCAATTAGGCGCGGACTCTGATGATGAAGACACAGATTGATAGTGTGACGCGGACAAATGAATTGGTATTTCGGGAAAAAGTGCCTAAGGTAGATGAACGAACTACTAAGGGAAAAACCTGAAAATCTACCAGTACGCGTACATATTAAACATCAAGTTCCTCATCGGCTTCTGCAGGGGCGTCCAGACTAGATCGAGCTTCTTTGAGTTTCGCAATTTCAGCCAGAACAGATTCACGTTGGCGGAGATTATAAGCAATTTGATAGTTGTAATCACTTAAATCTCCACTCAGCATGTTAATCTGTCTGTCGATACCTTCCACATCCGACGGAATAGAAGGGGAAGCCGCTATCTCAAGAGCCTCCTGGAGCGACCCGGCGGGAAGCTCAGAAGGAGCCCCTAGAGAAAGAGAACACTTGGTCAAGACAAGGAAAAAGCAACAGACAGGATAAATACATACCGTCGGGGGACGGATGGTTCGGCCTCGCCCGCTTGTTGATGGGGGGGACCGGTACAGAAGACGACCTGGTGGTCTAAGATAACAGATTAAGAAATAAATCAGAAAAGGGAGTAGTTAAGCTGAACTTACGTCCGCACGCTTCTCCACAGGCTTTCGGGACAATTCCAGGCTTAGGTTTCTTGCTCTTGGAAGACGAGGGCACGCGTACCTTGGCTGGAGTGGGTTTCTTCTTAAAGCGAAGAACGCGATCGGCAGCGGGCGCGGTAGGTGCTTGGGGAGCGGCAGGAGCTTGGCTACTGCTAGGCCCCCCCTCGTCATCCACAACCATAGCCTTGAATGCCCGAGTTAAAAACCCTGTAACGAAAGGACGGCTAAGACGTATCCTTACCTCCTCAGTGTCATCCTGAATTTGATATAGAAAAATAAGTAAGGTTTTAAAAAGATTGGAGCGACGCGGACCAACGAACCTGATCGTCTTCCTGATCATCAGCTCGGCCCCGGCCAGAACGACTACCTTGCTTGGAACCCTAAAAGATCAGACGGGATGTTAACAAGGGTGTTAAAGATAGAACACGGCACAGGGACGTACACGACCTGCGGTTTTCTCGCGAAGTTCTTGAATACACCTGCACAGCCGTGCGATGGCGCGGTATTCTTGAGGGTACTCTTGGAACTTGCCAGGATATGCCTTCATGTAGTCCTGGAAGGCACGACGAATTCCGAAAGGGATGTCCCGAGCGGTCTTGCCCGCGTCTTGGACAAGTTGAGGGTGTTCGACCCAACCCGACTAGATGAAGGGGTCGCAGAAGATCAGTTAATATTCAGATAAATAGTAATGATAGAGAAATGCAACATACAATGAACTTGGCCGCGTCAATCAACCCGTTCCACAAGGAAACAACGGAACGACTATCATGCGGGGACTCGGGAGTCGTATGATGCATAATGTAAAAAGTTTGTCGGACAGCGTCCTCAACAGAGGGATCGAGTACAGCGCGCATTTTCAAAGAGATGAGTGGGGATTGACCGACCGTTTGGTCGCTTCTCTTATAGCTTGAGCGTCCTGCACAACGAAGTAACGACCTACCGACGCGTCTACTACTTAACGCGCCGAATGGTAGGCTCTATGACGAAATACCTCAATGGGGAAATATACTTTGATTCTGTCACCTGAAAAGATCGTCGGTCTTGGCATCACGGCGCGTCCACGCTCCGAGATTTCTATTCTGGGCGTAGTAGAAGTTGTGATCATGCATTCACTAAATCTCTACCTATTCAAAGGGCACAATAGCCGTACCAAACTCGACTATTGGCTTCAGAGCGCGTTCCAAACGATGCCATTCTTTCATCCTGATCAGATTCAGACGGAACAATTCACCATCGGGTATGGGTGTGCGGGCCAACTCAGCCACAACCTCGAATTTGCTAGTCAACCATATGGTGGACAATTGCTGAATAATGATCAGATATTGTTATGTAAAGGTTAATTAGAAGGGGACGGGGCCTGTTGCTTACCCCGTACGAAGCAGAAAGATTCGGCACATCAGGCCTGCGCATGAGTTGCTGGAAGCGCCCCGGAATAAGGGCCGCTCCTGGGTGATTCACCGTGGCATCGTGCCAGACTTGAAAAACTTTAATGTATATGGTCCCGACGAGAGATCCATATGTAATAAAGTCTGGGTTGTATTCGACCTATCAATTTATTAGTAAGGACGGGAGCAAAATGGTCAGCAATTGACCGCGTACCAATATTGCGGAAAGCGTTAACAATTCCTCCAATGGAATATTCGCGGGACCCAAGCCAGTGTAGGCAACAGCATCCTCAAACGCTGCATTGGCGGTGGCGAGTTGTATGCGTAGCGACGCGGAAGGAGGGTCTAACGCAAAGATATCAATAGCCGCCATAACGGGAACTTGCTGAAAGACGCGTCCCTACTAGGCCTGGCTTTATAGATTTTGCTCAAGCATGATTTAGATAAAAATCACAGAGGAAGACAAGTATATTTTCTGGGAAACTACAGTCGACAACAGAGTCTACGGGGTTCTACGAAGAAGAGCAGGTGGAAGTGAGCCACCAGGACGGGTTTCTTGTTCGATCATTGCCCATTCCAGAGCATGTAAATGATTAAATTCGGCAACTTCAAGGAGGCTGGTGAAGCCTCTAGTATGATCATCCTCTACCGCGCCGTTGCCATAAGCCCATGCGGAATGAAGGGTCTGATAGATTTTTGTTAGCACCTACTTTAGGAAAGATAAACCGGACAAACGCACCGACAGACGAGTTGGGAAAGCGGGGATATGGGGGGCCGCCATAAGGTCTAACATATTCTTAACAATCCCGCCGTACTGATTGATTAAATCACTGCCCGCGGTCCGATTATCGGGGCGATGTCTAAGGACTGTTAGCCACTGAGACGAGAGCGCGATGTATTCAAGCGCTACTGGTGTCCCGTATACGATTTGTTCTTTCGGAAAGTGCACCTGAACAGGTTAAGAATTGTTAGAAAAATTAGCAAGATGCGGGTTTTGAAAGATTACAAACGAAAGCTTGGGTCCAGTCCATCAGCTCTTCCATCGGGGGTTGATATATTCCTCCCGTCGGGTAACGAGTGATGCGCACGCGGGCACAGAATATTGTGCGAGCAACGAGTGCCTCTTCTACAAGGTCCTGGATAACGGTCGCGTAGTCTTGATCGTACGCGGTCCTCTGTGCCAAGGCAACGTAGAGCTCAGCGCAAGAAGGAACACCAGGAAAGACTGCAAAGGACGGGTCGGTTGCCATTGGTAGTTCTAACTCCAGTTTACCATCCTCCTTTGTATGTTCGCGGCTCAGGCATTCGGGGTCAGACAAGTATCGGAAAAACTTCCGACGGTACGCATGATAATAAATTCTGATGGAACTGCACCACGCAGTTACGTGCAATACTCAAATAAGGAACGTGTCTACGGTCTCCGATGTCTCCGTGTAGTGAGCTTGAAGGGCCTTGATGATCACCTTATATTGCTCTTGGCGCACCATGATGAACGTCGCTTGGTAAAGAGTGTAGTTCAGATTGATAATAGGGATCGTGAAACGCTTCCGGATGGCCGCGTTTCCGGCCTCCCAACCAGCTAGAAGATTCTGATTGAATAAACAAGTAGGTCAGCTGCACGTTGAAAGGCGGGCTTTGTTCGCATACCAAACTGTAGGCTGGCATAGATGGAATATCAGGCCGGGTCATCAGGGACAGAAACTTGATACAGGTCTCGCCGCCAGCTTCATGGGGCGCGTCCATTAAGACAGAACACCAGTGGTTGCATAGACGATTGTAGTGATCGGCGAACTTCGATCCGTACACAATCAGGTATTTGGGAACGATGACCTTGTTGATAGGTGAAGATGTCAGATAAGTCAAACGTGGCCTTATTGGACTTAACGCACCATGAAGTCAGTCCAATACTTCAGCGCCGCGACTGGTATAGTCGTATACGCCGCGCCGCTGTCCATGGCCTGAAGTAATTCTTCCCTCCGGAAACGTCGCGAACCCGCGGACAGGAGAGCGAGGGCTCGCCGATAAGTTGTCCTCCACCTTGCGTTTTGACGTTGATGGAGAGGGTAGCAAGATAAGTCGCTTTCAATGAAGTGGAACGGCAGATAGCCAACGTAAGGGGACGGGCCTCTATCATAAGGCCGGTACTCGTCCTCGTCCTCTGAGCTAGATGTCGACACGGACTCTGAAGAAGACATGATGGTCAAGTTTGAGATAAATTCCTGACCGCGTCTTATATAGCACGCGGCGCGTCTAGGTTTCGGTGACCACATGGAAGGCTTCGCCTAAAATGGGATTGTCCACCCGACGCGCTCAGCTTGTCTTCAACTGGGACAGTTGATATTTAAGTTGGGGGGAGGAGGGTCGCCTACCCATACTATCTCATACACATACTGAAGTTTAGACACTAGAAAAACCAGATAAAATTTTGAAAATTATAAGTCACATAGGATGACTTAGGAAACAGGATAGACTTAAAAGAAAACACCAGAAAAAGAACAGGATAAGAAGCTTTATGCATTTTAAAATGATATAAGATACATCAAGAGTACTTAAGATATTAAAAGCTTCGGAAAAATATCTAAGTAAAGACTATAAGACAATTATAAAGAGATAGCGCGACAAGATTAACAAGAAAAGACGCGGCGCAGCACGATTACTCAATATAGTCAGGGAGCATGCCCTCGTCCATAGAACCAGTTCCTTCGAGATCAAGATCCTCATTAGGATCGGCCTCCTGAGCCTCGACGTCATAATACTCCCCGGCGGACGGAGAACGGTTGAGAACGCGAGGACGGGAAGGTTGAGGACGGGACGGGCCAGCTTCATCACCAGTGTCGTCTTCAGAGGAACCTTCCGCAAAACAAGGGTTGAGGACGTGAAGAACATCCTCCGAGACCGAGTCCGGGACCATGCGAATGAAATCAGACAAGGGAGCATTGCCGGTGAAAACTGACAAGGACTCGTCCATCGGGTTGAAGACGAGCGGATCGGAGCGGAACGCGTTCCAGAGAGCAGTTAGGACGCCGTCTTCGTATTCGATGACTTTTTCAAGATTGATCGACTCGTCGCGTCGGAGCATTTCGTATATGATTTGGCGGCCTTCCAAGTGGTACTCGTGAATGGCCGTGTCGTGAATAAGAATGGCAGAGATAAGCAGGGCGCGTTGCCCAGCCTCCCTCTCGCAGAGTCGAATCACTTCTCGAAGACCTACAAAGGTGTATAAGTGATTAGACAAAGACAAAAAGAAAAGATTAAAAGATACATACGAGCCAAAGAAGCCGCGCCGACCTCGTAAGCAAGGTTGCCACTACGGATCTTGTCGTGTGGCTTCAGCTGAAAGTCGCAGCGGGTGTTCTTGGAGCGGAAGCACGGCGCGCAGGGCTGATGCAGCCCGCGGAAGGTGCAGTTATTGCGACCCATGTCCCGGCAGGACTGACACCTATAGTCCGGCTAGAGAAAATAAGACAGCATTAGAAAGAAAGATAAAGTAGAAAAGAAAAGAAACGTACTTGACGGTGATCCGCGGCCAATCGTTTAACGTCGTCAAAAGATAGCGGATCGACTTCGATAGGCTCGGACTCGTCGATATCAACACCGGGGTTCGTGATCATGGACAAGTTGCGGTTGAGCTGGCGTAGAGCACTATCTCTTCTAATGTTGCGCTGAGGATGAGAGCCTCGTGCCGACGCGGACTTGGACTTCGACTTGGACTTTGACTTGGACTTAGTTTTGGACGAAGCTTTGACGGGACCTGGTGGCGATGACGGAACAAAAGTAGCGTCGGCAGCGTCATCGACGTCGTCAACGGGCGGAAGGCCAGCTTGAGCAGCCTCGCGGCGAGCGCGGGTGGAACGACGCGCCGGTCGAGGAATTTCCGAGGCTGAATAGATGAGAGTCATATCTCAGCAGGGGTTGAGAACAGATAGTAATAAATAAAGAAAGGCTTACTTTCCAAGTCCAAATCCGAACTGCCCGCGACCCTAGCCTTTTTGCGAGGATGGGCCTCGGACGCGGAATCAGACTCGTCACCGGAAGCGGGACCGTCTGGAGGGGTGACGTTGACCGATGTCGAAGGACCAGCAGATAAAAGGGACGGGTCGGGCATTGTCGGACGACACTCGAGTAAGGGGTCGAAAACGACGACCTCCATTGGGTACAAGTCGCTCTGGGAGCAGCCAAAAAAAAAAATGGTTAAGAAAAGCTTAATCGGAGGAAACAACGTAGGACTTACCAAGTCCGGGGCGAAAAGTGTCGGATGACTGACGGGCAGCAAGGGCATAAACGCGTCGCGTTGTTCCCTGCGAAGCCGCGAAATGAACCGATAAGTCCAGTTACGGACGCGTCGAACGTTGAAGGGCTCGACGGTGCCCTGGGGATGATAAACGTTACATAGAAGAGCCTAGAAAGCAGATATAAGTTTCCAAAGATAGAAAGATAAGAGTAACTCACCAAGTTGTCGTGCTGGTCAGTCAGCACGGCGAGGGCGTCGTCGCGGGACAGCAAGACTCGCGGAATAGCAGTAAGAGGTGCGAGCCACGGTTGGAACGCGGCCCAGATGGCGGAGCAGGCTGCTACGACGCGGGGCGGAAGAAGAGCGAACTCGGTGAAGTCGAGCGTGCCTTCCATAGTGAGGACGCGGAGAGAGGAAAGGAGGGGAATGATGAGGGAGAAGACGAAAGAGGCGCGGCTTAA
Source organism: Galerina marginata (assembly GCA_023014335.1). NCBI lineage: Eukaryota > Fungi > Basidiomycota > Agaricomycetes > Agaricales > Galerinaceae > Galerina > Galerina marginata. Next base: position 1,468,707 of record JAECYW010000011.1, on the reverse strand, counting down.
ATACCCCAAGATCCGCGTCTCGGTGATATGCGCCAGAAACCTCGAAGAAATGAGAGGAAGGGGCGCGTCCCCAAGATAAAATAGGTTCTCATGCTTCGGGAGGAACGGAAGCGCCCGTTGAAAGCCTATGTTTGACAGTTCAGGGAAACATTTCCGAAAACGGATGTCCCTGCACGGAGGTTCGTCAGAGGACCGCAGCAGTCGCGCGTCACCAGGCAAACATTTTCCCACTGCGCTCCCGAACAACAATGATGGACGCGAGCTTGACGGACAGGAGTGCGGATCCTATGCAAATAGAGTTGACTGGGGACAGTCAACATCTAAGTTGGGGGGAGATGAAGGGACGGCCCTTCGGCCAGCCCTGAATTTTCGGTTTTTACCTGTTCCTCACACCAATATTGGACTTAGAATAATGATTTATCTTGCGCGGTTCATTGTCTAAGTCTCGGGCAATCAGTATAAACCAGCCAAGACTAGAGGAAACTATTGTACGCGACGAGGTCCAAGTTAAACTATGTGCTTCTAATTACGGGTACGCGTCCGTATACGAAGCGCGGTAATAAGGCGAGGACTGTGAACGCGGGCCCACCTGTGCGCCTAACTGACAGGCACAGGTCTCTAGCGTCTAAACGAATAGGGACAGATATCCGAAGAATAGGACCCACAACTATGGTGCCGACGCGGCACCACCTGACAAATCAAGTAACAAGCTCGCGAACCCAGAACATGAGGGACGGGAACTGCCGAGTCTCGACCGTGATGGCTTCTCGAGTCTCGATCTTACTGTAAAAGGAAGGATTGCCGAGTCGAGTCCCACGGACATCTCGGGCGAACAATAACGGACGCGAATAACAGTGCGCACCCGAAGACTGAGATAAGATAAGATTACCGTGCGGGCCCGTCCATCGAAACATATGGGCGCGTCTTCCACAACACACAGATAGAGCCTAGACCCGGCACATCGGGACGCGTTTTACGGTCTTGTCTCAGCAAGAACCTCTGAACACCCTTACCAAAGGAGTAATAACGACGCGTACCCGTGCCAACCAGAAAGATAGCTTATGCAAGAAACAGAAAGCTTAGTAAACAAGAAACTTGGCATCCGGTTCAGCTGTTTGTAAAAGGCCGAGTCCTTCATTGTATCACATGTAAAATAATATTCTCAGTAGTATAAAAGCTGTACGCGTACGTAGAAAAAGACAAGCAATTTACCACCCACGAGATTATATCTTGAACGTTCACCAGAACCTCTTCGAGACTTCTAAGTGTTAACTTGACTTCGCGGAATTTTGAATAAACAGATTTATTTGTCTTAGACGGAATTTCACCTTTTGTGATCAGAGTGAACGTACTTGATTTTGAAAGACTTAAGGACTTGAACAACGATCTCTTACACCTGTCATCTATTTGACTTGAAGAGGCTCCAGTGGCCATCCGATTAGCCGCGGTAACCCGTACTTTGGTAGTGCGTCGCGTGTCTAAGACCTGGACTGTGGTAGAGGCAACTCAGATAGTTGTAGACTACACCGGACATTGCAGAGTTTTCTTCCCGTCGAGTAGGGTTTTGGTAACCCCAAGAGAGTCATACGCGTCCCAGAGTGGCGTTATCCCGTTTTTCAAGAGTCTAAAGTAATTAAGTCCCGTACGCGTCTCGGTGACGTATCCCGCGATCCCAAGAGGCAGAGTCTTTGATTTTGTTATCTATATTCTATTTCCCCAACAACAACCCAATAAGTGTTCACCCTCGGGTCGACGCGTCCATTCTACGTGAACGCGTACTTTTCCCTGTACCAGACGGATTCTTCGGATTAGTCTTGTTATTATAAAAATACCTGTCCCTCCCAAAAAGAACTGATCAATTAACTTGATTATTTGATTGGGTGCTTAACGCTCGTCAAGTGTTAGGATTGATTTACTGTGTTGACTGATAGTGTGTGTGTGTGATAGGGGATTAGATTTTATTAAAAGTCTACCTATTCAGTCATCTACGTGTTTCAAAACTACCCCGCAGCAAGCATCTCATCGGATGCATCAGGCATCGTCAAAACTCACTTCTATCACATTTGGGTTCAACTCAATATCCTCCGAAAGACCAAAGAACTGCGCCGCCTCCATGCCATCTTGGCTGACGTGAGTTTAAATCCTCTTCATATTAAAACCTGTTCATCGAGTGTTTCTAGCTCCGTATGCCTGCCAAACTAGGCCGCCTGCCCAGTCTAATCGGAGAGCCTGCAGGTGGCTCACTGACTGCAGATCAGTGGCTCGTTTTCATCACGGTTGTTGCACCCATTGCGGTATGTAATTTTATTCCTTGTTCGACCGGTCTATGGTTCTAATATGATTGCCACAGATTCCTCAAATATGGGAAGATTACATGGCAACTGACCGGCAATTTGTCTTGGAGCGGAGGATTTCAGCTATTGCGGAAGCGCAGCTAGCAAAGAAAGCCAAGGCTGCTGCCGCCAAAGCGAAGGCTGCTGAAGCGGCAGCCGCGAGGCATGAGGCAAGACCTTCTCGTACACGCAAACCTTCAGCGCGAGCTGCTGCTGCCGTGAGTATAAATTACACTATATCTTATTTGTCCTGTTCTCATCGGGGTATAGGTTATGGAGGTTGATGACGATGACGATGAACTTGATGCAGGTGCCATTGAAGATGACAATGACGATGCTTATGGCCAACCAGCAAGGGCGAACACCCGAAAGCGTGCTCGACGGAATGATGATACAACTGCTGAAGATGAGGCAGCAGATGCGGCAACTCCGTCGAACCTTCACCCAGAAGATCCTCTCAACTTTCTGAAGTTGTGTCAAGCAATTCAAATACTCATTGGTCGTCAGATCAAGGAAGACGATCTACAGATAGCAGACAGGCTGTTGCGAGAATATTGTCAGGAATTGGTGAAGGTATGGTGATCTCTCGGTTGCTAGATCACTTCTAAGATTTGAACAGCTCTATGGCCCTTCGGTTATCCGCCCAAACCACCACTATGCATGTCATACTCCAGAGTCTGTACGAGATTATGGACCCCTGCATGAATTCTGGACCTTCCTGTTCGAACGGTTGAACAAGGTCCTCAAGAGTTATAAGACCAGTAACCATGCTGGTGGCGAGCTTGAAACGTCATTTTTCAGAGAGTTTCACAGAACAGTTCAGGAGACCAGGCTTGTAAGTGGCAGCTTATTGTACCTGACTGCATTACTGACATTGATTTATTTCTAAAGCTTGCACAGTCGTCCAACTCGCAAGATGAAGACCTACGTTCATTGGCGGCTGCTATGTACAGGGCATCGGCTGATGACCGAGGAACGGTACAAGCACTCGCCCAGCAGCTTGACGAAGCTCAAGAAACTGGGGGTGTCGCATTCAAGCTGAGCGATCGTGGCGAAACTGCAGCTATCCCTACCCCCCTTTATTTTGAGATTCTACGACATTTCCAAGAACGGCTTGGTCCGGGAATCCTTCACTCCTATATTGCCTTGCCGCCGTCTCCTCAAAGTCGACCATTGCTCTGTCGGGCAACGTTTTTTGACCACGTCGTCATCGACTATAATCAATTTTCTGCGTCTCGGCGGTCTGGATCTGCGGCTGATTCTTTGGTGGCTGTCAAGGTTGATGGTGTCCTACAAGTTGGCGAACTAATAGATATATTTGCGATCAATCAGCCTGCTGTTGGCCTGCATCATTTCGGTCATATGCGCTGGATGGTTCCATCCCAAGTATCTCTTGTGGATACAATATGGAATTCATTGTAAGCCTTCCAATTAATGCATGGTTATCACGTCCTAATCCTTTCACACAGCACTGCTGCATCTGTTCAAGTGTGGCAACATGATCATTACCATCCTACAGAACAAATTCTACCTATGCTTATCGATCTTAGGGACATTAAATGTTATGCCATTCGTCATACATCAACTATTCGAGGGCAGAAAGTCTGGGTAACTGTACTTCGAAGGCAGGTAAGTAATGTCCTACATTTTCACTGATAATATATAAACTGAACTTGTCAACCAAGTAATTTTTAGGCTATGCATATTTTACGAACGATAAATCTTTACCTAATCATGGTACCTTTCAACGAACTGAATGCTTTTGTCAGAGAGATCAAAATATGAGATGTCAAACTGGAAGATAGCAAAAGGGGGATCCTCCTCAAGTTGTAAACCCTCGTTGTTGGTGGTGCGGGCCCAGTGTTTGCCAACGCACCACTGATATGGCATGGCTCCAGTCTCTTGAATGACTTTTGGTGCCTTGTTATTGGCATTGATGGGTTGACAAAGGAAGGTCGGAGTTCTTGCTGACATCTTCTGCCTTTTTCGAGCGCGTTGAGCTTCTTCGGCTAGTTCTTCACGGTACAGTTCGACCAATCGACAGTACAAGATTACAAGCTGGTTGCCAGGTAAGCTCAATCCTGAAATTAGATATGTGACTCACCCTTTTTGATCTCCACAGCAGATCACGGACCTCCCAGCCCTCGTTGCCACCAAGCTGCGAGGAACGGTGGGCAGCAAATGCTTCTGCTGTCATATTGCCACAGTCGGAATGTTCAGACACCATCCAGTCTGTATGGATGAGGCTCTCGACGCCTTCGGTGGCCTCGGTTCCATACCTCTTCCTAAGGACCTGGGCGCCCGCACGTAAAATTTTAGCAAGCTGAATGTGGCTCGTTATTAGTGTCGGTGAGTCTTCATTGTAATCTGCTTACGTGTTTCTTCCTGTTACGAATCTTGACGGCCTGCGCCAATTTAACAGCTTTTTCTTTGGCTTCGATATCATGGCCAGCCTTGTAACGGGTTCGCAATGTGATATAATACCTGTTGATTTGTTGAACAAGAGCTTTCTTGTCTGCAAGGACCAAAGGGTCAATCTCCGACTCGGGATTGGCCTACATCATATGGTGAGGAAGTGCCCTCAATATGAATGAAAATGCTTACTGCTTCACGAGTTTGTATCAGAGCCACACATGCATCTCGGTATGACATATTTTCGGCGTGTTTGGTGATGCCCTTGTCCCAGTGCGGGTTGTACAGGCGGGTCCCATCCGCTGCAACATTGGGTGGCGCTCCTGTAGGCAAGGGATCTGGAAGGTTCTTTCGGTCCTCCACCATGTTGCCGTCGTCGTCTAGGACCTTATGAACTGCGAGTACGTCGAGCATTGCGGAGTGAATAGCAGCCTAACAATTGTTTAGTAATGGCTAGATCATACCGAAACTGTCAACATACCAGCAACGGGTTATTACGGGGTTTTCGTTCGCCAACACTCTTGTCTTTGGCAACGTTAGCAGCCAATGCAGCTTGTATGTGACGAACTTCTTCCATGGCCTTGGTGAGAGTTGCACGGGTTTCATCGTCGGGTTGGGCATCCTGCTGAGCATTTTTCATCTCGCGTATCTCGCTCATCATTTTTTTCATCTCCGCAAACTCGGCTGCAGTGATTCCAATGTTCTCCGAGTTCAACAAGGCTGGGTCGATGGTCTGGATTTGGGGTATAGGCGGAGCAGCAGGCTGATGATACATGCTTGGCGGTTGGAAAGGATCCGGCTGGTACTGCGCCTACATTTTGGAGTGAGTTCAGTCAGCTCCATGTTGATGAATATTCTCTCGACTGACCATTCCTGGGTAGGCCTGCATCCGTGGCTGGTATGTTTCATACTGCTGCTGTTGGTTTTGGTATGTGTGTTGGGCTGGGTATTGCGACTGGTCAGCACCTGGATGGCCAGGATATACATCCCTTCCGAAGCGGAACTGGTATTGCCCTGGCGCTTGCTGGTGCTGACCTGGAAGAAGGGGGGGCGGCCTAGGAGGCTGTCCACTCCCCACGGCATTCTAGGTAATTGTCAATCAATTGTATGACTTCGGCATTGATGTACTACTTACTCGCGCTGGAAGATTCTCCTTTTCTGCTGAGGGGTCCAAGCGCCCCTGGCCATGCGAGGCTGTCTGTCCAATAGGTGAGTATGTTGGGCAAAGGAAGGCTTAGACGGTCGATATCTTACACTATTAGCAGGTCCGAATTCTTTGTTCTGCGTACCCTATTACCAGGTCAGCCATTCGCTTGTCAGATATATGTTTCTGAACTTACATGGTCCTGCAAAGGCTGCGAGCCCTCCATTGTGTACCCGAGGAAGAGACAGCAGGAGGATCTGTCTATTCGGTGTGTCTGGTTTTGTTTTGTTTTTTTTACGGGGATGGCCGACTGATACTATACAGCTGGGCTTTTACAAACAGCGGGATGGGGCCACCTGCCGTCGGGAAATGGCGGTGCGAAGGGGAGCAGAGCGCGTGTTTTTGTGAACAGCTAAGTCCCGTATCAAACTCATGTGTCGGCCTTTCTGCCTAATGCTCAACAATGACTTACAGGACTATTGGCGCAACCGGTTATTATATTTCTTGCAGCCTTTATGCAGGTTCTGTATTCTGTATTCTGAGGAGCGGCGAGCGCGCTGCTGGCGCTAATTTATTTATTAATATGTTTTTAATCAACATTTTAATCAACTCGGTCATGTGATCTATCTGTGGAATTGTACCCGAAATTCGTGGCCTGTATTTGGAATCTGTCTGGCATACCTAAGCAGAAATAGAGGGCTTTATAGAGCCCTCTATTTGTATGAGATAGTAGCTATAGAGGCATTTATTGACAACATATGGCATGTCTCTATAAGTTCAATGATTGACAAATAGAGGGCTCTATTTACCATGCAAATGTTGACCAACAAATGGCCTTATAGATGGCATTATTTGCCGTCAGTAGTAGCCATCTATTTTACTCGAAATTTACCTCATAGATGGCCAAATAGATGCCCTCTATATTTTGCCACAAACGCAGTGAATTATTCGTGCCCTAGAAGTACATAGTTAATTAATCTCTCTCTGTAATAATGATTTGGCTCAGCAGCTATGTACAAAACGACTAGAGGAAGATTATATTAATTATGTTCTACAATAAACATCGCAGTACACAATTATTGCTACATACGAAGGAGCAAAAATGGGAAGGCGGGCAGAAGGGGGAACAACCACAGTGTCACCAAAACAGCTCGAGAACGAGCGGCGGCGACGAAAGCGCTGGTCCTCGTAGGGGTTCCGCGGTTCATTCATCGGTCGGCGGAAAGGCTGTCGAAAAGAGCAAGCCGCCGTCGTCATTGCGGGCCCTCGTCAACTCCCCATCCGCGGCGCCCTTGTTCGCGGCCTCATCGAACAGAGGATGGAACACAGAGACGAACGACGCAGTTCGTCTCATGTCCTCCTCTAGCAGGGTGCAGCCCAGGTGCGAGCGAGGGCTCCAACACAGCAACAGTCGTGCTTGTGACTGGTGCTCACCCTTCCGCCCACACCAACAAGGAGCAGCAGAAGCTGCTGCTGCTCCCACACAGCTCCCTCCCACCTCATCCGCTCGTCGTCTCCCCGGCCGAGGCATGCAGGTGGTGTTGTGCTCACCGCAGTCGAGCTGCCTCGACGCGAAATTCGCATCGACGAGAGGCGGTGGGCTCAACGAGCGCCAGCAGCAGCATGTACCTGTGCTGTTGCTCCGCCTTCGCATCCCTACATCCAGCAACACCAGCGCAAGCATTGCTGCTCGCGTTGGTGTATCCGCTCGTCTTCGTCGCGCACGCGAGCAGCACCGCTGCAGCTTGTGTGCGGGTACCGACGTCCAGGCTGGGAGCCGACAGGGGGAAGCCGGGGCGACAACGAGGCGCTGACGGGTGGAGGAGACATGGCTGAGGTAGGTGGGCCTGGGGGTCAATGGATAAGCGGGGGCAGCAGGGAATAGTTGAAGTAAAACGAGTCTTTGCGACTCGTTTCACGACGTACCTGGTGGGTCTCCCGCAGACTGGGTCTCCCCTTGTGTTCCGTCTCACCGTTGAGCTATTCAGCTGTCCTAACGTCGGCCCACAGCCCTCAGGTTGGAGGGGGGGCTCGCGACGTAGCGAGGCGTCCTGCGGTGTTCATTCGTATCTCAGAACCTAGTTAAAAGATATAATTAGTTAAAAAGTAAATATTAGCAACGAAAAATACTTACTAGATCTTTTGGGTGGGGTCTTGAGGAGCAGGCAGAGGCGGGAGAGAGTGGTGGTGGTGGTGGAGGTCAAAGATCAACGGCCTTGATGGCTGTTGATCGGACTGATGCCGTTTTCGGATTCGGAACGAATTTCTAAGTCAACGCTCACGTGACTTTCCCACCTGCGCGTAAATCAGAATGGCGCCATTTGCCACGTCAACTGTTCTCCTTCTTCTCTCACCACCATCTGCCTCTGCCGACGTCACCAATGCCCGCGTACGAACACCCGGTCGCCACCATGCCGCCTTGCGAATGACCACAGAGGCGCGCCGTGGACGTGCTCTGCGTCCCCTGTCCCGACACACACTACCCCACCTCAGCTGCATTGCGAGCATACCAGGCGCCAACAACGCTGGTGACACGACAGGCACCAGCCTTACGAAAAGAAGGCCCGGAGGACACCTTCGGCACGAAAACTACCGCGGACCCCATTTGGAGGCGGCCACGGCCTAGCCGTTTGGTGCGATAGGTGAGCACGCACCCCTCCTCTACCCCTTCTCCACTGCAGATAGGCAGCTTGCGTCGAAAGACACTCCCCTTGCCGCGCGTCTCCCGTAGCCCTCGTCGAACACGATAGATCCTGGCTCCAGTGGATGTCGGGCCTGTGGACTAGCCCCGGAGAACCCCTGCAATGTCACTATTTTACCCGCCCTTTTTCGTTGCCGACAAACGCTTCTGTTCGATCCTACGGTGCGGTTCAGAATTCTCCGTGACGCCTTATTTTCGCCTTGGTCGTTGCCGCCGCGCCTATACCTGCGGCTAGTCCGTTAGCTTGCGAAGCACGATCATGCCGCTGAATGTGGCCTCTCTTGGTCAGTACTGCAGTCATCCGAATGTTGACAGCTTGCACCGACGATGACGCCGCCGATCTGACAGGGACTGTAGGACTCAGGGCCCAACCTCCTCGCTGAAGAGCTTGACGGCTTTCCCTACACTCCCCGTCCAGATGCTCGCCGCCCCGCTAGCTCGGATTTGTTGGCGCTTGTGGGCCAGGTCAGTACGTTCGCTTAAGCTCCCGATGACGCCCCCCCCCTTACAAACGAATATCTCACGCAGAAGTATACCTCTGTAGCTTTCATTACGTCCCTTTTTTTCTCTGTAGTATTACCTATTGTTTTTTGTGTAACCTAGAATTCAATATATCAAATTACAATGAATACAACTGGGAGAGAAGTAAGAAAAAATAGTGTTCTGAGAAACTGCTGGAATTGGGGTTTACGAGGCACCAATGATTGCCGTTCACGAAGCACCACTGATTAGTGTTGTGGAACACCAGTATATACTACGATTTTGGTCAAATTTTACACCAATCCTTAGTAGTGGAGGTCACAGTGGGAAAAACGGTATGTATTAATGTTTGTAGCCAGTAATGATTCACGTTCTCCAACAGGACGTACTCATGTCCTGAATTCCTACAGTGTTGACGGTCGTGACTGTGCTAATGATAGAACCTCGGGCTCCTGACGTTTAGAGTTGTGGCTCCCTCCTTCCTTGCTCCGCATTGTAAACCCGAAGGTATGTATCTGATTGTGTGTATTAATTCCATACTGAAAATTTTTCTCAGTCGTCTCCCTAGCCAAAATGCATGCCCACATCCGCAGTTTTCGAATTCCAGCTTTTCCCGAGTTCGTGGACAGCGCCAGAAGCAACTTCGCTCTTGATGCCTCGACGACGGGTTATCTTTGGGTCGACTGTTAATTATTCATCCTGTAGAGTCTCGACAATGCCAAGACACCGCGGCTCGACGAACACAAATTCTGGGTGCTTCCATAGCTCTTGAACGGCAACTTGCTGGTGGATGTGTATTTTCTCTGAGGGCTATTGCCACTCTAAAGACGCCGATGTGAATATTCTACCCGGCTACTCTCCTGCATCATGTCCCAACCAACTTCGAATACTGCACCAGGCAGGAAGTTTCCCACAAGGTATCCAGTTCCGCTTGCTTTATATGGCAAAAATAGCACGAGTCGCAGTAGGAGCTTTAGCTTCTCACAAGCCAAAGGATTTCTATTGGAGTGGGTTTGGAGGGTATTATTCCCAACCCGTACTATTGGTAAAACAATATGCGGCCTAAAAACCAGGAGTCTTCCGAGTTTTCTCAGCTTTTGCTCCTCGCCCTCTACCTCTGACCGTCATGACCTCCGCGATGGTCTACCACCCGGGCCTAACTTTCGCCACCCTCGTTGTTCAATGCGTTATGGCTCAGGCTATTTCGTTGCCCAGGTGCGCATAAATGGTTAGTCAATAAGTTTTAGGCTTATTCTCTGGAAATAGCGTCGCTCCCCGACGCCAAGGTGCAAAAAAGGGTGGCGGTGAGGATCCTCCTGACGCTCCCGACACCGACCCCGCACCACCTGCCACAACTCATCCCGTCACCACAGCCCCAGCGCCAAGTCACACGTCAAGCAGTTCTTTTAGTTCTACGTCTCATAGTCACACCATCGGGTCATCATCTGGACTCTCCAGCGGTACAACAAGTGGCTCGACATCCGCGTCGAGCTCCAGTGGTAGTTCTACGTCACCATCGCCCACGGTAGCACCAGTGATAGCATCTGCCATTCGATCAAACATATCCACCCCTGGGATCGTCGGCGCGGTGATTGGGTCTGGTGGGTTCAAGCTTTATCCCTCCTGGTGGCTTTGTTTAGACTTTATTTTGCAGTAATCCTTGCCGGATTAATCATTATGCTTTTAGCTAAGTGTATCCACCGGGCTCACAAAGCTCGCAAGCGTCCTCGAGGGTTCCTACCCTTAACTGCATTCTTTGCGGGGACTCCTCCAAAGACTCAGCTCCCAACTACAGAAATGTCTCAAACACACTCAAGCCCATTAATTTCTTCGGCTGTCGCGGCCGGCGCAACCTCGAGCCCAAACCCGATCTTCACAAGATACTCGCGTTCCTTCTCGACAAGCGCAACCTCCTCTCTATCTCCACTTGTGCCAGCAGCTAGCTTGCAGCATTCGCACAGCATTGGCAGTTCGTCGGGTCAAAGCACAGCGCATACCCGTGCAACTGCAGATCTTGACATCTTGCAAACGCCGCCTGGTTCACCGCACGTTGGCGGCCTTTTGCCTATAATCAGTGCGGCAGCCAGTGGTTCTGCATCCGCGTCTCGCGCGATAGAGCCGGAGTCCTCGCCGCTTCATCGCGCCATGACTTTGCATCAGAAAGCGCTAGAAACAGACACTAAAGGGCACGAAGAAGAGGGCACTATCGAAATTGATAAAATCGAGGGTGTCAACGATCCCCCTCCGGGATATAACGATTGACCTGGATGAAGTGAACACTTTTGCATCGTATTCTTATCCATCGCTACTCATCCTTGTTGTAAATTACGCACACTGATTGCATGTGTTGGAGCATCTGATCTAATGAACACACAAATTATCGGTTATTTAAGGAGGAACATTGGCTCCACGTTGTGGGCGTCGATGGGTGCTCTGTTTGTTTTCTATTTGGTCATGCTTTCCCACTGCCAATTTTAGCATTGGAATGTGATCGTGTCTGTCGTTCATTGCCAAGACCAAGACTAGCAACAAGACTCTACCATTCATTTTTTCTTTGGCTTTCAAGTGATGAATAACTCTGATTGTGCATCTCCCGAACTTGATATATTTTTTGACAATATTGACGAAATTGACTTTGAGAGCAATTTCCAGCTCGAGTCCTCTGTCGCCGTTATCGCCGCTCACCATTCGGAAGATGACACGCATACATTTGACGGTATAGAGTGTTTGGGCGTTCCAGAAGATATAGACATGGAATTCGAGCAAGAGTGCGAAGGTTCATCTGGCGACTCTTCTGACTCCGGCGGGTCTTCCAAGTATGTCCACCGACAATGAGGATTTACGAGGACAGGACTAATAAGTGTCGCCTCCAGAGGTTCACCTGCTGTTATACGTCATATTGAAGAGGTGATCCTATCCTTCCTACGACAGGTTGCCTTCCCCGGAGGGCAACAGGCCGATGAAGACTCGGAGCAATCAGATCCAGTAATAAAGGCGCCAACCAAGTCAGACCACAAAATTGAGGTTTTCCTTGCCGACAGAAAGAAGACTGACGATGAAGGGCAAGTATCTTTATCTCTATCAAACTACCATACTTACTTCATATTTAAGGATATCTGCCACTAAATGCCTCCGCTTTCCGAAGAAAAGCAGTTCGGGAAGTTCAAAACCATTTGGTAAGTGTTTCTGTATATGTATGCGCAAATTCGATGGTAACAAAGTACAAAACATAACAAAGCTCAATTATTCCGCGTGCTCGAGCTTGCACATGAGGCGACGTTAAATGGAATCCCGGCTACGAAAAGGTACTTCATCGTCTCTGAATGGTCTCTTCTTTTGTTAATTATTTATTGCAGGGATATTTATTATAAAGACGTTCCTTTGTTCAGAAGGCAGAAGGTAGTCGATGTGGTAAATTTATCTTTGTACAAGCTGAATAGTGATTTCGCTAAGTGTCCTTCAAGCTTGTAGACGACATTGCTGCGACATTTCAGATTGAACGCTCTGATTTGAATATAGTGGGAGCCTCCAAATTCTCTCAAAGTATCCACGTTTTCATGTTCAAATAGCGTTCTTCCTCGAAAGGCCTTATATGCGGATCTGGACTTACGATCACTTTGCTGTCTGGCGAAAGCATATACTGCAATGATTCAGAGGTAAGGATTTAATGTCTCCAGCTCGTCGTCCTATATTTCCCATAGGGGTCCCTTGTTCCGGCTGGAGAGGATATCGAGACCTTCAGCGTCGATGAAGATGTAGCATGGGTTTTGATCGTGGAGAAGGAAGTGAGTACGATTTTTTTTCAGAGATTCGGGTGGGGTTTTACGGCCGTTCAGGCTGTGTTCCAGACTCTTTGCCGAGTGCAGATCACCAGGCACGAACTTATGCCTGGAACTGGGATTATGATTACGGTGCGTCTTGAGACTTATGGGTCGGCCGTATTGACGGCTTTTGACAGGGGAAAGGATACCCAGATGTAGCGACAAGACACATTGTGAAATCTCTCGCCGATGCGCTGCCCAGAAGGTGATTTCGGTTTCACGAAAATATTTTGTGGCTGACCGATTTCTTCAGCATTCCAATCATGGCTTTGGTGGACGGAGACCCCTTTGGTTTAGACATTTTATCCGTTTATAAATACGGCAGCAAAAGCATGCAACACGAGAATGAGAAATTAGCCGCAAGGCGTATCAAGTGGCTCGGTATATGGGCCAGCGAGCTTGAGTGGTATGGCATTTGCGCGAACGACAACAGGGATCCTGACAGATCGAACAGCCTCGGCGTGAACAAGGACAACCTGCTTCCCATCAGTAAACACGACGAGAAAAAGGTTGGTAAATCTCACCGATGTTAAAACGTGCATACAAATGGTAAAATTTTTTCGTTTAGGCTTTGTCCATGCTGCAACGAGAAAACCTTCCGGGAAGATGGAGGTACCCAATTAGACTTCTCAAGAGTTTTATTCACATTCGATATTGTGCAGGAAGGAACTCCAGCATATGCTGCACAGCCGCCACAAAGCTGAAATAGAGATATTATCCGGTCATATGGAATCGAGTATTCAAATCCTTGGAGAGGAAAATGAAGATGAGTCTACGAAGATAACTTTTATGTTAGTAAAAGTACCAGGCCCCACCGCCTGATATTTTGCTCACCTGCCTCTCCCACCTAATTATCTTCTTCTCCAGGAATCAGTTCAGCGAAGTTGGAGCTGAAGATGGAGGCCAACGGACTCCTCATGAGCTGCTTTTGCACTACCTGCAGATGAGAGTCATTGAACTTATAGCATCTGCCGGAAGGAAGGTGGTGGGGAGTAATTAAAATTAGATTGCTTAGTCATTGAACTCCGCTGGAAAGAGGCACAAACACGAAGTAGGACTCCAACCACCACCGACTCCAAATTCCTTCTCGGGCAAGACCCATGGCACCCGCTCGATCTTCCGTTCGTCGTGGTGCACACTTTAGTACAATCCCGCCGACTCCTCCTCCGGTGCAGAATGCAGACGACACCGACCCCAGTATCAACAAAGAGCTTTTTCTCGACCCCATGCTTGGCACACCCCTAGCCATTTACATAGAGAAAGATGTTGAAGACAAGGAAACGATCGTTCAGCTTGTCACTGTGAGTATTAGAACCCTTGAATATCGCAGTGGACTTGTAAAAAGCGTGAAATAATCACAATGGAGAATTTACTCCCAACCACTTCATCTCTTTTTTTAACCCGTCCCAAGCTATCCGTTGACTCGCGTCTATCGCTCTGTAGAAACACGGTGGCACAGTATCGCCTGGGTATAGCGGCGTACCCTATATACTTGGTTAGTTCTCTTATAAATCATAAAAAACTAGACTTGCGACGGGAGAATTAATTTGACGCGCTTCAATTCATAGTTGACCCGCACAAGGCGTCAGGCCAAAATCTATGGAGGCAATACGCAGGAAAGAAAGGCAAAATCGTCCTCAATGCACGCTGGGTGCAAGAATGCATCAAAGCCAACCAACTTCAGACCTTTCACAGTAACTGGGCGGACTGTAAAGTAACAGGAACGGAGACGTGTGTTGAACCTTGATAGCTTTGACTACAGTCCCTCGCTGACTTCTGTGGTCATAGTGTCTACCAAACTGCGAGTTCTCGGCGTACAGACGATTCCTCCAACTCTGCTGCAAACAGACCCATGCAGGCTATCCATCCGCACGCATTGCAAGCTGCCATGCCTCCTGTCGACCATATTCATTCATACCCTTTTCAAGTATATGCGACTCCTCTTCCTTCGGGTACTCCGCGAGGTATGGCTGGCGGTCCATCTCAGCCTCCACCGTGGCAGGTCACGATAGCTCCTGCTCAAACGCATCTTCACGCACCATCAGTTCCTGCCAATTCCCATCCGCACATGATTCATCGTCCGCCACCAGGCCATTCACAACCGCCCTCACAGCAATATCGTGATGATGCATGGGAAGGGTACAACCCTCCCGACGACATTGCTTCTCAGCCAACGTCATACGAATACCGCTATAGGGAGGAAAATGGCTGGGTACCAGGGCCACCAGGGCCATATTACGAGCCTCCGTACGAACCGGCCTACGGTCAGCCTCCTTACATGGAAGAAACAACGGCGCAATCATCAAGCTCGAACTCTGTTGCCGGCCAACCGAACCATATGTCAGGCTCCGTACCGCCGAGTGCAGAACCTGCTGAAAAATCTCGTGGCCGTAAGCGAACACGCACTCAAGTGAGTCCTAGCGTCTATACTCTAAAGCAGCAAAAATATTGATGGAAATCTTCTTACCAAAGCCTGCGCCAGCCGCCCCTGCTTCCTCACTTGTGGTCAATCGGAATCCTCCCGCCAGGTCGCCTACTCCTCCGACCAGAGTGATCAAAAGCACCTATGGTGGAAATTTGTTTACGGCAGACGATGTCATGTATCTCAAGAAATACATCGATTATTGTCAGGACCAATGTTTAGTTCTGAGGTTAGTCGAATGTCAGGATCATCGTCTACCCTCCGTGCGCTGACTTTCGTGTCGGGCCTGCAGTTTGCGTGAAATCTGTGAGAGGATAGCAGTCAAGGTACTTTCCTTTTATAATACCACTCAACATGACTTGATAATCATATACACAGGCCCCGCATCACACGTACGACAACCTTATCCTCTGTACTGAGGACTCTTTAGCTCATTTATTTCGAAAATTCTCAGATTTTACTCATGGCGTCGATATTGCAACAAACATCAAATCCGACTTGGTGGATATACTATGAACCACGAGCGTTCAGAGTCTCCCGGAATGGGAGATGATATGAATATAGAAATGGAACCCGAGATTGCCCGAGCTCAAAGTGGGGCTGCTATAAGATTAGATATGAATGCTGCGACTGCCGCGGCGGCGGCGGCGCCACAGAGGGATCGGTCGCCGACGCCGCCCAGAGCTCTGTTCAGGAGCACGACCGGAAAGGGTGTTGCTTTTACGCAGGAGGATGTTACGTTCTTGGTACGGTTCATGGAGTATCGCAAGTAAGTCGTCATCCCCATTGTTCTAAGAGTGGTAAGGTTCATCGCCATTCATAGGTCGCAAGGTGCACTGGATATGGTCGCTTTCTGGAAGGACGTTGCTACGAAAGTGTGTTGTCGATGAGTCTCTCGTTATGGAATTCAGCGATTAATTACATTTTCTCGTAGGCACCACATCATTCTCGAGCTTCATGGATGAAGTTCTGGCGACGACACAAACACGAACTTTCGCGTGCTGATGGAGACGAACCCCTGCCCGCCCCACCCGATAAGAAAATGCGATACAGCAAAGGGGATGATATCCTTCTCGCAAAATATTTCTATAACAAGCCTGATGGTACCTCTGATAAGATATTCCAGGCTTTCGGTCGTCTGGTATGCCTCATCCTACTTGCTAAGTTTGTTTAAAGATGCTCACTTGGTATCTAGCATCCACATCACCCATGGAAAGGATGGCAAGAACATCATCGGATACACAAGACGAAGATCGAGCATCTAATGCAACTTTTGTCAGCGGGAGAAGACATTGATACCCCGGATATGGATGAGAGCTAGTGGTGTATGTACGTCGTTGGTGGTATGCTTATTGGTTCCATATATGAGTATTGGTATTGGTATTGGTTTTCATGACGCTCTACCGCACTCACTTTGGAGACTGGATCACACTTTCTGATTTGTTCCATGTCCGAATGGGAAGCAAATAAGTAAGCTTCAGTACTCCAAATAATATTGTAACTGCAACGAGGCGAATCCTCTCAGCACGCAAACAAATTTGGTTAGACCAAAAACCACTCGTTCCCAGAATTCTTTGCTTAGTAATCTTCGTGACCCACTTATGGTTATTGTGGGTCCACTGGTGAATTTCTTTATCATTCATGTTGTCAGAAACCTTCAGTCGTCTGGCCTCTGTCATGTAAGGTTAACTATATCTATGACTTCACACCCTTGTCTCGATCGATGGTAGCGACTCTGCCCACAATAACAATATGCCACATTACCTCGAGAAAACCTGGCTCCTTTTTTCCAGTCCCAGTCCCATGTGACCACCTGCATTTTTGCGGATGCCAAAAGCCATACAAGAGCCAAATCACTCGCCCGTAATCATCTATATAGTCGTTATCTTGTTCGAATTCGAAAAATAGGTAAATGGTCTCAGGTAGAACACACTATCTTTCTATCTGATGACCTATTTGTTCAGTTTGGCGAGTTAACAATCCCCTGGGCAGAGCCCCTATGTAGTATGTATTTGAGTAGCCTCCTGGCTAAGTCTGAAATTCTCCATTTGTAGTAATTGAATGAAAGCGAGGTAAAGGTCGAAATGGAGGCACTGCGATTGAATGCGGGGAAGTCTTAGGAAGCGCTCGGAGCTTCGGGCACCTTCGGAATGATCGAACTTGGATCGAACTACCATATTAAGCTCAGGCGCCACATATTTCTTCCCATAAAATCTACCCGCGATTACGGCCGCTTCGTAGCCCGAACGATAACCCTTACACATAATAAATAATTGGCGGGAGGCCGAGTCCTCCATCTATTTTTGAACCACGCTGTGCTCTGGGTTTCTCATTCGGGAAGGGAAGGTCGAGATAGAATAATCATTACGTTAGTAGTATTGCGCTCAATGTTGACATTCAAGAGTCTTTTCTGCCTCCTCTATAACTTCTGGGAGGGAGGTTCGGCGGGTTTTCACTCGAGAAAGCCTATCTGCAAATTCCTGGCTGCCTTCAAACTACCTCCGCAGCTTCCTTTTTCCGACGGCATTTACTCTGCGAACGTTGGCTGCCTTCCGCAGTCATTCCCAAGGGTTTTCTTGTCTGTTTGTCGAGATTAAGAGGATATCTAACATTCCCTACACTGGCACATGGAAGCGCGTCAAAGTGCCCTAGACTCTAGTACTGGTGATCACGGAACCGCAAACACTACAGTATAATTGGTCACTTCTATTCGGTGACATCTCAGAAACCTCTCAGGCTTTCGACCAGGACACGGGACCTCGGTGACGCGCTAGATTCTGCATGTGCTTGAATGTGCTTGATAGGAAATTCTTTAGCTTGCTGGACATTTTGGCATTATATTTATCTAATCTGGTTCACACATGTGGTGTCTCTTAACCGATGATAATCCATCTTTCCTATACCTACCTACCTGCAACTGAAAGGCAACAACCTGAGTCCTTACGCGTTAGGCCTGATCGCCCATCAACAAGCCGTCATCCTGTGATGCCATGAGTGGTCACTGTGGTGTCATGCTGTGCGTCGCTCGAAAGGCTACCCCAGAACGGTTTATCGACTTGGTTATAACCTGGCAGTTGACTGGACACCTAGGCAGCTTTCATTTTCTCTAATGAGGCCCTCCTTCAAACGCGGAGATGTCTACGATTAAATGCGCCACAGGGCTATATAAGGTTGTCGATTCTGCGCCTTTTACCTTTTTTGTCTCCGAGCTGTCCTAGCCAATTCGAACTGTGACTTCAAGTGAACTGAACCATCGGCTCGCCCAGCTGCAGCAATGTCTAAATGTCCGTTTTTCGCGAGGTTGTTTGTCCCACGTCTTAAGCTTGTCAAAGGGCTTTCCTGTCCTTCGTCATCCGGTTTCCATTCAGTACACGGTTATAAACGGCACTACTTGGCATCAGGGTATACGATAAGATTAGAAGTAGTGTCGACGATTCCTCCACATTTTCATCAAGAATATGATGTGGAGGCTTCACTGACATGCTTTCCCTTGAACATGTGTAGATGGATCCACGAAGTTCTGTGAGAGAGCCCTTGATCACAATCGAAGTCATATCGGAGTCCATATATGCTGCCCACATCCTACGACGGGTATAACGGTGAAAGATAACATGTAGCCCGCATGCTTGCACAATATGAGTACACCATCAGTGTAATTAGTAGATATAGATAGGGTATACGTATACCACTTACACTCGCCCAAACGCCATAATTATAGCGACAATTCCGCCTCCGCGAGTGGCTGTAGGTAATGGAAGCGGCTTTAGCAGGCTCACAAGTAAACTGATAATCGGACGCGGACGCTCCCGCGAATACAAAGACGGAGTCTATTTTTGCAAAGGAAAGCATGATCACGATCATGTCACTGCCAAATTTCTTTAATTTGATGACTGCAGAGCCAGAATAACCTGTATATCACACCCGGACTGTACTGACTGGTTGCCTTGATACCCATGTCAATGATGTGCCAGATATGTTTGCTTTCTCCCTATCTGATGTTGACCAAGCGGGGCTCCGTTTTGACTGTGATAACAGAACACTTAGGTAGTGCGTGCCGTCAATCAGAGCAAGGCATCGATTTCCACATCATCACCAGTGGATGGGGGCCGATCCATGCCCTCAGGCGCTCCAACGAAGCCAGATCCGTGATAGAACAGATCTTTTTCAGTACTGCAGCGCAGATATGGCGATGATGAGAGGGCGCCTCCATCGAGGCGCTACTGCGGATTGCCCGTGTTAATTAGGATGTGTCGGGCGTCCATTTCAGCGTGTACTAGACAATCTAGACTGAAGGCAGAAATAGATGGCGACAGAGAAAAACATCCCTTTACTTGGAAGGTGGCTCGGAGTCACAGCCGGTGCTCTTAGGATTGGCGTCCCACTCTGGCGCTGCCAGAGGTTGGCACTGACACTATTAAGGCGTGATATCGAAGTAAAGCAGTTGTCGTATGTCAGCGGAGTCTTGCTGGCCAAGAATAGCTAGAAGGATGGCCATTATTAGCGCGGTGCCTCAGAGGAAACGGTCCAAGCCAAGCAAGTGAGGCGAAGCCGGATCTGAGCCGTTTTGGCAGTGCACCATCAGTCGATTCTGCATTGGCGAGACGCAGGCGCAGACACGATCCGTCACCAATAAGGCGACATTACCATCGGTGGTGAGAGCACGGCAGCTTGAGTCGACTGTCCAAGATAACAAGTACATTGTCCTCCGTGAGACTAGATGCTTTGAACGAAGCGAAGATATCACAGGGAATCTGACGGCTAGATGACCAGACGCTCGCTCGTCCTAGCAAGCTCGAGGTCAACCCACTAAGGACACTGTCCCCTGTAAACGCTCCGACGACATTGGCGGTCAAGCTGCATGAGTCCTGACATATCCAAGGTAGTCTTCATAAGCTCGCCGTGGCAGTCCACTCCAGGAGTATCGGAGGGTATCAGTACGGAGGCCATATGCATGACATGCGTTTGGGACTCGGCTGGCCCGCCGCGTCAGAACTTCGGAGGTCATTCGATATCGCCAAAACACTTCCTTTCTTTTGCTTCATCATATCATTGATCCTGCCTGTCAGCCAGAACCCCCTTTACAAATTCCATACGTACGTTAGGCTTACGCCTCCAGCTGGCGCATTCTGTTATTTGAAACACGCGAAAGTCGGACGGTGGCGCAGAGGGAGGGCGTACCGTCACGGCTAGTCTCCCGGACTCTGATCCCGCTGAGTCAAAGCGCGCCTGGCCTTGGTCTTCCGGTTCCAAGCCCACTGTCGAGTGAGGAGCCGTGTCAGAAGAGCTGATATGTTCGAATTCGAGGCTTCGAGGTGGAGCATCATCATGCTGATTGTGGAACAAGGAAATGCAGAAACCAATCACGAACGGATCATTGCAAGTCCTTCGAAGGCTGTGCTGCCAGAGCTCGGGTCTCGGAGTCGGAATGGTGGCGGCGCGGGACGGGCGCGGTCGGCGTATGCGGAGATGGAGGCTCGACGGAAATTAGAGATTGGGATGCCCACCGATCGCGAATACATTATCGGTGGCGGCGGTGGCGAGGGATCGATGAACGACCGCGTTCATTTTAGTTTTTGGTGAATAAATTTCTAAGTAGATAGGTAGATAGGAAGACACTTGGATCCTTTCGGAGTCTCGGACCCACTTAGTTGTGTGTGACGCATGGTATGCGCGCTACATTTGCTATTTTTACGAGCGCGCATTGTGCATCCGACCCTGGACCGAACCTGAGCCACAAAAGCCATTGTCTTCTCGTAAGTAAAACATAATAAGGTGGTCATAGACAAGCTTGGGTAGTTTAGAATAATAAAACTGACAAGGACCGCGATTCCTCATAATAAAGCACGCGACCAGCTGCTGAACGCCTCTTGACGCGAGGCGGGTCAGCTGCAGTTCGCAATATCACTGACCAGCCATTACTCATCCCCTTCCAGCCATGCGGGGAAGTTTCTAGGAGGGTTCTTTCTGAAAAGAAACCAGCAAAAGGATCCGCTAATCTAAAAATCAAATTGGGGCCCCGCGAAATATGAAATAGTTGACATTGTATATAGGCGCCATGTCGGGTGTGCATACGCCCTCTGATCGATAGAAGCCCAACAGAAAATATGCGCTGTCGATCCGCTTCTGCAGGCTTGTGCTCTTGACGAAAATTTTCTGGGATTAGAGTGGGACAGCGAGCAGTAAAACGTGAGAGTTTGAAGATCAAGGGAAGCGGAGGTTTGAAGCTTTGAAGAGTGAGTACATGATCATGAGAGATCAGCTGAATTGGTCAGTGCATTTGAACACCGAAACCGAAAAACCCACGGTGGGGAATTCCGGTATGTTTTCCTTCAAGTGCGAGTCAAGTGGCCTGCTTCAGACACCTAAGAGGCCATTGTGACCTCGCTGGGGTCGATACGGGCGCGCTCGTGCAATTTAAATTAGAACAATGGTCGCCAGTTGCGCTTCGTTGAAACGTCGAGGCCTAGACACGCCACTGCGCACCGGGAGAGCATACGGGCATGAGCACGGAAAGCGGTTAACATAACCCACTTGCCAACCCGACGGTTGCGAATGGGACTGCGGTGAACCCTCGGGCAGGAGGGAACGAAAGGAAGAACAATGCTCACCGCAAACTCTCCGGGGTTCCGGCGACGAGGAAGTTGGAATGCACAGTCCGGCGCGAGTGCTAAAGAGGACCAAGAGGGAGGGTTGTTTGTGTTGCTATATTATCACAGGTGATGTGCGTTGTCGTTCCGGGGATGGTGAGTAAAAAGGTTAAACTTGACTTGGTCATGGCTTGTCCGGATCGAATCAATAATATAAGGGAGGGGGATGACTTATTGGTGAAGGGGGTATGCCGACGGTTATGAAACTCCTGTGAAGAAGAGAGCGGCTAGAAGGGATTACACACACAGAAACTCGGATGTGATGTGATATCATCGTTGTAGGTCGTGTTCTATGTGTCTGGCCTAGAACTAATGCAGGAATAGAAGACTCGCAACCAGACTAGGACGGGGGTCATCGGAGTAGATAGCAGCGAGGGAGCCTTCGGGCAACTATGCACCGGAGAAGGGTACGAATGCGCGTCTAGCAGTTACTATAGGCATTGCTACGCTCTGGAAAGCGCTGAAATTAGACGGATGGACGAAAATACCCAGAAGAGGCGAATTGATGGCGGCTCTATCAAGTTTCGGGCATGACAGGTTCCGTGAGGGGCCGTGTCCGTGTGGTTATTTTTAAAAAATCTGTGTTTTTCTATGCGATCTGTTCTGGAATCTGGGGCGATGATACGATCGGAGTGACCCAAGAGGGGTAACCACGCCCACGCTCGATTCATCAGCTCGAACTGTTGAAAATAGCGCAGGACTCGGAGGAGGGCAGGTAGTTGTGAGGACGGGAGAAGGGCCTCGGAGAAGAGTTTGGCGAGCCAGAGTGGTTAGCGAGACGCGTGTGCCCCTTTGCCACGAGGGAGACGAAATCTGCCGGTGGATCGGGAATCAAAAAACATATTGCAGAGAGGCCATTCTGCCTGTGTTCAGAGGAATAAAATAGGGAGTAATGGGGCGCACAAGAGCGTAGGGTGGACATAATGGCAAGCATTGTCTGGCGGACAAGGGGGAAGTGGACAATAGAAAAAGGAAAGAGTTGATCAGGAGCATGTTTGATCTGGCAAGCGGAGTTTAAAGCTAAGCGAGCCAAGGTTGATCTTGGATCTGGACTTGTATCGCTGCTACAGGTTTCCCCCTTCCACCACAACCCTCCCCCTACTATGACCTCCGTCGCAGGTCGCAAAAAATCTATCGTATCCACCACTGGCCTCCTCATCGACACCAACGCCAACAACACTCTCCTCAACAAGGCCGCCTCCCAGTCCACCTCCCTCTACCAGCAATGCTCGTCTCTCAGAGCTAGGCTTCTCAGAATCCGTGGCTTTGCCCACTACTTTTCCGCGTCCTCCCCCGACTCTCGGCAGTCCACAGACCCCGTAACCCAACTATGGGACCTCTTCTCCTACGGCACGCCTCTCTGCTACATCTTTGACCAGCTGCCAGAGGAGGCAGGCTTCAAGAAACTCAACAACTCGTCCTTCAACCAGGAGCAGTACGACGCAAACCCCGACCGCGCGAAGAAGCATGCCATTGCCCTCTTTTGCAATGCAGATACGGACGCCCAATGTGATGCAGGAGATTCCGGGCTGCGAGCTCTTCACGGTGACGGACCTCTGGGACCGGAATTCGACCGATGGTTTGGTCAAGGTGCGTTTCCCGACTTGAATGGACTATGCCACAGCTTCTTACGCCCCAGCCAAGGTTATCAACACCGTCACTGCTATCGTAAACCACCTCCCCCCGGATGCATTTGAACAATCACCGCCCTCCCCACAGTCCACGCTGGAATATGGCTCAACCGACTCCCTATCCGACACCCTTGTATCACAGCAGCCCTCAAATCCTAAAGATTCCGCCCAAAACAACATCATTAAAGAGATGGTAGAGACCGAGCGGAAATACTGTGCAGGACCTCGAAATTATGCAGGTGCGTGCTTTCATATTACTCTTCTAGGGTAACCGCCAACCTTGATTGTTCTAGAAATACTCGACCGCCTTATCCCATGCAAACCTTATGGATCAGGATACCATTCACCTCCTCTTCCCGAATCTGAACAAACTCCTTAATTTCCAACGCAAGTTCCTCATTCGCCTCGAGAGCACTGCAGAGCTCCCGTGGCAAGAACAACGATGGGGCCAACACTTCCTCGAAAGCGTGAGTCAATTATCTTCCCATGTACTCTATGCGGAGTTCCCATTGTCGTTGCTCACTCTGTGCTTCTCTTTCTCCCTCCTTCTTGATTATCCCATTATAGGAAGACGAATTTATTGTCTATGAGCCTTATTGCGCTAATTATACAAACGCAACCGAACTCATGCTAGCTAACGAGCAGAACCTTGTTGTGAGTCTATATTTTCTTTTACCCCTCCCACATTCCAAGATGGGGGCATCTTGGTTCGTTTCACACCGAATGCCACAATCATCTCCCTGACAACTTGCCATCGGGAATGTCCGAATGCTGACCAAACATGTGTCAACAGCCTCTGAACCACTTGATCAACGTGCAAAGGCGAGCTGCCCGGTTTGCTTATCAAACCAATTCAGCGCATCTGCAAGTACCCTCTCCTCCTTGACGTACGTCTATTCCGTCACTCCTCGGGTTTTCCGAATGTCAAGTCATACTCATGTCGGTTGTCTATAGTCACTTCTCAAAGCATGCTCTCCGTCGAGTTACGCTCACTATGACGAGCTCAAGCGTGGGTCAGACTGCCGCGAAACGTATCACGGATAAGATCAACGAGGCACAACGGCGCGCCGAAAATGAGCTAACTGTCAAGAGTCTCCATTCTAGAATCGACGACTGGAAAGGCCATCATTTAGAGAACTTTGGAGAGCTCCTCCTCGACGACGTCTTTGTGGTGACTAAATCCGACATTGATCGGGAGTACCACGTATTCTTGTTCGAGCGAATCATCCTCTGCTGCAAGGAGGCTCTCGCACAACCTGCCAAAAACGGAAAGGGTGTGAACAAGAATGGCTCTATTCTGAAGAAGCAGCCTACGCCTCTACCACTCACCACCCTACCTGGCGGCAATGGCGCGACGCAGAAGAACACGCCTCTTCTGTTGAAGGGCCGTATTTTTCTCGGAAATGTCACTCAGGCCGTCCCTGTACCAGCACGCCCCTCCTCAAGTTCGTATTTTTTTCAATTGTTGATCATTTCTAGCCGAAGCTGACGGGTCTTCTTTTTTTCTTTTCCACCTTGTTCTTTTTTGTGTTTCAGCCATCGGCATCCCCATCCATTATCCCCTTGCCGTATGGTGGAAGGGCGATGACGACCTAGAATATTTCACTTTGCGCTGCCGACGAGAAGATCAAATGCGGCAGTGGGAGGCGACGATCAACCGCCTCATCAAAGAGGCTGCCCAGCGACGCGCTACGGAGCGCACTGGCGCTGGCATGTCCCGCATCGTCGCCGCCAACAGCACGAACCCCTCTCCGCAAACTAGACTCGTGAACTCGCATTATTCGACCAGCTCCAGTGCCCCCATGTCCATGTACTCACAATCTTCACAACCCTCGACTGTCCGCAGCCGGCCCAGTTACACGAACTACGAATACGACGAGCAATCGTCGTACACTACCGCTGCCAGTTCTTACGGCAGTGGGCCGAAAGGCTACCCGCCGCACGACGGATTTGATTTCGAACCGGACGAGGATGACCTTGAGGACTATCCTCCTACCACATACTCGGCTTCTGGTCGTGGGACACCCATCTCTCGCAGGACACCGAAACTCTCTCAGTATGCCACCGGAACGCGAGTCCTAGCACGGGTTATGACAAGCCCCGTGCGCACACGGAAGGCGTGGATGGACCGAACATGACACAATGGAGGAGCAACGGCCTTCCCCCGTTACCCTCTGCGTCGATGCAGTCAGCAAATGGCGCCCTGCGACCGATCACACCTCGCATGACCTCGGCCATGAGCGCGAACAGCTACGCGTCGGACGCGAGCTTCGGTAACTCCCCTGTGCCCAGATCGTCGACGACGCAACGGCCGCCGCTGCGCAGCCAATTTAGCTCGACGCGTCTACGAAGCGGCTATGAGAGCCCGAATAGCACTTCGAGCTCCTAGCAGGGCCCGGGCGGAGACGCCGACGCTGAATGTGAACAACCTCGCTGCGCCGACGGTTAACCGGTCGCGGAGTGCGAGTCCAGCCGAGCGCCTACGTGCCTCAGCAGAAGGCGATGCCGCCGCCTCCGCTTCCTCATTCTCAATCACACTGGAGTCGAGATCACCGCCAAGCAAATGGAGTGCCCACGAACGTGCCTAGCGGGAAACGCGGCAGCGGCTCGAGCCAGTCGACGGGGGAGAGCTCTGACTACTTCCCCGAACAGCTCGTCGCCGATCACGCCTTTTGGGTCGAGCGAGTCCGTCGCTCGGCGGTGTGGGCATCCGCAACTCGCGCTCGCAGGGCTTCGACAGCGCGACTGGGAACCACCCGCCGTCGCCCCCTGTGAAGGTCAAGGTGCATTTCCATGAAGACATCTTCGTGATCCAGGTCCCCCGATCGACGGAATATGGTGATTTGGTGGAGAAGGTTGGGCGGAAGATCCGCCTGTGCGGGCCCCGCCGCGAAGATGGCCCTCTGCGCGTGAAGTACAGGGACTGAGGACGGCGACATGATCTCGCTCGGCTCGACGGAGGATGTGCAGATGGCGTTTGAGCAGTACCGACCTGGCGGACAGGTGACGCTCTTCGTCACATGAACGCACACCGGCCGCCGCCGCCACCATCGCCCTCGCCCTCATTTCCTCTCTTCTGTTCGTTCCTCTGTTCTCTCATTTTTGGGCCCCTCGCATCTGTCATTTACGGCTACCTATCAACACCTGCATTCGTCATCTCTCCTATCTTCACCCGTCTGGCATTACGCCCCCGAACATTATCTAACCTAACCAACCCAAACCAATTACCCAATGCCCAACTACCCCGAATCCCAAAATCTCAGCCATACCACCACCTCCCGTTTACGACATTCAACCGCATCTCCTTTATATATTATCAGCACAGGGTCCGTCGTTATATCACATCCTTCGGATTTTTTTTTCTTTACCTCTCTTATGTATTATCGGCCTTGCCTACCTTCCTCCCCCCTTTTTTTCGTTCCCCTTCGATCCTGCCTGACATCCCACCTAGTTGTAGTCCCACACTCCTTATATTCGACGGCTTAATCGCTCGTACGCCGCCGCTCCTTACGCGTTATTCCCCTTTTCCCTCTCTGCCTCTCACCCCGCTTCGTATCTAACTGTTATTTTTTGTTTCCCCCTGGATCATTTGCCCTGGCAAGGCCGTTCTTGTGTGTCTGTTCATGGAGGAATCACTGT
The DNA here is from genome assembly GCA_023014335.1 of Galerina marginata. NCBI lineage: Eukaryota > Fungi > Basidiomycota > Agaricomycetes > Agaricales > Galerinaceae > Galerina > Galerina marginata. The sequence goes on along the minus strand of JAECYW010000011.1, from coordinate 1,441,477 downwards.
TTCCATGTATAATTAAATAGAGAAATGCTACAGTTCACAAAACCAGGGTTGTGCGCACTTTGAAAATTGAGGTACTAATAAGTTAGTAGGATCAATTGAGTCGGTTCGACTGTGTGTGCTTAGCGCCATAATCGCGTGGTTTGGATTCTAGCCAGCGTTCAAGACAATCAGACTTCGATGATTTCGCAACTACGCTAGTCCATATACAGAATGATATCAAAGGGGAAGTTGAGCCTATGGTACACACGCGGGGTTAGTGCATTGGCGGTAGTTGATAATGCCAGTAAAGTTGTTGATGGGACCTTCGACAGGGTAAGGTCTAGCCAAGTACGCCGTGAACATGATGTATGAACGCGTACCGGGAATACCACCAAGAACTTGCAGATTGGACCAGTCCCAGGGACCTACAAATGGCGAATGAGCCAAATCAACGAGTTCGGCATAATCTTATCAGCATCAAATGATACCTATGCAGGAGCCGACTCCACAATTAACCGCGACTTTCATGGCGCCGGTGTTCACAGTCAGAACGTTCATAGGCGGGACAAAGTTAACTGCCTGTAGACCGCAGTAGACGCAGTATCATTCTATTCAGTTACTTGGACTTGAACAAGAGTGTAGATGATCTGCGACGCGTACGCTCACCGAGGTTATGATGCCGTTTCCTGGGACTTTGAGTGTATCGGGATAGCTCTTGATGGATGGACGACACTCATTCATTGATATTGAGTATCTTTCCAAAATAAATAGTGACTCGCCTGATCGATTAGAATCCCAAATTGGCGCAATCCTGTCCCAACATTTCCCTATCTTGAGAGATGAGCTTGGTTTGAGAGATATCATAGGTCAGCTCCCACCGAGTAGGTGATATTGGTGACAGTGCTGTTTGTAGACAACGCCTTCGTCTTGATACGAAGGGCTTGATCACTGAAAATAGGTTGATATATTGCCACTATTTCCATTAGATGGATGTAGAAAAGGACGTACTTGTTGATAATCGTGTTCCCAGAAATCACTACCCCAGTAACCACCACATCAGAGTCGATAGATCCCTAAAGTTTCTTTATCCTTAGCATTCAGATGACGTGTATTTAGGAGAAAGATGCTAACAACTGAGATACCGTGGCCAGTTGATACAGGTATTCCCTTGAAAGACTATATTCGAGCCTTTGTTAATCGCGAGACAGTCGTCCTAATAAATATTCTTCAATTAGCGTTAGGTCTTCTCATCTAGATCCTGCATACGCACCTGGTTATGTATATAGCTGGGAGATAGAAAAGTGAGTTTTCGTCAGCAACATTACTCATATATCCGAACCGTTCGTATAACCAACCTATTCTGGATTATTAGATCTGTCGTGCTACAATCAAACCCGTCCGTGTTATGCCCTATCTCTCACTTAGTGGAGGAAAATATTTATCAGACCCCAACTCACCAGCCGCGAGGCCATTGCTCTGTGCATTAGGCACATCTCCTTGGGCTATGAAGCGAGTGCACAATGATGAACCAATTAAGAAAAGGTGGATGACACCCACAATTATCAATGATGAGGTCCGTAATCACTAATGGAGCCGGATTGGATATTGAATAGACTCTTGAAGGTGAATTGACCACAGTAACGTTCTTCGATTTCAAAAAATCATCTAACTGGGATGAGGTTCTTTCGCGAGATAGCACTCACTGCATAGACACCAGATATTTTGATTCTGATAATTCGTGAGACAGAGCGATTGATGAGGAACTTATGAGGCTTACTTCATCATTGGCGCTGGTTTCACGACACCGCCGTTACCGCCCAGCCCGTCCTGTGAAAACGGAGATAGTAAAGCCTGGATTTCCCCAAAAGGAAGAAGCTGTGGCGCACCCAATAAAAGGGACCGCCTCCGTCAAATTTATGTCCGTTGCCGTTAACTGATTCACTTTAGCCCAGCCTGTAAAATCTAGTGAAGCAAGTTTTGCCTCACATGTGATGGACTTTCCACTATTCAAACGTCCATGTTAATTTCGGAATAACGACAGATGTCATGGGCTATACCTGACGGTAAAAAGCGGACCGGCCCAACTCAAATTTCCAAAGGATATGTCTCCATCTGCGAAATAGGGAAATAGACTTTTTAAAAAGTTCGAGAGAAAGTGGGAGACATAAGTACTCATGGTGACCGTTGTTCCAGTTAACAGGCTGAGGGTCAGGGCTTGCCCCGCCGGAACCGTGAAGCTATTGAGGACCACAGTCGTGCATTTGACAGCAGCAGTGACGTCTGTCTTCTTTCAGAAGGGAGAACGCTGATGAATTAAGAGTCTCACCGTCAAGAGAGCCAATGGTGCCAACGCAGGGTGCTGTAGCGGCAGTAGTCAATGAAAAAGCAGAGCTGGATATCAACAGTGAGGCCAGGTTGCACCATCTATTGGGTGCCATCTTCGAAGGGTGGGGGTTGTCCACCGATTTCGAAGGGAGGAACTATTTATCCGAAAATTTGTGTGAACGAAGTCAATAAGAATACCGAAAACTTGAAAATGGACGGCCCGCCACGGTGTGCGCCTCCACGCATGTCCCTGTGGGCTGAACATTTCTAGCTCCCTTCCCACCAATGACCACTCTCATTGCCGATGCAAGGTGAAGCTGGCAGACTCGTGTCATGATCATGGATTTAGGTGCCAGATATGTAAAGCAGACATACCTCGTGCGGGCCGTTAACTCCTCACCTAGTACTTCTGGACCAACAGCGGAAGGACAACGAAACGGTTAAGGCAACTCCTAATTGGGAGGCATCTATATTTAGCAGCAAAGTATATGACCTCCGTATTCGCATGCTCGGCGACATCTGATCATAGGGAGAGCTCCATTGACGGGTCTATTTGAGCTGTGGTCGATCGTCCCGAGGGCGTGGACCGACGATATTATTCAAGGAAGCCTCGCGGGATCTGGTCGGTGAATCTGTTAGAATAGTCAAGCAGGATCGAGCACCAGCACATATGAGTCGACTAGGCAAATCGTACTGCATGTTTCGTGAGGAAATAATAAAAGTAAGACAAAAGGCGAGAGTCACTCGAAAAATTCCCGTCGGAGACTTAATCTTTTCAGCAGGGATGAAAGTGCAAACTTTCTCACAAAGTCATGCAAGCAGCGCGGCATCAGCCAAAAGCAAAGTATTTTCACCTCTACGTCGTACTTGTACATGTTGAAATAAAGTAGTCCGACTTGCAATCAATCATTCAAATTTCACTCCAACCTGAGATTGCTGCGTTCGTGATTTTGCCTGCCAAGGTGAATAGTTAGCAGGTTTCGCCATTGAGGAAACGAAAAATTGAGCCCACCTGCGACACCTCCTGAAACTTTCAGGTTGGACCAATTCCAAGTACCTTGAGCGCAAAAATTAGCATTTTTAAACCAAAACGCAGTTGGTTCATGCAGAACGCTCACCTGTACAAGCTCCCTTGCCACAGTTTACGGCAACCTGTTGTGCACCGCTGACGACGCTGATTGATGTTGTCGGCGCTACAAAGTTTACGCCCTTCGATATGATAATTAGACCAAATATACAGTGGTCAAGGTAAGATGTCAATCCTCACCGAAATGACAACGCCTGTTCCTGGAGTCCCGAGCGTGTCAGGGTAGCTCTAAAAAATTAGGTATCATTCAAGAAGGAATCTTATTAAAAATGAATTTAATCGCATACCTCGTCAATGAGAACCCCGAACTTCCGTATCCCGGTAGCAGTGTTTCCCTGTGAATTCATCAGAGTTTAGAATTGAGCAGCTTTGAAAGATCTTACGGAATATGTGACATTGCTAACAGTGCTTCCTGTAGAGGCTGACTTCGTCTTGATACGGAGTGCTTGATCGCTAATAGCTCGATTTAAATGAAAGAAGGGCAAGGCAAAAAAGGAGCCTTTTACTTGTTGATGATTGTGTTTCCAGAGATAACAATCCCAGAGACTGTGACGTCGGAGTCAATGGATCCCTATAATACCGGTTAATCGACGTCTGTAAATACAAATAAGAGCTTACAATAGAGATTCCATGTCCGCCATTGCAGGTATTTCCTTGAATACGATGTTAGAGCCTTTGTTGATAGCTAGGCAATCGTCCTTGGAAAGAATTTAGCTTGATTGAACCCGAGGCCTCAGAGCACATACCTGGTTGCGAATATTACTGAAACGAGGATAAGAATTGATAGCTACAAGATATTCCTATGCATACCTGTTCTGGATCGTCAGGTCAGTGGTGCTGGCGTCGAATCCGTCGGTATTGTGTCCTTTTTAAATTTTAAAACAGAATTCGATTGAGAAAGACAACGAGAGTAAGCACCAGCCGGAAGTCCTCCACTGTTAGAGTTTGGCAAGTCTCCCTGGGCTTTTCAACCATACTTGGTCAGATTTGAATAACAGAAGAGCATACTACCTTACAATTATCAATGGTCAGACCAGTCATTACCAATGGGGCCGGATTGGAGACTGAGAATGTCTGTGCTGGAGAGTTGACCACCTTGACGTTCTGAATCAAGGGAATGAGATTTTGTGTTAATACCAAGATATAAGCAATGTGTACCTCGAAAGTACCAGAGATTTTGATCCTATAACACATTCAACACTCTGAGAAATAAAAAATCATTCTGGACATACTTCATCATCGGGCGTGGCTTTGTTACACCGCCGTTGCTGCCCTGACCATCCTGCAGGAGTATATGTGTCAGTTGAAAGGATATTATTCTTGTTCGTTGGTGTTGCTTGCCCAGTAGAAAGGCCCTCCTCCGTCGAATTTGTGACCATTTCCGTTAACTATAAACAACACCTGTTCAACAATGCTGCAAAGAATAACTGATCGACTGACAAGTAATGGATGTTCCGCTACAGACCAACGTCAAGAAATTTTCAGTTCATGACTTCATATATCACTAACCTGACGGTGAAAAGTGGTCCTGCCCAGCTCTTATTGCCGAACAAAATATCGCCATCTACAATGGCCGAAAATGAGTTTCACACTAAATTTACAAGTTCACACTCACTCATATTGACGGTTGTGCCCGTAGCCAAGGACAGCGTCAAAGCCTGTCCAGCGGGAACAGTGAATCCGTTGAGAGTTATGCTGGTGCATTTTACGGCGTTGGCAACGTCTACGGATTATAGATCAAAATAGTGGACCAATATGATATAGGAAGTCTATCTTACCGGCCAATGAGCTGATGGTCGCAGAACAAGCTGCATTGGCGAGCGTTGCTGCGCTGGAAAGTAACAGGGCAGAGAGTATTGAGATCATGTTGTTGTAAGGAATGCATCTCGCTCAACCAGTGGATTTATACCCTCCAACGCGCTGTAGAATATCCTCGAGGGCGGCCCGGTACAAGATTCGAGAAGTAGACGGTGTCCGAATGCTACTGAGGTCAAGTGAGCGCGAGTCTAGCACCACCAGCCTCTAAATTTTTGCACTAGGTGCCCCACAGAATATCCTTTGCAGCGCTATTCATGTGAACCACGTCACCACCAATCTCTCTTGCATCTGAATTCTCCCTGCATGGTTCCAGGATTGTCGGATTATTGCTGAAGGAGAAACTCCCAGGACAGCTGACGGACAGTAAATTGGCGAGATCTCAGGAACTGCCTGATGAAGAGAAAATACGCAAGAGCTGGCTTCTTGATGGGGGCTGAAATTCAAATATTGGTCACGGGTAAAAAGGGATGGCCAACGGATATAATGTAGTGTCGTCGTCAGAGTAAATAGCCCGGCCTGCGAAATAATTTATATGTAAAGACTCGAGACTGAACAGCGTTATTTTTAGGCCGACGGCCCAGGAGGAACACAAGCTCGAAAATACATCGGAGGGCCGGAGGCCAATGAACCAGGAGGTTGGTGGATAACAGTCAACAGCTGGGATCTGCTGTATGAAAAGTCCGAGTGGCCGCATTTCGGTGTCCATATCGCCAATCCCCCACACACAGCCTGAGTGCGTTAACGCCTGATCTTCGGAAGGGAATAATGGGAATGATTTCCAGGTGAATTTTCACAATATAAAGGCACTGGTAACCTGGATATTTACAGGAGGCGTGAGCGTTCTGTCACTAATCTAATTTCCTCCGAAAGCAAGGACCATGGCAAGAAAAACAGTGGAAGGGCGTCCGTCTGCGAGCAAAGACTAGATCCCAATGGCGACCGCTGGTGACTAGTTGGTGTGGCATCCATGAAGGACGCGGAATTCCCAAACAGTTGGATTTTACTGAGTTTCTGCTCCAAGAAAGATGCTGGCAGATGACCCCGGCATCTTGCAGGTGTGTCTATATCTTGATTATTCCTTGAGGTCATGTGGGACCCAGAATCATACGGATCAACAGATTTTGTATTCAGTGTTGTCCGTAAGGCCTCGTAAGGCCTCAAGGAAATACCCTCCAAAATGGCGAAAATGTGGTATTGAAGGCCCTGTTCAAGAGAACGTATGCCAGCCATCCACAATGTCTTGACTCTCGCAGAAGCTATTTTGTCTGTGGGTGTTATCGTACGAATTGACATCCGTGATCCGTGAGAGTTGCAAGAAGAAATAATGAAAGATGTATCTATGTATTAGTGCCGTTGATCACATTCAAATAAGGCCCTCGGAATCGTGTAAGTCGTGTGAGGTCATCAGGAAGCTTCCTTATTTTTGATACAGTATTGGTCTTCCTTGCTTCGCCATGAGGCGAATTCGAATAAACATCGGACACGCCAATCAGACGAGGAGGCGGTTGGGCGGTGCGGACGGTCCGCGAAATATCGCGGCAGAAAGCATGAGCAATATGAACTTGAACGGGTATACATACTCGTCCTAGAATGTGGCAAACTTTCCATGATAGCTCCTAGATAGTTCCGGGTAAGTTGCGTTGTCGGAAAGCCAGGATGAGGACGGCAGGATTGAGCATGGATGGAGCATCGCGAAGCCAGCTGCGCCGTTTTACCATCGGAATCATCGAGTTACCAAAAGTAGTCCATTCCTGGCAACAGTGAAATGAGCGAGATACTTTTTTAATATGGATTAGGCATGGTCGAGGTCAAGGGCCGAGGCTTGCAACTGCTGGTCGAACGTCAAGGTAAAAAAACATTGACGCTGGGAGAAATACTTATTCTTTTCAGAAGAGTTGAACCGGTTCAAGAACGCCACATAAGGCAAGAAGCCACAAGACCACAGAAAGTCGTCAAGGCAATAAAACATGAGTTGTAAACATGAGTCTTGTAGAAAATCGTTAAGGTCTAGGCAACTTCGAGGGTTGTTGTCGTCAAGAAGAAAAAGAATTACGAGCGCTGTCTCAGTCATGTTAGTCGATTTTCCCACGAAGTGATGCTCCTACATACAACGAATGGCTATACAAATGTCAAATGTATGCGCATGTATGAAGATTACAGAAACTCTAGGACTATTTCATGTACAACGATGAAGTTACAGCTACAGAACTTTATGGTCGTTTGACATAACGGGCGTGCATGGTGTATGTATGTCGCACGAGATGAAACCAGATTCGAGAAGAGACGCAGTCATTACCGTAAAATTTATACGAAACGCCGGGCCATAAGGCAAGTATCTTGCGTCGGTTTACAACGCGTCCGGAGATATATCGCCGAGGGTGTTCATTTCCCAATTATCAAGGTTGCTTGCGGTGCTGAAAGCGCTCGCGGATTTGGCGTCGTCCCCGAACTCAGATCTCGAATCGATCGTTTCCTGAAAAAAAAAATCAAAATTGTGGTAAAGAACAAAAATAACAGGCAACTCACATCGAAGTAGTGACGCAAAACACTCCTCGGCGCTATTGGAAAGCAAGCAAAAAAATGCAATGAGTAGCTGTCTTAGAATGCCAGCCAGCGGACTTACTTCTAGGTGTCTTCGGCAGTCGACAGCTCACACCGCTCTGGAGGATATGGTACGCGACCAGACCAGACCATCCCGTCTGGTGTGACGCTCCAAGCCCTTTCCCAGAGTCAGCGTGGAAGAACTAATAAGCGAGGGTGGCGGCCGAGTAATCAGCAGACGCTCTCAGACGAGGAAGAACAATCTCACCTCGTAGAACCATACGTAGTCACGGAAATGAGGATCATAGTCCAACTTAGCGTTGCCCCCATTGGTCGCCCTCCGGCCCTCCATATCCCGTCCAAAGATGTGGATGACACGATGTTGGATCTCCTCCGCTACAGAGACGAGATTCATATAGTCTCCACTGCCTGTAGGACATTCAACCTAGATGCACGAAAAGATCAGACAGGGACTACAAGAATAAAAATCAAGTAATACCTGAAGGTCATCTCCATAATATTGATAAAACCTTTGGAGACTCTCAATGAGCAGGAAATTCGTAGCAAGCCCTATCAAAAAATAAAGACGAATAGGAATTGTTAACTCCGACCAGTAAAATAGTTCTCGAAGCCAGCCAATACTCACAAATGGGACCTCTCCAATTCGAGTTGCCACCAAACATGCCGGACTTGGAGTCACCAGGCCAATAACCAACCTCGTAGTGCTGCCCATGGACATCGATACCCCACGGGTGCTCTTGATGCAGCTTGGACAACCTGACCCAGGTTAAAATGTTTATCAGCCAGAAAACGTGGCAAGACGATTATAAATGCAACACTCACGACCGCACTCCATGCTCGCTCAAGAACTCGTTCTCGTCCAGCATCTTCTCTAAAATCTTCACCAGCCTCTCCTTACTGGCCAGCGCAAGCAGCCTTCTCTGCTCCTTCCCACCAGCTAAATTAATGAGACAGTAAATTTAGCGTGGTTCTAATTTCGTGCTTGAGCAGAAAATAACTACCTTTCATGTTTGCCATATTCCTTGCCGACACCTCCGGTCGATTATCAATGAACCATTCCATCCGTTTCTTGAAGCCGGGGAAACGATTCAACACCGCCGGCTCCAACACCAATGTCCCATAAAGCGGAATCAGTCCCACCAAGCTGCGCACAGGGAGCTGCAGCGAGTGTCCAGGCCCAAACACAATCGCATCATAATACATGCCGTCCTTCTCGTTCCATAAAGACTGTTCTCCTTCCTGATACGTCATGGCGTCCGCGATAAAGATAAAATGCTATTTGTGGAAAGACAAAATGAAAATGCCGTTAGCAAGTGAGAACGATGTCTATATAGATAGACAGAAGAACGTGCGCAGCACTCTGCGGAATACACACCTCAAAGAATTTAGAAGCAATGTCCTCGTAGACGGGGTTGTGTTTAGCCAGCTCCAGCGCAATGCTCAACCTGTCACGCAAAATTAATCGAGTTGGCCAAAGATAAAGAGAAAGCCACCAATCGCAGAGAGCCAATTTAAGGAACATGAGAAAGCGATAAAAATGACGAACATGTTCAAACAATAAAACGCCATCCAAGCTGTCCCGTCGGCCTGACGCAAGGTACCACCGGTCGGCAGAGGCTCCGAACGATTGAATGCGCCAATATTATCAAGGCCTAAGAACCCGCCTTCGAAGACATTGTTTCCGCCTTGATCCTTTCGGTTGACCCACCTACCAACGCGAATTTGATTTTCAACAACAACGAATCTTGAAATTGACAAGGAAACAAAACAGACCAGGTGAAATTGAGCAGCAGCTTTTGGAACACTCTTTCAAGGAACGGCAAATCTTCACGTCCATGCAACTTGCGCTCAATCTTGAATATCCTGAACGTCGCCCTAGAATGCCAAAAGGATCTCAATAAATTAAAACGGGCAGAAATTTGCCAACACAAACCATGCATGCACCGGCGGGTTCACATCGCTGAAATTCCACTCGTAGGCGGGAATTTGCCCATCAGGCTTCATATACCACTCCCGCGTGAGCAGGTCCAACTGCTTCTTTGCAAACGCCGGATCGACAACCGCCAGCGGTATACAGTGGAACGCGGTATCCCAGGCCGCAAAAAATGGGTACTCCCATCTGAAAAGAATGATGAATAATTGTATCGATTATAAAATCCAATGACATACTTGTCAGGCATCGAAAGCACGTCCTCTATATGCATATGTTTCCAGACCTTGCAAAATTGTCAAAACCGACTCTCGAATGACTCAAAAATCAAACACCCACCCGATTTCTAATAAACTTCCTCTCAGGCGGAGGCGGCGGCTGCGCCGGGTCGCCCTCCAGCCACTCCTTTTGGATAAACCGATAATACTGCTTCGTCCACAACATGCCCCCAAACGCCTGGCGCATAATCTGCTTCAAATCATCGCTAATCGGGCCAAACACGAACGAGCTATAAAACTCGTCTGCCTCCTGCCTTCGCTCCTCCACCGCGTCGTCGAACGCGATCTCGTCCTCGAGGCTCACGTCCCGCCCTATACGCGCAGGAGTCAGCTTCAGCCGCACAACCGCGCACCCGCCGTGTCCTGGTACGTTGGAGAAGACGTATTGCGCGCCGGCCTTGGTGCCCTTCTGGTCAGGGTTGACGAAGGACGGGCGTCAAAGGGAAGGGCGTGCAGGGCCCTTCTTCGGGCACGTCAGGGTTTCTCGTCGCCAAATGAGGATGCGGTCCTGGAGCGGATACGCGTGGAGAAGAAACCTTCGGGCTGAGACTCCGAGGCGGGCGGGCGGTGCGATGGGATGATGTGGTCATGGAAAGCGTCTTTCACGTAGAGCGACTCGTTCGTCCCGCCGTACAGCCTGCTGAAGTTCGTGTTGTTCTCCGTGAACATCAGGTCGGGCTGCACGACGTCGATCTCTGGATCGACTTCAAAGTCGTTCGTTGGCCCGACAGGCGGCGGCGAGGGCAGGCTGTATAAGTGGGTCTTGCCTAGTGTCGGGTGGCGTACGGTGATGCAGCGGATCTCGTCGTTGCCGCGCACGGAGCCAGGTTAGGCTGGGCATAGGCGGTTTTTCGATAGGCCATGACCAGGTATTGGGGAACCACAGTTGAGGGATAACATGCAGCGTTGCGGGGTCAGGGCCACGATTGTATGACGTGATCCGGATGTACAAGTTGTCAGGATCATCTTCGTCTTTTGCGTACTGTTAAAAAAACGCGAAATTTTAAGCTACGATAACAACTGAAAAAAAAAGATGAAACGAACCTCAACGAATACATCCCAATACCGATCTTCATCAAACGCGTCCGTGTCCATAACCTCATACTCGGATACATCGCGACCGCGCCTCTGATTTTCCGCCACGAGTTCCTCATACGGGTACCTGCGCTGTGGGTACTTGTACAAAAATTTCATGTACGAGTGGGTCGGCGTCGAATCGAAGGTAGTAGTACAGCTCCTTGACGTCCTCGCCGTGGTTTCCCTGATGACCCGTTACGCCAAAGAGCCGCTCCTTGAGGATGGGATCCTCGCCGTTCCAGAGAGAGATCCCGAAGCATAGGCGTTGGTGATTGTCGGATATGCCAGCGATGCCATCTTCGCCCCATCTGTAAGCCCTGGATCGCGCATGGGCGTGCGGGAAATGGCTCCACGCGTCGCCATCGGCGGAGTAGTCCTCGCGGACGGTAGCCTGTAATCGAATATGATAGTTAGTAGCTGATTATGCACGGCGACGCGGTTTACACTCACCCATTGTCTGTCGCTCAAATACGGTCCCCACCGTTTCCAATGCTTCTCGCGTTTATCATCCTCCTCTAGACGATGTTTCTCCGCGCCTTTGTAGTCGTTCCCCAGCTTTTGCGCGAGACGTTCGCGATAAGGACGTACAGGGGGTGGGCTAGCCGCGGCCTCATCGTCTCCATCCACCTTCCCGCTCCCGCCCGCGCTTCCACTCTGAGGCGGATTGCCGTCTCCCTGAAGGAGCCCTAGGCCGGCGCCTTGGTTTAGGCTGGCATCCGGTTTGGGCGAGTCGGTGGTGCTCGGGCCCGTGGCTTTCCTAGGGGGGAGGTGTAGGGGTCGTTTGTGGTTTCGGTATGTTGATCGTCAAAGGAGTTGGGGGGTCCGTACGTTCTTGGGAAGTAGGGAACGCGTGTTTCTCTGGCTGCTGTTGGTCATTGGCAACGGAAAGAGGGGTGGGCGTGGAGGATCTCCCGAAGATGCGTTCTTGCACTTTCCGTGCGGCGTTGGCCATCGGTGAAGACGATGGCGACGAGCTGAAGAACGATGAACTCGAGGATGTTTTAAAAGGTGATGGTTATCGATGATACGTTTATAGACGCCGGCTTTAGGTTGGGCATAAGAAAGATAACAGAAATGAAAAAATCTGACGGGAGGAAAAGGATGAATGACGTCAAGGGCCTGGTCATTCTTCCGTCATCGTGTAGCCCGAATCTCGAAATTGCAACTTCAAGTTCATGTGCTTCAGCAGGCCATCCATCACCTTCTTTCTTCAAACTCGAGGCTGCACTTCACCAGGTACTCTCTGCAGGCCTGGGGCTCGCAGTCATAGCCATACTCTAAAGTGAGGGACAATCTGAGAAAATCCGGTTGGCGATCATCAATTCGAGCTTGATTCGAGCTTGTGGAAAAGTTCTAGAGGCTCACTGATTGGAGGTTGCTCCATTGGTGCTGGAGAATATCCAAAGTCATAATCTTGCAACCCTCAGTCGAATTGTGCGCGACGACGACCTGCATCATGAGATGTTAGGAGACAGCCAGTGGGAAGCCCGTCTGCCCCGACTAATTTCTTGACCATCATCTTGAAACTTCCCCTGGGTTCCGGTTCCTTGAGTTTTTAGGCCTGTCGGGATAGTCGTGGCCTTATTTAAAGGCTGGAAGGTCATTCCAGAGAATGCTGGCCCTGAGCGCCATTTTAAAAACGCCAAAAGGACAGAATATACAAGAAGTGGGCAGCGACAGTCGGATACGTGTGTCGAGCAAGCCCGCGCACTCTAATTAGCAAACTTGACCCACAGAAGTACAAAGTCAGTGATTCTTTGTGGGTTAATTTGTTTGTCTTCTCGCTAATGCTTTCATCTAATTATCAGCCAGACAAGACATGAAGGTCAATCCAGAGAATGCTGGCCCCTGAGCGCTATTTTAAAAACGCTGAAAAGAACTCAATAATATACAAGAAGTGGGCGGCGGCAGTCGGATACGTGTGTCGAGCAAGCCCGCGCACTCTAATTAGGAAACTTGACCCACAGAAGTACAAAGTCAGTGATTCTTTGTGGGTTAATTTGTTTGTCTTCTCGCTAATGCTTTCATCTAATTGTCAGCCAGACAAGACACGATACTTGCTTTCAGACCTCTGTGGCGGCGTTGCAGATTTTTGTTCCTCCCGATTATGAGTTGCTATCGGCTATTGTCCTACGTAGTTCCTTTGTATATTCCTTTAATTTACTGTGAGTACAAAGACCCTACATCCCCTATTTAAACCGCGGGAGCTACCCTCCTTTCCACTGGCATCACTTTATAATGGCAGGTAAAACCACCACCACTACCAATCTACCTTCTCGGCCTGCAAAGGACCTGTTCAAAAATTTCAGGAAAGCCGAACACGTCCTGTCTCTGAGACACGGTGTGCTAGATGTGCTCAGGCTAGCAGTCAAATTCGGTCCTCTCAGGGCCGCTGCTGCCCAAGCATTAGAACTTGTGGGAATGATCCAGGTATACTGTACAGGAGTCGTCCATTTTTGTTCCGAAAATAATGACTCATCTAGGAAGCAAGGAATAACTCAACAGTATGCAAAAATCTCGTAGAAGACGCGTGTCACACCGTTTTTTGTGTCTATTCCGAATACAAGGCCATTTGTGGAGAGTCGGAACCGTATAAAGCAGTCCCAGTTAGGATTATGTTGCATGTGGATGTATTGATTTGGTCTGCCCTCTCGCAGTTTCTCGAAGTACTTGAGCTTAAGTATGGGGAATTTTTAGGACGTTATATAAAACCCGGGACGCGTGCAGTAAAATCACATCTCGGGGTTTCATGACGAGCGCTATTTGGTATATGAGCGATAAGAAGACCATCAACAAACTTCATCAGAGCCTGAATCTTACATTGGGCATGTTCGACGTCAGGCTTCTAAATTCCGTCCCCTCTCAAATCACTGAACATTTGCCCCATAGAACTCATCTCGCATCACCGTCAGTTCCCTGTTAGAACAATATCCCATCAAGGCTCAAGCGCCAACTCTAGCCACGAACCGTCACATTTTGTTCTCCAATTGTGGCAATACAAATTATATTTTCCATCCAACGGAAGTATATGAGGTACCTCGGTCGGCAGATCTCCTTGCCACCTTGGCTCACATAGGTGAAGTCGCTGCACGTAAAGTTTATTATTACTCAATGACGACGCAGTCGACCTAATTTTCAATTTCAGACGCCTTTTTAGGAAGAGCTGGTCCTTTTGATCATGAGAACCACGCGTAATCCACAGGATTGTGATATCTTAGGATGTCTTATCACTTGCTTTGGCAGAGTTACCGCCTTTTTCAGTCGTCATATTGCCCCGCTGCCTGTCTGTGGGTTCATTTGTACTAGTCTTTTTTTTTAAACTTTCCATGATTATATCAAGCTCAAGTGCCACAAAAATATTGATAGCAACTTGAATACATGCCATATTTTTGGTTCAGTTGCTCTGTCTTGAGGTTTAGAAGCTGATTACGGTCTGTACAGTTGGGTTGTTTCCGAATTGGGCCAATGATGCTGTTTTCGGTTCAGGGAGCTTTTTCTTATCCCGACGAAGCCCCTGGCTACCGTGTTATCGACTAATTCTCAACAACATATCTCATCTCCCAAGAGACAAAGTCAGGTGTAGTAAAGATCCTATTTGCTGCCTTCGAATACAGCGTACAGTCGCATCAGCACCAGAAGTCCTGTTTGAAATGCACTAGCAACAGCGGCCAGGTTTGAATTAGGTTTCAATCCGCAATGTTTGCGGACTGGGTGGATATAATACTTGTCTTTCTGTCTTGGGTGGCATTCTTGTAGGTGTTGAGACTGTAAACCCGTTTTTCTGCACGAACGCGTCTAAATTTAATGTCCCTGAAAGTTGCCTGGAAGCCATTATTAAATGCCATATGATAACGTCATGATTGAGAAACTTCTATTTTTGTGCTTGGATGCCAGTACTTACCCAAAATAACCTGTTACTGCCAAGTTGACGTTGTCGCAAGCTGGTCGATACGATCAGATTCAAGGCTAAGGCTCCCGAGCTGAGCGCGACGCAGCTGTCCAGAAATGAGTGGTTATTGACAAACTACAGCGCAGCTGGCTGACAGTGTCTTGAGAGTCTGACTCTCCGACTCTAAAGGGTTGCTTAGAGCATCGCAGTGGGCCTGTGATTAATTAGAGTCATATACTTATGTGGGTTACTGAATTCCGTGAGTCTTACGAGCGAATGATCGGACCACAGGTTTCGTTGGTATCTTTTCACCTCGTCGACCACCGGGAAGATCGCTTAGTATCACAGATAAGGTTTTGGTCTCAGTCTCGGGCTGCAGCGGCCATACACAGCAACTGTAGTACAGGAACTTTGGTCGTAAGCACGGCGTTGAAAATCAACCGTTCATCTCACTGAGATCGACCCTTGAGTGAACGAGGAGGCAGCGTGCATTCCTGGGGTCTACACATGTCAACCGCTGTGACTGGATCGAGGGTGATACGGGTACTTGAGCCCAGAAGCCAGATATGCACAAGCGACAGAAGACATGCCATTGAATGGGTCGAGTGGAAATACAGCGACTGCGGGGCTAAGCAAGGGCTAAAGCATAGTGGAGCATTGAGTGTCTTCCAGGCTGATTGCGAAAAATAGGCCAAGATCATTTTGATCTATAACATAGTTGGGCTGAGTAGAGTTGCTTATCGCGTGCATGGTGCGAGAATGACCCGAAGTTGGACTAGAATTCTCTCAGAGTTACAAGAAGAATGGGTCTATCCATTCACTAGACAGATGATGGGGATATGATAGTTATTGTTCAAGGTCAAATGATGATGCGGGCGTGGGTATGTAGAGGCGGCAGGAGCGGCGCGGGTGACGAAAGAGGAAAGCCAGCAGTTTTGAGATCGACCTCCTTCACCACCCACCACGACGTTCATGATACCCGTTGGATGAGGATACCTACGGATTGCGGGCCACGGAACAGGACATAGCTAGGTAAAGTCCAGGTTTCAGGATTACCGGGTGCCATCACAACCGTTATACTAACCTGCTGGCAGACTAGACGCCTTATTTTGATAAGCCACGATGTCCTTTCCTGCAAGCACGCCGCAGAGTGGTGTTGTAGCCGCACAACATGCTGCTGCCTATCTATATCCAACTGCAGAGCCGAAGCAGATTCAGGTTCTCGCTCCTCGCTCCTCTTCTCTCCCATTCCACATGGGCAGCACTCAGAGCAAGCCCACCCCGCCTCTGCCCTCTCCTTCTACTCCGTCTTCAGCAGCTGCCAAGGGCATCAATGCCGCAGTAGCTGGCGGGATCAAGCTCAAACGGGCATTCGCCGCCAGGCGCAAAAAGTCGGAGGACGGGTCGTCCCTTCTTGCGAGCGTGGCGGCCAGTCCGAAGGGCAAGGAGCCAGAGACTCGCTCTCCGAGAGTCAAGAACGGTGGTGCGGCTTCGTCTACGCAGGTCGCGGACAGGTCCTTTGCGCCGCCACCGCTAGCACTCGACTCTGTGCCACGGTCACATCCACATAGGATTGACCACACCACCACCTCCTCACCCTCCCCAATATCTCAAGTGCGTCTTTTACCTCTTAAAATTGCATCAAAGATTAATTCGTGATTAGGTATTTAATAAAAGCACGCTCATATCACCCGCGCAACTCTCGCCACCACCGCCGACCCCGCCCAAGAAGGATTTACCCTCGTCTTCGCCTCCATCATCTACATCCACGCAATTTGACGTCCTGTCCGCTGGTAGCAGGTCCTCCATCATGCCCATCAGCCCTGGCATATCGTCTGCCGTCAACTACATTTCCATAGTTCGACCAGCAACAAAACGGTGCGGGGAGCAGCAGCACCTCGAAACACGAGCCAGAGAAGGAGAATCTCAAGGCCGCGCCTCCACCATCAAACGGCGACATGAAAGAGTCCTGGCGGAAGAGCGACTCCGCGAACAGCCACCAGACCATCCGTCCGGGTGGTGGGGCCTCCTCGCGGACATCCAGGCCCGTCTCCTTTGCCGAGTCATTTCAGTCTGCGCACACCGTCGTGCAGCCTACCAGCAGCCGGCCCATGAGTGCTAACTTTGGCATGTTGGAGGAGGATGACGATGGAGAAGAGTCCTCGTCCTCATCCCATGGGAACAGACAGGAGGCGGATAAATCGTCTCCTGCATCGTCCGTCCGGTCAAAATCGAAGAACCGGCGGTCGCTGTCGCTGAACCTCGCACTGCCCAGCACGAGTGCAAGCAAGGCTGCTGCTCTGCCCACCCCTCCATCGAGTGCGTCTGCCGCCTGTGACAGAGATGAAGCACCCCTCGCTTTCGATATCCGAGGGCTTGCCCCCTCAGAAGCTCAAAAAGGCGAGAGCGCCACCTGTCGTCTCGTCCTCAGTAGTCGCAGCCGCAGCCACACCCATATCCACAGTCCCAGTCTCCTTCCAATGCCAACCACCCGAATAATGCCAGCACCAGCAACCTGCGTGGCCGGTTTGCAGCATGGACAGGGGCGACAGGCACCCCCTACATCTCTGCTCCGACGAGTGTCGTTCAAGGTCCTCCTGCCCCTTCCTCCATTTATCACCCTAATTCAGGTCAGGGCCAGGAGAGGAACCTTCCTTCTTTACCCCCACAGCATGCCTCATTTCCACAACAGCAGCAATTTCCTCCGCCCCTATCCACGGCTCCTCATTCACGCACGCCGGCTATCAGCATGTCAAGTGGCCTTGGCCCTGCAGCTGCCGGCCTGGCGAAGCGCGCCGCGGAGAAGATCGGCATGGGCAGCATGGGCCGGAAATGGATGGGCATGGGTCTCTCCTCCAGCCACTCCGGACGGGGTGAAGGCAGCGGGACAGGCACGGGCACTTCCAGCTCGGGGTACTCCTCTAGTTCAAGTGGAAGTATCAGTGGGAGCATGCACACCAACGCGCCGTCGTCCTTCTCCAGCCCTGATTATGCCCTCGTCAGGACGAGCTCGAACAGCTCAGCGCAGTCGCACCCGCACTCGCTGCCGCAGCCGCACGCCCACTTTTTCACGGGCAGTCCGTCGAAGAGCATTAGTACAGGCGGGAAGGGCATAGTCATGGCCATTCCACTACTTTTGGGACAGGAAGCGTGTCGTCGAGCTTGACATCGAGCACGGATTCGGACCCGTTCTCGATGGGCTCGCAGGATGGACCAATGCTGGGGCGGAAGATGCGGGGGCCTCTGATAGCTGGGGCGAGATCGATACCGGGCAGGAGTGGTGGTGGACTGGTGTTTAAGAAGGATTTGGCGAGTGGTGTACGCGATACTGGGCTGCATGTGCTGGCTGGAGGAGGACAGGCGACGGAGAAGAAAGGGGGTCTGGTTGCTGAGCTGGAGGAACGGCGCTTGCCTGCTCTAGTAGTGCGGTGTGCGCAGCATGTGTTGTTATGGGGTGTCCAGGAGGAGGGGCTCTTCCGGTGCGTCGCTTTCCGTCTTTTTGTCTTCTTCGCCTTCCATCTCTTCTGATTAACTGGTGCTGGTTGCTGATTTCTCCGTAACAGAGTGAGCGGGATGCCATCACATGTATCAAAGCTGCGCGCCGAGTTTGATTCAGGTGGGTCATCGTTTGTTTCTGGGGAGCTTTTTGTGGGAGGCTGGCTCTTTAATAGAAACGTCGTACTTACGTTGTTTTCGTTGCTCACAATTTCCGTTTTTCATTTGTGGGTTTTAGGTGTCGATTATGACATGACCGAATGTACTCCGGGCGACCTGGACCCGCATGCTGTGGCATCGGTGTTCAAGGCTTACCTGCGTGAACGTACGTTGTCTGTCTCTTCCTGACATATTAAATGTTCATTGACGTGTCATTGAACTTTAAAAATTCAAACATATACAGTGCCAGAACCCATCCTCACACAGAAGCTACAGCAGTACTTCGACGCCGCCATCAACAAAGAGACGACCATCAATGCCGCAGAACCTTCCAGTCCGACACGTCTGGCCGCAGTACGTAGCGGCGGAGGCCTACCCTCAGGCCCGAAAAGTGGCTTCAACAACAGCATGGGCATGATGGGCGGAGGAAACATGGCCCTCCGGAAACCGCCCTCTCTATCCACACTCGCCATGCCCTCCTTTACCGGGATCCCACCGCCGTCCAAGGCCCTCATCTCCGCGATCCGCGCGTTAATCCAGCAGCTCCCCACCGAGAACCGGGATCTCGTGCGCACGGTGGTGGACTTGATCAAGGCGACGGCCGGCGCGAGCAAGGAGACGAAGATGCCGCTGAGCAATTTGTTGTTGGTGTTTTGCCCAAGTGTGAATATGACGCCGCCACTGTTGAAGGTGCTGTGTGAGGCGGATGGGATTTGGGTGGATGAGGAGAAGGTGATTGATATTAGGCGGCAAACGGTCGTTCCGGCTGGGGCTGGGGATAGGCCTGTGGATGTTCCGCCGCCTACGCCGACTAAGAATCGGGGTGTGGATATGAGGAAGGAGAAGGATGAGGCAGGACACGGAGGCGGAGGAGGTCAGCATTATCTCTGGGCGCGCGTCGTTGGATACGACAGATAATAGTCTGGATTACCACGCGTCTGCGGAGGACGATGCTTCGTCCTCGTCGATGTTTGGTCGACAGGAAGATGCTTCCAGGAGCAGGAGAAGACCACCCATGGAGTCTGAGCGTGCGGAGGTGCCGACTGTTTACTTATCAACCCGGAGCCACTGCTCGACGGCCAGTTCGGTGTCGTCGTTCGCCCAGCAAGAGAAGGATGAGTCGAAGTATGACGGATTAGGGGGCGGATCCTCCTTCCATCACTCGCGGGATCCGGCGCTGGACGATGCGCGGTCTGTGTCGTCTGGCGAATACTCGGTCAATAACGTGCCCATGTCGTTTTTGCCGCCGCCGCCGCTCTCGTTATCAGCAGAGTCGGTGGCTACGCCCGCTTCATCGTCTGGGAGTTCATCGCTGGTGAATCTGCCAGCGTCCCTTGGTGATGATAAAGGCATGGAGAAGGGGAAGGAAGATGATTATCAACATCACCAGGAGGCCCAGATCGCGGAGACGACCCCGCTTGAGCTCATGCCCCAGCCGAGCATGAGGGGCTTGGTGAGTATTCCTACTACACCACCTACTCCCGTGCAATTTCCCTTCGCCATATCAACAGCATCCCGAAACACCGTCTGCGAAGAGACGGTCTGTCCCTGTCCTGTCTCTGCCGAATTTCTCACCTTCGTCCTTTGCATCACGTACGTCGAGTCCGACGTCAGCGCCTTTGGGGTCGCCACAGAGCCTTGGAGGCGGCTCAGAGAAGGCGCCGAGGACCAAGAAGCCATCGCTGAAGCTGCTGTTCTCCAAGCGGTCCGCGTCGTCTTTGAAAGGTGCAAGGGACAGAGTGGGCGTGGGGCTATCGGTTATTTCGAATCCCATTCCTCAAGGACAAGATCAGGGCCAAACACCACAACAGGCCCAGTACACAACCTACAGGCATTCGCCCAGGTCAGCGAGTGACTCGTCGGTGTCGACGCCACTGTCCGCTGTGACGGCACCGCAATCAAGTTTGTCAGGCTCAGGCAGCACCTCGCATTTCCCACCCGTGTTGGATACACCGATTGAAGGCCCGTCGTTGAGCCTTGACCTAGGGTTCGAGGTCAGCCCGCCGACGACCGCGATTTTAACGGAGATGATGGAGACGACGTCGGCCGCTGCTGCCAAGGAAGAGCGAGATTCCAAGGCGCGAGCAGCTTCGAATTCCACCAACATGAGTCCGGCGGGTCAGGTCGCGACACTTCGAGCAGTGCCAGGCAGGACTAGTGCCCAGAAGCAGCTGAACCTTCCTGTGATCCAGCCGTTGTCGATCCAACACCGGACGGTGGGCAAGGCTGGAGAGGACCATATACTACGACCGCAGGAGTCGTCGTCAAATTTGTCGATTAGCTCTACAGCGTCGTCACATCACCTGAGCTTGTTTGAGGACGACGATGACGAGGAGGAGGATTGGACGCAGAGTGTGTTGTTGGCCGCTGATGTCGATGGCCATTGGGCCATTCAAAAACCCACAGCTTCTGGTTCGACGTCGACGTCGGATAAGCTGTAGACTGGATCGGATGTTTCTCGTCTCGCGAACTCGATGCCTGGTGTATTTTGAGTTTCGAAGAGACACAGGATGGAAGGATCTCCCTTTTGTTCGATTTGTTACTTTTTTTTTCTGTCATGGCTCCTAATACTACCTAACACTCGTTCATTGGCCCGGTTCTTTTCTCTTTTAATTATCTTTATCTGTCACTTTCTGTGGATCCTTGAGACTTTCTCGCTCTGTCTCGACGTCTCTCACGTTTTTACACTCTCGACTTTGCATTGGCACACCGCACATCTGTATACCCCCTTCATTACCCATGCTTACTACAACCTCACATTGTTCATTACTCCATCACCATTATTTTTATCATTCACCCATCATGGTTACGACTGCCAATCAACCCAAGTGTATCCAATATCGGCGTATCTGGTTCTTTTCTTTCGTTGACCTTGGTTCTCTCATCACGTTTTGTCGCTATTTTCAAAAACCTATCATGCATTCGTCACTTTCTCGATCGATCCAATCATTCATGGCTGCTACCTCTCCTTATTTTTGATTTATATATCATCCATCGCACTTCCCGTTATCATACATTCGTTTATTGTAAGTAGATACCAACGCAAGGCATCCACTTTCGAATTTCATTTGGCGGACTAATACCTATGTAGGAAACAAATCAATCATTTCTTTCGTTCTTAGGCTCTTAAATTGGCTCTGCAACCTCGGAAAGAGATTACTCTCATGTAATCGTATTTTAGGCTTCACTGTCTAGACCTGGACTGATGAAATTTTGAATGATGCTTGTGGGCATTCAGCAATGCCTGGTCTGACAATGGTGTATTTATTCTGGGCATTTCCTCATTCCTTTACGTCAGGTCACCTGCTGCGTGCAATGAATCATTGAATGAATCCTCTTCCGACTTCTAAACCTCCAAGAATTCACGAATCTTCGCGCTACCACCGTCAAATAAATGGCAGCGGGACCAGTGGTGCTCAGTGTTCTAATCCAAGAAAGCCTATTTGTAGCACCCCCGAGACTTCCGCGAAGACTGGCACATGGCATACGAAATGCGCAGGCTGTCCTACAGCGCCTTTTCTGAAGTTGCGAACGAAGTACGTTCCCATCTCACACAAGTACCCCACATCCGATAAAGTTATTTTCAGGTACCCACAAGTGCGGAATATATTTGAAAAACCTCCCCAGTTTGTACATGCGGCCATCAACGGACACAGCCTGTTCGGGATCTTACATTCAGTCAAGCACATTTCACTCCCGGCTCCATGCCTGAAAGAGGGCAGCACTCCAACCCTGACCACTACCGTTTGAGAAAGCGCGTTGAGCGCGGAATAGATTCCACTCTCCTTCCTTCCTGACTTCACGGCCATGCCTACCCTCTCCACCACGATCGAGGACACCGCTCCGGTCCTTATCTACTCTGGCAGTGGAGGCGGGGACTGGTTCGCCGGCACTTCGAGGAACGATTCGTTCGCGGACCAGTTGAGTGCTGGGATCTTGTCGTTTCAGCTTTCTGCCACGTCTGACTCTTGGCTCGATCGCTTGTACAGGTACTCGCAGAGCAGCTTTATGGTCACGCAGAACCTCCGAGCGGATGTATCGTTCTCGTTCTACTGGAACTGGAGTGCAGATCTATGGCGCGAAACGGCCGAACCATGGGTACTACCAGATCAGCATCGACTCGACTGTGTACCCTCAAGTGAATGGCGCGGTGACCGATGACCCAGGCACCTTCCAGACAGCCTTGTTCTCGGCTGTGGCGCTTAAAAATGGCTATCACACTGTTAGAATGACGAATTTGGGAACGGCTTTCTTGGATATCGATTTTGTGCGTGGTTATCATTCACTCTTTTCGACCTGGTCACTGATAAAAACGCGATTTTTCCAGCTTACATGGCAGACGCCTATAGGGAAGTCGGACGAACCTCTCTTGAGTATTACCTCCCAAGATTCGGATGACTCCTTCAAGTACACGCCTGCCTCGGCGTGGAATCCGAGCCCGCCTAACGTTGGGATGTTTCTCCGGTGGTTCTGGACAGTATGTTTTGCTCATTGTCACCAATAGGAATGAGGAGCTGAAAATTCTGCAGTATCACTACAACAGCAGGCGCTTGTGTGGAATATACATTCTCGGTGAGTAGTTTATCATAGTATCAGTGAAGCATTTGACCAATTTTCGTAGGGTGAGTTCAAGTGTCGTCTTGACTATGTTTTTCAAAACAATTAACAGCAATGCCAGGTGCATGCAGTTGCATTATTCGGTCCAGTTGGCCCCAGCGGTGCGCCGTACTCTGTGCAGTTGGATGGCGGAGCGCCAGCGAATTATTCTGCCTACAAACAATTCTACCGACCACAGCAAGTACTCTATCAAGCTGGCAATCTAGGAAGTGGAAAGCACACAGTGCGGAATGGTATCCGAAGCATGGAATAACTCTGCCTTAACGTTGGCCATTGACTACGCGGAGGTATTTACAACACCATCGTTGCAAAGGTGAGTACAGCTACGCACATGTATATCTCTTAGCATCGACTTATAAGTCACCTCGTTCTCGACTCAGTTCCAACGCCAGGTCAGCTGTGTGTTTCATCGCCAGTACGCGGGTTTACTGATCTCATTAAGGACAGATTATCTGCGGGCGCTATCGCAGGTATCTCCATCGGGTCCATCCTTCTCTTCCTCCTTCTTGCTATCGCCGCATTCGTCATTATCTCCCGTCGTCTTCTACCTCCAAAATATGCTGCGTGGTTACGCCTAAAAGGAAAGTCGGAACGATCGCCTGTACCAGAGGCGTTTGAGTATCGGCGGATAAGTGTTGTTGATTCTACCTCGACGCATCCACATAGTGGTGCAACAGTATGGCCAGCTGACTCCAGCAAGTTTCGTATTCGACGCTGCATGCGACGCCGCCCTCCACGGGGCTCCTCCCTTCAGTCTGGTGGGACCTATGCTACCTTCTACTCAAGACTTGCTAGCTCCAGACCGGTACGGTCCGAATGTACGCTTATTTCTCTGTTGGCATGCTCTATTTTTTCTTGGTGTTCTGACTATCACTAAACACAGACGCAAGTCATCACCATCCCATTTACTGCAGACGGGAAATACCGACCCGACCTACCCGCCACACCAGTGCTCCTGCCGCCTCCTCAAGGCGTCCGCAGGACCTCTTCTTTAGGAGCACAACAACACAACAGCAGCAGCAGGAGATCCGATCAAGCCGAAGTCATGGACAGCTTGTGCAGCTGCCGCCCGGCGCAGCACAGCCCGACACGGTGGAGATATGGACGGGGACGAGGCAGGACGATAGCCTGAGTGTGCCGATGCAGCAACGGCGACAGGCTGTACTTGCTCCTGTGCGACGGCCGGGGCTGGGTGGGCTAGCGGGGAGACATAGTTCGAGCAATTTGAACATCGAGTATGGGGGCGCCACCGCGGTATGAACTTGATCCTTCATGATGATGGGCTTGGAAGGCGGATTGTGGGCGACGGGCGATGAATCATGATGGAATGATTGAGATGATGGATGGTGCTGAGTTACGGTGCTGGGATCTGCAGGCCGTGCTTTTATGAACTCTGGTGATTCTTTTTCATGAACTTTTGACTGACTGGTGAAAATTAAATAGTTAAAGTTACGACCTGGACCTTCTCGGTGAATGTTTTGCTGAAGCAATTGCCATTCTGACGTTCCTTCCTTGGCCTTCCCTTTGGACATTGGACCCTCTTTGTGGTTGGCTTTCCATGTCGCATAATTTTTTAAATATCTTACATAGTACATATTACTCAAAATAAGACGTCTTCTTGTACATTTGTTTATTGCCATATCTATTTTTTCTCCAAGTAGACCTGTAGTCAGATGCAAAGCACTGCAAAACTCGAAAGCTTCGAGCGTCGATCCTTCCTTATTCAATTGGGTGTCGCCGCGCTATACTTAGCTAAACCATACTATGATCTGCCGGCCACGCTCGGTCATTGCAAAGCTAATATCGTCAACGTGCGTTCCATTCACCATTGTAGGCTGTACGTTGACGGTTGACCGGCAGATCGCTTCGTGACGAAGAAGCCACGCTTCTTGCACGCATGCCTCGACACTGGATAGCTCTGATTGGATGGAAGCCGCCACGGCCAATCGTGAGTCGGGAGTACCAGGCGAACAGTTCCTATCTATCGCTTCGGTTAAATGTATGGAATGGGCTTCCGTTTCACCCAGGTCCCAGTGTCGCGCTTAGTTATCTCGTCAACGGAATTATCGATTATATTAGCGGGTTTGGGAAGGAAGGTCGTCCAAGTTATTTCATAAGGCCAAAAGTCTGTCGGCACCATAGGGAATAGACAAGGCATGCATTTCATCAATCATTCTGAACGGTGGATAAAACGCGGGACATGAAACGAAAACAAAAAGCAAGCCTTCAAATTTATAGGCTGATCTCACGTGACGTGCCAATCTTAAATTGCCAAAACTTTAACCAGTCCGCCTCCCTCTCTTCTGCTCCTCGACCTCCGCGCGCCACATCCTCACTCCCGGCCTTTTCTCTGGATTTTCTCCCCGCTACAAGGGTTGCAGCATAATAAGCCCTTACACTCCAATCGTTTAATGCTCCGTTCACGGCCTACGCCTACTACTATCTCATCATGACCAGTGCAGCGACCAGCAGCAGTTTAAAGTCCTCGACTGCTGCTTCAACGTCGGCGACGACAATCGAAGAGGCTGAACATTCTGTGGTGAAGAAGGTTTCTTTCTTCCTTACTCCTGAGGTTGCGTCATATTTTGTTGGTGAGTTACCACAGCACCCTGTGTTCGCGGACAATTGATTAATTCAACTTGCAATAGCTGGAGGATGTGCGGGTGCTGCTTCGCGGACGGTTGTAAGTCCTCTGGAGAGGCTGAAGATCATCCAGTATGTTCCGTTTCCTTATCTTTATTTTGATCCCCTAAATTCAATGATTTTTCTTGTGGTGCAGACAGGTCCAACCGCGCGGAAGTGATCAGCAATACAAAGGCGTCTGGCGCAGTCTCCTTAGAATGTGGAACGAAGAGGGGTTTAGAGGATTCATGAGAGGGAATGGAATTAATTGTTTGCGTATTGTGCCTTACAGGTGAGGATGTCCCTATTTGTGACATTTGGCATGGTCCTCTTTGTGTCACTTTGAGCGTTTGTATTGACCAAGGCTTTCTACTTCTAGTGCTGTGCAGTTCACTACATACGAGCAGTTAAAGAAGGTGAGCTTTTCGAAGATCCGAGCAACATATTCCAGGATGGTCTGCATCTCTGAAGGCTCAACGTCCGGTGTTGTTGCTTCCTTGCTTGCCTTACGCTTGCACGACGTACAGAGTGGCCAGAAGACCGACCACCTGGACCTGCCAAATATGCTCATGTGCATGTCTCCGTCGTGTCACCAGGACCCACTCCTGTTGTTCGGAAAGGGATAAGGCCATCCTGCACTATTATTGCCATCAATTTCCGTCTGCTTTCCCAATGCTGACGTCATAATTCGCGCTTTATTTTCCCAGTGGTTCACTAAACACGGGTCCAAGGAACTTGATACCCCAAAACGACTGGCAAGTGGCGCGCTTGCCGGGATAACATCTGTCTGTACGTCGAAAAACATGCAGTCATCGTCAATCGACATGACGTGCTGCTTCTCATTTTAATTATCTAATCGTACATCCGTGCTGACCACGCCCCGTCGTCTCTGCAATGCAGGCTCGACATACCCCTTAGACCTCGTCCGGTCCCGGCTGTCTATTGCCACGGCCTCAATACCCCTCACCGCCGCTGCCACGCTGCCAAAAGCGGCCGCGATCCCTCTAAATCTGCTCCAACCCAAACACGCGCTCTCATCGGCGTACCACACCTCCTCGGCTGTCGCATCGGCTGCTGGCGCCGCCGCGACCTCCGCGTATACCAAGGCAGAGTTGACGATCTGGGGCATGACACTGAAGATCATGCGCGAGGAGGGCGGCGTGCGCGCGCTGTACCGCGGGCTCGTGACGACCGCGGTCGGCGTGGCGCCGTATGTGGGCATCAACTTTGCGGCGTATGAATTCCTGAGGACTAAGATCACCCCTCCTGGGAAGAGCAGCGTGGCGCGCTAAGCTGAGCTGTGGTGCTCTGGCGGGTGAGTGGACAAAGCCTTCTTTTTGTAGACCGTCGCGTTGACAGATCGATTTTCAATTTTGTAGGTTCGATCTCGCAAACGTTGACGTACCCATTCGACGTGTTGCGTCGCAAGATGCAAGTGACAGGTATGCAGGGCGGATCGATCAAATACAGCGGTGCCATCGACGCACTTAACGAGCATCATCCGCGTCGAGGGCGTCGCGGGGCTGTACCGTGGCTTATGGCCCAACCTTCGTATGTGTTTTATTCCCTCCGTCGAGTCAAGAAGCAATCACTGAGATATTTGGAATTGCAGTCAAGGTTGCCCCCAGCATAGCCACGTCGTTTTTCACGTATGAGCTTGTGAAGGAGTTCTTGATTCCGCCATAAATTATTGGCATGTGGACCTTGGATAGAACGGACCCTTCATTTCTCTCCTTTTTTCTTTCTAGATTCTTGGATATCATTCCCTTTATCTTAATTACTGCTCATCTACAGTTCTAAATGTTTGTTTGTTGGATGGACGATGGAGTGCTGTTGGAGTGAAAAGAGGAGGAAGAGGAGGGGGACGATGACCTAGACCGAGGATGTGTACAAGTAAAATATGGCAATGTAATTTATCGAATTCATTCATTCTTGAACCAATGCTAGAATCTAGATAGAACGATAAGCTTACACTTGGAAAACAATTCTTTGAGATAAAAGAGTCCAACTGCCAAAAACTGCCCGTACATCCAGCTACACAACATATCCTGAACCTTTCTCCCAGCAACTTACAAGCTCTTACAAACCACACTACTCGCCTTCAACGCTGCATCGTCCTTCTGTTTGGGTTCCGCGAGTATTCGGGAGGAGGGTGCGAAGGACGCTCTTCGTCGTCGTCGTATGGGCTCCTCGGAGAGATTTCGTCGTCAAGTTGCTGGGCAACGGTAAGATGCAACCCGCCCTTTTCGGGAAGTCGGGCAGGAAGTCTAGGTCTAGCTTCTTCTTGAATGCTACGCGAGTTTGGTACTCGGGCGGCCTACACAATCACGGAATCAGGTCAGTACCATTGCCGAAGACTATATTTGGTCGACCTACATAAACCGAGGTAGCAGCAATAGAGTATGGATCTGCAGAACTTGGCATCGCTGGGACCGTCGACTCGGGCGCGATGCTATAGGCCGACGACAAACCCTGAGAATAGCCCGAGAGGGAGGAAGTGCGTACGGGACCACGGCCGGGACGAGAATTATTGGTCTGAGAATTCTCGACTGCAGGTCCACGTGGGAGGCCAATATTGCGTTCCGTGTCCGAAGCGACCACGAACGGGCGCACGAACTTTAGGTCTTCCACCGGGACCTTTGGGTTAGGTCGCGGTGCGTAGTGAAGGAGGTCGTAGCGCTGACGCCAGAAGAGGTAGATGGAAAGAAGACTTGCGAGAGCCGCGAGCGTGGTTGTGATGGCAAGGCCGGCGAGTACACCAATGGGAAGCGTCCGGCTGCAATAGGCCAAGTCAACACCGAGTTAATGATCAAAAGTTGCGTCGGTTTTTTTAGATGAGACACTTTAATTGGCAGAGGCATTTACATACCTCGTCGATGCATCGGCTGTCATGGCGAGAAAGCTAAACTCGGATGCTTCTGGTCAGCAGCGTCTTGATAGGCGGAAATAATCGGGATCAGACTTACCTGCCGCCCAACGATGGCGCCGTAAAGACGCTGGCATAATCAATTGCGAACTCACCAGTCGCGGGAGACCCAAGTTGGATCTGTAACGAGTGTTTTCCAGGTCCAAGATTACCGGCGTAAAATAACACCTGTTGAGGTCGGTAGAACTGTTTATTGGCAGAGAAAAACGATGGGCTACGGTTGTCCATTTGAACGGAGTAAGCGGCTGTGCTGTTAGGACCAACAGGACCGAACAACTGGACTGCGTCCCCTGAGCATGAGGAGGACATCAATGTATGACGAGTAAGGAGTGGTTGACTTTCTACTTGCCCTTCGTAAAAATTAAAATGGGTTCCAGAATAAGAACGGACAACTTACTTCGAAGGTAAACGTGGCTGCCGCAGATGGCTGGGTGGTTAGACTGTAAAGGGTCCATTCGTCAAGATGAAGAATAAGAGGTTTCAAAAAACGCACTGCCCGGAACTTCCACTGAACGTCCCTACGTTATCAGGAGTTTTCCACGAAGAAGGTGGTGTGAAGGTAAAGGACGGGTGGTTATCCTGGTACGTATTAACTATAAGACCCTCATTGTCCTGACCAACACTCGTTTGAAAGGTGATCTAGGAAAAAATGAGAGTTACGAATTGAAATTCAAGTGACTGAGACCTACATGGTCGATATCAAAAATGGTGTTATCACCATTGGTGAGGGTCAAATTGTGTACGCCGATGGCCAGCGTGGTGTTGAACGTAACCTGGTTGAATTGTGGGGTATCCGATTGCCCGTTAAATGGAGCAGAAGGATTTCCATTGACTTGAACAGCGTAGGGACCATGATTGTGTGCCCTGCTGCCAACCAATTGGACAGATGACCCGTAAAAACTGAAAGACATCGATGAACCTTTGGTCTGAGTGGATGTAGCGCTGCTCTGGGAATGTCTAGCCTATTGTTAAGCAGTCGCGTCATGGTACGGATGAATAGAACACTCACTGGTCAGCTGCAGCATCAGATTCCGAAGACACAGCTCGCCAATTTGCAGAATAAACGAGCATCGGAGAAGTGTCCTCAAGGACAACAGGAAAGGACGGCATGTCCGTCAAACCAAGTGGAAGAAAAGACAGGAAGGAGCCCGCTCCTGCGAAATAGCAAAGAGAACGTAAAGGGAGAAAAGAAAGAAGAGAGACTTATTCGGCCGTCCGTTGGCTCGGTAGAAATGATGCAGTTGCATCTTAAGGACTTCGAGGACGCATATGGCGTTACGCGTATGCGAATAAAAGGTGCGATTCCCCGCATCCCAACATAATGCCATCACTGCCATGGCTTCCGGAGAGACCCTTGGACGAGGTAGCTCGAGGTAGCTATCAGAACACGCGCATTCAAAGAAACGATAGCTTTCATAGTCGCAGATCGACAGAAAGAAACGGTGAAGCGGCGCGACCCTCACCCTTCAATTCAATGTTGAAATTGAACTGAGTACCAGTACTAAGTTGACGGATGGTTACTCGTCGGTTTGCATCCATAATCTCGGCTTGTGGAGAGTCGTTGAGGACTTCAAGCTTTCGTTATAAGCCGTTCGATGGTGAACACTTAACGATGAGTGGAAGGAGTGGAGGTTGAATAAGGAGTTGCTGGGCTTTATTTTGACGACCAGCGAAGCTAAAAATAGAATACCTGTCACTGAATCAGTGAATGAGGAGAAAATATAAACAATGTCGGGACTCGCCTTGGAATTCCTTGAGGTGAGTATCTATAATGTAAAGTCTCCTCTAAATGGCCGATACTTGGTGTTTTTTACATTGGAGGGCCGTAATACATGGGAAGCTCAAGTCAGTTGCCCGAGAATGTGCAAAGAGCAATTATTCACAGAAAATTTGCCCCCACTTTTTTTTCGTATTAAAAAATAAATATTGTACTCCAGCCCAATCAGGTGTGACCAGACACTGATGATAAATCCATCCACCTTGCTTTGCTTCACAATGCCTCAGGACGATCGTTTGGATCCCGCGTGTATTCTGGGGGAGCGACTCCACGAGGGGTCAAAGATCCGGCTTCATAGCTGCCTGAAGTTTGGCCGGAGCCCTGTGCTTCGTTCCTTTGGTTGTACTCCAAGCGAACCAATGCGGCTTTCGTTTGTGGCCTATTTTCTGGACTCGAACTCCCGATTAACCTGAGGGGTGCCTGCTTCTAAAATGAATAAGATTTCTCTTAGAACCTATGAAGACCCACCGTCACCGGAGGTGTATAAGTCATTGAACTCCTCGTTGAGACACTAGGCGCTGCAACATTTGAAACCGGTCCTGAGAAATCTGTCGTGGCTTGAGACGAGCCCACAGACCGAATGCTTCCTACATTGCTTTCCAGAGCAGGAGATAGAAAAAATGGTTCAGCGGATTTTAGGCTCTGCTCGTAGACCTTGGGAACGCGGTTGGGATAGTAATGAAAGAGTTCGTGACGCTGACGCCAGAACAAATACAGACAACCGAGACTGGCCAAAATTGCAATTGTGGTTGTGATAGCGAGGCCTGCAATTGCGCTAGCTGGTAATTGGCTGTATAGAGAGATTGATTCGTTAGATTTAATATGCAGTACCTTGGAAGGATTTTACCTGGTGGTATTTGAGGAAGCACTCCCGGGACCGAGGAAGCTGTTAAGCAAAAGAGGTTTCTATTCGTGCTGTAAGGCTCATTCAGGTGCGTGCATCTCACCTGCCTCCCAAGGATGGCGTTGTGTAAACGTTGGCATAGTCAATCGCCAGCTCTCCTTGAGTAGAGGATGGATCGAGGCCGAGTTGCAACGAGTGTTGGCCAGCCCCAAGATTTCCCACATAAAATAGCATCTCTTGGGGCTTGTAGAACTGATTGTTTGCAGAAAAAAATTGTGCATTGCCGCCATCCACCTTGACTGAGAAATGGCTGGTGGCATTGGGACCGACAGGACCATATAACGCCACGGCGTCGCCTGATGATAGATCAGCACAATGTCAAGGAATCTGGTGTTTAGTAGGACGTGCCCTAGAGGGTTATGGAAAGAAATTAGTACACCATCCAGTGGAGGAAAAGTAGAGAAAGACCTACTTCAAAGTTAAGGTGCGCAGTAGCTGACAGGGTCCGTGGTTGCACTGCATGGGAGAGAAAATAATGAAGAGTAGAATAAATAGGTTCACAGATAACGCACTGTCCAGAGCCCCCAGAAAACGTCTCAACCATGCTCGGGGCCCTCCAGGACGAGGATGGACTATAGGTAAATATCGGGTGAGTATCTTGATATGTATTCACGATGAGTTGTTCAGTCATCTTTCCCGACGTTCGTTTGAAACGTGAGCTTAGAAATCAATGAGCCAACAATGAAATAAAACTCCAGAAGTATCCGACTCACATAGTCGATATCGAAGAATTTATTATCACCGTTTGTAACCGTCACATTATGGACCCCCAGCGGCACCGACGAGGTGAACATGACCTGGTTGAATTCCGCCGGTATTCGATTGACCAGAGAACGGTGACGAGGGGTTACTATCGATTTGAACTTGATAGCCCCCATGGTTATCACGCCTTGCTCCAAATATTGTTAGGGATGTCCCATAAAAGCTAAAAGCCATGGTCGCCCCTTTGGCTTGTGTAACTGCAAAACTACTCAAAGTGTACCTGAATCGGATATCCTTCGTAAGTAAACATTATTAAGAGCGTAAGGCCTCCAAAACTTACTCGTCTGCTGCTGCATCTGCAGAGTTCCCAGCTTGCCAATTCGCAGAATATACAAGCATGGGAGAAGTGGCTTCGACAGCAGTGGTAAAGGAAGGCATCTCTGAAAGCCCTAATAACGCGAAACAGGAAAGAATGTGGTCTAGAACAGAGGCCTGCTCTTCAATGAATAACAGAGGAAGCAAGAATGACTAGTCACTCTTTTAGTTGGACTGAAGCAAGATAAGGTCGTCCTCCGAGATCTTTCCATAAGTGCTCCACATTTTCAGACCAGTGTCTTTTTCCCATAGGGCTTGGACGTGTTTCACACCGTTGAGGCATGCTAGGAGCGGTCGAACTCATGTCCCGAAGGGAGTAGATCACGATATGTCGAAACTTTGATGGTTGACTAGGAAGTCAGAACACAGAACGCCTATATGTAATCTATTCACATCAGCAGTAGTTGGAATTGCGTTCAATTCCTGCCTCTGAGTTGAACAGAATCAAGGTAATTGCAGTACCGTAGTGAATTTAGATTTGAGATGAGCGGTGTCGAGTAGAATAAAGTTTTCCGGATCAAAGGACAGTCATCAGCATGGCGCAGCTGTGTTCCTGCAGCCCCTCGAAGCCCTGGATGGATGGATGAGTTATAACCGGCGCGGTCCATATTAGGCCTGGAGAGGATGCTAAAGACCCGCGTTGAGTGTTCTTGGCGGAAAACAAGATGAAGATGAAGGAATTCGCAGAGGCTAAATATAGCAGGGCATCGTGGCCCGGTCAGCGCGTACACAACCAGTTACAGCGAGAAAAGAAAATATCCAGTACCAAAGTCAAAAAGCATTTCTTAAGCGAATAATCGAATGGCAGTCCTTAACCTTAGACCTCAATTCAAAGACTTTTGGGGTTTGTAGCAATGACACTGAGATTCTAGGCAAAGTTACCTTCAGATGTCAAGTCAAGTTTGACTCGCACGACAACGTCAGATGTCATGAAATCAACGCGCCGGCGATACTAGCTCAGTTCACCACAAATCCAAGGGAGAAATATCACTAACTTGACTATGTATATATATGTATATAAAGGATGAGTGGTTGGTTCCAGTGTCGAGGTGGCGAACCTCCAGTCGTTGTCACTGGGGATTTAATTGCCTGTGTCGACAAATTTTTCGAATTTTCTTCCTTTCTTATGGCGACGCTGCTGCCACATTAGGTAGATCGAAAAGATCAAAGCCAGGAAGGCGAAGACAGAGGTAACCGCCAATCCTGCTACGATTGATTTCGGGATGTATCTATGCATCATATCGTTCAAGGCAGTTCAATGATTATATCAAAAGGACCTACCGTGATGAAGATGACGGCAATGCTTGTACTTCAAATGAACTGGGTGGGAATGCAGTTAGGTTCCTTAAAGATGACGCCAAGAGAAATATTTTACGCTTCATGAGCTCCCAATGAAGGAGCCGAATATAGATTGGCAAAGTCGACCGCAAAGTCTCCTGTTGTTCCATTTGTGCCGGCGAACTTAAGCTTCAGTTTGTGAACCCCGCGCCCCAAGTTAGAGGCATAATAAAGGACTTGATGTGGTCTCACGGAAGCCTTGCGTGCTGAGAATGCCGAGAAGGGAGCGCCATCTATGGACACGAGGTACGAAGATGTACTGGTCGGGGTGACGGTTCCATACAGGAGAATCAAGTCGCCTAAATTATATGAAGCACGAAGTTATCGTTAATTAGTGTGTGGTCGTACCCTAGGCAATGAGTTTTTGATAAGTAAACCACATTGCAGAGCAGAAAAGCATTTTACTTTGAATTTATACTCAAGGGAAGCGGATGGGTCACTTGTGATGCTATTCAAACCCCAATTCTTAGCCTTAATCCAGTGAGGAAGAATACAATTGCTTACGTTCCAGTGCTGCCAGAGAAAGTACCAGGCCTAGGTGACTGTTTCCATGATGAGGCTGGGAAATAGGTGAATTCTGGGTCGTTATCTTGAAGGTACTTGGAATTAATGGTTCATTTTTCTTTCCGACGTTGCCCTCGAAGTATACCTATAAATAAGGTCGTTTAATTCTGCTTCGCAGCCAGGAGGACAATGCACCTACATAATCGACATCAAGAGCTAGTGGTATCGGCGTTCGTCAATGTTATTGTGTGAAATCCATCAGTCGTCCAAGGTCGCGTTGAAACAAAGTTTGGATTGAAGAGTGCAACACTCGAACTCCCATTGAAGGTCGGATAGACATGATTGTCGACTTGAATTTCGTAAGCTCCGTGGCCTGGACGTTTAGCACCGTAGATTCCCACGAAGGTTCCGTTGAAGCGGAAAGTCATGTTTGCACCTTTCGTCTGAGTGACGGTATAGGTAGCCTGCGCATATCTAAAACAGTATTCAGAAAATTTGGAAGCATATTTCATCTTCAACCAGAGACGTACTTATCAAGTGCGGGGTCGGCTTCCGACGATCCACCTTGCCAGCCATCAGACCAAACCAGAGGAGGGCTGGTATCCTTGAAGAGTTGGGCGAATCGTGGCATGACTATGAGTGAAGTAGAATCCACGATGGAGGTCCGACTGCAGTCAATAAAAAGGTCTTTCATCTTTAATACTGGAATCCCAAGTCAACCCAGAGTTGAAGAGGTGTCAATAGCTTAATGCGGACGCCGGGTGAGCACGAAATTCCGTTAGTAGGAGGGTAATCGCTGTCATGGTATGAATACACCGCTGAACCGCTGTCAAATATTGATCAGCCTCTTGAAGGGGTTATCAAATGACCGTCCTACCTTTAACGTGCGTTCGTCATCCTCGAGAATCGGAATAGACAAAGATCTGTCTTACATTGTGTCGACATCCTATTAAACTTTGCCCTGCTTCCGAACTAGAATTTGATTACACTGAAATATTTGAACTGTCTTGAAATGATGAATGCATGAAAGCTCGTGAAAGGCTTGTCTATTCTGATTAAAGTATTGCGTATACGATTCATGCCTTGTCGGAGGTTAGGCGCGGGGCAGACCTAGTCTTGGACATCTACTCAGTGCCATTCCCACTGCATGGATTGACACGTCTAGTTGACAGTAATTCTCGACAACTCGCGAACCTGCTCGGGTGTGAGGTTCCATAGCGTATCAATCAACGCCGGGAGGAATGTGCCAGGTCCTTTCACGTCATCTGTTTTCACCGATAATTCCGCAGCAATCGTTAAGACGAGTATCCTGAGAAGAGACAATTTAGGAATTGTATAGCTGATGCGCCGAACCCAAAAACACACCCTGTAACAGCTGCAGTGAACATATCGCCTCGGAATATGCCCCCTTTGTCTAAATTTGGGTCGGCTTGCGCCACTTGAGAAGCCGTAGCGCAATAACTCGCGATAATGCTCCCAAGGATACACCCAGAGCCTGTGAAACGACCAAGAATCTCATCACCATTGTGGAGTGCGACAACAGAGATACCGTCCGAGACGTAGTCAACAGCACCTGTAAGGACAACAACACATCCTTGTAGAAAATACGTTAGACAGTCGAAAATGAAAGGGGAGGAAATTACCCTTACTTTCTCGTTTGGCGAGATTTCGGACGAAATTCTTAGGATCTTTGAATCCCAAACCCACACTATCGACACCTTTCGATTCAACCTGATCGGTACACGATGAGAACTGTTGAGGTCGCTTTGGGACGAAATTTACCTCGGTTGTGCCTGCCAGAGCCGCAAGTTCTCCGGCATTGCCTTTTATAACGCTGGCTTGCCATGTGTCCAAGAGGCCTTCATTAAAAAGATCAGCCAAGCAGCATCCAGCAATGGGTATTTTTACTCACTTTTCACACTTGCCTTCCTGAACGCACTTGCGCCAACGCCGACAGGGTCAAAGACGACTGGCTTGCGAAAGCTATTGGCAAATGCGCCTATAGGATCGTTAGCTACCGAAACAAATACTGAAATAACTGAGAAAATGTCACCTGCCATCAACATGCCTTCCAAGTTCTCTGCTCTCATGGTTCCGATGTTGACTAAAAGCGCACCACAAATGCGCGATAAATCTTCCATTTCCTGAGGTTCCGTAGCCATAATCGGGCTGGCCCCTACAGCTAAAGTAACGTTCGCCGACTGTGTTCCGACGACTGTATTCGTTATCTGGGGCCAGCTAAACCTGAGTGTACGGTTATAGGGATCCTAGGAAGGTACGTCATCATACCTGATGGACAAGTGGGTTGGCTTTCCTGATTTCCGTCATAAGTTGAAGTAACGCCGTCCATGATCGATTCCGATGTTAAAAGGCCCAGGTCAGTATTTACGATGGCATCGTTCAACCCAAGAGGATGTCGTGAACAACTCTCTTGGAACTGGGAGAAGGTAGTCTTGAGCTTTCGAGCAGCCGATTGCGGATTCTGGGGATGCCATAATGTCTGATACAACAGCGACTCCATCCAAGGCATGACTGGATGGCGAAATGGAGCCATGTAATGTTCGCATCAGATTCGTTGACTTAATCCCACCTAAAAGTAGAGAACGTTTGGAGAGAGACATTGCATTGAACTGAGTTACTCACCAATAGCAACAGACTTGATATCTGTTCCATCCAATTCAGCAAGCATGGCTCCGACACCCCTCACACCAATAACCGGGCTCGTCAACTTCTTGGTTAAAGTCCCCCACACAGCTCCTATGCCAATGTAATCAACCTTTTTGAGCACAGCATCCCTGACGTGGTCGACCGTATTGCAGCTCAGGCCGATGATCGATCCGGAAGGAAGGTGTTTGCGGGCTTGTTCCACAGACATATCTGACTGTCCGAGGTGGACGCCATGAGCTCCGACAGCGAGGGCAACGTCGACACGGTCATTGATCAACAGAGGGATATTGTACCTTATCGCAGACTAGATTTTGACTGTGTTGCCAAATGGACAAACTGGGCATATTTAAGCCCCAAGATGAACACGAGACGAAAGGCACTCACTTCTTGTGTATCCAGGTCCTTCTCGCGTAGTTGCACAACACTTACCCCTCCTTGGATGGACTGCAAGAATCTTAAATTGATACAAGACCTATTGCATCATAGTACGACATCACCTCTTCCAAAGAGGCTAGAAAATCCTGAAGGCATCATGATCAGGTTGGAAGCAATGTTGGATGAGGGATATCATGTACTTTGTCGGGAGGCAGCAAATTCCTCCCTGTAACCAGATATAATGAATAATCGATAGGTCGCATGGTTGTGGATAAGGGATTCAATGGGTTGGGTTGGGTTGTTGGGTTGAGTATGTAGTACCTGGTGGAAAGCGCGTCGCGCGATCGTTGTTTTCTTTTCCAGGCAGCGGGCCGGCTGAACCGAGCCGAAACCAGGCCTGCCCAGGATATGCGTTGTTACAATTTGCATACATCATCAATTCCAAGACGACAGTACAAAGTTCCAAATGCGCTCGAGCTCTAAGTGTTTTCCTGGGCCACCAAGAAAAGGAAATAAGATTAGAGACTTGTGGTATTTAGAAAAAATGTTTCAAGTATTCATCAGAGGTGCATACTACATAGCACTATCCGATATTGTGTATGCTGGCGGCGATCTTGATCTCGTAGATCTAAGTCGGAATAGCCCTCTGCCGGATGCTTGAGACATATCTGTTACAGAATCTGTTCTTGGGGGTCGAGAGTTCGTCACCCGAAGCGACGGAACTGAATTATGCGCCATTATGTTGTGGTCGTCACCAGGCAAGGGTTCAACAACATGCCCTCTGGATTTGCAAGGGAGTCCATACCGCTGTCTCCAAAGCAGCCAAAGGCATACGACAGTTACGAATAGTGCAAAAGATGCAGTTGCGGCGAGACCAGCAACCAGCCGACTTATCCCATGAGTTTAATTCAGTAACTGCTATGATTGCAGGGAACTACAATAACTAATTACCTTTCGACGATAGAGTTATGCTTGGGGGAAGGTACCGCAGGACTTGAAGTAGGAAGTGTTGAAGCCGCCGAAGAGCCCACAATGAAGCTATATCTTTGTTAGCTCTGCCTCCTTTATGCATTAAGAGAAATTTGCAGCTTTACCTCCCGCCCAACGACGGCGCCGTATAGACGTTTGCGTAATCTATTGCGAACTCTCCCGCAGCCGTCAAAACCTGTCGAAGATGTAATTCGTGTGTTCCTCGGCCAAGATTCCCCGCGTAAAACAAGATCTGCTGTGGTCGATAGAATTCTTTTTTTGCGTTGAAAAATGACGCATTACCATCGTCAACCTGGACAGAGTATGAGGTCGTCTGATTGGGACCGACAGGACCGTATAATGCGACTGCATCCCCTGAATACAAATGAGAATATTAAGAATATGAAATTCACTCTGATGGCTTGCTTGCCCTTCAAATCCAGTGAAAATGGGGTCAATGGGAAGGAAAATGAACATACTTGGAATGTAAATGTGGCTATAGCAGAAGGGTCAGTTGTTGCACTGTGCACAACTCTTCAGCAGGTTGTAGAGCCAATAAACGTGAATTACTTACTGTCCTGAACCCCCGGAGAATGTTCCAACCGCGTCAGGGGATTGTCCAAGAAGAAGGGGGCGTATAGGTGAAGGCCGGATGAATGTCTTGATAACTATTAACGATGAGAGTTTCGTTGTCTTGACCAATGTCTGTTAGAAAGATGATCTTTTAAAAAATCAGACACCAGAATAAGCGTACTTGGAGGTAAGTTGAGCTCACATAGTCAATGTCAAGGAATTTGCTATCGTCGTTGTTTGAAATCGTGAACTTGTGGGTACCCAGGTCCACGGTAGAGGTGAACAACGCCTGGTTAAACTCGTCAGTGGTCGATTGTCCGTCAAATTGTTGAAACGGATTTCCGTCAAATTGGACGATGTAGTTGCCATGATTTCCACGTCTGGCACCAAATACCCCAACAGAAGTGCCATGAAAATTGAAGGACATAGAATCCCCTTTGACCTGTGTTACAGTAAAGCTGCTTTGGGTATATCTTGCCCGAGTTCGTGAATTGCAACGCCAAAGGTAAGTCACAGGCTCACAATTCCGCTGACTTGTCATCCGAAGAATGCCCAGCCCTCCAACTCCCAGCATAAAGGAGCATCGGAGAGGTATCTTCAAGAACGGTAGTAAATGATGGCATGGGTACCGAGTATGGGCGGCAAGAAAGAGGGGGAAAGCGAGGAAGATATAGGGAAGATATAACTGTGCACAGTGCATCTAAGGAGTTGCAAAAGATCCCGTCATAACATGTTCTCCAGAGTTGATCCCACTATGAGCTTTTGTCGGAGACACCGATTGATTGAAATACTAGTCATAGCGCCGACAGAAACCTTGCCATCTACTTTTGGCAATTCTGCAATCTTGACGAGGGCACAAAACCATCAGCGTATCACCTGTTGTTCACCTAAATTTGCTCCCGGCATCATCTTGCGTCTTGACTCGACGAAAATTGTCATTCGAACGTGGTCAGCTCTGGGTCGGCGTTTGTCGTCTCTGCAGTCCTTTTGCGTCCATATAATAAATTGTGTGCGCTTTAAGTGGGTGCGCCTTTTTCTGACAGAACGTCCAGAAGTTGCTACGTTTCGAGATCGCAAGGCTCTTGATGGAGACGCTGCTAGCACGACTCCAATGAAGTATGATTAGCCCGCAACTAAGGAAGAGAGCCAATGGTATGATGGCCCTACCTTGGGAGTGATCATATTGATCCTCGACATGGCCCCTTGATCGCCAACAAGTGAAAGGGCAAGTAAACGTCCCCTGGCAATGACTGAAGAGGCCCGGGTATGCGCTGCACTTGGCCACGAGAAGTGAGGCGTAACATGTAAGTCGAGCCACAAGGTGTGGATGTAATAGCTCGAGGGTGCGCTAACCTCGGAAAGACTTAGAGACTACTGGCAAGTGAAAGTCGCCGCGTGAAGCGCCACCTCGGGCGGCTTGGATTGGATTGGGAACGACCATAGCTCTTCGTTTGAGCATTTCATTTCATGGAGGCCCGGAAAGGGATGTGTGTTGAAATTATTGGTCATCAAAATTCTTCTTTAGGAATGACAGAAATGATTTTGACGCCGATGAATCGGCGATGATGGTGAAAATGAACCTGTCTTCCACAAATAGTCAACACGTTTCTCGGTGATGATTCGAATCTACTGCTACATACATATTGCCTTGTACACCAACGCCATGGTTGTACGCCGGACTGGAGTACGTCAAAACCCATGACCTATTTTTAGGCTTGCCGTCGTCGTCGATGTTTCGACTTCAACCACTTCCACTTCCACCGTCTTGCCCGATTGGACAGTGCCTTCGCGGCGCATCCTCCTACATCGTTGATGCGGGCGGCGCCGTGCCACCGCCGCTGTTTCACCACCCGCTCACACTGGCTAATGCAGGTCCGCAACCG
The DNA here is from genome assembly GCA_023014335.1 of Galerina marginata. Classification (NCBI taxonomy): domain Eukaryota; kingdom Fungi; phylum Basidiomycota; class Agaricomycetes; order Agaricales; family Galerinaceae; genus Galerina; species Galerina marginata. The sequence goes on along the minus strand of JAECYW010000011.1, from coordinate 1,400,646 downwards.
TCTCGTCGACCGCCTTTACCTTGTCGACGTGGCTGCCTCTGTAACACTGCCTCCACCAACTAGAACATCTACAAATGACGGGGCCCTATCACCGGAGCCTTCTACTTGTCACACCACCGCTATTGCCTCCTCCACCCGTGTCGACATAGCCAACATAAGCCCGCTTCGGCCTCTGCGACCACCGTGGGTATGGTCGATGTGATTGAAGAACCCACACCACCTCCACCTCGGGCAACAGTGATGTGGATGGTGCGCTCCCAATCACTGCCGCGTCCGCTTCTACCTGCGCCAACTGAGACCTTCGCCACCGCCTACAACACTTATGGCTCGTCCCCGCCGTCCAACATGCCCCCTCCTGTGTGTCGATGTCGTGGAGACTCACCACTGTCGCCGCAAGCCACTGTTCAGGCAAGCATGCCCCTACATCCCATGCTCTCGCACAAAACTGGGAAACTCAGTCCTGTCCTCCGCTCCGTTAGTGAGGTTGTCCTGATTTAAATAACATCCCGCCTCAGATCTAGCGCTCGCGAAGGCTTCATCGTTCCTTTCGGGGATAAGGACGCTGCTATTTATATCTTCGATTCCAAGATTTAATACAAAGTCCCATATGTGCTCCGAGCTTTAAAGGTACTTCTGGGTCACCAAACAAACGAAATAAAATCAAGAGACTTGTGGCAATTGGAAAACGTTACAAGCATTCATCAGAGTCAAAAAGCAGGCTGTGTTCTACCGGGTCCATCCAATATTGTGTATGCAGGCGGGGGTCTTGATTTCGATGAAGCTGCGGATCTAAGTTGGGATAATAGCCCTCTGCCAGACGCTTGAGGTATAGCTGTTGCAGAATCTGGTCCTGAGGCTTGAGAGCTTGTCACCCAATGCGACGGAAGTGAATTGGGCTGCCTTATATTGTGGTCGTCGTCAATGAAGGGTTCGACATACCCTCTGGGGTGGCGGAGAGGACCATACCGCTGGCGCCAAAGCAGCCAAATGCATATGACAGTCATCAATAGTGCCAAAGATGAAGTGGCCGCAAGACCGGCAACCAGCCGACTTAATACGCGATAGTCAGTAACTTTATGATTTTAGTGAATGGAATAATTACCGTTCGGTGATAGAGTTATGGTTAGGGGAAGGTACCGCAGAACTAGGGAGTGTCGGAGCCGCAGAAGTTAGCGCAGAGGTGGTAAGCGTCGAAGCTGCAGAAGCGCCTGCAATAAAGCTATTTCTTTGTTAGCTCCACCTCATGAAGAAAAAATTACAGCTTTACCTCCCGCCCAGCGATGGCGCCGTATAGACATCTGCATGATCTATTGCAAACTCTAGATCTGTTGGTGGTTCGGACGCCAACTGAAGATTTAGAGTGTGTGTTCCTTGGCCAAGATTCCCCGCATAGAACAAGATCTGCTGTGGTCGATAGAGTATTTTAAACTGTCTTGTTACCGTCGTCAACCTGAACAGAGTAGTTGCCCTGATTGGGACCGACGGGACCATACAACGCAATTGCATCCCCTGAGTACAAAAGAGTACATGAAGGATATGAATTTTCAGGCTGAAGGTCGACTTGCCCTTCGAATACAGTGAAAATGGGTCAAAAGGGAGAAAAATGAACCTACTTGGAATGTAAATGTTGCTGTTGCAGACGGATCAGTGGTCACACTGCTCAAATATGTCGATAGGCCAGTGAACTAATGAACTTAATTTACGCACTGTCCTGAAGCTCCGGAGAACATACCGACTGCGTCCGGATCTGGATTTTTCCATGAAGAAGGAGGAGAGTAGATGAAGGATGGATGATTATCTTGATAGGTATTAACAATGAGTGTCTCATTCTCTTGACCAACATTCGATTGGAATGCGACCTTTTGAAATATTAGACACAAGAATAGGCATCCTTGGAGGTAAGTTGTGCTCCGAGTCACGTAGTCGATATCAAGGAGTATGCCCGGGCCGTCGTCGTCGTTTGAAATCGTTAAGTTGTGACTCCCCAGGTCCACTGGAGAGCCGAATAGCACCTGCTCGAACTCATCTGTGGCTGATTGCCCGTTATATTGTGCAAACTGGTCTCCATTGATTTGAACGGTGTAGATGCCATGATTGCTACGCTTGGCACCGTAAACCCAAACGGAACTACCATGAAAACTGAAGGACATAGTATCCCCTTTGGCCTGTGATACAGTGAAGCTGCTTTGGGTATATCTTGCCCAAGTCGGTGAACTGGAATGTCAAAGTACTAATAAAATACAAGGCTCACAATTCTGACTTGTTATCCGAAGAACGCCCAGTCCCCCAACTCCCAACATAAAAGAGCATTGGAGAAGTATTTTCAAGGACAGTAGTAAATGATGGCATGGGTACCAAGTATGGGAGGCGGCAAGAAGGAAAGCGAGGGGGATTTAAGCATGCTGTGGTTGTGCATCAAAGGAGCGACAGCAGATCCCGTCATGACCAAAAATTTGCCATCTACTTTTGGCACTGCTGCAATCCTCACGATCAGTGCATCGCCTATTGTTCAAAAATCCATCTTTCTCCCTGGCATTATCCTTGCGTGTTGAGACTCGGTGGAGCATTGCCAGTCAAACGTGATCGAGTGTTGCGTATTATTGGTTTTCCGTATTTAATATTTTCCAATGCCGTATGATTGAATACCAAATCTTTGAGCTTCTCGTGTCCGCTATAGGCGGGTGCATAGATTTGCGGCAGAATGAATGTCAGAACAAATTAATAAGCTTCGAGATTGCAAACTGAATATTAATGAGGAACATGCGGCACGACTTCGATTTATGTAAGTATGACTACTAACCCGCTACAAACAAAATGAACCGATGGTACGATGGCGCTACCATGATAGATATTCTCGGCGACATTGCCCTCAACATTGCTTCTTGATCGACAACACACGGGATGTTCGTAGCATTGTAGACATGATCAAGCAGTCGAACCGACCATGGCAAGCAACTTGTCTTTGTTCCTATTCAGGTTTGGCCATGTTCTTGTCTCACCTAATTTCAGAAACATGCGCTGAGGTGACGAACCATGATTTTTTTCCGTGGCATCATACGAGGTTAGAAACGAAGACAAACCTTTTAACAAAGACAGCGGCTAAAAGAGGTTCAAAGAGCGAGTCATAGCAACAAAGCAAACACTAAGGGACGATTTCTACAAAGTGGATGCTAAATCCATCATGCTTTGGGTACGCCGACAACTGCGGAATGCTGGGTAAGGTATGCCGCGCCTATTGGCATGTTTATAATCCGTGACAATGGCAAATCTGTGTGTTAAGCCCATAGAGAGCAACAACGCATGGCATCGAGTGCGTGTCTACGATGCTACTGCCAGAAAAGAAATGCTACAACTTTCCATACAAGGGAGACTGCCCGACTCGGAATACAGTCAGCCAGGAAAGAGTTGTACTGCCAGGCATAACCGCGGCCCACACCCCAAGGGGAAGAATGTTTCCATAAATAAGAATGCCATGAGCTGGACCTCTAGAGATCCTGCTTTCGATGCAACCCGTTGTCATAACATGGCTGCGCTTTGATGACACCGAGGATCAATGAGCGCCTACTACATCCAACTGGGGATAAGGTTTATTTATATCATTGCCTACAAGCTGGCTTGATAAGCAATACTCTGAGCCGCTCATCTTCAAAACGTATTTAAGGGCTCCCACAAAATTTGGAGTTCTCTATAATTTGAAGTCATATAGAGGAGTTTACACGTGGGTATTTGGTACCTATAGAAAGCACTTATTACGTGTCTAAGTGCACAAACGGGGTATGAACGTTTAGCTAGGCTTATTGAGTGTAGGCTGGGGGAGAATTAGAACCTGAGGGATGATGCGATGCGGAAAAAACAAGGCGAAGGGACCGTCCCCATTTGGGTCTTTGCATCATTGGAACCGGATCTGAGGTTCGAGAGTTTGACACCAGGACAGAATGATGAGAACTCTCTCTCGCCACGGTATGATTGACTGAAAATGGATAGACGGTACCAGTGTTACGACTTCTGACAGAATTTTCGGATGTGGGGGGATATCTATAAGAGTCATGGTGTCGCCGCCAAAGCAGGTAAATGCATAAAATACTGGAGAGTAAAGCAAGAGATGCAGTCACAGCAAGGCCAGCTATTAGTCTCCTGATCCCGAGACGTCGAATTCGATTCAGCAAAATTTGGCCTGCAGATAAAATATTTAATTACCTCTCAGTGACAAGGTTGGGACTCTTGGGAGGCAGAAAAGGTACCACGGGAGAAGTTGGTAAAGAAGGAACAAGAGACGTAGCGGGAGGCGGTATAACATTGACCTCGGGGTCGAAGCTACGGTTTTGTCAGATTTTTCCTCCTTGGTCAAAATAATTTCCATTTTTACCTTCCACCCAACGATGGTGCTGTATAGACATTGGCATAATCGATGGCCAACTCACCCGGTGTCGAGACGAGCTGAAGATATAACGAGTGGTTTCCTGGGCCAAGGTTCCCAGCATAAAATAAGATTTGCTGTGGTCTGTAGAATTCCTTATCTGCATTGAAAAATGATGCGCTGCCTCTGTCGACTTGGACAGAATATTTGGCTGTTTGATTGGGCCCGACAGGTCCATATAACGCAATTGCGTCCCCTGAGCATAAACAAGCACGTTAAGGCCATAAATTTTCTGGGCTGATGTTTGACTTGCCCTTCGGATATCGTTAAAAGTGCGATACTGTGGGGGAAAATGAACGTACTTGGAAGGTAAATGTCACTGAAGCAGACGGATCAGTAGCCACACTACTCAAGCTTCGTCAATAGACTACTAAATTAACGAACTTAATTTACGCACTGTCCTGATCCTCCGGAGAACATACCGACCGCAGTCTGGAGTTTTCCATGAAGAAGGGGGAGAGTAGGCGAAGGACTGGATGATTATCCTGATAGCTATTAACAATGAGTGTCTCGTTGTCCTGACCAACATTCGATTGGAAGGTGACCTTTTAAAAATATCATACACAAGAGTAAGCATCCTTGGAGGTTGGTTGTGCTCACATAGTCGATATCAAGAAATTTGTCATCATCATTATTCGAAATCGTCAAGTTGTGAGTGCCCAGATCCACCGTAAAGTTGAACAGCGTCTGGTTGAACATCATCTGGGGCTGATTGGCCGTTAGATTGTGGAAACGTATTTCCGTTCGAATTGGATGATGTAGTTGCCATGATTGCCACGCTTGGCACCGAATACCCCAACGGAAGTACCGTGAAAATTGAAGGACATAGAATCCCCCTTGGACCTGTGTTACAGTAAAGCTGCTCTGGGTATATCTTGCCGAAGTTGGTGAATTGGAAGCGTCAAAGGATAAGTCACACCGCAGGCTCACAATTCCGCTGACTTGTCATCCGAAGAATGCCCAGCCCTCCAACTCCCAGCATAAAGGAGCATCGGAGAAGTGTCTTCAAGGACAGTAGTGAAAGATGGCATGATATTCGAGTATGCGAAACTAAGGATAAGGAACTGGAAGAAGAAGCAATCCCAACTCTCACCTTAGTCCAAGCTATCATAAGAAACCACAACGCAGAATAACAAGCGCCCAAGGCCAGTGTACGGGTATCATATTAACCGAATACGAGGAATATTGGAGGTCCATCCAGTGATATTTATGACCGTCGTCGGGACAGGGGGACGAGGTAAAAGGATCATTGACCGCCTTCGGCACGGAACAAGTCCTGTTCTCTATCTTTCCAATAATATTAGCACCTTGTTGTAATAGATATTCTGGACCTGAAGCTGACCTGAACGAACACAAGAGCCAACCCTGGCGCTGTAGCAGATAGATACTCATGATCAGAGGAATATTTACTCCCGCCGGCAGAGGTTGAACAGTAAGGTTGTGATCAAGATATAATGGTTGTTCAACGGCGTCCACAGTTCGGTGAACCGCTAACAGCAACAGAGCCAAGTAACGCCATCGGGTTTCGGAACTGAATTTAGGACACTCACTCCAAGTCCGGCCTCAGCTTTGTTGAGCTATGGGCGCCACTCCAACTAACTACTAGATCCGATTCCAGTCCCTATGGGATCAAAACCCGGGATAACAAACGATTTTTTGGGTATATACAAATCTGGACATCATGTCCGGGTCACTATCAGTGGTTGAGGACTGAATATTAGAATCTGTACCCACAAAGTTCTACTGTTTCACGTCGTTGTCATATTTACACCCATTAGTTATAACCAATAAAAACCTGTCCATATCCATAATCCCCCACCCTTATCTGTGATTCTGAAAATGCCTTCGTCATCGTCATATTGGGATATCCTGTTGGGCCCACAAGGCAGCAAAGTTGATGTTGTCACCCGTTCCACCGCCTTGCAGATGGATAGGATAGAGCCCAGCTGCCAGCTGCTTGGTGAACTCGGAATTAAGGTCGCTCGTTGTCAAGCCGTGCCTTGCCTCCCACTGACCCGATATTCGTATTGACGAAGGCGGATGAGATAAGGTGGTCTTCTGAAACTGATAAATAGCCAGGATGCCATCCCTGGTTGGCGGTTTGACTGTTGAACGTCGTCTGGTAGTCAGAGTAGGACTCGTCAACGAATGTGTTGAATGGCTGGTTCTGATCGTTGTGGTACCAGACTCCACAAAAGAGTCGTGCAGAAGCAGAGCCGTATTCGGTGAAGGACTTGAGGATGTAACCAGTTGAATGCAGCTTTGGTTCAGCTCAGCTTGGTATTGGGCTGCAGTCAAATCACATTGCTGGATCCAGTCGGTGACCCCGTTCTGCTCCATGACGCCAGCAAAGATCTCTCCCCCTGGTGGTCCAGTTACAGTGATGAAAGTCGAAACGAAACCAGTGTGGGAGTTGAAGAAGGACTGGTACTGGGCTGCAGTGGCTTCATGGATAGCAAAATAGGCAGGACCCAGTGCGCTAGGACCCAGGTAGCCGCGTAGAGATGGTTCGGAGGCTGGCCGTAAACGCTCAATGAAATCATGCGGTAGCCCTGCGCGGAGAGTTGGTTGAACTGCAATTGATGTCCGGTGGTATTGTAATTAGCGTAGGCGGCGAAAGCTGGCGTGTTAGACTGTGATGCTCCAGGTAAAGATGAGCGGGCTCGTGCTCTTGATAGTACCAGTCGTACTACTAGTAGTAGGTATAGGCACCGGCACCGGCACCGACACCGACCTAGTACTCGTGACGCTGCCAATTGCTGGAGCATTACCGCCGCCAGGTGCCATTGACAATGATAATTGCTGGAGCAGTGTTGTTCTTTTTCTTGGACCCCATGACACCTCCGACAACGGCTGCAGCGATGACAATGATGAATAAAAGGACTAATGCAATAATTCCCTTCTTGGTAAGGTAAAGCCGTTGATTTTGAGGTTTGGACGGTACGGCTAGCTTTTCTGTGTAGTTAAAAGCAGGAGGTTGAGTGACGGGATGACCCTCGGGATCATAGCCAGCACTGAGAAGCAGTAAGAACCAGAAAGCAATGCCTGACACTACCGAGAAATGTATCGTACTTACCTGAAGGTCGGGCCTTTGACTCGTCATGTGTCGAGCCTATTCCACCATCATGGCCATTATACATCTGGTGCGTTACCGCAGATGAAATGGTGTGTACTTCGTCGTTCAAGAAATTTATTTAATTACTCGTCAACAACGCGACGAGATCAGCCTAGCAGCGTTCGGAGTGGTGGTGGGTGGATAGAAGAGTAGGTGATAACTGTGACGGGAAGGCTTATGCACGCAATCCATCCGATTTGTTCAAAGTATGGCAGCCAGTTCAGGGGAAGGCACAGGTTTTTCCATGGCATGTGCGTGCCTTAAGCTTGTACGTCGAGACGTCGCCGAGGGTATGTACAAGATTGAGTCCTGTTGCAACGGACTCGAACCAAGGCGGTCGATGTCGTTGGATACAAGTTCGTCCATGCTCCGTTCTGCTCGAGGATAGCTCAGCACGTGCGAGTCCGGGATATGGACCGGAGCAACGGCTAGTACACTGGACACTCTTATGCAGACAATTTAACAGCTGGTCCCAGTGACGAAATTTCATGGGCAAGATCCCGACCTCCATACCCGAGTCTTCGAATAACTATGAAGAACGTAGCGAGAAAACGAAAGGGGTCATTCGAGATAGTAGTTGAACACAAGAAAATTGGACATCGCAATTGCAAAGTATTACAAATGGGTATTAAGCATATTCCAAGTGCATTAGAGCGGAAAGTCGAAAGCTGATGATACAACAAAAAGGTAAGTAAATAGTACAGTAAGCGTTAATTTTGGCAAAACGTGAAATGTCTGTCGACAAGGAGAATGGAGATGGTAGAAAGACAGAGAAAAGTAAAAAGAAAGGGAGGGGAAAGGGCTCTAAAATATTATGGATACAGACGGTCAGTGAATTCCAAGCAAGTTCGGAGGCGTAGCTAGGGCGTTAAAGGCGTAACAAGTGTGTGGTGTTACAGTGGGGAGGCGTTGGGATGGGGATCGTAGGGTGTGGGCGTGAGAAATCGTGGCAATTAGCTTAAAGCAAAAGTAGCTAATTGCTCGTACACCGTGAACGAGGCCAACAAGGTGGCGGGGAAGACAGAAAGAATTAAAAATAAAGTTCACTTCCGCGACAACGAGGTGAATATCGGGGCGAGGGTGGAGAGACGAACACAAGTGGTTTCGCAGGTGCGTGTGGAGAGGGTGTTGTATAGCAACTTGAACATGAATGAGTTTGGACTTGATATTTAGTAGCTTTCTCTTCGGCGTCTGTAGGTTCCAAAGATACCACACGCTGAGAAACAGAAACCCAGCATGAGAGCAACGAGGGCGCCGAGAGTGAGCCAGTTGGCATTCCCGTACTGTGCACGTTGACCGGCGTCGCGGTATCGCTGTCGAGCGATGCCAAAGAGGATCATATCGATGACCCAGACCACCAATGTGGTAAGCAGGCGAGACTCGAAAGGAGAGTCATCAGCACCGTCCCGGATCGGTGATAGGCAGCACCGCAGATGCCAAAGAAGAAGGCCAAACCCGATAGGCCTGCAGCTGTTACGAGGAGGACGGGTGAGATCATGAGCAGCAGATCGAGACAAGAGTCGGGTGCTCACCGATTGGATGGAGGATGAGTGTCTTAGTGAGATTGTGTAGGACTGTGGAATTCACGTGTTCATTTCTGTTTCAAGCAGATGAGACGGAAGAGCACAGTCAGCGACGAAGGGGATAGATTTAGAGGTGAAAACTGTGAACACGTACGTGAAGTAGTAACCAACACTAGGCTTGCTCCCGGTGAATCCAAAGACGCCGTATCTGAGCTGGTTGGCTATTGGCGGCCCGACATTCAAGAGCGATACACTTGACCATGTTGGTACCGATACTGATACCTGTTTCTTGGTTTCAGCGGTCTGAATGTCGAGCAAGACTCCATAGACATACAAATATGAGCAGAACCATGGCTGCAAAGCAGAAGAACAGGCCTGGGATAGCGGGAGACGCTGCCATCGCTGCTGGTCAAACGTGAGGGGTGTGAGTGGAGAAGGGGAAAGTGGAGAAGTAAGGACGCAGCGATAGGAAACGGAAGGATATCTTATAAGGTCTGGGGAACTGTGAAAATGTCTATCGCGTCATAACTTCTTCAAACCGTGGGAACATTGACGTAAAATATACAATTATGGGTGTGGCTTGGCGCGCCTGTCAATGACCTCCAAGTTGGAGCGTCCAGCTAACCTTTTTTTGGCTTTCAACGCAGACCAAGAAACCCAGGAGCCTTACGGATATCTTCTGACAATGTTGAGCACTCCGTTCATAAAACCTGCCAACCTGAAGTCTCGCTTTCTTTGCTTGGATTTTTGACGAAAACAAATGAAGATTGTCAAATCCTAGAAATCTAAACGCTCGACGAGTATTCGTTATCTTCACACCGTTGGAGACGGGTCCAAGGATAGAAACTTCGTGCTCCTAGATCGCCTTCCTGATATAACTACATGAATAACTACCCGACGTTTCGGCCTAAAAACTCATGGCAACTTCCCCTCCTCCTTCAATTGCTTGATAGTGGCATCTCCGACTCTGAAACTAACCATCCCCGTCGGCATCCCACTGTACGTCGCTGTCTGCAATAACGTTTCTCGAATTTCAATCTCTGTGGCGCCGTTATTCACTGCACCCCTGTTCAATCGTCAGGTTATTTGGCTGTGCTCGATCGCGAAAGGCAAAACTATGATGCTGCGTACCTAATGTGTCCTGCGAGCTGGGCAGATTATAAACAATGCAAGGTAAAAAAATCCCGTTGGCCAAGAAATTTTAGTACGGACGAAGAGCGAATTTCACTTACTTCAGCTTCCTTTCCTTGAGATGCAAGGAGGGCGATGACAATTAAGCTGCGCTGTTTCAGCTCAAGGCCAGGACGTGTCCAGATCGTGCCCCAGGCCGCCTAATTAAATCCGAGTATGCTATTTAAAAGCCTTTCTTGGCGACAATTATTTGAAAGTCGTACTTCTGTGGCTAGATCTTGCATGGGCTTCATGAAGTCGGAGACGCCCTATCACGTTATTGTCAGCTTGGTCTGGAGCCAGGAGGACGACCCCAGACAATGGGGGATATACCTGTTTCAACTGGTTGTCTACATAGGCATCGCCCTTTGGGAAGAAACGCAGATCAGTCCGACGGTTCTCCTGGCTTAATTTCTGGACGGAACACTCACCATAACCTTCCGCCTCATCACAATACCAGCATCGTACAACTCTTTATGCGCGGCCTCATTCGAGCTCGAGTTCGGCATTATTTACTGTCGGTTTGTGGTGACTATGGGGTCAAAGAGAGAGAGAGAGAGAGAGCCCTGAGAAAGAGACCCGATGAGCATCTCACACTTTCCTCTGTCTATTCCTTTCACCCGCCTTATAGAACGGGTTCCGGAACCAAATTGCGTGGAAATCACACGCAGATCGTCGGCCCGCCATCTAATTTTAGCTTGGACGGAGACAAATGACGGGATGCAAGGTGCCCAACACACGCTTTTTATAATGTTTTATCTAATCTTCTTTCCAAGGGTAGTAAAGACAAGAAAGAGAATTCACAGCCTCGAAATTCACACACCTCGCTTTTAAGGACCTGCTATCTACAAATTAGACTCAAATGGCGGACACTCATCTTCAAGTTAATGACTCTACGAGAGCCACAGTCCAAATCGAGTTTCCAAAAACGTTTGGCTGGATAGGCCTCGGTGCGATGGGCTTCCCCATGGCGCTTCAGCTCCGCAAGAAAATACCGCGCGAAAGTTTGCTATACATCTACGACGTCGATTACAGTGCCATGCAGAGGTTTGTGGAGACTGCAAAGGCTGACGCAAATGAGAACGAGGAAGGAGCAACCGTTGTCGTTGTGGGATGTGCAAGAGAGGTTGCCGAGAACTCAGTGGGTTTACCCTTCCAAGAACCTAGTTTATAAAAAATTGAATGTGCCCTTCATAGGAATGTATTATAACAATTGTACCTGAAGGTTGGCCGGGAAAGTCTTTCCTGAAAACATCCTTACCTTCTTCATTCAGGAGCTCACGTCAGAGCCGTATTCCTAACACCGAAAACTGGTATTTTGGCGGCGAAAAATATCTCTGGCAAACTATTTATCGACTGGTAAGCCATCCAGCAGGAAACACAACCGCATTCTAATGGAATATTAACCAATAGCTCAACAATAGACATCGCAACCTCTTTATCCATACACGAATCCGTCGCCTCCACATACGCTCTCCAACTCGCCGGCTCCACCGCCGCCGGCGCCAACCCACCACACTTCTACGATGCCCCCGTCTCAGGCGGCACCGCCGGCGCCTCCTCTGCCTCCCTAACAATCATGCTCGGCTGCTCCCCATCCTCCCCGCACCTCCCCTTACTCACCCTCATCCTCAGCACAATGGGAAAACACATCTACACGCTCGGCGGGCCCTCCCTCGGGCTGGCCGCGAAGCTCAGCAACAACTACCTCAGCGGGATGATCGCATTGGCGACGAGTGAGGCGATGAACCTCGGCATGCGCCTCGGTGTGGATCCGAAGGTCCTGCAGAAGTGCTTCAGTACGAGTTCTGGCGGGAGTTGGGTCAATGATACGGTTAATCCCGTTCCGGGCGTCTGTCCTGGGGCAGTTACTAGTAAGGGGTATGAGGGCGGATTTAAGGTAAGTCTACTGTTCCTGGATCGGACTTGTTTTGATGGTGGGTCGTTGTGGGTCCACTGGCTTGAAATTGATTACATTCATGATCGGCTCCAGGGCACTGTCAAGGCATGCTGATAAATGACAATTAATTCTCAGGTTCAATTAATGAAGAAAGACATGACTCTGGCCGTCGAGGCTGCGAAGCACGTAGGAGCCAATCTCGTCTTGGCTGATGCTGGTCTTTCTGCATATACCGCAGCCTCTGAAGATCCTAGATGCCGTGATCGAGACTCGCGAGTGGTTTACAGGTGGTGAGTTGATCATCTTTTGTGCATGTTCGAAATCCCTGGATTCTCATTGTCTTCCTTTGCTCATGCATGCAAATAAAAATAGGTTGGGAGGTATAGAGCCGGATTTGACGACATGAGATCCAAAGAAACATGATGTTCAGGAATAATGTTCGGATGTCAAGACTTCCTACATATTATGATAACAATACAAACCGTAGTTGGCGAATTTTCGCGTCAAATATATTATGCAGCCTGTAGCACATTGATTTCTCCTGAAGGTAAAACGCGAGAGAATGGCATGTCCTTGGTCGGTTGAAGCCAGTTCTTCTCGTCATATTCGGCGTAGGGAGGAGACTCTATCATGTGGAAAGTATAGGCGAAACGGGTATGTGGGCTTGTATTGCGTTCAGACTTGTGCAGCACTGAGCCGTGGATAAGTACCAGATCGCCTAGAAGCAGTATAAGCTATTGGAAACTGATTAGTGAAGACGAAGTACAGACCGGGGTTACAAGTTTCCAGTATATACTCTCCCTTAGGCATTCCAGATATTTCTTTCTCGACTGAAGGGGCCACCAGAGGTTCAAACCCTGTTCCTTTATTCTCGCCGAGGCGTACGAAACGTTTGGTGATAGGCGTAGTTAGGTGAGACCCCGGAAGAAACGAAAGAGCACCATTCGACGCAGTACATCGCTCCAGGGCAATCCAGAAGCCGAGCGCTGACGGAGGATTGGTATACTGCACAGGACCAATTGTTTAGGACGACCCTAAGGAGGAGGTGGAAGAGGCCTGCTTACCAGGAATGTCCTTTATTCCGGGGAAATTGGTTAAAGAGTCGCAATCTTGAGATGGTATGAAACGTACGAATCGTTGTGTTCGGGTACTAATGTCCAGGGCAGTCGTTCAGGCTACCATATCAATAGGGAGCAAAACAAACACGTACCTTCTCCGCCTATATGTGTTTGCTTCGTGATCACCATTGACTGAAGGGCTACAACAAAATCGTTCATCCCTCAAGTCCAGTTACTATCGAAAGACAACCATACCTACCGGGTCCCTGTGGAACTTAAGGTCTCGGACTAGAGTTCTTAACCGCTCGTTCTCCAAAGTGACCTTCCGGAATGTTGGATCGAGTTCATGAAGGGCTGTCCAGCCGGGACAAATATTACAAGATGAGAAATTCAATAACATATCCAGAAGCAAGGACACTCACCATGCCCAATCTTATTAACCGACTTCTGTTTCTCCCTCATCAGCTTTCCCTGTGAATCTACGGCATCTTCTTCCAGGAAATATCGACTAGCAGGGAAAACCCGTTAGAATAGTGGTAGAAAGGAAGTAGGCACTCCAACTTCGAAAGTGTGCGTACATTTTATCACCCGAGGTCAAGAAGTAGTCGTCTCCAACATGGTTATCGTCACTCGTCGTGAATTTGGTCTGCAGATGGATGAGAAGACGGCCTATTAACATGGTACATCATCGAACAACCGAAGAATGGGTTCACCAGTGGATGGCTATCGACGTCGAATTCGTCAAGAAGCTGCTTGGATCTTGAGAGCAGAGCTTCTGTCTCTTCTGTCGATAGAAAGCCCGGGATGACAAGGTAACTTTCCATGAATACGTCGGTGAACCTTCTTGCACAAAGTTGACAAACTTGAATGCATCGTACCCGTCTTTATGAAACTGGAATGGGTGTAAGATTCAGCGATCGAGATTTTGGTTTGGGCGAATATCTTATCGAACCGACCTTGTTGACCTGATCATCTGTTAGGAGATTAGCCATCGTTCTGAGGATACTCAGAGGTTAAAGGTAGGGCCGAAGAGCAATGTTGAACGTTGAGCCCGACTCGGTCCGCATCAGTAGCCTCGGTTGCCTTATCAGATAAGCATCACACGGAGGTAAAAAATCAATCAGAAAAGCAATAATGATTAAAGTATTCAGCGACAGCAAAGTACCAACAGCGAAGGTACACAGGTACATCATAGATTAGTAGGTCTTACAGAGCGGGTGAGGGTAAAAGCACGGAATAAAAACGAATGAGTGGAGTAAGCAACTAAACTATAGATAATACTGCGATTTCACCACCAAGCACCAGTGGGGAATTTTGAGGTGTCAGACACCTGGAGAGTAGTAATTGATACCCGATCATGCAGCGGGGGTGGTGGGAGTAGCTGGTGCGCCTAGTCAGAACGGAGCACAGTTTGTAAGTAAATAAAGAAAAAAGTTGAATGACTAACCTCCCCGATCGCCTCCTCGTCCACGGCCCCTTCCACCTCGACCTTCGCCTCGCCATTCACCTCCACTTCCACGACCGGAGAAACCTAAACAAAAGATATCAGTAAAAAGTAAAATAAAAGATGTTGCAAATATTACGAACCACCACGTTCGCCGCCTCTGAACCCTCCGCGCTCGCCGCCACGGAATCCACCACGATCGCCTCCCCTGAAGCCACCGCGGTCACCACCTCTGTGGCCACCACGTCCCTCACCACCACGATATCCACCACGGTCACCACCCCTGAATCCACCGCGGTCACCGCCACGGTACCCACCACGCTCGCCACCACGGTGCCCACCACGGTCGCCTCCCCTGTGGCCACCACGACCGCCACGACCGCCACGTCCTCTAGCTTGGGTGAAACCGTCATCCTCAGGCTGCTCAGTCTCGCCTTCGACGTGTCCGTTGACTTCGGGAGCAGCGGCAGCGGCCTCTTCTTGAATGGCGGGTGTGACTGAGCCAGATGTGCCAAATTCGGCCTGGAGGCCGGCGATGGACGGCAGGCCACCCTCATCGTCAGCAGCCCAGTCGATAGGACCATTCGTTACCTAAAAAGGGATCAGTGGCTTCTCAGTGTGGAGCACAACGATTAACATACATCTGCATGAGCAGGAACCGGCTCTTCAGCGGCATGACCATTGGCGGCGGGTTCTTCGTGGCCTGCAGCATCGGCCTTTTCAATGAATTCGACGCCCTCCTCAAACGAAGGAGTCTCGAGTTCGCTGGCTTGCATGAAATGAAGAGTGTTTGCTCCGGCCGATGGGGGTACCGCACCAGCCACCGACTCGAAATCAGTGGTAGCCGACTCTGCGAGGGTGGGATGCTCCTCCTCCTCGGCTTCCTCCTCTTCCGCGGCCGGAGGAGTAGGTGCACGAGGAGAATTGAAAGCAAGGTGGGATATTTCCAATAACCGTGACGCTATAAAATAAAATATATTAAGAAGGCTCTGCGAATTGCGTTGAGACATTCAACTGACAAGAAATGCCATCGACATCTTGACCGAATAACAAGCTCTTGACCGTTGCTTGCTTCCGTTCTTCGTCTTCACTAACAAGGGCATCAGCCACAGAAATCAGAGCAGCAATTTCAACTGCTTCGACATTGCTGGAAATGTCCACAAGACCAGAAGCCAGTGATGACCGAAGGCGGAGAAGGTCAAGGACACCGTTTGTTTTTGAAACGAGGGAGGCCTAAAATGATAATATCAATACCGTGATAACAATAACATCTTGTAAACTGACTTCAGCGGAGGAGACAGCGTCAGCAATCCGTGCCTTTTCGGCCTTGTCGGCTTCATGGCGCTTAGCGGTCAACTCTTGAACCAGTTCAGCTTCATGGACCTTGACAAGAGTTAGCACACAGAAATGTAACCTGGCGTTCAAACTCACCTCGATTGCCTTTTTGACCTCGCCGAGCTCTTTCTGGACTGCTTCCAGTGTTGGCAGAGTCTTCAAGGTGCGCTTTTGGTCGTCATTCAGTTTTTCAGAATCAGTAGCTGCGTAGATTGTTATCCGTGACTGTGCACAAAAAAGACACGTCAGCAACTGCGTAAATGAGACGACAGCACAGAAACTCACAATCTTCTTCGTTGTTGCCTTGAGGCGTTTGTGCACCAGGTCGACAATTGGACTCGGTTTTAACAAGAAGTCTTCCTCCGGAAGTGGGGTGGCCTGGGACTCGGATCGATTAACCTGCTCTGGAGCCAGAGAGCTCTCCCTGACTTCAGGAGTTTCAGCAATTTTTTCGACAAGAGGGGTGGCAGCGGTGGTTGGAGTAGCAGGAGTGTCATCGTTGTCGGATTTCCCCTTGGCCTTTCGCTTTTTCTTTTGTGTTTTGGACAGAGGGGTCGGGGGAGGAGCACCGGGAACAATTCGTTGGATGACTGGTTCAGGCATCTTTTGTGTCGGTGTTGGTGTTGGTGCTGGTTTAGAAAAAAAGTTGGGCTTGTGAGGTGTACTTGGTTGAGGAGCAAAAAAAGCGACGCGTTATTTCTCACGAAACTCGGCCTTTATCACCGCCCAGGACCGGCGATCTTGTTCTCTTTCTGCATCATATCCACCTCCGTATCTTCAAACCAAAACCCTCCAGCAACAATATGGCGAACTTTTCATAGGAAAATGTCGATTTTTTGCCTTTGAGGGCTGAAATAGCTGCAATGCGAGCTCCTATCTCAACACTGGAGCACAACTTCATGAAAGAGGTTGCTTGGCTTAGACACGAATTGTCCAAGGAACTATGTAATTATTGCTTTATAAATCATCGCGAAGAACTCGTCTAATAACGCTTCTTGCTCAGGACTTTTTGAAATGCTTGACCGTCAGGCATGCAACCTATTTTCTGTCAGCCCATGGCGATATATGAACCTGGCCCAGCCGAGGTTCCAGTCTGTTGAACTCCTCTTAAATTACCCATGGACGACTTCAGCACAAACCGATACGCCAAGAACCCTGCCAAAACCGACCCAACCGCTCAGCCCATACGCCACCCCGATTTATGGTTTAGTGACGGCAATATTACCTTAGTGGCTGGTGACTTCTACTTCAAAGTCCACCAGGGTCTGCTTTGTCGACACTCAATCCCTTTGTCTGAAGCTTTAAACGCCCTCGATGCTCAAGACAGAAACATTCGCATCCTCGACGGAAACCTGGTTCTAGAACTTGACGACCAACCAAAGGACCTCTGTCATTTCCTCGTGGCATTATACGACGGCGTGTAGGTAGTGGTTCATTCGTATTTGAGATTCCTCACTGACTTTAATTTCTCATTAGTTCTGGAGTGAAGCACGACAATCAAGATTTCGAAATCGTCTCGGCTCTCCTAAGGTTGTCGACCAAGTACGGCGTCGAACACATCCGAAAAGATGTCCTCCGTGGGATGATGACGATCTGGCCCAAGAACCTCTCAGCTTGGGAGTTCAGAGAGGCAGATGCTACCGACGGCACGGGGGTGTACACGCCCCGTTCTGTGTACCCACATCCGATGTACGCTAATCATTCCCAGACTTGTTTTGTTCCTTCCTTTTGATAATTTTTTCTGTCGCAGACTCGTCATCAACCTAGCGAAAGAGACAGGCGCAACAGAGCTTCTTCCCTCGGCCTTCTACGACCTCTCACGCTGCGCCGCGAGCGAAATCGCAACGGGCTACCTGCCCCCCGGCCGCTTCGACCAAGCCGACTTCCACAAACTATCAGACGAAGACCTGATGAACGCCCTGCGCGGACGGGAGCACGCCTCGCGCTTCCTCTCTACCTTCGTCGTCAACGACCTCGAGGGCCGCGAGGCATCCGCCAACTGCGTGCACAGGAACGACCCGGATCCCTTCCGGAAGCGTATCTGCCAGGCGACCTTCGAGGCGACCACGTTCGAGATCCTGCGTGATGTAAACGGGGTAGTGTTCCACCGCAGCTCAGACCCGCTTTTCGCGATCATGGACGCGGATTTGATGCAAACTAGGACGGATTCGACGAACGGGAGACTAACGCTGCTTCATCGGGCATGCGAGTCCTGTCGGTTGGAGTTTACGGCGTCCGTGGACGCTGCGAGGGACGAGATGTGGCATAAGTTACCGGTTTGGTTTGGGATAGAGTTGTCCTCTTGGCCGTAGCCTTTTTATCCTCAGAAAGGACGTCGAAAGACTCTCTTTTTGTTCCCTTGCCTAAACGACAGAAGTTACATATACCCTCGTTTACTTTGGAAATTGTACTGGACATCTAGAGAATTTACCGACTTCTTTGAGAATTGGAGCTGTCTCATACTTTGAGTGAAAAGACGGTCGTACTCAATGTTCAAAGTGACATTGCATTACTTCCTGTAAGAGCAATAATATTTCAGGTTTATACTTCTGGTGTTGTAACTGATATTGTATTCCACCGATAGATAACCTCAACTTCGTGATAGCTTCGAAAGAATTTACTGGGCATGGTAAGGAGCCTGAGATGCCTGCGCCTTTCTCCTGGAAGGTCCCTCCGGTGGGATAATGTCGCCCACTAACTGCGTCAGCAGATGAACATCGATGAACCTTCGCAAGGTTCGCTTGTTATGATTGGTTGAAAGAATTCTCAAACATCATAAATATGCGCTGCAGTCGGAGACCTTAGCGTAAAGTGTGGTTGCCAGTCCATGTCGCAAGAAAACGGGTGCACGTCAGGTGCATATTCGGGCTTAGAAATTCCTTCGCTCAGTCATAGGTGGCAGACAAGGCAGAATCGGCAATGAAATCATGTTACTAAAAGCAATCGTCTACGAGTTTGTGAAGACAGCAAAGACTGACATATGGTTCTAAGACCAGGGGAGATCAGGGATGTGTTATACATGCGCGAGATGTGGGTTGGAAGGGCCAGCGACTGTCGACGGAGAGTAGATATTTACAGAAGAGAACTATGCCTGGGATTGTACTTGTGGTTCGTGGACACTTGGTGGACTTTGCTCGTTTTGCGAAGGTATGGGTTCAGCCTTATATGGTTGGGGGTCGACGACCGGCTTCTCGGTCAAGTCAATCATCTCCACGTCGTCGGACTCGGTGATAGGTTGCCCAATTTCGTGCGTCAGCTCCAGCGAAGGTATCTCCTCCGCATTGCCCTCCGTCCCTTCTGCCTCCGTCTGTACCTCTACAGACTCATTCCCTTCCATCTGCACCTCCACAGATGTCTCCTCCGCCTCCTTCGTTCCCTCCACCCGTCCATCTCCGCTTCCATCAAGCTCGCCCTCGCCCTCGTCTTCAACATCCTTCATACCCTCAACCTCACTGCCTTCCTCATCCACCTCATCCTCACCCTCAAGCCTCTCAACCGCCGCATCCCCAAATACATCCCTAAACACCTTCACCGTCCACCCCCCAAGAATAGCAAACACAACCGTATCAAAGGCGTCTTTGAACCGCGCGTCCGGCTTCGCGAGCAGGTCGTAGAAGATGCCCGCAACGAGCTCGATGCGGTTCTGGAACACGCCCGTGCCGAAGGAGCCCAGCACGAGGTGCCGCGCGCCGCGTTTGTGGAAGAGGTAGAGCAGGCGCCCGATGCGCTCGTACATCTGCACGTCGATTTGGACCTCGGCGAGGTAAAAAGGGTCTGGTGCGGGTTCGGATGGATCTGGTTGCGCTTCTGTTTGTGCTTCGGGTTCAGGAGGAGGGAGCTGGATGAACGTTCCTTCGGAGTCTAAAGCCCCGTCAGGGAATGGAGGTGGTGTGGCCTCAGTTTCTCGTGTGTCGGCAGAGGTTTCTAACAGCAATTTGCTCTCTTCCGAAGCTTCATTTGTCGGCGTTTGGACAATTGACTCGGCATCTTGAGTGTCTGTAGACCAGGTGTCTGATGAATTGCTATCAACTGGAGCATCAATCGTAGTCGTTTCAACAGTCGACTCGGTTTCCTGGGTGTCGGTAGGGATTTCTGGTGAAAGCTTCTCGTCTTTTGGAACGTCACTTGCTGTTCCCTGAACTGTAACCTCTTTTTCGTGTTTCAAAGCCGCTGGACTGGCGGGCCTCGCAAGCTCGGTTTCATCAGTGGAAGCAGATTTTGCAGTGTCATTGGCAGGTTCAGTCGACTCCGTCCCATCCTTCAGACTCTCCTCAAGAGCTCGTTCGAGTTGTTTTGCTTCTTCTTCCTCCACCTTCCTTGATTCTGCCTCTAACTCCCTTCTTCTCTCTCTTTTTCTTCTCCTTTTCTCTTCCGCTTCCTTGATTCTTTCTCGCAGGAGACGCATTTCTTCTTCTTGACGAACTTGGTCTCTGACTTCTCCCGCGTTCACAGCAGCAGAGGTCAACACATCCACTTCGATGGGCTTCATCCAATGGCCGATATCGTTTCGGAATAGTACAATAGAAGGTGAATAGATCATGGCATGAGTGTAGTACGCGTTATTGGGCTCCTCGACGTAGTGGGCGTAAAATTGCACTCCAACTGGCGATATGAGGGATGGATAGAGGGTAGATGCGCGTGCTATCGATTCCTCCTGCAGATCCACTGATCGTCAGAGACGAATTCGCGGAAGAAACGTCACAACGAACCTGAGCCTGGGCCCCATTAATGAAGCCACCTCCAGGTTTCTTGGCCGAAGCAAAATTCAGTACACCAACAGTCTTGTTCTCCGTTTCGGGGAGCAGGTCGACCAAATTACGCAGTCTCCTTGCCCCGATCAGTGTAGAATACTCTCTAATCAGGATATTCGTCTTCTTCTCTGACTCTGGATCTACGGGCAATCCCAAATCTGCCGTGGTCCAATTCTCGAGATCGATGTCATCAGGTGCATAATATCCCGTGTTTTCGTTCGAGTAATCGATCTTCGCAGCAAGGTCGTAAGGCTCTTCGGTATGGGGAGGCGTGTATGCCCCTTCATCGAGTCTCGTCAGTGTTAGAGCTGCAAAGTCTCGCAACTCGTCCCGCGAGAGACGATAGTTCGGATTGCGTGGCCGATAACGCCCGCGATGTGGGCGACCAGTGCCACGGTCGTTTGGGGGTTTGGGCTCAGTTGTCGGGACATCCTCTGCTTGCGACGCGGGTTGATCTGGCCAGCTGCCTGGAGGTACCGGATCGACTGCGTCCAGGGGATGAGCGGGCTCAGAAGGCAGAGGTCTGGTATACTCTTAGGATAAAGTCTGCAGGAACAAAGGAAGAACGCACGACGACATCGACAAGCCAATTTCGCTAGAGGATTTGAACGGCGACCGCTGGGACTTCTTGCTGATCACTTTAACGCTGTAGCGACGAGAGCCTGCCACCTGACGATGTACAAGGGTGCTTGATACACGTAAAAACGAATACAGAGTTAAAGGATCGTGATGGGCCGATGAAAGGAGGATGCAGGCGCTAGAACTTGAAGGTCTCTGTACCAATTAGGCGCCATTTTGACAGCCATGATGGCAATCAGGAGACAGGAGACAGACTCATCAGCACTTCAATTCCGTTGCATTTCTAGGACGGTTTGTTAAAAAGGTCAAAAATTCGGGTACGGGGAATCGAACCCCGAGCTGCCGCGATCGCATATATGAGAGGCGGCAATGTTAGCCGTTACACCATACCCGATGTACTGATCGGTACAGTAATAACTATCTTAAAGCCTTTCACAGATAACATTACTGTACAAATCCAAGTCGCCCCTCAACAATAGCCTAATGGAACTGTCAAGAGTTTGGACTTGAGCATCACACAAGAATACCCAACTGGTGTATAAAGATCACAGTGAGTTAATACAACAAAAATGAAGAGGCATATCATATGAAGATTGTGGTACGAGTACAAGGACTCCAGCTACAGAAGCTCTACAGGCTAAGTATACAGGAAATAAGTTAACTAGTAGCGATGGATAACATAGAATGTGGTTCAAATTTGCACTGGAATGGGGTTCAGAACGTTGAAGACAGATTCAAATTTATGTCTTGTGTTACTATCAGGAATAGTGAAAGCAACTGCGTCGAACGACATCGCGAATCTGGCGCCGGGCACCAGCAAGAGATCGCGCCATATCCGGGCCATCGCCTTGACATCGTTTCGAAAAACGCCTGTCCCAAAACTACCAAGGACGAGGTTCCGTGCGCCTTGCTTTTCGAAAAGAGCCAGGATCCTGGCCATCCTCTCTTTCATGTGTTCTTGAATCCTAGCCTCGACTTCGTCGTGCGGGACTTTACGAAATACCTTGCGAGCTTTTCCAGCGTTGACAGCGGGACTGGTCAGTACATCGACTTCGAATGGTGCTATCCAACCCCCGGCGTCATCGCGGAAGATATGGATATTGGGGGAATAGATCATAGCATGGGAATAGAAACCGCCCTTCTCATCCTTGTCGTGCAATGCGTAGAATGGGCGCGCAGTTTCGGTAATGAGAGAGACGTATAACGATGAGGCACGAGCAATCGATTCTTCCTGTGCCTTAGCACCTTCTAGGAAACCGCCCCCAGGATGTGTAGCGGAGGCGAAGTTGAGAACCCCAATCTTTTTCGTTGGATCCAGAGAGTGAAGATAGTGCGCTCCCTCTGTGGTAGACATTGAGAGAACCGCGCTACTTACAGGGTTCCTAGTAGAATGTCTGCGTGACTGTGGTGGCGTCTGACGCCAGTTCACCAGTTCGGGAGCGTCGGGGAGAAAGAGCCGTGTACGACTTTGGGTCTTGGACACATCCACAATACCATTGTTGATGGCTTCTACCGTTGCTAATGCAACGTTCTGGAGGAATACACGTCTGGACTGGCGATCTCTGGAGGGTGCTTGTTGGGGTGCTTGAGGATATGGTCGGCTAGGCTGTGGAGCATGGTGGGCAGGATTGCCTTGAGGCAAATTTGGATGGGATTGTTGAGGTGGATACCGGACTCGCGGAGGATTATCTATAGATTGTCGACGGAGACGATGAGAGTGGTGGGGAGGATTATCCATACCAGTTTACCCAGCAGGTGTTGTGACGTTGTTGTCAAAAGATGTCGTTCGACTGGTGGCGCAGGCTGCGGCGAGGATCCAGCCATGGTTACATAATCATTCTATATTTCGGCAGTTACCGTGGGCGCTAATCGATAGCGCTTATGAATTGGTAGTTTTGCGACGCTTCATTTGAGTTATAGGAGGATTCAAAAATCCTATAAATTTCTCTCGAGGAAAAATCACAAGAAAGGTGGAGGTGGTCATACCCGTGTCCTCCTAGGATGCCTTGTTGATCAACATCAAGGAATTCATCGCCACCACCCTTCAAAATCATGATATGGCCCGGGATCAACGCTGTCATCCAAGTACTGTATTATTTCGACTACATGTTATGTAAATGTAACAACCAAGAGAAACAAGGGTTTTAACATTCGCTTTATCTAAACCAAACTTATCGGCTTCCTCGGCAAGCAAATTTTTCTAAATTAATAAACATGTGGTCAAAATAATACAATAGTATATGCTCCTCGGTGAATTCTACACAGGATATTTGATTTCTATGAGAAACGTTCTCAACCGAAATGGATGTCGGACACAATTGGGTAATTGGGACGACAATATACGACCTTGAGCAGAAATTGCTTTCACTGATCTATATGTGGCATTCTGGGTAAGAGTTGGCGAATTATTGACGCCCTCGTCAAATGAAATTTAATGCAGTTTATATACCTGACAATTTTCGTTCCAGAGAGATATTTTCGTCCACTGGCACGTTAATTTTTATCTCTCTACCTGCTGTCACCACTAACGCCGACCTTCTTTTACTGTCGTGTGACACTCAGAGAGCTGGCTATGCATCTCAAAGCTTGACAACAATACCTCACGGGCTATAATAACGTCTGGTTATGCGTAGACAAAAGGAAAACTGCGCGGTGATTTTGTCAGTCACTTTCGAATCCGCGGCCATTGTACTGACAGCGTCGAAATGGTGCTCTGACTTTTCGGACCTCCAAGCAGTTTATCAGATTGGGGGATCTCAAACCAGTACACCTCGTCCGTTATGCTACTGAAGCTATCAATAGGCTTTTGGATGACAGTTGTTACTTTGGAAGTTTTTCTGGGGCATATATTTACCAAAAATTCTGATGGACCCATGCATAAGCTTGCCGAGGGATAAGAAGCTCTGGAGGAACTTTTGTTATGTCCAAAAATATGAGATGAGCAAGAATAAATTTAGGACACAGCTTCAACTTTTTACAATGTAGGAGATTTTCAATAAAACAAGAAGCAGCATGTCGGAATTTTCAAGAGCCAACAATGTCTCCCGAGTCAAGATCAAGACGCGACTCAAGAAGGTTCATGTCACTCCGCTTTGGACACAGTACAGGATGAAAAAAGGAAGGATAATAACAGAAAATATTCAAGTTCAGGAAAAGATAGCATAAGTATAAGCAACAGCCTGAGAAAAAGGATGCATGGCCTGTAGATGAGCGTTGATGCAACGTTGATGTCCGGGGTGCGAAACGAAGTCGGTCACGGTGCTTCTGAATCTAAATATGGGTCGCGCCACGCACAGCCACATCCAATTGCAACCACGACTCTCACTCCAACATCGATTGTCGACTGCCTGAGTTTTGCTTCTTTCTCCAAGCTTCGGCAATTTCTCAAGAATACTCACATCCAGGGAGCGCTTTATTCTAAAGCTAAGATCTGGAGCCCGTAGGATGCCACCGTAAAAGTTGCTTGGAGCAGGATCGCGCTTAGCAATTCTTGATGTTGACGACTTTGACATGACGCCAATCCCGCTCTAAGGTATAGCTTGCAGGTAGGATAAGATATATTATTAACCTCAGTGAGCCGACATCGCTGTTATCAAGCCTTGTATTAGGCTGTGCACTTGCAATTGCTATCCATGTGAGCAAAGCTGGCACTTTGCTCGGGTTATGAGCATGAATAGCGCTTCCATGAGCGTTTTCTCCGCTTCTGAGGCCCCGAACCAGATATTTGTATTGGGAAGACATACTTCCCTTCCTAATGTGGTCTCCAAAATCGCACCGTCGAGGCTGTGGTGTTCTTACAATCCCTGTGAGTCAATCTATCTCGGGATCCATGTATGACTGAAGTCTTTATTCCGTTCCAGGTAAAGAACCTCGATACAATAATGCCTACGCTGGGAACACTTGTTCTCAAAAAGATATGGCCTTGCTTTCCTCGTCTTCATTAATTGAGTAAGTATATTCACTACCATTGAAACAAAAAGAGGCTGATTTGTATAGCTCTGGGGAAACGCCATATCTCGAACGAATAAGGCAAAATCTCACCTCATGGATGCCGAACTTTGAGTGTTTATATCCCAGGGTACATAAATTCGCTAAGTTCTCGTTTCCATCTCGTCCATCTATCCATCCATCCACCTCACGACCCAAAAATATGTCTGTGCCAAGCCAGAAGGAGTAGGGGAGGCTTGGGCTTCTTACAAATCATAACTGTGAACGAGATTCAAGTTTGGTTTAAATAACTCGGCTCAATCGATTTAAGGAATTTCAAGTCCAGGGAACTGTCCGTTATCGATTTCTGTCACTAACAATTGAAGATCAAACTTTATACACCCGAAAATCCCGAGACTACTATCTTTGCTATCAAGGTGAAGGGGCGGCACAAGTTGAGGTCAGTTTTGAAATCCTCCTACCTTGAATTATTCAAATTTCCCATTCTCGCACAGTGTCGACAATTTCTGGCATTCCACCTCGCATATGTAATTCAGGTCACTTGTTGGAATCCTCTCTAACTTGAAAGATAATAGAGTGCAGGTCCTTGCTCCGCGTTTGAGCGCTTGAGAAAAGATGCCGAAGAGGGACTGTCACCAATCATTTATCTTTCCACCTCACAACAGAGCCATATATCGTTCTAACTGTAGAGTCTAAAGTTGGCGATTCAACGTAGCCGGTGAGTCAGTAGTCAATGATATTCCCACTGGCAAATACCATTACTCCTGTGAGATCTGACAGCCGCTTTTGTTTAAAAGATGCTGCTGCATGTTGTTTGTCGAGTCCAAAATGTTTCCCCGAAACACAAACGTAAAGCTCTCGCTCATAGTACTTCGGCTTCTCATTTTATCGTCCATCGCCTGGGTCGCAACTGTATGGCAGGAGTCGTCGGTACACGACGCCGAGACGTTCTGCAGTATTGCAGTAACTGGTCTTATTCTAATTCATTGTATGCTGGGGTAAGTTGCACCACACCGCGTCAGTATCAATGGAAACTTGAAGCTCGACTCTCGATCAGATAGCGCATGCTTTCTCCGGAACCCAAACGTGAATGAGGCCCTAGATCTACTGATTACCCTTGCGGAAACACTGGGTTAGTCAGTCACTGTTTCATGGCTGCTGGAACCCTATCGCAATTTATTTGCAGCCTTTGGTTATCTGAACCGCACTCTTTTCAAGCACGTAACCTCTATCCCACCCTGGGCGTCGCAGCTCTACATCTTCTACGTGGCGATGTTCTTCACGCAAGTCTGCGCACTGGGCCTTATCATCAGTCCTTCACATATATTCACTGCAGCGTGGATTCAGAGAACAGCCTACTATCTGCGATGTGAAACCTTGGGCTATTATTCTTGGTGGTTTCTTATTCGAAAGTCGAGACGCACTATACATTTCCCGGCGCATTCAAATCTTCCGTGGAGTTTCTGGCGCCGCCCTCCTTTTGTTACTGCTGGTGGTTACCTTCTTTGCTATGATTATTCTCCCAGTGCATGAGCGTGGTTTAGTGCCTGTAAAGGAGTACCGCACCGACGACTTGCTGACCGACAACCCCGGCATGGAGCCTCCGATACTGAACATCATGGCTGTGAGAGACGCAATGGCCTTGAATCCGCGAGTCATGCTTATGCGCTTGCTTTCATTGACAGTTCATGAATTTAGGCAGCCCTGCTGCCGGTGATGTCGAACGATTCAAAGCAGCCGTCAATGTTACCCCACTTTGGAATGAAGGTACCGTCGCCCACTTTATACCCCAGATACCTTGGCATAATGACGACCCGACAGACAGCCCATTTAAGCCTCCATGCGAACATGTAGAGGGAAACACAACCTTCAATGATCTTGGCCATAATGTACCCAGTCTCCCATATATTCAGACAATCAAAATATTCTGCCCAAGCCGGTATGCCCAGAACTCTAGCGGTGAATCATTTCCTTTCTGCCCTTTTCTGCATCCTGATAGTTCATAGCTCATGGGAAGTTTACGCTACCTTCCTCTTGGACTTTTCCGGATATCCAAATCACCATTGATTTCTCAATTCTCGGTATCTCCCCTGCGGACGCCTTGATAGATGCCAGATACAAAACAGTCTCTATTGTCGTCGGATTGGCGGCTGCCGATGAAGATGTCTTTAGCACCACCACGCCAATTCCAATATATACGGAATCCTACATGCTTGGGTCTATTGGGTTCAGCTTGCGACGGAAAGTATCTTCGACCTCTGTGGGCAACACTTGCAAGTGTCTTGGTAGTAAGTATATATTCTGAAGGTAACCCGAGTCGATATAATGACAGACGTTGGGATGCTCACTAGTCACAGCGAACATTTTTTGTCTGCGACCTCCAAACGCTAATGCCTGACCCATCTTCGGTGATCGTCCGGCGCAACAACACGGGCATGTTGCGTTTATATGGGCAGGATGATAATTCAGAATGGTATGTTCGCGGAGACCACCGAGAACACGATGTATTCGGGGGGCTTGGAATTTCTGGTGGATTTTGGGCGTCAATTAATGGTCTGTTCGTGGTCCTATTTGGTTCCAGCTTGCTTTGGGTGATATCGGGTACGTAACCCTCCACCTCCTTTTATGCAATTTCTCTGAAACTATCCCTCCAGGAAGCAAGCCGCTATCTATATTCGGGGTATTTAACGGTGGTGAAACCACGAAGAAGATATTAGTCAGTTCGTTCCCTAGAAAGGGCCAAAACCCACACAGAGATAGTTCCCGTATCGAGGACCTGGATTTTGACGCGCTTATTTTGCAACGTCTCCTCGAGTCTGTCAACTGCGGCCCATTTGAAAATCCTTACGCAAGATACAGGTCTCCAGGATCCTCCCTTCCGACAGCAGGGTATGCGTATGTAGGAGGCAATGGAAGGAGGTCAAGTGACGAGCTCAGGTTAGCGCTGTACCCGCCTTCGGGGACAGTTTTCGAACCTATTACTGTTGCGACATTGGCAGCAGGGTATGCTCAATTAGGAGACGACAAGAGGGATGTCGAACAACATAGAATTAGTGGATCGACCAGCTCTCGCGCTGGCAACAGTTGCTGAACCCACCAGACCAAGGTATGAACAGAGATAGTATAAACCTCTGGCCATTCCAATTTTTTCAATTTTTTTTGTCGTCAAATTACATAGATAGCAAGATAGGGTGTTATTATGTAGATACTGTGGCGGGATTTCATGAGAGACAACATCTTTTACGAGTCCGATTTATAGGGCTCGTTTGGGCTCGATCTTTTATCCTGGGTCCTGTGGGCGCTAAACGAGCCGGCAAACCCCGTTATCTAAGAGTAAGTATGCTTCTATTGACACTCAGCCCGCTCAGCCCTTGCTCGATACTCATCCTGTCAGAATCTCATCCGTGTAGCAAACACGTTGGCGCCGATCGATGGTTCTTTTATACCTTTCTCGATACACAGAAGGATCCTGAAGGAAGGCTGTATATTGTTTTGGTCATGTCGTCCAGCATGTCATTTTCGAATCGGCATATCGAGCCATTTTGATACAGAACGGCCGTTGTACAGCGCAGAAATGGCACTTTTGACCTCTCGGACATCCGGACAGTTGTCCAAATTGAGGGACCTTAAACCAGTGCACCTCGTCGTCATCTTACTGAAGCTAGCATAACACTGCAGTTGTTGACAATCAGTGGCAAGTTGGCGACGTGTTCCAAAAATACGAGGTGAGTAAGAATGGATTAGAAACACAGCTTCCGATTTTTTTACAAGGCAGGAAAGTTGCAATACAACGAAGAGCCGGCTATCGGGATTTCAAGAGCGAACAACATTTCATGTTCGGAATCAAGATCAAGACGCGACTCAAAAAGGTTCAGTCACTCTGCTGTGGACACAGTACAAGATAGAAAGGGAAGGCTAATGACAGAGGATGTCAAGTTCAGGAGGGGATAGCATATTAAGAAACGGAAGAAGGATGCATATGGGCACGGCTGAGCGCTGAGCGCATGAGCGTCCGTCGTGGGAGCGAAATAAAGGCGGTGCTTCTGAATATGGGGTTATTTGGTCGATTCTGAGCCTCACACAGCCACATCCAATCGTGCCTTTCCTCCTTCCAGAGTCGACTGTCGACTGGCTGAATTTTGTTCTTTCCACCAATTTCTCACATCGAGGATACGTCTATTCCAAAGCTAATATCTAGAGCCTGCAGGATGAACTACTTGGAGCCGGATTGTGCTTAGCAATTCGTTGATGTTGACGACTTCGACATGGCGCCGATCCGCTCTTGTTCAAGTTGTAGGTTGTCGATGGGATAAAATATTATTAGCTACAGTGACAGTGAGCTGTCATCGTTTTTATCAAGCCTTTCGCGCAGCTATTGATTGTACTCCCATTGTTATAGGCTGTGCACCTACAATTGCTGTCCGTGCGAGCAAAGTGGGGCACTTTGCTCGGGTTCTGAGATCGTTCACTATAAGGCTTTCCCTATGGCGCCTTGTAAGTGGTTTCTCGGTTGTCCCCTTCTACAACAAGTAATGACTAACCCTAGTCAATCTTCAGAGTCAGTCGAACTACGCCCTATAATCACCCAACTTTCATCCCTCAAAGATGGCAACTCGTTTGTAAGTACAAAACTCTGTAAGCCCGATTTATCTCTCTCTGAAGCTATAATCTAGAAACTGGGTGGAACTACCCCGCAGACGCCGTTCCTTGATATCCAGGGTCCTACTCAGATCTCCGACGCTGGATATGGTTCGTATCTTTATGAACGGCAGAGACAGTTCCGTCTCATATTTGTCCAGATAACATAGGACTCGAAGCGTCTGAAAATGCACTCGTGTGGAATGTTTATAACGAGGAAAGTAGTAAGATCGATGCTGCCACCACAGAGGCGTCTAACCGAGGCATCGACGTTCTTCTGGTTTTTGTAAGGAGGTTATCATTTCCGAGGTTTATCTTATTCACCTCGTTTTCAAGACGGGCCTGTTCTCGGCGGTGTTAACCACCTTCATCATCCAATCCTACCAACTCATGATTCCGAATCCGCTCGACACCACCAACAATCTGTTAACTCAATATCTTTCAGCACAGAACGTATCCAACGAAACCGGCCCCCCTACTTTGGCCGATGCTGCGCCCAGTCTCAATCAATTGCGATGGGTCAACGGCCTCTGGTTTGCTGCCTTATCATGCAGCCTCTCCGCTGCTCTTTTTTCTATGCTCGCGAAGCAATGGCTTCAAGCGGCCCCCAACGTATCTGGATCGCCTCGGCATAGAGCCCGCCAACGTCAACGCCGTTACTTACAAATGCGTAACTGGCATGTCATGACTGTTATCAACGCACTTCCCCTCCTTTTGCATGCAACCCTGTTGCTCTTCTTCGCTGGCCTCATTGTCCTTTTGTGGTCCGGTAATCGAGCAATCACTGTTGCCACCTGCGTTATAGTCGCCTTCGCCTTCTTGTTTTATTTTGGTTCCATATGGTTGTCAATGATGGATCCCGATTGCCCTTATCAGCATCCAATTTCAGAGCAGTTGCGGCGCTGGAGGATATGGCGCAAAAACAGGCGGTCGGTTGAAGTGCGGGAAGATCTAGAAGGAGGATTCCAACAACTTCCCAATCCATGGACAGAAGAAGGTCAGATCCTCAACCTTCCTTTACAGTATCAACTTCAGCTTATGGATTAGTAGAACCGGATTATATACCAGAAAAGATAAACGTCGATGATTTTGTGGATGCTTCGGCCCTGGTCTGGCTCATTGAAAAATCGCCAAACGAAACTGCCAAAGCCACTGGCCTTCAAGCCATTGCAGGACTTCCTCGAAATTTTACAGCTTTTCGCGTACTCCGAGATGCAGGAGCGATTTCTCTTGTCCTGAAAGAATTTAGGGCATGTTTCCACCGGGATTCGACTCTCGACACACAGTGGTATGTTTTGATGCCCGACATCGCTGAGAAGTATTGTCGAGCGTGGATGCGCTTGACATGCGAAACTTCAAAGAATTGGCCTCCCGACCTTCTCGGGCATCTGAAGGCATTACAGGGTCTACAAGAGCTCAACAATGTCAGCGCCATAGCTGCTTGCACGCGTGCTGTTGCTTTTTTGGACGCGAAAGATGGCCGATCGATGGTTCTTTCATACCTTGCTCGATACACAGAAGGACACGTCGATTTTAGCCATGAGATGCAGTGTTGGCTACTTGACACGTTTCTCCAATGCTCTCTTATTTCGCAACTGCGATTCCCTAGAGTGTTTATTGCGAAGGAAGCCGTCCCAGTTCTTATTCGACTTCTTCACCATACTAAGCACACTCTCGCATCCAATGTCCGAAGTGCTGTTGCGCTATCACTCAGCTACATGACCGGTGGCAATGTGGACCCGACCCTTTTTAACGACGAAGAAAAAAGACGAGATCAGTTCTACGAGCTCATTATTCCCTCCCTAGCCATCATTGTCGACCGCCCAGCCGACTTTTCTGTGAATGTAGAGTTGTTGGATTTGGTTACGATGGAGTTCTCTCGCATTGCGGCCCTTGCACTCTTACCGACGAGTGTCAATCGGAGACATTTAAGGTCAATTGCACAACGAGGGTTGACAAAATTGTACCTTGATGGCCGCACCTAAAAATCTTTCGAACTAATGCCTTGGAAAGTGTTCTGCAAATTCTCTATCCACCAGCACCCGATATGCTAGCAAGAAAGGAGCATCCTCTGTTTGTCACATTGCTGCTGCAAGCTTTGTGGTCATCTTCGGACCTTCGAACCATGGTCGGCTCGGTTCTCCGACTTCTTGAACCCATTTTCTCAAATGCTCATCCATGCCGTTGTGGATACATTTATCGAAGGAAAGGGTATCGCAATTCTGCTGCGTGCAGCTCTTACAGGAGATACAGGAAGTCGTCGTCTCCAGTTAGATTGCATGCGGAACCTCTGTCTATTCATTGGTACCGTCGCCCACTATAGCTTGCTAGACGCTTCATCGGTCCACCCACCCAACTCCCTGAACCATGACCATCTGGACCATATCTTCCAGTCAGACTTTTTCTCAACACTTAATATGATTGTCACTGCCCATAGGTGGTGGCTGCCTGAAATTAATGAAATCTGGGTTCCTGCACTGGTAAAACTTTGCCAACTGCGGCCCCAAGAACCGGTTTGGATTGGTGTGGAAGCGACTTTCAGGAAGTTTGCAGAGGACAATGAAGGAAAGGACGGCGCTCATCGACTTCTGAATGATTTAGACCACATGAAGGTCCTCATTGACAATCCTGCATTCACAATCTCATCCATGTAAACAAGTTGGCGCGTGGATGGATGAGGAGGTATATAGTCGAGTATAACAATTATCCATATTAAATTTTAATCATGTAATACTCAAACTGTAACATGCATATGTATGTACAACCAATCAACAATATCCTTAGAGTTGTACATCATTCGACTAAATGTTTCGAACTTTTATCAGGTGAAGTGTCACCGACGCGTCGACGCGTAAACAAACGCGTCCGAATCAGGAAATATCCTCTTTACTCCGAGTCTCAACCTCAACAATCCCCAGATTGATCTCCCACTTCGAAAGAGCCCAAGCTCGGCAAAGTGAGATAAAAGACGTCCGCGATAATCACCGGTACCTACAAGGCAGTAAATATCCTTCCAATGTGGCATACTTTTGTCCGACAGTCCGACTTCAACAATGAGTTCGATTTGCCACCTCTCGACGACCTGCCGAGGGTTATGCCATATTTCTTCGTCCCTCCAATGGAAAACAAGCCTCAGAACCCAATTATGGAGAATCTGAAATTGGAAGAGATGAACACAAGCATGCCTCCGCGACGCTTGCACCCTCCTCTACTCCCCAAAGAGCTATCATCTTGGACTTTGGCGATTGCTCATACCAGGGAGCAGGAAAGATCCCCAAACTCGGTGGAAGAACTGTGGAGGAATGCCAATATACGTAGACTTGGAGTCAACGTAAGTCATCTCTCAACTACTGTCAATCCATATCTTTCGAATCTTTTTTTTTGGGATAGAATGGCCTGCTTTCATGGGACAGACTACGCCATTCTCATTACAATGCAGCCTCTTCGACTCCATTTCTTTCCGAACAGGGAGACGTTATATCAACATCGGCGCGATATTAGTGAGTCTCCGCCATCCAAGCTTCTATTACCCAAAATGCTGACTTCTCCAAGTGTTCAGCCACGTCTATACAACGCATTGGACAGCATGACACAAGTTACTCCAAAGGATCTTTTACTCTCTTTGAAAAAGACTGTCCTCGGCCTCTCGTCGCAGTATCATGTCTGGGATTCAATGTCCGAACGTTTCGTCCAAGTTGGAACTGAGAACAGTGACAGGAAGGGTTTCATACTCATTGACGGAAAGGACGAAGTTGTCAGCGGCAGGTTTGTGATTACGCTATTCCAGGAACCCTTAACTTATTCGTACCAAAACCGTTAGCTTTATAGAACGCTTTCTGAAAATTGGTACCCTCTTGCGACGCCTGGAATTGTTCTTATTATCGTTGCGGACGAGGTAGTATTTTTATCTGATACAAGGGCTTTTTATTGAGATTTTGCATAGTTCAGTCAAGGAAGGCCCGACTGTTCATTCGCTGGCCCATGCTCTCTCAACAACTCTCGACTTCCTACGAGATGTACTCACGAAGTGCCCGCCCAGTGAGCAGCAGATCAGAGCCACCGGCGAAGATTTTTCTTTGCTAGCAATTTGGAGTCACTATGCGGGCTATGAGAACCTCATGGATGCGCTGGTAGAATTATATGGCAGGGTATGTTTAGATGATAATTTCTGTTGGACAACCTCATCCAACTTCTCGCCCTTTCATTCAGGATTACAACTTGTCTCCAGAGGAATACCGACCGCTTGACTTATCGCCAGTCCCATTGCTGTCTCATATATACGACCACATGAAATTACATTTCGAACGTCAATCGCCGACTATCATTCGTGCAGTACTTGCATTCCTTCTGACACTCACGTCGCAGGAGTATCTTCAAGAAGTTGCCCAGTCGGTTGGGTTTGAGGGACAGCTATCTCAGAACGCGTCAATTGCAGGAAGAAAGTCGGATGGTTTGGACATAGACGACGAAGAAGTCGAGCCTGACATCTTCGAGCTCTGGACAAAGTCGGATTTTCCTACCCATCCTTTTTTCCGCTAAGGATTCTATCTATACTCCCAGCGGCACAGAAATCATTGGTGCTTCTTCAGGTTGCTCAACCCGACTTTTTTACGCCCTTTATACAGCCATCGAAGTCTTCGATACGATGGATGTGGATGGAAGACGAGATAACCGCAGCCTGGAACGATTTACCCCTTCCAGCAAACATCCTCCGCCCTCTACATTTTGCCTCTACACCTCCCACACTATTGCCTTTCCCGACTACTAGCGCATAATCCAGATCTTTTGGAATTCCACATTTTCGATCTTGAGCCAGGCGGTACTGTCTCGTCACCTTCATTACAGGTCAAAAACGATTCAGCAGCGGTCCTTGACACCTTTATCAAACGATTTCCGGAAACCTTACCAACAATTACGCCTACCTTGGCGAAGCTTACATCACTCATATTCAAGGACCTCATGGAGCACTCGGCTTCGCTTTCGTCGTCTTTGCTATCTCTCATACTCAATTCAACAGGTATTCTCAACTTCCCTTCCCATCTCATTATTCTCCGGTCATTCCTGTTGGTCGCCTCGCCTGCGTTTAAATCTCGCCTGCTAAATGCTTTGTTCTCTGATGCTGGCGAATACGAAACCAACGACACAGCACACTCGATGTCCGTCCAGTCCCTGAGGCGAAAATCAGGCAAGACACCTAAGGAAGGCAATCAACCTTGGGCAGTTGGATTATCGCCCAATCTCTTGGAACGCGAGACGTGGCCACCAGTTGGAGCAGACTTGAGCTTTTTCTTGAGGACTGTCATCGTCGACTCCCTTGATACTGGAAAAGAGACAGAAGATGGGGCCAAACGCGAGCAAGTTGTTGAAGAAGCTGGCTGGAGGTTAGGTTTCGCCATTCGTGACCTGCCAACTGGACCGGGTCGTGACAAGTGGTTAGATCCTCTTTGTATGTCGGCTGCATCGTTTTCATTTCAATTGACTCACTTTCTCCGTTTTCAAGGTATTGAGTAAGAATGCCACCCCCTGTTTTGATATACCTCTGACCCTTGTTGAAGAGCTCTCGACTTTCTTTACATGGATTACAAACCACCTCATCCACTGGAAATCTTGATATCCCCTGATATCTTGTCTAAATATCAACGGATGTTTACTTTCATACTGCGACTCTTTCGAGGTGCAAATCTCGGGTTAATCCAAATATTCCTTACTAATTCTAGTCCACAGTTGAATCCGCCTTGAAGTCCCTCTTCAGAATGTCGACTCATCGAACAACCGCGAATTTCCTCTTCCCAACCTTGACTCAAGCAAGGAAGCTGCTTTTGCACTTTCGCTTCCTGGCACAAACCTTCGTCTCGAGCCTTGCGGGATACGTTTTCGACACTGCAATCGGTGGAAATTTCGATCCTTTCATAGAGCAACTGTCAGCAGATAAGGCTGGTCAGTCCTCCCAGGACCAGAAACCAGGAAATACCACATTTAGTGATGTCTTCGAGCTTGCTCAACATCATTCTGCTTTAATGGACGACATCCTCAGCGCTTGCTTGCTGAGGTCTGGTCAACGGGGAGTAGGAGATCTACTTCGACATTCGATGGAATTGGTTTTAGAGTTTACTATTGTCGTTGGTGAGCTACACAGAGGGCGTATTCAAGAATATCAAGCAGCCCCTCTGGTTGAAGAACTATTCCGTAAGTTCTGCACAAAAATGAGAACCTTGGTAGGTACTCCCTGGATCACCCTTTATTATCCCGCTAAGTTGCTATCTGTACCAGACAAAAGTCTTGAAAGGTCTCGTCGATAAGGGCCCCTCGTCGATGAAATATTCTTTGGAGATCCATAACGATGGAAGTCGCCGACCAGTTGGCGGTCTGGAAGCCTTGTACCACCTCCTTATTCGCATCGACTTCACTGACTGGTGGAGCAAAGAGCGTAAGAATTCCCGAGAGGAACCGTCTGAAACATGAATTCGAGCCGACAGGTATCTGTAATTACATTTATTCAACAGATCACGATTACTAAATATACACGAATTCGAAGGAAGGCTAAACCATTGGATGGATGTCAAGTCCGAGCATCTAGAAGAGCCTTCATTTCGTCTAAATCATCGACTAATCGCTGCATCCCATCTTCTCCAACGTTGATTTCCGCGAAATTTCTAAACACTGCTTCAACACTTCTCCAAATATGTTCGTGCGGGCTGACTCGACAGAGGCACAGGAGGGAGGGCACCCAGGTATCAGCGATTTCGGGCAACCACCAGCGGCGGGCCCCTACGGCGGATATCAGTGTCGTAAAGAAATCAGACTGGAAGATTGCATTAAGTTGCTTCTTCTGCGCGGGCGACTGTGATGGGCAGTTTGCTTCTTGTCGCACAGAAGTATCTGTGCTACTTCGAATGAATACGCACAACGTGCGTATGCAGTCCAACTGAAGGCGTCGGCTGTCGGTGTCGCCTGTGTGAGCCGCCCGCAGAAGGGCTGCAAAGCCGTTTTCCTCTGTGAAGACATGGATGACAGAACTCTGGCAATTGGTTAACAGTGGTTCAAGCAGCCGTATAGAGCAAATGTCTACATTGACGTCGACTGAGGTTGTCAAAGTCTTTATCAGAGTTTTCACAAACAATTGTTGGTGGTCGACGGTAATGACGACAGGAGGATAGAGCATTTGCAGGATATCAGCAAGTACAGGATCTGGAACGAGACCGACCCCAATTCTGCCCTCGAGGTAGAGCTTGGACAGGCCCTGGCGAGCGATGCCCTTGACGTGTGATGGAAATCGACTAGACCGCGTGAAGGCTGGCGAAGCATGTCGCGAAAATTCAGTTATTGTAAATTCCAATAACTCGCCCTCGACACCGAAACGATCAGGACTTTGGATGATGGTGGCAAGTGATGGGATAAGAATTTTTGGATAGTTCATGCGCCGCATTTCCTCGTCCCAAATCAATACTGGGTCCACGTTGCCCGTTGTCAGCGAATGTAAAATCAATACGATTATCGTCCGACTCTGCGATCCTAATTTATCTGCCTCCCGTTGGAAGAGTTGCATAAGGACAGGAACTGCTCTCTTAACAATGTCGTTAAAGACCGCGGTATGAAGTTCCCAGCTCAATGAACATTCGAGGAATGTGTCAAGGAGCCAACGTCGAGTTAATTCGTCATAAATTGACTCGCCACTAGCAAGGTGATTGATGTGAGAGAGTAGCGCAAGTTGAGCATTTCGGGAGTCCAAAGCGTCCAAAGCGCTGGTGCAGGTAGCGATGGCGGAAACATGCAACTTTTCTGACAGTTCTTTCAGAGTATTGAGAGGCGCTCGAAGATCGGAAGGCCAGCTTTCAGATGTTCCGTGTGTTAACCGTACCCAGGCCCGGCAATACCTCTCTGCTCCATCAGGGTCAATTGCCTCCCATTTTGTATCGAAGGAGGGATCGCGGTGAAAACAGCAACTGAACTGTTGAAGTACCATTGAAATGGCGCCTGCTTCTCGCAGAATGTGGAATGCCGAAAACTCTCGGGGAAGTCCTCCAATTGCCTGTAAAGTGGCCATGACGGTATCATCATTCGAACATTGTTGAAGTAACCACACAAGGCTACATGCATCAATATAATCGTCATTATTGACAGTTGTGGGGGCCATAGAGGTACGCCTGTTGAGGGGTTTTCAGTGGTCATAAGAAATCGTAGATTTTAGGAGCATACATGTTTGGGGGCCTTTCGCTTGCGCGGCTTTCAAGGTCAATGACAACTTGTGCACCGTTTCGATGGGATATCCAATGTCGCAGTTGCTCCGATATAGGATGCTGGTATGGACAATCTGGGTACACGAGTGACATCCACATTGACCCCAAGTAGAAAGTATACGCCAGTGCTACAATGGTGAAGGTCGCAGTCACGATGGCGATGTCTCCCGACCATAACAGGACAATAATGCCAGCGAAGAAGAGTAGAAGAGCGACATGAAGCAATATGGGTAATGCGTTGATCACCACAAAGACATGCCAGTTCTTTAGTTGTGCGTGTCGGCGTTGGCGTTGTCTTGCGCGATGCCTCGGCGACCCGGAAATATTGGGTACGGGCTGTATCCATTGTTTGGCCAGCATGGAGACTAGGGCAGCCGAAAGACTGCAGGAAAGAGCCGCGAACCAAAGGCCGTTCACCCAACGCAATTGACTTATGGAAGGTGTGCCGCCCATTGCAGCTGGAAGGCTTGCTCCGGAATCGCTGGTGTTCAGGACAGAAGACCGACGCAGATCCAAAATGAGTTCGGAAAGGAGTACATTTGTCGTGTCGGAGGAGCTGGGCACCATTTGTTGGTAAGATTGGATGATGAATGTCGTTAAAACTGCGGAGAATAAGCCAGTCTTCAGGGATAGTATTAGAGCAGAGGTGGCAAGTTATACATGTTCAACCCACGAAGACAAGGAGGACATCTATTCCACGATTGCATCCATCTATCGTCGCAGCATCCAATTTCGTTGATTCATCGTTATAAACGTGCCAAATCTGTGCATGTTCAGAGGCTTCTGAGCCAAGTTCATCCCAAGGTTGTGGGGTATCCCCTGAATTAGATTATTTCGAAGTTGTCAGATTTCTAGAAGATAATATGTAGATCCTGTTGACATACTTTGTTCTTCGGTTTCGATGAATTGCGACAAGGAGTTCTGTGGAGTAGGGCTGCTAAAGAGAGTCTACATAGAAGCGGTCAACAATGAACGGGGAGGAGCAAAAGGAATTGAGCGTGCCCCAGTACTATAACTTGAGGTTTTCGGATTCTTCAAGACAGGCTTCGACTCATGTTGACTTGTATACATGCCCGGCGGGCTTTTAAGGAGCAAAACCGCAGAAAAATCTCCAAACCACGACAATGGTGTAAATCATAAGAGGGTGATCTACTTGGTGCGGTTACTTCGGACTGGGGTCAGTACTTATATTATTGATGCGATATTCCTTTTTTTCACAGCCCACTTTACGTTGTCCATTGCCGGCGAAATGTGAGAATCAGGGTCACATTGAATGCCATTTCGGTGGCTTGTACTCGCAAGCAGGTAGATGTTAGTCTCGGCAAGTAATTCCAGATATATGTAGTAGAGAAGTGTTACCTGCGTTTTCCGAAGGAAGCTGGACTTCGTGAACTACCGCTTTTCAATGATACCGGTCATAGCGCGTGACGAAACAGCACTTGTCGCACAGCGGGCACGCCAGGAGCCTGCCGCTCAGAACACTTAAAACAACGTTGGTATCGATCCTATGAGACGCCCTTTTAATCTCAAGACAACTGGAGAATTATTTGCTTTCAAAACAGCTGAAACTGTCAAAAAAGTTCAAAAGTTACGAAAGTCCAAAACACACATGAGTAGCTCCAGAAGATGGAGTATTTGGTCAGTAGCATTTACGTAGACAACTCTGGCGGATGCGAAGACTATCTGTCGCAACGAGGAAACACTGTGTCAATGAATTGAACGACATGCTGAACATCGGCAACTGATTAGGGAGATTTGAAGTCTGTATAGATGTCGACAAAGCAAGCGAAGACGGTGCCTAACCTGAGCCCAAGGTAATCTCATCGTCGGTGAGGATGTAGGAGGAATAAATGTATTATTGGATCTAGAATGAACAGGGCGATGCCTGGAACTTGCCTGGGACTAGATTTTACTCACCGAGAGGACTAAAGTTTGCTTTCACTACTGTGGAATGGCATGTGCGCACAAGTGAACCTAAGACAGCAAGCGGCACAAAATATACCTCTTTTCAGCATAAAATCAGCATCTCCTGTGTTGTTTCATGGAAATGCCACAGCAGACTCTGTGGAGCGATCCCACCATTACTCCCCGCGCACAGCCAAGATCGACGACAAGTTATCCGCATCACCAAAGTTACCATCATGCTGGTTATTAATTATAGACTGACACTTCGAGTTATAATTGACCACTCACTGTCAATTACTTGATCGTTCGGGACATCATGTAGAGGGAAAGATGCTTTCATTGAAAGGGCATCAGTGTATCCAAGCAAGTGAACGTGTGCTATTTTTGTTTGAAGTGGGAAAGCGTGAAGATTAGATGACTGTCGAGGTTTGGGAAGGTGAGTGTGTTCCAGGATTGTTGGTGTCGTATTCTCGTAAAAAGGTGTTCTAAGCCTATAAAGATAACCTTCGTCAATAACGCCATCTCAATCCAAAAGAAAGAAAATAAACACGACGCAAAGTGTAAAGTTCTCATGCCAATGTTTCATGAGAGTCATCTGGCAAAAGGACACCGAATTCTGGCATGCCCAGATGATACTTGACACTTCGCCGGTAAGTCGGATGACATATGGTGTACAGCACCACTCGGCTTCAATCTGTCAATGTCGTCCTCTAGAAATCAGAATGATTGAGGCTGGCTCGAGGACCCACATATATAACGGAAAAGGTTGCAGCGACCAGTCCTTCTCCAGTCCCGGGTTTTTTCGTTTCTCGTTCCTTCGTTCTTTCTTTCCTCACTTTCTTTCCTATCCCTATCCCTTCTTTATTTCCCTCTTGAAGAGGCTTTTTCAGGAAAAATGAAGTCGTTCTCACTCATTCTTCTTGCTGCTGTCCTTGCGCAAGCCGCACCTCTACTCAAGCCATGCGACACCTCCAGTGCACTCGCCGGTACCGCTGGTTCGTGTAAGTCTTTATTCTCGCAATATATTCGTCTTGTCAAGAAACTGAAAACTGACCATGTCACCCTCATTTTTAGTGACGTTCTGCGCGAGACAGACTGACCTCAAACTCTACGCCAAGCGTAGCATCATCGCACGACAAGACGAGGATTTTGGCGACGATTCTGGATCTGACGATTCAGGAGACGATAGCTTCGGCGGTGATGATTCTGGCGACGATTCCGGCGACGATTCCGGTGACGACAGTCTCGACGACGGGTCAGAAGACGATTCCGGTGACGTCGATGCTGGCTCAGATGATTCCGCCGACAGCCCAGACGACAGTGGTTTTGACTGATGGCAGCCTTGACGCATCGGCCGACGACGGCTCAGCAGATGGGGACGATGGCAGCCTAGACACCGCAGACGACGGTCTTGGCGACGATACAGGCGACGCCGATGATGGCCTTGACTCTACTGACGGTCTGGACGACGGCACCGACACCGCGGATGACGGTTCGGATGGTCTCGATGATGGCACCGATGGTGCCGACGACGGCGCAGATGATGGCCTCGACGATGGTACGGATGATGGCCTCGACGACGGTACAGATGACGGCACCGACGGCACCGATGATGGCACTGATTCCACCGACACCGCGGACGCGGCTGACCCAAATGCCGACGGAACTGACACCACTGATGGAACCGATTCCACCGACCCTGATGCTGACTCCGCTGACGCCAGCGACTGTTACTGGGGCCAGCAACAGTACCGATACCAGCGATACGACCGGCACAGATGACTCCGCCGACTCTGAATGCCACACCAGATAGCGCCACCTAACTCGACCACCGCCGCCACCCCCAGCGCCGCCAATGCTGCCTCCCCCGCCGCAAACACCGCCGCCCCAGCAGCAGCGGCTCCCGCATCCAACGCGAACGCACAGTGCGCTCAAGGTGCTACCCCACCCAACGCTGCCACCGTCTCTTTAATCAAGAGCTTCGAAGGATTCGTTCCCAGCCCCAAGCCAGACCCCATCGGCCTGCCCACAGCCGGCTTCGGACACAAATGCGTCAAGGCTAACTGCGCTGAGGTGCCATTCTCCTTCCCTTTGAGCCAAGACACCGCCACCCAGCTGCTCCAGAGCGACGCGCAGAAGTTCGTCACCTGCCTCCACGGCCTTATCAGCAAGAAAGTGACGCTCAACGACAACCAATTTGGTGCCTTAACCTCGTTTGCGTTCAACCTCGGCTGTGGCGCCGTCCAGTCGTCGACTCTCTTGAAGCGCCTGAACAACGGCGAAGACCCCAACACCGTTGCAGCTGCCGAGATCCCCAGGTTTAACAAGGCATGGAGGCAAGGTTTCCTCTGGTCTGGCGAGACGTCGCGCTGCGGAAGTGCAACTTTTCCAAACTCCTTCGAGCACGACAGCACAACCGCTCTGCTGACTGAATTGAGCATGGAGGTTTTTTTTGATCACGAGCATATACTTTGATAGCATGGACTATGAGTTAGCGCAAGCAGCATTTTTTTCGTTTAGCATTTATACTTTATACGGATAGGTTTAAAGTAGGAGGACTGACTGTAATGAAAATTCCTGGCCAGGTTTTTGATATGGATGGTGATCTTAGTTATATTCGAACATGAAATCGCAGCACAAGTTAAGCAGCGATTGGTTCTCGATTTGCCGTTCATGAGTATATTTTCCTGTTAGGGAGCTGGAGTATTTATGAGCGTTCAGTGCATATAGCTGTATAACGACGCGTACCCAAACACAGACTGCACGATACAGATGGTCCGGGTCATCAAAGGCTTCAGGTCTGGTACAAGATCATGGGGTGACTATGACAGAATCAGTAATCACAGCTTGGATAAACAAAGACTTGGGGCAACAGAAAAGCAGGAAGTGTATCAAACGGAATTGGAACGAACTGCGATACATAGATTGGGCCAAGAATACTTACTCAGTGTAAATTTGACGTTTCCCGAACATCGGGAAACAGAGAAGTCGTGAAAGTAATGGACGGTCAGAAGTGTTGCAACAACGCTGGGCCACTCCTCATGTTTTCGTTGGGGGTCGGAAGAGCACTG
The DNA here is from genome assembly GCA_023014335.1 of Galerina marginata. NCBI lineage: Eukaryota > Fungi > Basidiomycota > Agaricomycetes > Agaricales > Galerinaceae > Galerina > Galerina marginata. Next base: position 1,357,555 of record JAECYW010000011.1, on the reverse strand, counting down.
TCCACATCCACGTAGGGTCTGGTTCTTCGCTATGAATCGTTCGCAGGATACTAAACTGATAGATTAAATGTTGACTGAAGTTACAATTGGAAGACCACCCAATAGCGGGCTTTAGAGTATAGGATCTTCCACAGAAAATGAGACGCTTCAAGCTTCAAGCTTCAAGGCGCTGACGGGTCTGACGAGGTTCAAGCAGGTTCAAGTTGAGTTCAAGTTCGAGGTTTTTAGCAGAAGTGTCGATTGTGACAGTGACAGAAGAATGACGCTGCAAAACCGGCAAAAGTCACAGCGGCTTGCGCTCGCCCTTCTTTTTCCTGGTCCATCATCATGATAATCATCTAGATCTGGTAGAAGCAACTCGAGAGGCGGTCTATTGGTGCCAGCTCGAGCATAGGTCGGTCAATTATTCTATTTCTTAACAAAAGCTGGCATCGTTGAGGTCAGCATCAATGTACACTTCCAATACATAACCCCTTTACAATTTCAACAATAGTATTTAACCATCAGCACGGGCACAATCATACTACCAGTCGTATCGGCATGCGGGTATCCAATGCATCCTCGTTCCAGCTACGATTACCCTGTTTTCCTCGGCAGATTATCTATTGACGACATTGACCGGCCTATAACGATTGATTAAGGCTGTCGAACGAATGTCTATGACCTGCGGTATGATCAGACCCTGTCGAACCGGGCCAAAACATAAAGACTAGACGCCGACCATTTGGACACACACTGTATTGCCGAAAACCTTGCTTGCTTTTTGTAACAGGCTGTATAACGCAGTCCTTCTGCCCCCTCTAACCCGGTGACGACGGTTCAAGCGAGCCAAACCGTGGGCGTGGCGTTGGCATCTAGTTCAGCAAAGGGCATTTCACGATTTACAGGACAAAGCCCGAGGACAATATCCAACCGCATATGTGGTCGATGACGAGATGAAGAGGTCCCTGTGATTTGATACGCAGCCATTCATGACCGCCGATAGACAATCGGAGAGTCTCTCCGGTGCCTGATATTTTGGGCTCTGTACATACTACTCTACCCAGTTCTCCACATCCCCGACAAGTGCATCATGGCATCACTCTTCCAATGAACACCGACCAGTCAGAAGGACTTTCATGCACCGAATAACTCCTCCGTGTGTACATACTTAAATAGGTTGTGTCCTACGCTGACATTTTTCTCTCAGGCGGACGTTTGAATGAGGCGCCTATTTGAATAAATTGGCGCTCAAGTACTTTATATGTCCGCTCTTGCAACCTTCAAGCCTCAACAAGTCGGTGTTAGGTCCGCAGCCTGAGGTTTTGGAGAAGTAATATCCAAATGAAAAAGAAGAATAGTTGATCGTAGCTTGGAAGAAACAGGGAAACATGGCATTGATCTCCGAACCAGATTGGAATTATCAGTCCATCATGATTGAGATGTTGTGTGCAGAAGACTTGAGTACAGTTGATATTTTCTCAGGACACGCAGCATCTTGGCGGCATCCCCAAGGGACATAAAAATCGTATACTCTATCATATGCGAACTTGGTTCGAAATTGAAGAAGGGGGCTGAATGTAGGCAAGGACCTGGAGAAAGCAACACCCAATCGAAAATTTGTCGAGATATGCTTTTCCTGTAAAAGTATAAATTGGTCAATAACGACGCCTGCGAGTCTTCGACCACTAACAACTAATTATGGGAGTTAAGCACTGGATGACGGCACTGGGCTTGGCCGTAACCCTGATAGCCAGTGGTACGGGCGATGGTAGCGGGTTTAGTCCGAATGGTCCGAATCACACCAGTGGAGCACTCTATCGATCCATCCATCACACATCATATAAGATATACCCCAACAAAAACAGCCGAACCGGAAATGTGGACGAAAACTGATGAATGAGGCGCAGTGAGGCGCTGTTCTCCGTTTATGGCGGACGGATACAGACTCCGTGTGATCGAAGTTTGATCGCGCGAATGACCTTGCCAAGGGGGCCAGGGCGGTTCACCCAACTTGACCTCGTCCACGGTGTTACCCCGAATGATCCAGTCCAGGATGTTACTTACACCCAACGATCCAGTCCGGGGTGTTGCCCCGAATGACCCCACCCGGGCGTTACACCGGTGACCTAATAACCCTATCCAGGATTCCAGGGTGGCGGCACTGGTCCCCATGATGCACAGTAGTGAGAAGGAACCTCCAATGCCGCGCGCCAAGCCGGTCATTTCCATATTCGATCGTTCGACAACCCTGATTGCGCCACACTTTCCCCTATTATTATTGCTTTGCTTGGTCCATGACATTGGTGCATATCTTCCAATGAAGTTCAAGTGTAATCAACGCTGTATATTTATATGACCATTGTACTTTATGCCATGACAGTATTAGCCGGTTTCCCCATCGTGTTGTAAGCGTTTCTACTCGCAATACAGACCACGACTCGATAGCCAATGGAATTTTGTTGTATCTGAGGGAATTGCATCCAATGTTTCCCACCGTCTTGCACACACCGTCGAGCTTCGATCGGATACAAACAAACAAACGAAGGTCAATTGTGCCGATGCTTAGTTCTCCTTTTCCTTGAAAGTCAAGACAGCGCAACCTTATTCCAGGGAGAAGCACGAAAATCTTTACCTGCCTCCACGGTCGGATTAGAATGTTCACCCGGCTCAATGCCAGTCAACTCGGAGCCGTCGAAGTGCCCAGAACTACACTACCGCGGCTGCCAAGGTTCCCGGGTGAAGCAGGGCGGGAAGCAGGGTTACTTCCTGTCCGGCTGGACGTCCGCGCCGCTGAAGTACGGCTCGTCCAATCACCATCGGGCACAACATACTCGGGCAGAGCTAACCGTCCGGTGATTGGATTGAGAGTTAAGGCTTTTTCTCTCACAGCAGACGATAGCGTGCCTATGATTGGCCGAAAGTAGTTTGTCCTGTTATTGTATTTAGTTTATATGACGGCTTAAAAGTAGGAAACTCACTGTAATGAAGACAACCAACCAGGCTTCGATACGAAAGTTACAGCGTCAGCGCAGTGATCAAACAGCGAACCGAGGTACAATTGGTTCTATATTTGGCGGCCTAGGGCCAAAATAGTCTTTCATGGGAGCCAAAATTTGTGGGTGGAAGCCATATATATATACGGTTCGTAAAATCTTGCTCACGAAAAGCCAGATTGCACGAGTACACGTCAAAAAAAGGCAGTGGGGGCTTAGTTTTGTCCCGTGAGCTCATAGAAGCGTGTTGCCTTTGGCATCGCGCCTCGCGATCGTGGAGGCAGGAGAGACAGCGTTGCTTAGAAATTGTCAAGTACCGAGATTTTGGGGTATTAAAACTGTGGCAACATGATAAGAGGAGAAAGGTTTATCCCAGAGTTACGTGGACTGTGTTCTGGATTCCGTTCGGCGAGCATTAATGGAGACACAGCGGTCAAGTTGAGTGTATTTGCCTGCGGTTTGATTTTGAAAGGTGAAACGTGTTCTCGGGTGAAGTCGGACCTCTAGAGGGCGCTCTTAAAGCTGGAACAACTCCGCTCCCTACATAAATGACGACCAAAATATTTTGCAGTGTAGAAAGACCAGTTCCGATGGGTGGCGTTTCAATGTAATGTCCTGTACAGTGAGGAAGCGTCGTGGGCATCCGAGAAATTCCATACTGATGGAACATATTATCAACGCAAGAGAGATTAGATACCGAGACCGTCAACATAACTACATTTTTGTGCATTAGAAGTCTGTCCAGATGATAATGTCATGAGCAACATGCCTTGCCGGAGGGATGTAAGTATATGGTTTTATGTAAAGGTGTTGTTTAATTTTCCAGATCTAGTGCTTCCAGGTTTTATCCACAGAGAAGAGCGCCTCTAGGAGAATAAAGATAGCATTAGAGACAGGTTGGTTGAAGTTAAAGGAGGAGTGGGTCTAAGGATGGGCTTCACGTCTCGTTGAACGGCTGTAATTGGCGTCACGCGACATAAACACACCGTGGGAAGAGTCTAACCGAAAAGGAAGGACATACTGTGGCATCCGATCTTGACGAAAAGAACCCCCGAGTCTGTACCACATTAATAAGAAGCTAAGAGCACCACTGGCTCATGCCCTCTCTCACACTACCCATTCTCTGAACGGATACATCCCCCCTCTACTGTTGGAAATGTCTGTTCATTATCCCCAGCAATCCCAAGGTGATACCTCTGTCGGACGCACAGGGTCACCACTGGCTTTGGCACACGGAGATTTACTCATAGAAGTTGCTCGGTTTCTGGAGACGCGCTTAGATCTCCTCAATTTTGGTCTTACCGTGCGTTGCTCCGCTTCCCCATGACCCTGCAGAAATAACACTATTTCTTAGTCGAACTACGTGTTTGCCAACGTCTCTGCAGTACTTTATGAGACAGTCATCTTGGAGTCGGTGGAACAATGCAGCCTCACTCTGGGCATGCTTTTCAGACGCTTCGACATCGCAAGACACGTCCGGGAACTCATCATACGGCCGCAGGTCAAGCAGAAGACTTATTTCAATACCTCAGACAGCGCTATTGCTTCTGCAGCAATGCGGAAGATCGCAGGAGCCATGTGTCTGGACGCCCTCGTTAAGTTTCAATGGGACGCAGACGAGCTGCCGTTCTACGATGATATGTGGTTTGCCTTGCGCCTTGGGTGCGTCGTGGCCCATTTATTCCGATTATAACCGACATGACTGACTGCAAATTCAATGTAATGCAGTTGCCCGCAACTACGCTACTTAGGGACTTCATTAGGCGCGATTCTCCCTACGATGAACAGCCACGTATGTTGAATTTAGCCATACTTACCTCCTATGTGCTGGCATTGACACTTCGATATGCTCTAGCTGTTCGACTTTCAGGATCTGACTGGCTTTTCTCTGACACTGAAACACGGGTTTTACGAAAGCCAAATCGACATGTTTCTTGACGGTCAGTATGCTCGCTGGTTACAACCCTCCAAGTCCGAAACTCAAGATATTTTAATGTAGAAGACGAACCAGTCTTCAAGAAATTCTGGGACATGTTGATCCGACATTGCTACAATCTGGAAGAGCTGACCATCAACGGGCATTCATCCGTTCCTACAGATATCCACCTTCTCGTCGACGGTCGATGGCCACGGCTACGAAAGCTGGTCCTCGGCGACGTCTGTGTGGACTGGTTCCAGAGGTCTCTAAATCCGGGGGAGAAGAGACCCTTTATCGCCTTTCTGGAAGCGCATCCAGGTTTAGACTCGCTCAGCATATCAAGGCACACCATCCAGCCGATCCACCTAAACAGTCTCGACGCTACAGCCCTCGTCGGCGTGACCAACTTCTCTGGCACCCACCAGCAGCTCCATGCCCTTCCCCACCTCCATCGGACCATTGCAGATGTCACCTTCCGCGATCCGGTCGAAACGCGTGACGTTTCTGCCCCAACAGTCGCTAGTCTCCTACGGGACTTACCCTCATTGACGAGCCTGAAAATCTCGTTCACTCTGCACTCGATGTACGACAGTGGGAACCTTCTGCGTTCCCTCATCCAGTCGTGCCCCATGTTACGTCACTTAGAGCTCACCTGTGGACATAAACCCTCGTTCCAATTAGTATGTATTCTTGCTTCTATACCTTAAGCCACCGCTAATTCCGACTCTTACCGTCTACAGGACGCATTCGCCAAGACCATTCGCGGCTTCCCCAAGCTCCGATCCCTCCACCTCACCATCGTCAAATACCCCGGCGACGAAACACTCGCCTCAGGCGCTACAAGAATCGCAAAGAGCAATCCGCGGCTGCAGAAGTTTTCCCTCACCTTCATCCCGCCTGTCTACCCCGTCCCGCTCCCCTTCTCCATCACCTACCGCCCCTTCCCATTCTCCTTCCCCGCCCGCGCGACGGGCTTCTTTGAGGTGTCGTGTGACCACCACGGGCTCCCGCTCAGCCTGTCTGCGGTCGAGCACAGCACGTTTGTTTGGCCGTGGGGCATGGGCGTGTCGTCGCGCTCGAGGAAGTACTGGCGCGACCTGCGGCCTGTAGGGTACTTGAGTCGGAGGAAGACTGGTTTCCGCGGCTTCCTTCATCTCATGGTGGAGAGATCTTCAGCGGGCGAGGAGATGCGCATGATTTTATTTTGTGCGTTTTTGGGTTTCCTTGCGGGCTGTGGTGTAGCTCTCAACGGGGGAAGCAATCGTTCAAGGCTTGTTCAACCTTTAGAGATTTTGGCCTGATTTTTCTTTTCGGTCTCATTTATTTGCATCTGTCATATCTCTTGCTTTGATTTTGTTTTTTATCTATATTTGATACGGAAGGATTCATTGTACTTTTTGGAAATTCATCAACCATGTAATTTTATTGTAAATCAAATTTATCTGTACATCTATGTGGATTGACACTGTCCAGATATCGAGGATCTTGAGAGAGGGTTTCGTTGGGGTTTCGGGTGTTTATTGTGCCATCGAGAACGGTCGATAGGAGAATGCAAGGTGCAAATTCAATTAGAGAGCATTTTGAGTTCTCGACCCGACAACTATCTAGATTTTTACTACACGAGGATCACTGAAAGCAAAAACAACTAGATAAGGCAAAACTATATGAACGTTCGATACAACAGATCATCGCAGGGAACTACAGCAAATTAATACCTATTAAATTAAGATATCGACATGTAAAAAAGCAACAACAGAGAATTAGGTAGCGATGGGGGAGATTTGAAGTCAAGTAATTGTGTCAGATTCCATAGTTGAGGATGGTATATCGATACGTTGCAATTTTATGGGGTGGTGGGGGACATTATCCATGACGAAGGTGAAAGCGACAGTGATGAAACCATCAAACACAGCGGGGGCAATACAATTAAGACCTGACAACTGATTAGCGTACGTTCTTCTGCTGGCTAGAAAGAGGAAAAAGAGAGGCGTGAAGAGAACACGCACATTTTGTATTGTACAACATTTTCCGCTTCGTCAGTGCCCTCGACTTTGTAGCCAATTGTGATGTCGAGGTCGCGGTTATTCCGTGCATTTGGGGCGCAGACGAGGCGACCTGTGATTTGGTCCCCTTGATGTATTGTGATAGACGACGGTGTGTAGAACACGGTTTGCCTTGGTTGCATGAGCGGGGTTGTAAGAGGAAGCAGGACGAAATACGTACTTCCAGTGGGTGTACTGGGCGTGGGGTCCAGTTGAAAACTTCACTTTTTTGTGGGTGCATTCGAAGGAGATGTCAAACCATGCCAGGAATGCATGGACGTCTTTGAAGTGAAGAGGGTTAAAGATGCGGAATAAAAAACACGTTTGCACACTTACAATCGTCCCGAGTACATTCTAAGGTAAAGGGGGCCTCAAAAGCAAGGTCCTCTTTTTTGACGGTCAAAAGGTCAATATGCTACGTGGGAGGTAAGGGAGGCTGCTGCACAATACGATGCTAAATATTTACCTTGACTTGGTAAGGGTTGGTGACGACCGCTTTTAGTTCTACTGTGTCGACAAGCGGCTCTCGCAATGCAATGTCCTTGATACATGAGTAATCGAATCCATAGACATTATCCCAGACTGAATAAAAACCTCATTAAAGAGTGTCACATAAATGTATGAGAGGTGCGCACAGTTGATTTTTTCTTCCTTATAGTCCTGGTCCTCGATTGCAGCCAAGTACAATGTTGCTGTGTCGGGGAAGATAAGACCATCCTTCTTCAAGTACTTGTCGCGAGCAACAAGAACTGTGTCAAGCATGGATTCATATAATAGGAAGTATCCCATCCATTCGGAAATGATAATGTCGAACTCCTTGATGGGCAGTTCAACATCCTCGAGCTTTCCTTTCACAAGGGTGATGACTGCGAAACAAAGCTGAGAAAAAGGGGAGAAAATTATGTTAGAGGTACTCACCATCCTTGAAACCATTAGCTTCAATGATCTTTTGAGCTTGATCGAGGATATTGGACATGTCGATCTAAAATTTGCATGAATATTTGAAAGAAAATCTAGGACAAGATAGACTCACTCCGACGACGTGTTTTGCACCTGCCTTCGCGGCGAACATGCTCAGAATACCTGTCCCACAACCAACATCGAGGACGGTTTTCCCTTTGAACAAGTGGGCATTGTTGACGATAGCAGTGCGATACGAGCCCGTTCGTACGGTATCTTTTAGCATCTCTTCGTGGATACCTGAGAACAGATCAACATCAAAAAAAGATAAAATATGAGGAAAGAAAAAACTCACCAAAGTGAGCATACGAGTCGGCATAACTTTTAAAATTGAAGGGGGAATGATTAATCGTGCGATCGCCATGAGTGGTTGAATAGCACACACTAGTCTCTGGAAGTCATATCAAGAGGATCTGGGACACCTGCGTCGAATTTTGTTGAGGGTCCCGCGTTTTCCATGGTTGCGTCCATAAGGAAGAGGGCCGAAACGAATAGATCGATGAGGAAGAAAGGGAAAGCGCAAAAATTCAGGTACGAAAAATATTGCCAAAAAATAAACGCGTCCATTCACGTGGCGAAGTTCACGTGACCTGGGTGGCAGTGTTCCTATCTGACCCCTTTTTGGAAAGCACGGCGATCGAAGTCACCGCTTTCTGCTTTTCCCGCCCCGCAGCTCTCTGGGGCTATCCAGCTCCTTCCGCAGTATTCTTAGAGCCGTGGCAATTCACATAAATACCTCTGCCGGGCATGATCGTTGACTCTTCTTCTAACAACAACATGGTATGTGTCTTGTCTTTGACTCTCTGAGCAGAATATTGGTAATTATGACCCTTTTTCTAGAAGGCACCTACAGTTGGAGCTCCTACACCTCAGGACAACCCTCCTTCATATGACTTCGCGACAGAGAGCGGAAGTTCTTGTAAATTTACATCGCTATTGAGGAAATGATGCTCTCGAGGCTTACCTCTTCGTTTCAGATGCCCAGAATGACGGTCCTAAACCAAACGTTCCTGCTGATAGTAAAGGCGACACCAAGCCTTTACTGGTACACCATAACGCTGCAGGGCCCTCAACGACTGTCCAACCGATGTACACGTCATCACCTACGGTCTATAGCTATGTGAACCCTCGCACTGGACAACAGATCGCCTCCCTGCTCCCTCCAGACCACCCAGAAATGATTTGCTTGCAGGCAGGATCACATGTACCACATACGCAGTATGGGCTGCTTGGTACGATTCTTTTTGCATCCGCTTTCTTTTATATCGCTCACACCGACTTTCGTATTCAGGCATCCTCGCCGCAGTCTTCTGGTTCCCTCTTGGCATCGGTCTTTGCCTCCTCGACAGGAGGGTCAGATGCACCAGATGTGGCCTTACCATCGACAATGGGGTTTGTGGCTAATTGCCGCAGCATCCACTTCACCGTTTTGGCACCTCTGTTCTTTTCACACTGCCTTCGTACTTTAACGACTGTCACTTTATTACGAACCCTTTATGACGACATTTTGCAGTCTTGTAGATCAGTTTTTCACTGTTTATGTATAATATTTTGGCCACGATCTCTTTCAACCTTGTTAGTGAATTTATTTTTTCATCAACCTCCAGCGCATTCTGAGATGGAGTTCTGGTATGGTCGTCTCCAATATTCAATGTGCAGCTACCAATAATTTTCGCCCATAGGTTCATTATCATTTAATTGTTAAAGTCTGGCCAGGTTTAGCCCCTCTCATACTATGACTCTTAGACGGAAGTATGAACGGTGGGCGATCAATGGAATGGGTGCTGGAAGGCGTAGGAGAAGGAAACATCATCCGAACACACTCCCTGAAGCGTGCCTCGGTCTCTTCCAAACCTGTGCCTTTGCATGTGCACAGCCGCCGAATGAGCGATCTCCTCAACCTGTGTTTCTTCGCTTTCTTCGCTTTATTGCATCGTGGTTTATACCAACTTACTACTACTCTGCTGCACATTATTTTGTAGTCGTGGCAGTGACCGCAGCACTAAATAGCTTCCAATCATCGAGCTGTACCTAGTGGGTAATAGGCGGTGGGGGCTTCTGCTGCCAAAATTCATCGTCGATAGTAAACAGTGGAGTGGGCCTGGGGACTCCCGAGCAGGTCGCTGGCTCAGGTGGGTTGATCCCAAAAGGATGTGTCTGATCTCCGCACGAAGTCACGTATTCTGATGGCATTAGCCACTGCTCCGACAGGCGTCTATTGAAGGAGCTCTTCGTCGCTGGTGCTAGATAAAGCCAACAAAGCAGTAAGATGACGATGAGTATCGAAGCAATAACAAGACGGCGAAATTATTCTCACTGTCGAGCAGATTATAGTTTCGACAGTCAAGCCCCCATCTGGTGTCGATGGTGTCGGAAGACGTGGGGAGGCCGAATATAACGGCGACAACGTCGGGTCCGAGTGAGTAGGAGACAGCTGAGGCAGGCTAGATGGAGTCCTGGGTTGCATGGAATATGGGCTCAAGATCGGTTCTGGAGAGAAGCCATTCCCCATGATAAAAATTTGGGAGTCAGAGGCCTGCTCATTAGACACATTGTAGTATTCGGAGAACAAGCCGGCAGTCCACATAGGGGAGGGGGAGATCCTCAGTGTACCCATGTCACTGTCGGGCGATCCAGGTCTAGCACCGGCCTTAATAAGCTTTTGGGTAGCGAGATGGACCTTGATTCGGTCACGAATCTGGGAGATGCGGGATACCTCCTACAAGAACATCACCGTAAGATCAATGTCAGAAATAGGAAAAATGGAGGGTAAAAGATAGGCTGAATGGACGACGAGCTCGACAGGGTACATGGTCGACTTACACGCAAAAATTCAGGTCTCTTCTGTCCAAAACCTAAGCATTCAAGCTTTAAACGGAGACAGGTTTGGCAAGACCCTTCATTGCCAATTCTACACCCGTCGCATTTCTGAAAGGAATAAATAAAGACCAGATGAGAAGGCACGATAACCATACCTTGCGTCGGATGCGACAAGTGTAGCAACCCGACTTGGCTCGGACGGGTGGTACAGAGGTGCGGCCCACAACATTGGATGGTGGGATTGTAAACATTCTGGATTGGGGGTCTGGGGTCGGTCCCGGGTCGGAGTCCACATGTTCTGTGCTATCAGCATTGCTTGAGTTGTTGTCAGGAGGTCCGTATTGAACAAGCTGGCCGCATATCGAGCAGAGTTCACTTTGGCTTGGGTATTCATGAGATATGATAGCACTTCTCGCCACGTCAGGTGTGAGGGTGATCTCTTCACGAAGATATCCAGGACATTGGTGTGAAGTTTGTCCAGAACAAACGCGTTGAGAACCTCTGATGCGGCGCAGCAAATGATTGGAGGAGGAACCTAGATAACAATCCAAGTAGTCTTCAAAGCGTCGGGAAATCGAATCTAAAGTTCGATTTTTCGCGCCCTTATCAAGCCACCACACCTCACGGCGTGGAGGTCGTTTAAGTTTCGGCTTGTCCGCTGAGCCCAAAGGAACAGATGTGGCCCCATCTTCGAGGATATCCGAACTGCCTACGGAATTTTGTAGACTTGTTGGAAGGATTCCGGCATCATATTGGTCGAATTCTCGTTCCGGCGAATCATCTGTTGGCACTCATAAATGGCAGACAATGACGGGGTTAAACTAGGACTTGCCATAGAGAATAGAATTAGCAGCCGTAAATAACTGAAATTTGTCTCATGTTAAGCAATAAACAGACTGATTCTGAGAAACTTAGGTACCTTCTGACAGAGTCCCGTCAGCGCGGCTATGCCATCGCTCTCATGTACAATGTCTAGTGATGATCCACCATACTGGGAAATGGTGCTGGGGGGATGGAAGGCTATAACAGCTTCGTCGTTCTCACCGGCAAAAATATCGAAGTTCTATGTTTGAGGGTCAAAGATTGCCCACATTATGAATTTTGTCGACTCACCTCCCACAGCCCACTATCGCTTGCTGTACCTGCGTGTATCGAGACTTTTTGAGCGCTCATATAACTCAAGCCAGCCTATAGTACCCCAAAGGCGTCAATTAGACGAAAAACTATGGAAAAGGATGTGCCGTACGGCGAGGCCTTTAACCTGACATTGCATGTCGTGAAATAAGTGGATGCATTTACTGACTTTATCAGAGGACTGACCGCTTTCATCGATAGCCGGATGCTCATGCTCAAATCGGTGCGCAAGGCTTTGGCTATTACCGACTGCAACCTCTTTTCAATCACTAGTTTCCTCAGTCGCATGAGTACGAACACCAGCAAGATAGTTGTCGATGGCGTACTTCCATGAAAGACTAAAAAAGGGTTTCCTGAGGTTTCATCAGAAACTCCAATAATCTTGAGCACATTGGAGTGGCTGAAATTTAATCGAGTTAATATGCAGCTGCTAAAGGTCGAAGCAATCTCACAGGAATTTCTTATAGACTGTCATGTTTACTGTCCAGTCCTGGACTAACTTCAATATCCGGTTTGAGTAACATAGATACAGCCTTCAATACCTGCTTGGCATGAGGGCCGGCGAAGACCTTGACTGCAACAGTTCGCCCATCATGGGAAGCGGAATGTATGCGATAGCTTTTTCCACTGACAAGCTCTCCACGCAGATAAACGTCGTCTACTTTCACGACCTATGGCAAAGGAAAAGGAAGAGTGGAACATGATGTCAGCCAGTTGATCGATGGTGAACATCCTTCAAACAAACCATGAGTCCATCTTCGTTCCTACTTGACGTCCGGAGTCTTTTCTTGGGCCCTCCTGATTCTCCATCAAGGTCATGGTCGTCTCGGTCCTTCCTTTTACCCAGTATTTGCCGTACAACATCCCCTGGTTCAATATGGTCAACTGGAGGACTCGAAAGAAGACTGAACTGAAATGCACCTGCAGGCTCTTGAGTTGTGATGTGAATATTGAAGCAGTCACCTTTGATCTCAGAAAAAGAGCCATCGTCAATGGTGAAATTCGAAGACTGGCTGAAGAAAGCCATGCAGCTCGCCGGTAACTGGATGTGGTCAGAAAAGACAGTGAATTGAGCTTTGCAAAAACACAAAGGACCACGAGTACAAGTACATGAACTATACACTGCCTGCCAAGCCTCATGGCAGTGAGCATGCAAAGTGCACAGCGTTTGCATCCTTTTTTCATGTATTCTAGAATGTCGTGGGAACCCACCCAGCACAGCCTTAAGTTATGACTTCGAGGAGTCGAAGAGGGTCGGACTGCAGGCAGACACATACACGCAAAAAAGCACGCTCTATAGCCCTTGCTCTAGCCTCTCGCAACGGTATGAAGACCTCTAAGGCAGCCGATGGACCGGAAATATTTTCTCTCAAACGCCAAAGCAACACACTTGTACCGATCTCGCGAGTGCCCCCAGAAGTGCTCTGCATTATCTTTCTCCTTGTCAAATCAACATCCGGGGCGGAAAATGAATATGGACGGAAACGTCTCGACTGGGTCAAGCTTACCCATGTCTGCCACTGGTGGAGGGAAGTGGGGCTGCTGACGCCTTTTCTCTGGAATGTCATTGACATTGACTGCCCAAGCTGGGCGGATGAAATGCTGACGAGATCAAAGGAAAACTCTCTTACCGTCACAGCAGACTTATCTTCGAAGAAGGATAAATCTTTCCAGACTCTGCAAAGGACGCTAAGCCATATTTCAAGAATTCATGAACTCAACCTTGGTGATGTCAGTCGACGTAACCTCCTCGATATGTTTGACCCCTCTGCGTTGCGACAAGAACTTCCACTCCACACACTCAGACTCGTCTCAAACCTTAAAGCAGACGAGTTGGATACCATTGTGTTTCCTGACACATTGGGAAATTTCGGATCACAACTGACCTCATTACGTCGGTTGGCCCTCACGTCCTCTGCCTTCAATTGGAATGCGTGCCACGCTCTGTGCCATCTGACTCATTTGCGGCTCTGTAACTTGCCTTACGATCTGCCTTGTTACGCGATAGACACCTTCCTCGAAGCATTGCAAGAGATGTCAGCTTTGGTGATGTTAGACTACGAAAAGTACACCCCCACCGAGTTCAAAGAAAGTGATAGCACCCTCTCAAATGCGCGCAAGATACCCAGTTTCCCTCTTCCTCACCTCAAATACATCCGCCTTGCTCTCGAGTCACATCCTCTCTCAATTATCTTGTCTGCCATCCGTCTGCCATTTGACGTCGTACTTGACTTATTTGAATACGAAGAAACCTCGTCCGCATCAGCTCTTCTCATTCTTCCGCCTCTTTCAGTACATCTACAGCCTTCGAATGCAGCCCACCGCAAGATACAGACTCTATCATTTGATGCATATGATTTCAGCGAATGTAAAATCCAATCATGGTCAACAGACCTGTCCCAGAAGGATATTTGGACTTCATCTATTTCACCTTCAATGGCAGCTATTTTTTCCTGGGACGAATGGGATGAATATTCAAACCTCGCCTTTTTGCATGGTCTGTTTAACCATATGCGGCTGGACAGCCTCGTAACACTATCACTGTCACATAAACTTCCCCTAGATGCAGCAACATGGGCTACGACATTCGGGGCACTTCCTGCATTGGAATGTCTTGATATTTCGGGAAATAATATCGAGGGCGTATTCGAAGCCTTGACTTACCCGGTTTTGGCTGGAAATTCAACGCCATTTCCCTCCTTACAGTCAATTTCTATTACAGGTCACTTATTTGAAAACCCTGATGATTTGGAAGATTGTATGATTGAGGCGCTAATTGAACGATATGAGCTTGGTTTGGAGATCACCGAACTTATCTTCAACGACTGTCGGATCTCAAATTGCCAATTCGGACAAATTGTTGTCAATGTTGAAGTCGTTGTTGACGACCCCTTTGCGCCGGTTTCCTCCCCTGGAACAGAGTTGCACCCTCTTTTTGAAGACTCTGTGGGTCCTATGGTCGATGCATTACATTTTTGGTCTTGAATTCGGTGGCCATTCATTGCCCAACTTCTCAACAAGTTGCTCCTTCGTACTTTCCTCTTCCCCAATACAAGATATCAAGGCCTTTGAAGGTTTTATTTACCACAACATACACAGAACCACGGGACTCTTACATCGTCCGATGCCATTTTCCCTCCTCCTTCTCAGCACACAGACTGGCTCTGTATGGATCCGAGACGAACGCAAGGACGGGAAAGTATAGCCAGCCGCAAGCTCGAAATCAAGTTGATTGGGGGACTTTGGGCCACTGACGAAGCAGCTCCGCCGAACAAGACTGGACTCAACTCAATTCTCTTTTATGTCCGCCCCATTCCTCGACATTACCCCCTGATTCCCACTACCATGGCTCCTTTGTTTGCTTTCCAGCGGCCCATCCGTCTCAAGACCCGGTCGTTAATGCCATTCCACGCGTCCGATCAGGAAAAGAAAGCGACACTAAACACAGTACGAGAGTACCTCTGTGACGATCAATCAAAGTTGACTTCCTGAATCGAATTGAAAATGCTTGCTAAGCTATGACAGTTCAGAAGGCAGACATCGCGTGTTTGTGACATGAAGCGTTCTGCGAGGCTCAGGCTGAAGGGTACGTGCGAGCATGGTGAAGGTTGACCGACATTTTGGCTGAACGTTATTCTTTTTCATACTCTAGAATCGAGCTGGGTCTGTAGCAGACGACACTCATATCGTTAAACTTGAACTACTCGTGGAACCGACCACATACCCTAGTAACAACGTACTGTATACTACTGTACAGCTGATTATACCATTGTACCAAGGGCTACTGTTCCAACAGACGCAGCTAACAGTTACACAATGTATCATGGCGTACGGGTCGGCTGACACCTGCACAATGTACCACAAGACACGAATGAGCTAATGGCCCTAGGGACTTGTACGTCAGAAGACATGAGCGGAAGCGGCCACACCGCCGGCGGGAGCCATGAGTATCAATGCAAACGACTACCTGAGTCTTCACAACATTAATCATAGCACTAATAACATTTGACCGACGATAAAAGTGGCCGTGGGCGGCAAGCAAGTGAGGACAATCATTACACCGGCGGCAGACAGGAGAGACGGGCGGACAGTAAGTCTTCCGATGAACGGAGGTAGAATAAGACACGACAAGAAAGAAACAATGAGCCATAAAATATGAATCTGATAGGATAACCAAATTGAATTAATGTCCGCAGTAAGGTTTTGAAGTAGCAAGAGAAGTTGGCCGGCCGTAGGTAGAAAGAACGGCCAACCGTGATTTACGCGCAATCGACCTGGATATGGGTACATTATGTCATGGGATGATGGGATGTTGAAGTTCTATTTTGGGGAATTTAACTTGACCATCACCATCACCATGCCAGGACCAGGTCCAACCTCATCACTGCCTATCCTAACATTGACCGACCAGATAGCAAAATACATTCAAAATAAATTTAGGGCAATTATAAACCAACAAGAAATTTGTGTACCATTCCCCAATGAATGGTCGGTGGATCTACTCATTGACTGCGACTTGGCAGCGAATGTGATTGCCAATGCATATCAGCACCGTAGTATGTTCACTGGTTAATATGATGGACTATGTTAACACCTACTAATACAACATAGTTTCAACAACCTGGGCAGTGGATGATTATGCGGCAAATTTAAACATCAGAAATAACGGTCGGAACAAAGATGCGGAAGACCGGCTGAAAAAGAAATTCCCCCCAATCCACGCCGAGGTTCAGCAATACGACACGCCAGGGGTAGTTACCGATATAGATGGGGTTGCATTAACATGGTATCTGCCCGGAATTATTGGGCGGGTGAGAAAGGTGAGCCGGAAAGAAAAAGTCATCATAGAGATGAATATAGAACCGACGGCAGGCGATAATGTGGGAAGCACTTTCGGTTCTTGAGCCCGAATTACAATTGAACAAAAGTAGCAATCAATGGCGCGTTGGTCCGAAGTACTACCGGAGCTCACCTGCAAATACGCTCAAACCGGGCACAGCCAGTTTTGCACCGGCCTGGTTTGAACAAGGTCACGATGTAAGTGGGATTGTAATCTATGTTCAAAAGATTTACCAGAGATATAGACAGAAAAATATCCTTTACGGGTGTCAAAGGCGCTCGTTAAAAAAGATGGGCCGGCCAACCAGTGGTTAGAACGGATGACCGTTTCATCGGCATTGATTGGAGGAATACTCAGCATTGTACAACCTGACTTGTATGAGGCAGGAAGGAATGCCTTTTTATATCTCAATGACAATCCGGACGAAGTGGACCTCCCGGAACGCCTACGGGAAGTTTTACAGATTTGGACGGCGCCCTTTCATGGGGTTTCGGTCATAAGTAACCGTATAACACCGGTGCACCGCGACAGCAATAGTGGTGTAGAGTGGATGGATATCCTAGTTGCACTTGGAACATATCAGCGGGGCACATTAGAGTTGGGAGGGTTGGGAGTTAGCTTCCAGTACGACCCTGGAACAGTGGTCGCTATCGCCGGTCGAGTCATCGCTCATGCAGCAAAATGTAATGGGGACCGGGCATGCATTGCCTACTATATGAGGGAGAAGGTCCACCGCCGGCTTGGATTAGTCCATCCAAGATGGTTCAAACTGCCAGATATATAGACCAGTGGTATTAATATTGAATATAGATACAATGAAAATAACAAAATATTGTACAGCAACTGAGTTCCAATACCAATAGTGTTGCCCGGGGATTCAATGATGCTAACTGGCGTGATGATGACCTTCGCCCATCAAATCATCTTCATCCTCGTCTGAGCTAGTTCCAGATTCGCTGGAGGTGTTGCGATCAGACAGGCCACGTGAAGATATTGAAGTGCCGGCGGAGGACGGGGCTCGATTAAGGGCGGTTCTCCGTCGGGTATGAGGTTTGCATTGAAGGACGGCCCGTCGGCAGGGGGTGATTGCATTTCTACATCGTCAGAACCAGGTGACAGGTTAGGAATGGGAACACCGGTTTGACCGCCGTCCATTGTCAGGGTAAGGCAGTTGGGTGACTGGTGGATCTAAGTTGACAAGGTGAACAGGACCGTTGTCAGAATATTCAGGATCCGTTTGAATAGACACGTGCTCCGTTGGATTTATGGAGAGGCTGAGGAGCGGAAGAGTCGAGGCGGCGGACGTTGGGGAAGGAAACTGTGTTATTGTAGAGACGTAGGCCGGGGTATGCAAAGGAACGTGACGAAGAAAAAGGAAATTACCCTCCTCTTGCATGGCACCAGGTTGTAAGTGATCGGGCGGCGGTAACGGGAATTGGGTCGTCGCGTCAGAAAAGAAGAAATCTGTACGGCGGCGTCTTCAACATTGGGTTCCGGTGGATAGTCCCCAGCTGCGAAGACACTGACCGCCCAGAGTCCGATATCAAATCCACCGGTGTCAAGCAACATAATATTCACCGGCATATTGTACGGGACGGCCGTCGCCGCAGAATGATTGGGTGGGTGGTCAACGGTTTCCCAGTCCACACTTTCAGACGGATTCGAAAGTAACGGCCCCTGTGTATCCTCATAGGGGAACATTTCCCAATTAATACCGTCAGCTTGAGGGTAATCCATCGATTTTGGTCGGGAAGGGGGAGGATCAGCCGGTGATTCCTGGCGACCGAGTGCCATTTGACGGATATCTTTCTTCTCCAGCGCGCGGTTGACCTGCTCGGCTTGATTTGCAAGTTTATAATAACCCTGAATCATCCGTTGCGAGTTTGCGGTGGACCATTCGATGTATTGCCGGACGGCGGCCAAGTGGGTGACAGCCTCCTTTAGACCTGCTGAAGCCTGTTGTGCGAGGGAGCGATATTTCGGACATTTTAAACAAACGGTGGAGTCGTCTTGCTTCTTTTTGCCCTTCCGTGACTGTGGAACTTCGTTGGGGAATTCAGTCAGAAACGATCGGCGTGGGGGTCCTTCCGTGCTGGCCTCGCTATCCAAGGAGCTCTCCGGAGTCGAACCGCGGACCACAGTGCGATGGAGAATAACAGCAAGAGGCAAGGTTTCTGTAGACAATGCATTATCTTCTAAAGCCCCCTCGTTCCACCATTGCAGGTAGTAGACTTTGGCCGGCCATAGAGCGAAACTGTCCGTGACGGTAGGTAAGCGCCGTAGGAGTACCTCCAGTTCTGGAGTGTAGGACAATGAATATTCCATATTGATATAGGGCCCAAAAACGCAAATAGAACGCAGTAGATACGGAATGTCGACTGAAAGCCCGACGGCCAGTTGCCCAGCCGACCAAGGAGTTCGCAAGTTGCTGTATTTCAAGTATTAAATCCTATATTGTTAAGCAATGAAACAAATTACCACTTCCAAACCAAATCGGACATTCCACCAGGTCCATATCTGCTCCTGATGAGGACCGTCCAACCGATGCAAGAGGATTTCCCGAAGCCGGCTGGTCATGTAATATATCTGAGTTTGCACCGTATCTATTTCGTGATCACCGAAGATACATATGGGATTGAACGGGGTAAAAGGGTGCATTGGGCGTAAGTTGTTCATTGCTGGATTCATAGGACGGATGGATGGTTGATCTTCAATGAAAAACAGTGATAAGAGCAACTTTACGAAATTCAACGATCACGTGACTACATGACAAAGCATAATACTTAATGTCCGTTTACAGTACACAGCGGGTCCAGAAATGATTATAACACACTGACGTAGTTAGAATTTGCGTGTTTAAAATGATCTTCCGCCCTTTCCGCCATGCTTTGCCAGAAATGGATTTGACGTTCGGCATAAGCAACGGCACCTGCAGCGTTACTGCCGTTTGCTGTATCCCTGAATTTGACCCATCCGTCCGATTTAAATAAAAAGAAGCGAGTTGTCCATTGCATTTCGTGCTCTGTCAATCGCAGTTCTTCACTCCAGCGCCGGGCATGCGCTCTCGCACGAAGCCAATGGACGCGATAATCTGAACTTTCTCATTAGTGACCACCGGTAGTTATAATTAAAACGACGTACATTCTTTCATGAAGTCTGGCCCGTCGGCCTGAGCTCCGCCGGCTGTAAATATCCAGCTGACCTGCGCTTTGGACGCTCCGGGCCGATTGGGATCGTGTATTGATGTGTCAGTTTGCACGTCCTTGTCAGTTATTGGCCGGTAGGTAACTTGGAGTTCTTGTTCTGGCATTCCTAGCGTTACCATTGCCGCCCGGCATTTAACGTACATACGGCGGTTGGCGGAAATTGTATGCCCGAGGCCTTGAATAGCACTGCGCGACCGTGTTTTCAAAGCCTTACCTGTATCAGCCCTCATATTAGACGTATATTGAAACGATCTTTGCCCTATTGCAAGTCTGATGGCTTGCAAAGCATCATTGGCCTGTCCGCGTCTGAGAGATAGTTCCTGATCCCGGAGGGTATTAAGGCCTAACTTATCCAAATAGGCCGGGGGAAAGCTTGAAGGTAAAGCCAGTTGAATCTTCTCCGCTTCCGTTCCGGCCTCCGCTCCGATGTCAGACTCTTCCGTTAGGCCGGTTTCCCTGTATTCAAATAGGTCGATGTGCGCCGCGTCGCCTGCCAAATAGCCTTGTGCATCATCGTCATATTTACGTAATCCCTCCCGTTGGAATTTGTCTATCCGGGCACGAAGACGCCCACGACGGACGCCAATATCAAGCCTCTCCGCCTTTGTCGGATACCTACCCTTTCGATATATGAAAATTTGAAGATGAAGCCTGATGATAACACATTAACAAAATTAGACTGTCACTATGCCATGACTTACTGGTCTTCCTCTAAAGTTAACCCCGTCATTAACCACCGGACGGTAGCTGTGTCCGCCTTGGCGGAGCCTTCAACCAGCTCCAATTCTGCGTCGGCGCGTGTTTGAGC
This sequence comes from Galerina marginata, assembly GCA_023014335.1. NCBI lineage: Eukaryota > Fungi > Basidiomycota > Agaricomycetes > Agaricales > Galerinaceae > Galerina > Galerina marginata. The sequence continues at coordinate 1,336,852 of JAECYW010000011.1, read as the reverse complement.
TATGTGCATAAACTCCATTAGATTGCCCCGGCGGTCGCTGCATGGCACGTACGTTTCGATCCCTTTGTCGCCATAACATCCATGACATCAATTTTGACCGTCCGCTTCCGCTCAGCGTATTCGATTTCCTTGAGTCCATTGCCGTAAGGTTGGCCCTTCGACCGCGGCGGTTAACTCGTCGTAATACAATTGGGTCTCCTCACTGGAATCAACGGCCGCTTGGTATCTTTTGCAAACAACGGCGACTGAATAAAATTTATTTGAGAGTATGCCCTGTACATTTGTATTACGCCTCACCCATTCCAATAAGTTTCTTCCAGTTGTTGTCTGCCATATGATCGTCCAACACTTCTGCCCGGTGGGCCAGTGTGGCCGTTCGAGTCGACCTGGACACCATGTTAAGCACGGACCACAGCCGCTCTAACACTTCACCGTCCACGACAGCTGCACCAGGAATGTAGTACGTTGCGTATCGGTGCAGACATTCCTCCCTATGGCCGTGAACGTGAAACAAGCCAATTCCTCCGTCGATCTTCAACCCGGCCGGCAAGGTCAAATGGCCACTTGGTTCCTCGAAACGCCATTTTTGGTAAATTGACCATTGACAAAAAATATCGTAAAGCATAAGAATCCGGCCGTTAAGAGGAATATTAGTATTCCGGATTCCCTCGGCGACGGCCCAGTCAACGTTCATTTGACGTTCACCCTTTTGGAGATCTGACACGGATCCTGGTGCGAAGCAGCCGTGGCGAGCGCAGGCAACGGCGACGATTCCAGTGACATCGTTTGTGGTCGACGTTCGATTGGCGTCGTCCACCGCATGGAAGTTGTGATTGCACGGCGCGTCCTGAAAAGAATTTGACTTTAAAGGCAGGTTAATAACATTCCAAAGGTACACTGACCGTATATTGTTCAATAGCTACTTTTAAATGCGCGGCGTACCGATGGCGATTGGTCATAAGACCTTCCCCGTTCCAAAGCCATACATCATCGCCTGGACGTTTCTGCTTCAAATGATCGGCACTAAAGTTACCGTCCGTCACAAATGTTCGTGTGTAAAGGTTACTGCCGAAAACCATCAGTAGGGCAAACACCAGGGGAAATAATGCTTACGGGTCGGCCGATATGTCCGCATCCGCTGGAATATTAATTCCCTCCTGAGGACAGGCAGGGCAAAACACGGTGAAGTCCCCCGTCCCCGGCGCAACATGTGAATGTCCGGATCCGCTTTGCTTAAGCTTTTTCAGATACCGCCATTCTCGTGATGCCCTACGTAGCTCCGCATATCTGTCCGGCACGGCTGTCGGGTTACTAGGATTCGTCCGCCGGCGCAACATCTGGTAATACTGATAAGCCGACGTCTTGCATTCTAGATTGGCCAATCTGAAATCATCCAGGCAGGACGTGGTAAACAGTGTTTTGATATCTTTGAAGCTGGAAGGGAGGAATCCGGCGATGACGGCTTCAGAAATCTTTTTGCCAGTCCCTTGGCAGTTACAAGTCACCAACGGCAGATGATGAACACCGGACCCGTCGACGATCGTCACAAATGGATTGTCCCAGGTATCTTTGATAGGAACACCATTGGCCAACTTTGGGTCGGCGGCTGACGGTTCAACTGTATCTGCGATATCGTCCCAGTCTGCCTCATCACCTGGATCATCCAGGAGGGGAAGTTCAGTTTCGGCGGCGAGCAAAGGAAATCCTTCCGGATCAATGGCCGGGGCCTCCGTCGTTCCATCATTCGGTATGATACCGGCGGCCGTCCCACCAACCTGTTAAAAATAAGCAAAGGAACCTGCACTTAACAGGAGGAAACGTACGTATTGATCTTGTCCGACATCCATGGCCGTTTGTGACGCAATATCTTCTTCCTCCGTTGACCGCTCATCACTGTCATCCATAGAAGCACCGCCGGTCCGGTCAAACTCTTCGTCTTCATCATCCTCATCCGAGTCCGACACTGTTTGCAACTCCGGTAATAAATCCTCGGTAACCATCGCCGCTGCGTTTGCGACATCGTCCCAATTGACATCAGTGTTACTGAGGGGCGCTTCACCGTCGTCCGAAGCAGAGGGTGTTGATATGGCGCCGGGATATATACTAAGAAGGGAAGCAAGAGATTGGGTGATCTTTTGCTCCTGGTCGTCGCGATGTACTTCCGCTTCTTCCATGTCATTGATGGCCTGCCGTAAAGTGTCGCAGGTGCCATCGGAGTGAGGTATGACGAGCGGAACACCAACCTCCCAGAGGGCGGCCTTCTGAAAGAATTTGCCAGTCCATCTTTCGATGCGGTGGAAAGGTGTTCGGCGGTGACTCCATCGGCAGCAGCCCCGACAAATCAACGGCCGGCCTTGGCAGTCTTTACAGCGCCAACGGCCGATAGCCTCCTTGCACATTTGACATTGGCTGCTAGGTGGCAATCCGTACGTTGATAGAAGCGCCTGCAAGATATCCTTGTGAATGCCCAGAAATTCTTGCAGATAATCATTTTGTGTCTGAAGCATTCCAGCCTGAAGTCAGTGAATGGTCCTTGTATGATCTTAAGAACTTACATTGCCCTTCGTGTTCCTACCCAACGGTACGGACGCTGGGGGTGAACCCGTGTCCATCGTTGGCTCCGGTATGTCAAATGTCATTTCAATATCAGGATTGCTGGTACCAGAAGCTTCGAACTCTCTTGCGGGTGCTCTACGGAGGTCAAATGTTGTGAGTCGCTGTTTGAAGGCCGGCCCCCGGACGGTGTCGCTCGCCGTGTAAACCATTCTTGTACCAACGGGGTGGCTAGTTGCCGAAGCGGACGGAACAGATGGATTCGAAATGGTCATTCCGGGAGGAGGCTGTGTAAGTTTTTTATTACTGATTGTTCCACCCTGTCGGCGGCGGGTAGTAGGTTTCGCCAAGGGCCCCGGCGGCGGTGCAGTCATTTTGTCCCTGCTCGCAGGCATTGAAGCAAGATGATGGAGGACGTAACCTTGTAAGTTCTGGGAGGATGGTAGAACAATGTCGGTCCATTATATAGGATTTGGATGTTCCAAAAGATTTGACCAGTATGAGCAATGGCACAGGTCACGACATCCACATACCCCTGTACTCGCCGCCTGTCATACCTACGGTACTGGGGTAGTTGGGTGAATATTTATACATTCACTGACATATGAAGCTAAGCTATTCATTCTATGTCCCAATTACCCCAATTGCTCTAATATATCGGACACCGTTCACAATGTAGTTATTCCGCCCAACGTCCGGTCAGTCATCTTCCTCCCTGATTACTGCGTTCTTATCAGCAGGGTTGACATATCTGTTTACCCTGGGTGTGCCTAGTATCCAGAATGTCTCCCAACTACAGCAATTGCCATAGAATATCATTCAGACCATTGAAAACACAGCGCTGGCTGTCAGCAACCGGTCACTTGTAGTATGGGGCTTGGGACTTTAAATTGTAGATATTACATTCTCTTACTGGGGTCTACCGATTGGCAAAGACCGACAATGATTGGAATGATCGGGATTGTGACATGGGCCAGTCAACATACATGTCTCCTAGTCATCCTGGACCACCATCAAATGTCGTCCTGTGAAGTCAGATCTTGACCAAATGCTATAATACTTGGCCAGTAAGGAGTTATGACATATTTAAAGTGATTTAGATACTTGGAAACGTTGATCTTAAAATAGAAACTCGTTTCGAGGACTCTTCACAGTCTCATAGTGAAAAGCAACCGAGAATCTTGACATTTTGAAACACAATTTCAAAATTGACAACCACGATGCTTATCCTTCAGGTTTATATAGGCAATTAAGTGTTTGCACTACATAAGCCAGGTGCCAGAGTTTCAGGACCTTTGACCTAAGTCCTGGCTCAGCCGGTCGCTAAAGATTAAGCGCCGGTGATTATTAAATGAAGCACCCCGTAATCATTTCTCAACGAGGTTCCCCAGATTTTGGCATGAAAGACGGTCGTAATGCTATTAACTCATAGGTGTATTGTTTACCATTTAATCCTCGGTGCCCACCCTGTTAAACCAGTGTTCTAATTTAGCAAAGATTTGCTGTTAAACGTCTCACCAAATACTGCAAGGAATGCAAAATCTTTGTCTATCGGGACCAAGGACATGTTAGTTTTCTATTTTGCTCATTTGAAGGCCCAAGTTGCAACCATTTACATAGGAAACTGCAAAAGACATCCTCTCCGTAGATGACAACGACTCAAGGTGGAATACACCGTTTTAGGAAATATTTCCCATTTTGGATTAGCTCCGACCATGCCATCACATTTTTCGGGGCTTGAAACCCTGCAACATTTGATACACATCTGGGCGGTGCCTGGAAACGAACCACATTTTTTTCCTTCCACCATGACCAAGCCGACAAAAAAGAAGAAGAGCAGCCACTCAAAATCACCATGGAACAACGAGGAAGAAGCTCTCTTAGTACCCTATATAGATGCCTTTCGCGACTCGGACAAAGAAGGAAGGAAGGACCTACTCGGTAAAACTGTCATGAAGCAGATTTACGCACTTCACCCCACGGCGTCGGATAGTGAGAAACAGATCTTGAAAAGGGTACGTGAATGCCGTGTTTCATTGTGGACTCCTATTACTCATCAATTTATAGAAAGTTAAAGACTGGTTTAGCAATAGAGGGCGGAAAAAGGCCAAGAACCGAAAATACCTTCTGCTGCCCCCCAAACTGTCTTTAAAGGAAGTTTTAGCTGACCAGGAGAAAGAAGCAATTATGGAGGAAGCTCATAGGCTATCTGGAGAAGTACCGGGAGGGCCAAATTGGATCGGGTTTTACACGACGGCCGTGAAGAATGTGAAGGACCAGTTACCGCCGGACGTCTTGAGGGGGTACGAAAAAGCCCGGCGCGAGTGGGTGGAAACTGGTTTTCCCGACAGCTATAAGCAAAAGTATGAGAGGATTGTCACCATTTTCCCAACAACTAATTGGAGTATTATAGGCAGGCGGAGAAGCACGGCACTTCACTGAGCCTTTCCATGGATCAGCTACGGTATGACCGGATGGGTCACCGGTCCATTACATTTACGAGCTACGTCAATGAGGAAGGACGGCTTATATCAGTGGTGTAAGCGTATTTTTAGATCGCCGGTCGTAAGAATCTAATTAATACCATAGGTACGACTTCAATAATCTCGTTGGACCAGTCAAAGTGAAGACGTTTGATGAGAAATACCCGGAAGACCTGGATAACATGCTCAAGGCATGGTGGCCGTACGCGGCGTACGCTCATGGCTTTGGCAGCGATGTTGCGAACGGCCCAATGAACGTCCGGATGCAACGCAAAGCCACTCTGGCGAATGCTGTCGACCATCGGGACGGGTATCCTGTTATTCGTCCGTCCGGTGAGCACAAAGCGAAGCTTGCAGATCGGAAGGATACGGTCCGTACCTTTCTCAATGAACACTATGGTGAGTGGCAAATTTTACTCCTGGCTTCTGTCATATTGATTGTGGATAGCTCTGGCCGTCGGACGGCCGACCGCTTCAGCGCCTTTCAAGTCTATGACCGGCGGGAACCATATCAAATGGGCGGACAAGGAATACTGGCCGGAGGACATTGAAATCATGGATCCGTCACGACTCAATGAACCTGAGATCGAGGCCTTGCTTACCTTTTGGCGGAAACGACAGGAAACATTCCCTCCTGCGGAGGTCTTCCGCTTCTCTCATGTCCAAGCAGGCAGTAAAAATGCCATCAGGATGGTCCCCGCCGAATATCCAAATCAGGACCACATGGTTTCCCCTGACAATGAACAGCCTACAGCCGGACCGGCCAAACGTGTCCGTCAAACAACCGGACGTAAGCAAGCCAAATCTAAGGGTAAGCAAAAGGCAACGAGCAAGCCAGTTGTCACATCGAGTGAAGAAGAATCGGACTCTGACGTTTCTGACGGACATATTGAACTCCCTACCACCCTCGACGTTTCTGATGCGCCGGTAACATGGGGCTACCAACCGGGTACTGAGAACATGAAGGGTGAGGATCCAATGGACATGAATATTGACCCGGTGCTCCGAAACACTGGCCAGCCGACCTATGGCTTTATTCATCCACCGGGCTTTAACCCGGCGCACGATGACCCTGGCCGACTCATACCCGTCCATGGCCCTAATGACCCGGTCCAACATTCCCCTTTCCCGCCAACGTCCTCCATACCTCCAAGACCACAACATGAAACCCAAGTCCTTGATGCCATCAGTCACAATGTACCCAAACCAAGGCCTGTCACCGACCAAATTGCAAAGCCCGGGCCTAGGCCCAAGCCCATTCCTGTCCGACGGCCGGATGTCCCTCAACCTGAGGGATTTTATGATACCGACAAAAACTTTACTATTCATAGAGGTCACAAGAGAAAGCTGCCGACGGATCAAGAAGATAACGTGCCCGCTCGTAATTTGGCACCAATCGTCCGGCCGGCCGTCGCAGACGTCAAGCTCCCCAAGGCCGTCAAAGTTTCCAAGGCCGTCAATCAAATCAATGCTGTAGCAAGTGGCAGCAAAGATATTGACATTGATCCAGCTGATGCCCCGGTCAAGAAAAAGAGGAAGAAAGTGAAGGACCAGAACACAATTGTTACAGCCTCCAGCGGCCTGGATACAAGCCGTCACCAGCCACCTGACAGCGCTACGGTTGGGCACCGGACGACCGGCCGTCTAAGAAACCCTGTTAAACGGCCGGAATATGAAGAGGGTCCTAAAGGCCGGATGGGCCGTTATCAGTACTCTTGACAAAAAACCCACTTGCATTCTCCAGGTCCCAACACCTGATTTATTTTGTAATATGTTATACCTGCTCTGAGTAATTCATTCTGTTGCTTGTCCCTTATCAATGCCCCATGAAGACCAAGAACAAATAAAATTTCAAAAAAAACAAAATATAATACAAGTACAAAAAAAACGGCCCTCCGAATACCTAAACCCCGCAAAACATGTTCAATCCACCGGTGTCCTCCTGAGACGTTTTGAGGTGCGAGTGGAGACAACGGACGACGACCGGCTTCTTTTCTTGGGACCAGGGACGGGGGTAGTCGGTCCCTCTTGTGATGGCGGCGTGATTGAAATTTGCGGCACGGGTGGGGCCATCTCGACATCGTCCCCCGTCGAAGGTTGAACCCCGGCGGCGGCCGTCACTTCTTGAGTTGGTGCAACGGCGGGGCTGTCTTGTGGTTCTGGCTGCTCCGGGATTGGGGAAAGTTGTGGTGGAGGAGCGGCCAGAGGGGTAGGATGCGACGGTGGGGTGGACGGGACAGGCGGTGGTAGTTCAGACGGGACGGGCGGTGGTGTTGTTGACGGGACGGGTGGTGGCGGCGAAGAAGAGACGGGCGGTGGTGGGTTGGAAACTACGGACGGGGTTGAGGTCGGGATGGGCGGTGGCAGCACAGAGGGGAGCAGCGGCGGTTGGCTCGACGCGACGGACGGACTTGGAGTAGGGACAATGGGCGGGGATGGTTCCACAACAACCGCAGAGAGGGGCCCTGAAATGGGGCCTGCGGGAGAGAGGGGCGCCACCACAGCCTCCGTCGGTCGACCACTATGCTCAGGCAGACTTGGCATCGAAGGTGCCTCCACTGGACCTGGTGGAGGGCCGGACGGGCGGTCCGGAAGAGCGGGCGACGGTTCAAGCGATGGTGGGGGGACCTCAACAAAAGGCTGCGCCGGTGGACTACGTGCGGCGGTATCAACATCCTGAGCCTCAGCATTCGGAAGCCCGGGCGAGCCCAAAACCACCTCTGGTGAATGGGTGGCTGCATTCAGGCCGGTCGGTGGTGATGGGTCCAGTGGGCGTTGAGACGACGGCCGCTCTGCTGGAATAGACGACGATGGAACCGGTCGCTCTGGTGGAGGTGCTTCCAGTGGCGGACGACGGATGAGGGAGGCCTGTTGTACCTCCTCCATGGAAATTGCAGCGGCGTTCGGCGGAGCTCCCAGATACATACCTCCGACGGACGGCGAGGACTGCCCAACAGGCACCAATTTTTGGATCGCCCGCATCTCACTCCTGAGCATCGCCTGATCTTCAAGATGTTGCAACCGACGTTGCGTTGCTTCGGACGCCAGGCTGCCTTGGGCCGATTGTAGTTCCGTGACCTGGTGTCGAAGGTGGCGGACGGTATCTTGCAGGTCGCTTACGACGTCCTGCAGAGGCAACAGCTTGCGTACTGCATCTTGCAGCTCCACTATTTTTTCGGCTATAACGATACGTTAGTTCCAGAACCAGGTCGGGTAAGAAAAAAAACTTACCCGTATCATGACGGCCGGGCTTTATCGACAACCCAGACTTCCTCATGTCCGACTGATGTTGCTTCTTCGTGTACCGCTGCGCCTTGGGTTTTGGCGCCGTGGTCGACTCGGGCTTGACGGACGGCCCAGCTGTCGGTTGGCGTGGCGCGCGCTGTCTCTTGATCCCGTGCTTCTTGTTCCACTTGACCTTCGCGGGGGAAACTGAGCAAGATCCCTTCAACCGCCGGCAGAGGATGCACTGCGTAATCCGTGGGTCGACGCAATGCTCGCAGTCGACCCCCTTGCTTAGACAATTCGTGCACGCGGGATCGTTGACGCCGCCGGGGGCGTACCGGTCTTGATAGTTGGCCGGACGGTCGATGGCCACGGGCTCGTCGTCGTCGCAGCCATGTCAGCTATATTTCTATATGAAACACTGCAATTTCCCAAAAGCCTGTTATACATCCAGAGTGGGTTTTTCCAATACTGCCTTTTTGCAGTCCCTACGTTTTACATATCTATAGGGTGGGTAGGCATGCTGGGAATACGTATATGGGTGCTCTGGGGGTGCGGGATGTAGTAAATACATATAAACAATGCCCCCCATGATGTCGGGCACTGTATAATAGGTGCTGCTCATCATTTGGGCGCTTTTGGGCGCCTCTAGGCGCGGGAATAAATTATTCAGGGTCTTCAAATATTGATAGCAATTAAAATTGGCTGCTGCTCATCATTGGGGGCGGGTTTCGGGGCTGAAAAAGCGCCAGGGGGTATATATTGGTACCCACATTCCATCTGGGATGTTGGTCACCCCGTCGGGGAGGCGCGACACGCCTAACTCGAATCTGCAAATGGATCCCATGAGTCCCGACGGGGTCCTAGTTCCATTTTCGGACGCGTCCCGCGCCTTTTCGGCTCCTTTTGGATGAGCGATAAAAATAGATTTGCTCAATTTTCGTACTATATTCCCTTCGTTTCTTTCCTCCCTCCAATTCTCAATACATATTCATAATGTACTTGTAAATACGAACCTAATGATATAAAATTTATTGCGAAATGTGCACTGGAAGTGGTCAAACGAATGAATGATACTTACGGGCACCATAGGATGAGTGTTATAAATAGATTTGCCCAAAATGCCTACCGTTTCTGCCCTACACTGGGCTCAGCTCATTGCTCCCTTCACATTTATAGACACAGCTGTAATCAGCATGAAAATGCGAACCTATTAGTACCAATTTTATAGGTAAATAGCCACTGGAAGGTTCAATCATCTCCTCTAGGCTTTCGCAGTTGTAGAAAAAATATTATATTAGTGACTCTACGACATTAAGTCTACGTATATTAAAGTAGGGAGGACGGCGGCGGCAGCAACCAACCAACCGTTGGCCTTGTCCTGCCCACCCAGCCCTCTGCGCCGTGTCCTTGTGCCCTCATTCACCCTGCCCAGCCAGTCCAGTCGTCTCTTTACGCTCTCGCATTTCACGCCACGGGTTACGAGCGGTTCCGCTTTGCTTTGGGATGCGCCGTTGGTAGACTGTGAGCTGGCGGGCATACGAGAGCATCAGCGGATGACGGAGCGCGGTCGACGAGGAGCGCCTCCCAACCTATCCAAACTCCTTAACACCCATATAACCCGAATCGGCGCTTCCTCGCATCGCAGGCCACATGTGACGTGGTCTACATGCGGGCAGACGTCAGCACCCGGCAATGAGCCCAAAGGGGGCTGGGCTGTCCAACGAACGCGAATGCGACGGCATTCGCGTTCATTTCCTCGATCCGTGCTTCGTCTCTGCCTTTGGCCGTTGCGAACTAGACGATTCGCGATGTCGTGTAGTGGCGAAGTGCAAGTCGGAGTCGAGCGACTTCCTCGACTGCGATGCGAAGACGGCAGAGGGGGTACGGGTAGCAAAGGGGCAAGCGGGTACTGGAGGGCAGCAAGAAGGCGAGACAACGCCATCGTTGGCCCTCCATTACTACCCCATCATCGCCGCTGTATCCCAGCACACCATGGTGCTGCTGCTTCCCCTAACCGCCCCCCACCGTTCCTATCACCGACAGACACTCCGTCACCAACCACGCCCTCGCTGTCGTTGCCCTTTCGACCTCGACCCACTGTTGCCGCCGCCCACTTCCTGTTGGCATTTGTCGCCGGCTCCGTTTCGGCGACTGTCGACGTACACATGCGAAGATTGAGGGTGGCAACCTGTGCCAGCACGTAGGAGTTGGCATTGGAGGTGGGAGTGGGATGGTGCAGGCGACTGGCGGAATTCCCGGGCTCGAGTATTCAACGCCGGTCGCTTTGCACCATGGACAGTGGAGGGGGTGTCGTAGTCCTTGGCGCATGGATCGGAGGCAGCGTTGGCGCTGGAGCGAGCGTGGAGTCAAGGATGGGCATGGTGGAATCGGGGGCGCCGCGGATGGGTGTGATGGGGAGTCGCGGGTGACGGTGCCGTACTGCGACAGCGCCGGCCCACATGCGGAGGCGAGGGGCACGCGACGCAGGCTTTTGTGGCCTTAGGGAGCAAGATAGAGAGGCGAGGAGGAGGTGGTGGTGGTGGTGAGAAGGTGAAATCAACATTGTTGATCGGCGTGTGATTGGTTGATACAGTCGGGCCGGGACGACTCCGATCCGTCATCAACGTCTCGAACATCGTCGCGGCCATCCTAAAGGACAGTTGAGAGTCCGGATATCGTCGGTATATACAGTAGATGTAGTTTAGAAAATATATCTAGCCCTAAATATATAAACAATGAAGACTACCAATAATTAAACTGAGTGCATATCGAAGCTCTGAAAACGACGTGTAATTTCTTTCATCATTCATGCTTGTATACCTATTATGTTGCGATTTAGAAAGTTCACAATGTATTTTAGCCTGTAAGAGTATCTAGAGTTTCTCAAAACAATGTATATTTACTTCTCAAAGCATCTCCTTGAAGCTAATGAAGCCTGATGCAGCTGCATACCGTTCGTTAAGCTCACTGTTTTGACCGAAATCACCACGCTCAGACAGCCATGATGATATCGTACCGTTGGGGGGTCAAATTATCCACCGGGCATACGAGAGTAGATTAGTAAATTAATTCTACATTTACCCTACCATTAGTTTCTTTACCTAGAGTTCGTGTTACCGTCGTCCGAGACGTCCTCGACGATAGCCAGCCTCGACGGATTGCCCGGTCCGTTCGAGGGAGCCAATCACATCGATCGCCGAACACGCCGAACACCAGATCAACCGCCATCAAAACTGGTTGACCTTGCTTTCACCACCACTTCCGACATCTGTTCACTCCCTCCTGGCCCACCCCGCCCCTCAAGGCATTAAGAACTCGTTTAGTAAGTGAAATTAGGAAATTCTATTACTAATTACTTATCTTCATGATCTCTCAGGTATTCTACTGCACGAACGACATCGTGCCGCGCGTCGCGAGCCCCCCCTCACGTCGAGGGCTGTGGGCCGACGTTCCAACGAATTCAGGTGGGAATAGGGTGGAGGATAACGAGGGGAGACCCTGGAGAGGGAGACCCGCCCGGTACGTCGCAAGGCGAGTCGAAATACGACTCGCATTGCTTTCCTTCCTCCTCCGCACGCCCCCAGCTCATTCGCTCGCGGTAGGCTGGTTCGGAGCCCTCTGCCGCTGCCTATCTCGATACCGACCCCACCTACGGTACCACCTCCCCTGGCCGCCATCGCCTTTCGCGTCCACGAACCCGAGGCCAGCAGAGCAGCAGCACGACCGCTGCTGCTCCTATGACACGAGTATTGCACTCCGGCCAGCACGAGGAGCAGCAGCATCACCGCTGCTCCTTCTGCGACACGAATGCTCGAGGGGTGAGCAGTGGTACCGATACCGCTGCTCCTTTTCCAGGGTGGCGAGGACGGGATGGCGAAGAGGCAACGAATGTTTGCCTCTTACTCGACACCTCGCACCCCTTCCTCGCGTTCGCGTTTGTGGCCAATGCTGTCACTCGTGTCCACTCCGTCTCCGCCTTCTTCGTACCGCGCCGTCACCGTCACTCGATACCCCCTGCTCCCCCCCTGCTCCCCTCGCCATTCGCCCCACTCCAATGGCAGACACGAACTGCGAAGCACGAACGCGAATACGACGACGTTCGCGTTCGTCCGCTCTTTCGTCCCCCCACCCTCTCTCACTGCCCACGGTCAACAGCCCCACCTGGCGACATCTCCCAGCCCGCAGTCCACGTCACGCGTGAGCTGCGATACATGGGAGATGACGTTTGGGATAAGACAAACTACTCGTCGCTGCGGTGGCAAGTGAGGTCGGGATGGCGTCACCTGGGATTCGCCCCCAACACCCGCCACCTTGCAATCCGTGCACACAGTACGAGCGAACACCCCGGGAGTTGAAAGAACGCGATGTTGGCAGTGGAATTGCTGTGGGAGGTGGGAGGTAGGAGGCGTCGCGGACGTCGCACGGGCCTTGTCTCGGGTGGGTGGAGCGAGATGGGAAGGCTGCAGGCAGGTGCAGCTCTCCCTGCGTTATTGAGTTAGTACGCACTCGCATTAGTTTAATAGCAGAATAGTCGAATATAATACAATGTTTCTATCTACCGACCTAAATAAGTCTCGAGGATACCAGGTCTTTCTCTTTTGCTATAGCTATAAAATTAATACTGTTAGCTTCAGATTTTTGTGGTGATTATGGTAGTGCACACAAAAATAAAGGGAGCAAAAATCTGAGCCCAGTGTAGGGCAGAAACGGTAGGCATTTTGGGCAAATCTATTTATAACACTCATCCTATGGTGCCCGTAAGTATCATTCATTCGTTTGACCACTTCCAGTGCACATTTCGCAATAAATTTTATATCATTAGGTTCGTATTTACAAGTACATTATGAATATGTATTGAGAATTGGAGGGAGGAAAGAAACGAAGGGAATATAGTACGAAAATTGAGCAAATCTATTTTTATCGCTCATCCAAAAGGAGCCGAAAAGGCGCGGGACGCGTCCGAAAATGGAACTAGGACCCCGTCGGGACTCATGGGATCCGTTTGCAGATTCGAGTTAGGCGTGTCGCGCCTCCCCGACGGGGTGACCAACATCCCAGATGGAATGTGGGTACTAATATATACCCCCTGGCGCTTTTTCAGCCCCGAAACCCGCCCCCAATGATGAGCAGCAGCCAATTTTAATTGTTGCCAATATTTGAAGACCCTGCATGGTTTATTCCCGCGCCTAAAGGCGCCCAAAAGCGCCCAAATGATGAGCAGCACCCATTAGGCAGTGCCCGACATCATGGAGGGCATTGTTTACATATATTTACTATGTCCCGCACCCAGAGCACCCATTTACGCACCCCCAGCAGGCCTACACACCCTATGGGTGCATAATACATAGCTGACTGCCTTTTTGCAGTATTGGAAAAACCTGCTCTGGATGTATAACGGGGTTTTGGGAAATTGCAGTGTTTCATATATAATCGTAGCTGCTACAGGTGGTCGTCGCTATCCTCCACGATCTCCTTCGACTTTGGCTGTTGTCTGCCCTTCCGTCGCTTCACCGTTGATCGCGTTGCTGGCCCGTCCATCTGGAAATCCGAATCGTCCAGCTCGTGACCGTAGAGGGCGCGAACATCGTCCGCGTCGACCTCCTGCTTCACCACCGCCCGCGCCGCTGACTTAGCTTTGCGAGGGAATCGGCCCTGATCTTCATCTTCCTCATCCTCCGACTCCAATTCGTCCTCCTCCTCCTCGTCCTCTCCGGCACCCGACGAAACCTCCACATACCTCTCCTTACCCTTCCCCTTCCCCTTCCCCGCCGGCAAACGTTGCACCGACGCCCGTTGACGACTTTTGGGGGCGGCGGTGGTTTTCATAGCCTGACTGGCCCTGGGCTTCGACGGACCGGCGACTGGTGGCGACGTGGGAGGCGGTAGGTAAGCGACGGCCGGACTGGCCATGGGCTTTGACGGACCGGCGACTGGTGGCGATGTCAGCGGCGGAACGACCGGCGGAACCAACATACTTGAGCCCGTGGTTTCTTGGGTAGGTGGTGGCTGGGGAGAGGGAACTGGGCTTGGGAGTGGCGGCATCGTTGGGAAGGCAATGGGTGCAGCCGGTGCAAGTGAACTTGGTTGGACGATGGGGGCCGGAGAAATGGGCGAAACAGCAGGGACCACAGCCAATGACCCAAGCAATTCAAGAATCCGTCGGCGAAGGGTCGGTGGATCGTGTTGGTCCTGCGTGTATATGTTGGCCATCGTCTCGAGCAACTGGGGAACGGGTATGCTTGTTGCCATGAAGGCCTTGTGCCACTTAGCCTAAAGGACTTATAAACGAAAGCTTGAACCCATAATTAAGAAAACTCACCATTCTCGACCGGACTTTTTTACTCTTCTCGTTGAAGTCGGCCCCGTCCTTCACCGCCTCTGTCACCTCTGCAATAAGAACCTGTTGGTCGTACGGCGGAGGAGGGGCCTTCTGGGACTTCTTGGCTTTTTTCCCGTGAGCTGCTCCTGTCGCAGGCTGAGGGACACCGACCGCTACGGGGGGAGCCAAGAAAGTGCGTGGAGGAGCGACGGACGGATCGACGCCGGTGGTGGTGGCTAAGGGAATCTCGACAATGGAGGTCGCGGCCTGGGCACTGTCAATGATGGGGGTTGAATCCACGCGACCATGAGGAACGGGCGTCGTAGCCGCACCACCCTCGACACCTGGGGTGGTATCTGCACGATGGGCGATAGCAGGGGTGGTAGTGACGTGGCTCTCGACGCCGGTGATCGCGTCGAGGTTCGTCATGGGAGGGACGGTGGTCGTGGTATCGGGATTCACGACAATGGCGACGGGGGTGGTGCCAGCACGCGCTTCGACAACGGGAGTTGGATTGACGGCAGGGGAGGACGATGCGGCAGTGGGAGCAAGGGAAGAGGTGTTGACGGCGGAGACAGACATTGTCGATAAGATAAGTCGGGCGGAGGGGTGAATTAGCGGCGGGTAGAGTGAACTTGGTGAGAGTAAATGAGAGGAATCAACCAGATCAACGGAACAAAGAAAGTTGAACCATGCGTCACATCTGTCAGCTGACGTGACACAATCACAATTCTCATCAAATTCCATCAAAGGTGTAATCAACAGGCGATCACTAGATCTTCTACATTAATTCTAACCCTTACAGTCTAATTTGCGAATATACCGCACACTAGCGAGCTACAAGAAAACCATTGTCTTCAAAACAGTGACCTATCATGGATATCCAGATGTCAGACTCAACTCAGGCCAATTTTTCATTCAGCAGGCTAAATGCTACGGAGGACGACACTAGCGACGGCCACAGAAGTGATTCGAGTGAAGATTCATCATCCGACGCTGAGGAGTATTTTCGATCCATGGCCAATCGAGCGAATCTCCAAAGGCCGTCGCTCGCACCGGACAACATGATCGAAGAACCGCCGGTAACGCCAGAACATGTCGTACGTATCACAAAACAAGATTATTGCTTTAATTCAGCTCTCATTGTAATTATTGTTCAGATACATAATCTCCCCGCCCCGCCGGCGGTTAATGAGGCTGCTGGTGAGGAAGTGAACGACCGGTCGTCCGTGAGTTCCGAAGACGCCACAGAGTCCTCCACAGACTCTGAAGAGTACTTCCGTGGTCTTGCCAGTGCTCCGGCGCAAGTCCCATCATCTAACTGTAACCCTCAGCCTGCACCAAATCAGGAACGATTACCGCCGCCGCCGCCGGCAAGCCCATGGGTTGAAAACGACGGTGATATATCCGGCGGCGATGAAGTGAGCTCTGACAGTGACAGCGACGACTCTGCCTCTGCCGCTAATTACTTCAGGTCCTTGACGGCCGTTACGCCCATTCCCACTACGCCCGTCCTCCCTCCCCATATCCTCCCTCCGCCCGTCATCCCTCCGCCCGTTGCGGACAACGATAATTCCAGCTCCGGTAGTTCTTCAGACACAGATACATCCGCATACATCACGAAATTGGCCCTCTTGCCCACCAAAAATACATCCACCGCCGACCAATCCCTCCCTCCTCTCGCCGTCGCCGGGCCCAGCAATATCAAGCAAGAATCATCGGATTCCGATATTGAGATGTCGGCCGTTAGAGAAGATGCACCTACGAGTGGAGGACCGGACGTTGCCAACGTTGCGGACGACCGTTCATCTTCCGACACCGATCTTCGTGGCCTGGCACCTTTTAGGCGAGACATGCGTCTTATGCAGAGAGATAAACGACGGATAAGCCGACGGCAAGCACGGACGGGGACGGGGATTGCTTTGGACCAGCCCATCACAATCGACGACACCCCTCCACGACCGGGACCTAATATCACCGCTGATAGCATGGCGAACGTATCTGCGGCGGTCAATGATCATCCGCTGTCTGACCTTATGCACGCACCTTACTCGTACACCCGTCGCTCGTCGGTTGATGACAACCAAATCAACGAACCTCATCCCCGTCACTCTCACCCGGCCATCGACTTTATGGACCGGGTCGGCCTTCATATTGCTACTCCCCGTCCGGACGCTCATCATGCGAACGTTCTCCCATGGCCGAATGTAATGGTACGTTTGTTACTCTTTGTATTAATTCTTGTCAATAACCTTCCTTGTGTCTCACCGTCCTAGGATCGTGAAGAGCCCCCTCAACATAGTATGTTGATGCTACCACCAAACCCCGTACGATGTCCGTTTCACACCCCCCTTTACCTGCTCACGCCTCCTCTAGCCGCTTACCTATCAGGAATTACTTCAATGCCACCATACCATTCAGAAGATACCTGAGAAACTTTCGTATGAGGATGCATCGGGGTATCTTGGCCAATTCCGCCAGTCGCAGTTGCTCGCCGAACAGAGCGTCTTTCATAGTATTCGGGCCGTTGAAGATAAATTTACGGAGCTCTCTGCAACCATTGAAGCGGACCTCGCACAAGTAGATCTCGAGACATAGCTCGTCATATATTATTTTGAACTTTTTGTATTTGTTTAACCGCCGCCGCCGCCGCCCAAAGGGCGTTAATATATCTTATTTACGTCCCCGCCCTCTAGCTATTTCATACCGAAGGATACATTGTACTGGACTTCCCGGTATGGTAAATAAACTGAGGCCTGTTGGCTGATACGTACTTACAGATACATTGTAAGGGGCATTAGCTCATTCATGAAATACAATACATTGTACACTCATTAGCTACGTCCGCTGCATCCGTAGCTCTTGGTACATCGTCTCATTCCGCTGTACAGTAGTTTACACTACAATGGTACTACTCTACCTGAACCGACGACAGCGGCGGACCTGGCTGGAACGAATGAAATCCCTGCAAGACGAACGAATCCGGGTCTGACAGCCACAAGAAAGCTCAGATAACATCAGGAAAAAAACACATTCCTATGTTGAGCTACGTTGTCTCCAGAGCCGCGGTAGCCAGGTAGACAAGTCCCCTGTGTAGTAGACTCCGTAGCCCCCAGCATGTGTTTTGTAGCTCTCCGTAGCTCCCATATATGGATATGTGACGCTACGTGGTCACACGTAGCTGTAGGTCTACGCAGACTACAGGCGCTACTGAGCGCCAAATGGCATCCATAGATCTTACATAGTAACGGAGGCATCGAGGAAGGGAACAACTTATATTGCACAGTACGAAATGTAGAACCTAAGCATTACTCTCCGTCAGATGCCTCACTGTCGGTTTCACAGTTCTCCCCGCCAATTCAGCCCGAGCTCGATCCTCCGCTTCCCCGGTCAGTCGCACAACTGGAGCATTTGCGTCGGTAACACCAGAGTTCCGCCTACAACACTGATCAGAGGAGACGAGCATTGATAGGGATCAAAATTACTTACTTTGCACGGGTATACAACTTGATACGTATGTTCCGAGTAACCTGAACATTCAAATCATTCCAACTTTTGAGGTCGAGGCGGTGAGCTTCATGCGCCGACAAGACCGACTTGTGGAATTGAGGACAAGCTGGGATGTGACTCAATGAGTAAAAAAACTAGCAAGAACGCGAATTCGGTTCTAGCTTCTGACGGCCACGGGAGATTAGCTTGGGGATTCGTGATCGCGTTCGTGATATGTTGGCGACTGCAAGGATAAATTGGACGGATGATACCTGATCTGTACACAGCACTCTAAACCTAATGGACATCTATTATCAAATATTGAGTTTATAGAGTACATCATGAATATTGGCGCAGACGACAGAAAGATAACCTAAAAGTAACTACGAACTGGAATTGCCACATCACTCACAGGTGATTGGCCAAATGGGTAGAAAAGCGACTCGCTATTACTGTCAGAAGGCCTGTTAAACCCAACAACTGAATCAGGGTCTGCCTGCTTCTGTTTGATTCTTGCCATGTTGTCCTTGCAAATCTCTTCAGCCCAGGGGACATTGCTGGTGAGATATTGTCTTGCGGCAGCCTCATAGGCGCTATAAGCATTTTGGTAGGCACCTTGGCGGAGGTATCCATAGCCCATGTATTCTAATGCATCTGCGATTACATCGGGGTTCCCAACGTGCCGGGCCTTCGTAAGATATATTTCAAGGTAGCTCCATGCTTCTGCATCTCTATCAACACTAAAGAGAATCAAGCAGAATTGCCCTGCAATGACTGCTTGAAGAGCTGGAACATCAAAATTTTCAGCCAGCCTCCATGCCTCCCCTACGGCTTCAAGTGCCTCTGAGAACCTGCATTCTTCAAAATGCAGCTGGGAAATGGCCTGGTATGCACCAGCAAGGTTGGGAATATTCTTCGTAGCTCGCAGTAAAGCACTACCCTGATCCAAGTAGGATAAGGCTTCCTGATGTCGACTAGCCCGGAGGAAAGCGCCCCCAACAGAAAGCAGACTCTGGCCACGTATATCATCTGAAAGGTCAGTGCACTTTTCATCAACCTTGAGGGCCAACAAAATAACCTCATCCTTATCATCCACAAAGAAACCCGCTGTGTTAACAAGATCCATTCCACACAGGCCACCAAGCCGTCGCAATTTGGCATCAGCATTAGGAAGGCTGTTGAAAAGTTGGTAGGCTTTCTGCAAGAGATCATAGGAGAGGTCATATTTGCCAACGTTGCAATAGGTACTGCCCAAGCACCATAGAGCCGAGGCTACATAACTGTCGACACCATAGCCTTCGCTTGCTGTCACTGCATACTTGGTCATTTCAGGATCGGGCTTCGTATCGGAGCGATACCAGCAAAATGCAATAAGAGCCTCAATTGTTTTGTCAGATAGAAGTGGACGCAGTATTGTAGATGAGCTGAAAAGGATGGACTGGATATTGGTGTCTCGGCTGCGAGTACTTTTGAGTCATTCGAGAATGCGGGATCGTCAAAGCGACAGGCATGATCCAGGACAAACTGGCAACATGACAGATGTATCTGCTTCCAGAGATCATCTTTTATTCGGTTATGCTGCATAAATGACTGAACAACGGGCACCACAAACAAAACCGGAGAGTGGGTGTCTTTCCGTTTGTTCTCGACTAATAATCCTGCCTTAAAAAGTGTAGCAGTGGCAGAGAGAATCGTGGCAATTGTGAGTGACGGCGCCCACCAATGGAGATTCTCTTTTGTTGTCCCGGCTGGTAGCAAAGAGAGAATGGCAAGGAGTAGAACCGCATTATCGTTCCGCTGGACGAGATCACTGTCAACAGAAAGCTTGATGCTCCGATTCATGCTCTGTTCGGGGTTGTCGGAGAGGAGGGTAGGACCAGAATCAGACCATGCAGCCAGCAAATCCTTGGCCGTCGAATGCGCATCCTCCGCTAGCCGCGCCATCAGAGTGACGGCAAAGGGCATGTGGCCTAACACGCCTACTAAATGACCAATGTCCTGGATCATCCTTTGAACTCGGATTGATGTCGTGGAAAATACGAAGGCAGGATTCTTCATCTGTAGGTTCAATGTTCTTTGATTGCCATTTAATTGCATTGTAGCATGGAGGGTTATTTCCACGCATCGTGACCAACATAGCGATGTGGTCCAGCTTGGCGAGCGTTCGCAGTATATCTTCGACCTGTTTCTGGGATCCACCAGGCGCATTCCAGGGTGTTTCGAAGTTGTCGAGGATAAGTAAACGGGGATCTGTCGAGGTGTTGAGTTCAGCGATAATCTTCTCGAGCGTGATTTGTTTGTCTCCCGGAACCTGTAACTGGATGTAAAGCGCTTCGAGAAAGAGAGCTGCCGACGTCGCTCCAATACAAGGCACCCAAACATAATTCCCATGCTGGAAACCGCGCCTGAACGAGAGATGACTCGACAACAGCCAAAGAAACTGATGTTTTCCCCATTCCACCTGGGCCGAGAATGCAGACACGAGAGGTTTCCTCCTTCATGAGTGCTTGTACAATATCTTCGACAAGGCCATCGCGTCCGTGGAATATCTCTGGTTTCAGAGGTATCTGCTGTCGCGCAACCGTGTCTGATCGAGGGGTCGCAGTCGACCGCTTCAAGAGTTCTTCAAACTCCTCCATTTTGGCCGACCGCTTGCTTTACAGTCTCCTGAAATACCGTCGACTTTGGTAGTCCACCTGCTTTAAATCTCTGGAAATGTACATCAACTGTGTTGGCCATCTTCCCGAGGCGGGCACTGGAGTTCCTGCAGGAGGTCGGAGTCACGGAGATCATTAGCAAGCTGGACAAGGTGTAGTATTAGCGATGCGGGTTCACTGAACGACATAAAAGTCACCAGGACCTACTTTAAACTTCTCGAGAGCACTTGAAAGCCGATTCAAACAATCTTCAATCGTATTCATATTGAGATCTTTGTAAATCGCTATCACCCATCCATTCTGCTGACTGATTTTCCTCAAATCTCCGTTGATGGTTCCGAGTGTGCTGATATATCATAAGCAAGCTTCTTGAGCAAAACTTGTAGGAGCATACCTGAGCAGTCCTTTGATATCCTCCTCAATACCCTTCGCGGCCTTCATCACCACCTCCTTGCTACCTTCTTCGTTCTCGGCTGTTACGTGCGCCAAGATTATAACCATAAGATGGCCAACCCTGTCTTGTAGTTCTTTGACCTTTGATTCAACAGCCGACGCTTCCTAATGAAAAAGCCTGCTTCAGCGGTCTTGCAAAATTGCAAGGGCGGAAAACCAACAAACCTCGCATACTTCTATAATCTTCAAGGCGACCTCGATTGACTCTTGCAACAAAGGAACCGGTATAACTCCAGCAGCCGATTGCAATAACGACAGCACTTCCTTTGCGCTGGCTGTGACATATTGTGTTCTCGTTGGAACAACCGATGGCGGATTTACTGATGGTTTCTGGATCCAAGGGTTGGTCAGAGTTCTGGAGGTGAATGGAACTTTTAGGTCCTCACCACGTTGATATTTCTGTTCGTGATTTTATTCTCGACAGCACTATACTCCGTCGTTTTCCAGTACGACCGCCAGTTGATCTTCAGGCAGTTCCTGGATTGCAGCCATGTGTCACCAGCCAGTGAGTTTTCTTAGGACGAATCAGTGCTCACCTCGTCGGATTTCGTCTCAACGGCGCGTTTCTTTGAGCTCCATCGATTTCGCAGAGGAAACCAGGAGAAACATCCGGCAGACATGATTGCAGTCAATGCACCCTACTAGTACTTACGCGTCTTCATCAACAATGCCGGCTCACCGAGGCACTGAGAGCGTGAAGTGATCGTGGTGATAAGTAATCATGACGACGTGGGAATTGATACTCACAAGTCCGGATCCCTTTCAACTCTGACCGTTTTCTTCTTGCGATCTCCATTTTCATTCAAGATGATTTGCCTAGAACATACAAATGTTCAGCAGCTTAGCCTTCCAATCGCCATATACTCGACACTGGCTAATTCCAACGAAGGATCCCAATTACATATCTTCTTCAAGTTATAATTCAATTTATTTCGAAGGTAACTACAGTACAACAAGACGAAAGCATATGGCGTACCTATAGACACGCCGTCTGGAAATGGAGGCAAATATGCAAGGAAATAGACAAACAGGTAAGCTAAAAAGAAAACACCAAGCCGATTATTGCTCTGGATAAAATGCTAATTATACACTTGTTCATTGCGACGATTAGTTCTCTCTTTCTCTTCTTCAAGCACCTCCTCCTTTTCCTCGTGTTGAGAATCTGTTTGTACCCGACGCCGCGTTACATGTCGCAAGGAATGACTAGCGCGGATCGACAAGGTCAACGGTTCCACCAAGAAAGACAAGACAGCGCGGTCTTGCGAAGACTGCGCATTAAAGGCCCGAAGGGTCGATGACGATAATAAAACGGATGCAGCTACGGAACGGGTCGAACAGGATGGTTGAAGGATGGGATTATGCATGTGTTGTATAGTTAAGGAGCGTGGACGATTTCGATTGCTTCATGCCGGGGAATAAAAAGAACGTGGGTGTGTGTGTATCAAATTCTGCGATTTTTGCAAGGCATTATTCTGACCAAAAGAAAACACATCCAGGAATCAGCAACATGAAACTTGGCGAAAACCAACATGTAAAAAATCGACTCACCCAAAAATATAAAAATAATATCAATAAAAACTTCTTCCTCCTCTTGATCTTGGAAATCCACGACAAGCAAGCAATTCGATCGAGAACTCAAGCGCGACTCTCCCAGCCATCCTTGTCAAGCCGACTTAGGAGTCGTTGCGAAAGCAGCGCCTCCTCAATGCCAAAGTCGGCATCCTCCTTCATATTCATAGCACCCAGCGCAGTGGTCATGTTCGGTAATGTCGCCGACTTCCTTGACCTCTTCTTGTGCTTTCTATGTGCAGAAGGCTTGCCCACTATCCGCACCGCACGAACAACAGCATTGAGGTTCTTCTTCGGCCCAGCAGTCGTCGAGCTTCCAGCACTAGGCACAGGCGAGAACGAACGAGCAGGCATCGGTAGCTTTCCCCACGTACTCATCCTCCTCCTAACACCAGCGGCACCGGCGCCACCACCAACCACATTTCCGCCCTCAGTCCGCCTCCCTGAAGCCGCGTCGATCATGAAGACATCGTCGCCGGCATTACCCAAGGAGGTGGTGATCTTGGAAGCCGGCGGCGGAGATGCAAACGGGTCGCGCAAGTCCATAAAGTCGCCATCGCCATCCTCCGTAATCATCTCTCCAAACGCATTACCGCTGCCAAGTTTCCCCAAGCCGCTACCTAACGACCCCATTTCCATTCACACTCATCCGCATCGTCGCGTTGCTCATCCTCGCACCGACGCCAGCAAAGGCATTCCGCACCGTGCCCATCGTCATCGCCGACAGGCGCAGCGTCGACTGTCCCTTTGGACGGGTGTCCCAGGGAGTCGAGTTTGACTGCTGTGGCGGCTGGTTCATGTACGCGCTTGATCGAGGCGGCGACCCCCCAGTAAACTGAGTGGGGAAAGATCATAGGGAATTTATACGGAAATCCACCCGTCGAACTGCCCCCATTACCAACAGGCGAGTGTTGTGGGCCCCAGTTTGACGTCGGTGCAGGTGGGGCAGAGAGGGGCGGACGTTTCTGATGCCCTGCCGATATCTTTCCTTTAGCCTTCTGGGATGCCAAGTTCTGCGTGATGAGCATTGGTAGCGGCGGTGGGGCGACGGTCTGCGCCTGAGCCTGAGCCAATGCGAACATGCTCGTCACACTCGGCGACATGCTTCGCGCTGATCGATGGCGTGGCTATAGGACACTCCGGAAGAATGCAGACTGCAGACACAGGTGTAATCGGGACACCCGCAAACGCAGCCAACTCCTTGAACGGGGCACTCGGCGAATCTAATGCATCCTGTCCATCTACTCCCTTTCCTCGCGACCGGATTTCCTCCATCTCGCGCTCGAGCTGCACAACGTCATCCTCCGGACTTGAACTCAAACTGCCCTGTCCCATCGGCGTAGGCCCCGTCCTTGTTGTTCGTGCAGGCGACTCAACAGGGTCTGCGAACGGATGCGGTCTCCATGTGCTTCCACTCGTATGAGGCTGGTTGGTGCTTGTAGGTGACAGGTGTGTCCTCGCAGTGGGCAATCCAGGTGCTGAAAACTGGATGCTGAGCAGAGTTTACTGGCGAGTTTGGGACTGGAATAGGAATTGGAGAAGTTATAATCGCAGGGAGAGTCGGCCGCGTACCCGCGTTCGAGTTCGAATTCGAGCTCGAACTCAATGCCGGATAGGTAATGGTAACAGGCGAGGTCTGGAACTTGGTCGGAAAGGCGGTTGGTGGTGGGGTCGTCACACCCGCAGACGGTGCAGTCAGGATCGTCGCAGCAGGCGTAGCACGCGCGATAGAGGCGGAAACGAGCCTCGCAGCCGCAAGCGATCGAATCTCGCCGTCGACATCGTCATCGTCCATAGTAGGAGCATAAATACTCGCCTCACCGTCCCGCTCGTCCGAACGCCGTGCTGATGTCTCCTCTGCCTCCTCCTCCAACCTCTTCTCCCAGGCCCTAACCTTTCTCGATCCTTTCATCTCGCCCAAGCCCAACACCGCCGCCCACACTCGCAGAGGCAAGCGTCAGTCCCGGCCCCAGCGTCCGTCCCCACACCCATCTTGAAGCTCTTCTTCAGCTGCAGCCCGCCTCTCCGCATGCTCGACACGCTGCCGAGGCTGACTTTGCTCCCATTCCCGTGCATGCCCTGGTTGTAGCTATTCTTGCTCTCCGCCGTCCCAGGCCGCGACGTCTTGCCAGACGAAGACGAAGATTTCATCGTCCGATGCCCGATGCCGAACCCACGACCGAGGTTGAACGAGCCAGCGCTAGGACCAGCAGAACCAGAACCGGAGCCACTGCCACTGCCTGATGCAGGAGGCGATCCAGCCACGGGTATGGGCAAGCCCGTAGAATGCGAATGTGAATGGGAAAGCTGGGCAGGAAATGGTTGAGGGACTGGCATGGTGTTTTCCGTCGAATCAGGCCTGGACGCCGACTTGGACCTCTTCTTCAGCTTCTTCGCACCACCAGCAGTCGTCGCAGAATCGACGCTGGTCACCCCAAAGATGTCCTCTAGCTTCTCGAGCTTCGCCGCGTCCCTGCTCAACGGCGACTTGCCCGCCGCCATGGGGCCACCATGGTGTCGAGTACCTCTTCAGCTTCCTCTTCGTCGTCGTCGTCGTCGCCTGTCGCCAGTCGACGTAACTGTGGTCGTAGCACCCCTCAAATCCATGAAACTCGACTCCTGGACCTCCGCCTCTCTAAGCTCTCGCTCCCTCTCTCGCTCTCTTTCCTTGGCCTGGGCCGCCGCCCAGAAGGTAATGGGTCCCACGCAAATTCCCAACCAAACAACCTCTTCGAGCGCGACGCGATAGGAACAGACCCGCGTTTGCGGATATACGTCGCCGGGTCTTCCTCTTTTCTCTTTGACTTTGGTTTGGGCTTGTTGGGATTAGGCTTGCTCGCAACCACTTGGTGAATGGCTTTCGACTTGCGCGTGCTCGTTCGCCTTTTCGTTCGCCCGCCTATGCTCAGATTCGACATCGTAGTAGCCATCGAGCTAGACCGCGAAAGCGCCTTGGCCATCTCATCGCCCAGGTTCAGGTCGCCGTCGATATCCTCCATATCCATACCCAACTCTTCTTCGTCTACTTCCAGGTCCTCGAGATATAGATCGTGCCCATTCACGTCGGCTTCGCCTTCCGTCTCCGTAACCTCCAACAGCGAACTCTGAGTCTCGCCGTACTTCTTCGGCGGGACGTACGTCAACACAACTGGCCCTCGCTTCGGCAAGGGAGGTGGGGGATAGGGCTGGTACTGGTTTTGCTGCTGCTGCTGTTCGTGCTGGTAGCTTGGCTGCCCATTCTCCTGCGTCGAATTCGAAGGCCCATGCGAATACGGATAGGTATACGACACATCATGCGCCATATAACCCATACTCGCCTGTTGCTCTTCGTTTGAGCGCGTAGGGCTCGAGCTGCTCTGTGAGCCGTCGTTCGAGCCAGGCCCGGACACGCTGAGAGCGTCCAACCGTTTCCTTCGCATCCGCGGAGGAGGAGGCGGCGCGAGCTGGAATGACTACCGGTTTGGGTCCGCCGCTGGAATTGGCCGCGCTGATGTCGATGGTCTGCACGGGTCCGAGACCGGGTGCGGGCGTAGTGTTACCGTGACTGTGCGAACGCGAATATGCGGAGGAAGGCGCTGAAGTGGGTGTGTTGTAGGACATGGAAGGGAGATTTGGTGCGCCAGGTCTGGCGCGGCTAAGGTCGATTATTTGTTGTGCGGGGGTACGGCTGCGTTGTTGAGGTTGGTGTTGTTGGTGTTGGCGCGAAGACGAGAGATGGGTGTTGTATGCATGAACTGTGGGGAAAGAAATGGTGTTTGTGAGCATTGGAAGCGACACGTTATGGCACGAAAGACAGGGCTGGTGGACGAGCGGAACGCAGGGACAGATATAGCAACGAACGAAATGAAGTGACGTACGAAGATAAGCCGACATCGTTCCTGTCACCGCAAGGACTGTACACGCTGCCTGGACGGATTCTGAAACTGGCACTTGCGGAACCAGAATTTGGTGTCAACGTCGACGTCGAAGTTGTCGAAGCCGAAGTCGTATTATTTGAAGCAGAGCTGCGAGAAGCCAGGTGATAATCAGATCCACATTTCACATCGAGAAATTCAGGGCGCCAACCACCCCGACAACAACAGCAATGCAAATAGTAAAGAATCACGGTACACCCACCTCACGGACAAATCAGCGCCAAGTGCACACGCGTATCCTACGAGCAGCGTGAGTTGGGCAGCACACAAGAACACCAGCAAGCTTCTCGAGCGACTCTTGAGCAACTGTTCACGCAGGCTTCGATTGGGGCTGTCGGTGTCGTGGCCGGTGTCTTCGTTCTCGTTAGAACCTGCACCAGGTTCGTGTGTGTGTGGAAAGCGGTACAAGTGCTCCTCGACCCGAGGATAACTGGAGGAAAATGGAGGCGGGGTTACCGCTGAAGTATAGGCCGCGCGAGGTGGGGTGGTGAGGGATATGAGCGGGGGACTGAGCGAGCGGTGGTATCGCGCGATCACGTTTGCGTGGTCGACTGCTGTGACTGTGGATGTGGAGGAATCGAGGCTGGTGTTCTTTTCGTGTTTTGTCTGGTGCTTCTCGTTTTCGTTATCCTGGGCGGCTTTCTGCTTTTCTGGCTGGTGCTTCTCGCCTTGATCCTGATATAGGTACCGGTCTTGATCTTGGTTAAGACGGCTCCGACTGTCTTTCCGCTTCGGGAGGGTTATTTCCAACTCGATGGGCTGTTCTCCGTTTCTGTTGGCCTCTGTGCCGTCGTGGTGGGCGTCGGACAGCGGGAATGAGGCAGCAGAGGATGCAGGAGATGGTAAACTGAGCGGTATGGAGGTACGGTGCGTCTCCACGTGGATCGTTATCGGTCTTCTGGGCCTTGCTCGTGATCGGAGGAAAAACGAAGTCGATGACGACGCCGAAGTTGAAGAAGTCGAAGATGAAGGATGCAGAAAACGGAAAAGTGTGAGTGCAATCCTGGGGAGAGCAAGGGCAGAATAAACGAGAAAAAGGGCAGGGGGGAGGTATTGCGGGGTGGAAGAAGAGGGCAGGAAGGGAGCGAGGAGCGCGAGGAGGGTGGCTATATGCGCGTGCAATTATGGCAGAGCACATGGGTGCGATGGACCGAGATCGGGATACGGATGCGTGATGGGTTCCATTTGAAGGCAGGTGAAGTGATAAGTGATAAATTAGAATTGCGCCGATGGGGGTTTAATTAAGCGCCGTTTAATGACTTTTTAGGACAGAGTGGTGCGTACCGCCTGATAGCGCCATCGCAAGAAGACCGAAGTGAAGCGTTCCGAGCAGCCTGTGCCTGTTTGCGCTGTGTGTTGCGTATGCAGACGCGACATGCAGCGCGGGGACGCCCACTAGATAGAATTAAAGTTAGCTGGGCTTGGAAACCGCGCATATATTCACTCATACTCACAGAGAAAGCAAAGGAAAGCTTGCATGACAGCCTCGGCTTGTTGAAGTGTCTCTGAATGGCTCAGCGTCAATGGTAGTGCTCCCGCGAGTGTGCTCAGAACTGCTAGTGCCCCAATAAATGCATAAGCCACTCTCGCCTGAGGGCGCGCATCTCCGTGTGTGTTCCCTAGCTGTGGCCTGTGCGAGAGCGCGAGAACGACGAGGGCAAGGGTGAAGAGCGGGACGAGAAGAAAGAGGGCGGGGGCAATGGTGGACTCGACAACGGAGGTGGCGGCGGCGGCGGTGGTGGGAGGGGGAGCGGACATGGAGGAAGAGGGAGAGAGACGCAAAGAGGGCCTATTATTGCCATTAGTTATAAAATAAGGACTCCGAGGATATTAGAGCGCTGCCCATGTCCGAATCGGGTAGGAGCTGAGTCTTATCTGGACATCACTCCTCCGGCGCAGATCACCCGTTCCGCCTAGACTGTACCCCCGCGGGTCGCTGTGCTTCTTTCATATTCTGTGAACTGGCCCCTTTCCAGACCCAGCCTTGAATGTAGAGACTATTTTTTGCGTACTACTTGCTCACAAAATCACAAGAAAACACCGCGTTCAACCCCGCACTCAGCGCAGCGCTCTATGTCAAAATCATAGCGTAGTAAGCAACACTCGGAGGAGAAAATAGTGATCATAAAACAGAATGGCTACTATTATCATCACCGTGTCTGCCAAAAATACGCTCTGCTCCCAATCCGCCGCCACTCATGTCTACGTCGATTTCGGTCCACCATAAAGCTCAACATAATATCCCACTCGGGAGGTACATTCCGGGTCCAAATTGTCCAATGCACTAGTCTACTTCTGTCAGTATGACCGTCCTATATACCGCCTTCTAATTTCTAGCACCGAGCTACCAGTACTATGCGCATCAGCATCCCTCGATCCGCCGACTCTGATTGCAGTCCCTAGCAAGACCAAAATTAAATATCCTGACCAAATCTAAAAATATACCTACGAGGTCGCTTTCCCACACCTGCAAACACCCGACATGTCAGTCGCCAATGACCAAGTTCTGTATACATGACACGGTGCTGACAGGTGGCTACAAGCTGCGGCATAAACATCGAGCATCAAGACAGGAACACCTTGACGAGTTACAAGTACTACACATGCACGAGCTCGAAACCACGGCAACGGTCTACTGGCATGCTCCTGCTTGCTCTGCCAGCCTCTATCACTTGCCAAAGTGCTTACCTACTATCCAATCCCCTTCGACAGAATCATCCCGCCCAATGCCCCGGACCCCATTTACACTGATGATTTAATTCGACTATCAAACACCACCGGCGCACAAACATGCGGTAGGGGAAATGGACGAATGATGCTTCTCAACATTTCATCGTTCGCGATTGGAAGAAGTTCCGACATCCAAGGCCAGTCCTCATTCGTCGTTCAAAAGTCACCAGAACCCCAAAAATCTTTCCAAACAGTGGACTGCTGACTGCTGACCAGTGGACGCCCCTGTATTAATATTTATCGAGGTTCTTCTGTCGCTTCCTTGCGTCATGCCATTTCCCCTATCTTATCGTCAACGGACGACGAATACAGGATTTGCACCCCAATCCCTCCCAATCCTCTTTCATTAACGCACCTACCCCCACCACCTCCGAGTCCAGTCCGACACCGAGTCGCTTCAGACAGTGCTCGACCACTCAATCCCCGCCTAGATTACTCTCATTACTCATCCTCGTTCATTCTGTTATCTTGACACGATGCCCTCTCCACCAACGTCCCACTGGGCACTGTAATCCGCAAGTTGTGTAATTACTCTTGCCACTGCACTAGCAATGTGCCTAGGATTGACGTTCCGTTAATTTGATCCAGCGAACGCTTACCCCCAGTCCTGATCGCCCATCTTATCTGCTATTGATCCTTCACCGGTCGTCCATCCTCCCTCCAGCTTCCTCCACCAACTCGAACAAAAGGCGCTCTAACTGCCTAGCCATTCAAGGTCCACTTCACCAACTCGTATGACAAACCCGAAACCCAGCCTGCCAGCCTTTCATAAGTACGTATACCAGGCACCTAATCACACAGATATAGCTGCCGTACGAGCGCACGAGCCCCAAGGAGGTTTTATTGGTGGTGGTATCGTAAGTTCAAGCGCAAGTGTAAGCAAATTACTTACGACAACTAAACACTCGAGATGAAAGCTGGAAGGCGATGAAACACTCGACTCGCCACGATGAGTCGCTATAGATGCTGATATCGATGTGTTCACCCCAAAGGGCATACTCCGAGTCAAAACTGACGTTATCAGACAAGCAAGGTTTGAGCGAATCATAATTCGGACTCTAGTGCTCATCGTCGTGTTTCGTCATATACGTGATTTCGTGCGTTCTGTAAGTATATCAATCATTCCCTCTTTCACTGTCTGCATTAAGTGAAGTATCTGCATATTCACCCTGACAATTCCTCTCGAACCCCGTTGTTTCCCCTGCATCAATACCAACTCACTCGTAAAACCAATACCAATACTCGACTCGGTGATACCATGCGGATACCCCATATTCGAATATCCGCTTGTACCCTGTGCGCCACACTTCCCATCTTAGCCGTCGATTGATCGAGTGAAACCCTTCCCTACAACAACCCCTGCATGGCTGACCCTGAAAATCCTGACCGATGACGCGTTTAAATTGACGCTTGTAGGTTTCGTTCGCGCTTAAAGTTCAGGTTCAAAATTGCAACCTTTAACCCTGGAAAGTCTTGGTAATTCTGGAGACCACTTGTGAACCACCGTGGACCGGGAAAATCGATGCTACGAAGGGACTTTGGATTTGCTTCCTTCTCTGATCTTGCCTCTGCTCAGTCCGGTATCGATCTTCGTCGACGCTTCTCAGTAGTAATAAGTACAGACGACGAGATATCCCTTCTTCTGGGATAGTGCCAAGCCCTCGGAGAATGCTCAGAAGACAGAAGTCCTCCCCAGGCTCCAGACTCGCTCAGGTCCTAGGCCTTAGAAACATCTTCGCATCATCAACGCAACTGTACAGCGAGTATACACTCACGTCTGGACTCGGGTTTTTTAGCTTTGATATCTGAAAGGAAGGTCGGCAGAATAAAAACTTCAGACTGACTAGAACTACACGCCTCGTATTTTGGTTGCCAGTGGTGCTCTCACTCGCTGCCCTGGTGTCGGAAAGGGACTTGAATTGCACTCGCACCATGGAAAGACTCGGAGGTCTGGGTCATCAGAAGGTCTTTCAAGTTCGAGAATAGAGTTCTTCTCCTCCACTTTCTTTCCAGAACTTCGTGAAATAGAAAAAGGTGTGGTAGAATCTTTGTGCTACTCGGGATCAGATCTATTTCAGAGTTTGCCACTCCAAATCTTTCAAGTGACAACGGCTATGCCGTACAGATTATCAGGCTATCGGAACGTGCACCAGTCGCCAGCGGTTTTCCTCATCTCGTACACTTACTGGTCCTGAAAAAATCTGGAGCTCGGAACGATCATTGATCATCAGCCAGAGAGTTCAATCGGCCAGAGAGTTCGAAATCGGCTCTGTTGTAAACTATGTACTCCTGTGCGCGTTGGGATCTTTTTTTGGTTAAACTACAGTAAAATCAGATACTTGTGTCAGACTGGCCAAAAAGCATTGACTTCTCTCAACTGCAACTTGTAGAGTCTTTACGGTTTACAACCTTCAAGACTACGACATTCGATTCTAAAAATAGGCGTCAAAACTCAGGAAGGCCACGACACATCTTCAAACACCTTCTGAATCTTCACTTCGTCAACTTCTTCAAGAATTATCCCAGCGATCCGATGGGTACCCAAAGAACTTCAATCCATCCACGTTCGTCTCCTTGAGGCCTAAGGCGACACAGCCTCAAGGTGCGCCTGCGCCACACAACAGCTGAAGATTCGCTGTAATCTCATCTACAACTTGAAGTTCAAGGAAGTAGAAGAGGTCACCATGCCACTGGGATTCTGTCAACAAAATTTTGTGTACATCCGTCGCTATCAAAAGCGCCTATCTGTCTTCAGGCATAATAAACGCACGGAAGGCCTTTCAAGAATCGTGTCGGTACACGCACCGTTGGATATTCTACGGCAATTGGCACTGGCATCATGGTAATGCATATGACTGTTGACCCCAGTCACTTCGACATGCGTCACAATGGACACTGCGAATCCGGTATTCACCATCGTCGTCCACTCTGTTTGAACTTAGAACGTTTGAAAATCGACACCGAGACAGCCGAAGCTTGAAGTGGCGTATCTACGACGCGTCAAATCGCGACCCCAACACAACGTTTTCCTGCGAATATAATTGTAAGTATTCAGCTCCGCAAAAGTGGGGAATTTCATTATGGTTTCTAATCTGCTGCGTGTTGAAGGTTGAACAGTGAAGGGTTACTGGGCCCGTATATATGTAAAGTCCAAAATCAACAACACGCGGCTCACAAGTGCGGGACCCGTTCTCATCGACAGTGACACACCTAGCCGCTCTTCGGGCGTTCCATAATGCAGAACTCGACTGGCTAGTTCATTAGCGGCGTCGACGAGCGCCACATTGCGCGTTTAATCATTGATACGATGTTTAGATGCGGATATGTCTAGAGGCGACGCCGCCGTAAGTAGCGTGGATGGAAAGCTCGGTCACTTTTTAATTGACCTTGTCGAAGCCTCGAAGGACGTTTGCTGAATTGCGCGCTGGACGAGCTAGGGAGTTTGGCTAACGTCTGAATCAGTACGGCGTCCTTCAAAGTGGCCAGAGTCGTTCTCCTACTTATCATCCGCTGTCGATAAATAAAAGCAATATACAGGAAAAAAGCTGCACCATGCCCACCATACTGCTAATTGAAATTTGACGCGAACAGAAGGACATTGGCGGCGAAAAGACATCCGAAAAGACATACCGTGTCCAACGCTCTATATTGTCAAGTTAGTTCTCCAACTGGATGGTACTGCTTCTAGTTGATATCGGTGTTCTGAATCATCGATGTCATTAGAGCTGTGTTCCCCTCTCTCCGTTCTCGTTGAACACATAATGGCAGGTTCGTGTAAGCACTGTAAGGTATCTGGAGTGTAGCCACGAGTGGTTTGATCAAGCTCCTGTTGTTGTTTGGATGGTTGAGCCTACGGTTAAAAGGACCTGTCCGTGGAGAAATCTCAGTGGCTACACTTCTCCTTAATAATAATGATAATGGCGGGTACGACGGGAAACCGAATGGTGCCGTATACACGGGCCCACAAGGTGATGCAGTGATAAAAATAATCGGTATTCTCATCCTGTTCGAGTTGAATCTGACGAGAGCGAGAGTTACGTAGGCGCCAATAGCCAGAAAATGATGAGCCATGAACGAAGGCCTTGCGACGAGAGGGTAAAATATATCTTGTTCCTAGGACATTGGATCTGTGGTCAACGATTGTTAAATAAATAAATAGCTGGACGGTCCAGAGAGGTGTGGAAGGTACCTGTTGAGCTTCCGTTATGTTCTGCAAAAACGTGTCTCAATCGAAGAAAGAGAGTATGATGAGAGTTAGTAGCAGCTGCTGCTGGAGTTGGCAGTACCGCAAAGAGCTTAAAATCAAGAACACAAAAAAACCAGCAGAACGAATAAAATTCTCCATGGAATCCCACCATTCTTGCATTGGGTATAGCAACACACAACCACCCAAAAAAAGACGACCACAAAAACAGAAAAACATCAGCATCCATCATTCACCGCCCATCCCGCACCCGAATCTCTCCCCCACGATGCACCCAAATCCGTTCCATAAGCCCAATCACCTCCTCCCGCGCCACCCACTGCCCATTCACCACCGCACCGTCTTTAAACATATGCACACCCCACCCCCACCGCGGCCCCCACCGCGCGCCGCTCCGGTCTTTGCCTTGTACCGTCACAGTGCTCATCCCCTTACCCGTACCGACGAGTAAAGGCGAAACAAGAACGGTAGAGGACACAGGGACAGCCATCGCTCCCCCCAAAGCAGGCACGACGCGGAGCGTGCCTCCCGCCCTTCCTGCTTCTGCTCCTCCTCCTCCTCCTCTCCACCCGCCGCTTCTACCCGCATTCACCGACGCAGCCGAGGAAGAAGGGGAGATAGCCAACAACCTCACATGTCTCGGGCGGCCCACGAAGTGGCCCAGCGCAAAGACGACGATAGCGGACAAGCCAGCGCCCTGACCGAGCCAGTACTGCCATGTCTTCTCGGCTTCCTGCCGGGCGTGCTCGTCTGCGAGGACGGGGCGGAGGAGGAAGGTTATTGGTGTGAGGAGGGTTGAGAGGAAGGATTTTTTGGGTGGGGGGGCTGATGTTTCTTCGTTTTTGGCTTTGTCTTCGGCTTGGGCTTCGTCTCCGTTTTCCCTAAGGGTAGAGGGTGGTGAAGACGGGTCAGGAAACGCAAGCGGCATCGCAATCAAAGACGTTCTATCAAAAAAACAAGTTAGACGTCCCTTATCATGAAGCTCAAATCGAGAAAAAGCAACGGCAGAAAAACATACATACAGCGCACACAGCACAACAAGCAACATAACCTCCCCCCTCACCCTTATCCTCAGTTTCGCGTTCCAATACCCCACTTGCGGCTCTATCGTCCATGCCTCGTTAAGAGACCGGCCTGTGAGCAGCCGATGCGTTGCTGTGGATGTGGATGTGGATGCGGGGGCATTGGGATTGACAGTGGTTGAGGTTGTGGTTGAGCCTGCATTAGAATTGGCCTTTTTTGGTTTTGATTTTTGGGTTGGAGGGGGAGGTGGTGGTTTGGATTTGAGTTTGGATGCGTGCCGGATTTGGGAGGAGGGGAGCTTTGGACAAGCGAACGTTCGGAAAGGCTTCACGGATTGTAGTCGAATCATCCAAAGTCTGCAGAAAGAGCCAAGCAGTGAGAGAATCCAACTCGCTTGTGGAACTCGCGAAAATCAGTTCACATGACCGCGCGATCATTTGATGCGCCAACTCCGAACTCGTTCCCTGCCTTTGGACCGCGGTGACAAAACAAACTCAAGTCTCAAGCTTCTCAAAATCACACCAAAGATATACACCAGTAACAGAACCTATATTCAATCCAACCAAATCCTAACGTACCAACCCTATCCTATCCTATCCAATCAAGTAGTAGTAGTAAGTACGAAAAAACCCAAAAGATGAAGTTGCCCCTCCTCGGTCTGAATCTCCTCCCATGCCATATAATTACCGTTCAACCAATTGTCGTTCACCAACCAATTGTCGTTAACCAACCAACCAACACACCAAAAACCAACGACCCACCCACCCATGCAACGAACCCGTCAAATCAACACGACGCACGCGCTTCTCGATACCCCGAGGGGGAGCTGCTGCGTTGCGCCGCGCGGATTCTAAGAGTCAAGTCAGATAGGCGGGCGGGGTGTCTTCGTTTTCGTTTGGGCGGTCGGGAGGTTGGGCTGAGGTCGAGTGGGAGGGCGGTGGTGGTGATGAAGATGAATGGAGATGTCGAGGTCGATGGCGATGATGACCGTGCAGACGTCGTGCGGCGGACTGGCTAGTCCGCGACGCACGACGCTATGGGGTGCCTTGACGTCCGGTGATCGAAGCCGAGAGGCCAGGGGTGGGTGGGGTTACTACTCGAAAAAAAGGAAAGGGTGAAGGGTAGGTAGTACGTAGAAAAAGCGAACAACCAAAGTAAAGTCCCATAAACCGGTGTGTAAAAAACTGAGAGAGAGGAAAGGAAAGAGAAACCAAAGCGAGGAATATGATAGATAGCGAGAGTCGAATGAGTAAGGTAGAAATTGAAGAGAAAAGAGACCATGGAAATGATGGATAGACTAATATGATAAGAGACATTAGAGACCGATGGTGATTTGACTTGATGATATGAAGACCTTTTGACAACGGAAACAGACAGGGAGGGACCAAGGAACTGATAATCCAGGAGGAGGACCGAGAATAGCCGATGGCGAATAATAAGCGCCAGTTCGATTTTTGGTGGTGGTGGTGGTGGGTGGTGGTAACGGTGGTGATAGCCAACGCCGCCTCCGACGACGACGACGCCAACAAACAACATGCCAGTAGTAACAGCAGCAGCAGCCAGGTATCTCCGCCTCAGCGAACGAATCGCGAGGCTCCTCGGCGCGCATACATAACAACCTGACATCAACACAGCTCGGTAGAGGTAGAAGGTGAAAGGAAAGGAAAGGACCCAATCAACAGTCAACAGCCCAGCGCCTCAAAAGACACCGGCACCGCCAACGTCCCACCCCGCCCTCGCGTATTCCACACCGACACCACCGTCAAAAGCCATTCCAAGATCCATATCGAGTCCTAGATCAACGTTCATCCCCATGCCCATGCCCATGCTCAGGCCCATGTTCATGTCCATGCCCATATCCAAATCCAAATCCAACATCACACCGCTCTCATCCCCCTGTATACCCATGATCATGTTATCCAACATCCGCTGCATCTCAATCTCATTCGCCCACTCGACGACGGCGCTCTCGTCCGCGCTTCTGCTGTCTCCCCCCGCCTCTGTCTCTGCCTCTCCGTCCTTCTTCTCCGCCACCGCCCCCTCCGCTCCGGACGCCGCTGCCACGACAACACCGGCGCCGGCACCCACGATCGCGCCCACGCTCACTTGCGCAGCAGCACCTTTAACAGGCACGGCCGCGTGGGACGCGCGCGGCGACGCGAGGATCTCGCGGAAGAGGGCCTCCATCGCCTTGTCGTTGTCGTTGTCATTGTCCTCGTCCCCAGATGCTGCTGCTTCAACTGCAGCGCCCGCAAATACGGGGCCACCCGCGCCGTCTGCACCTGCACCGCACCCGAGACCACCCGCTGCAGGGACACCGAGCGAGCCAGTAAAGGCCCCCCGGTGGTCGCCACCCGTGCTAGGTGGCGAGTGGAATCGGAGTGTGTTGGTGCGTTTGATGCTTGGAGCTGTTGGGTCTGCGTCTGTGAGGGGGAGGAGGACTGGGGCTGGGATGGGATGGAGGGGGAGAAGTCGGGGATGGGAGAGGTTGCGCTCAGCTCGTGGTCGAGCGAGGAGTGGGACGGGGCAGGGGAGGGGAAGGCTGTGAAGGGTTGCGATGGTTGACTTGGTGGTGGTGCGGCTACGACAGGGGCGGGGGCGGAGCTAGGCTGGGGTTGTTGGCTCTGCGCCGGGCCCAAAAGGCCAGCGGCGACACCCTGTGCGGCGAGCGCTTTGACGACGGCGTCCCACCCACGCTCGAGGGTCTTGATGC
The DNA here is from genome assembly GCA_023014335.1 of Galerina marginata. NCBI lineage: Eukaryota > Fungi > Basidiomycota > Agaricomycetes > Agaricales > Galerinaceae > Galerina > Galerina marginata. The sequence continues at coordinate 1,299,517 of JAECYW010000011.1, read as the reverse complement.
GCTCCTTGAGCTCCTCGTTCTCCTTTTCCCTCTCATGCTCCCGCTGGGCACGGAGATGGTCCTCGACGGTGGACAGGGAAATGGGAACGGAGGACGGAGCGGCGAAGACCGGCTTCGCTGGGGTGGGTGGAGCGGCGGGCGCGGCGACAGGGACGATGCCCATGCCTGCGCGAAGCCGCCTGTTCTCCTCCTCGAGCTCTGCGACGCGGCGCTCGAGGTACCCGAACTGGGCTTTCCGGCGGTCGCGGGAGTTCTGGGCGGCGATCCGGTTGCGGTGGGCTCTAGCCTCCTTGCGCTGCTCGGAGAGCGAAGGGGCGGGGGCGGCAGGGTCCTTTGACGAGGAAGAGGCAGAGGTGCGAGCACGCTTGCGCGCTGGGCCGGAAGCGTGGGTGGGGTCGATGTCGTCGTGCTCGTCGTCGTCGTGGGTATATGATGATGACGGTGCGGGAGAAGCGGGAGTGAAAGAGGAGGAAGAAGAGAAGTTGAGGGAAGATGGGTTGATGAATGCTGAAGCCATTTGGAAAATAATACGTTGGTGAGTTCCGATGACTGAAGTGGAGGGATTCAAGAGACTGGGAGGAAAATAGAAAAGAGTCCTGGTCTTGAATGGGGCGGGTTGTGCTGCGGTCCAGGTATCCTACCAACGGGCAGATAGATGAAGGCTCTGGAAAAGAGAGAACTCCGCAGCAACCAGACAGCGTCTACGTGGAGGTGGTCCAAAAACGGGGAGCATACGTGTCCACTCCCCAGTTATATACTCCCCGGCCTCTTCCAATCCTAACACATGCAAATAGGTGTCAGGGGTACTTCTCCCCCGGGTCCGTCGACAGCTGAATCTCCGAGCTCGGGGCTTTCGCTGGATTTTCCATGGCGATCTCTGTCCATCGTGCCGCCCAATGCGCTGGCAACCTACTATTTCTGTGCCGGTGCTGGAACTCGTTACCTTTTCTGAATAGTCGTCTTCGAGGCTACACACGAAATAGACCGGATTCTCTGACCCAGTGGCCCACTAGAACCCATGGGAAATGCACGAAACTCCGTCTTGTCTTGGGCAGGTATCGCCTCATCCATGATTCATAGCCTCTGTCATAGCGCTCTCTTAAGGCGCTCCCGGTCAGAGCTTGACGTACATTTGTGTCAAGGCGCTGTCTTTTCTAGAGTGCAGGCAAATTATTAGCGCAGAGGAATTCTCGGCTACTAGCCTATCCACACCAATCAATGCGGCTCTACCACCGCCACGCTAGGCTTCTCCACACTTGATTCTAAACCCACTCTCCAATCCACGCTACTCACTCGGACTTCACTAATCATCCACCTACCCGCCCGTCGCTCCGACGCTATGTCACACGGCTGCTCATGTGAGAGACCATGGCGCTTCCAAACTTTGCGTCTAAAAAACACCTGGGAGTTATCCGCATAACTGCCCTGGTCTGCGCTGACAAGTCCCAGATTTCCCCGCACTTCTTTATAGCCGAGGATACCAAGCGAAGACAAGGATTCAGAACAAGCCTCGATTCTAAAATTAAAATTAGTGTCACTTGAATAAACTCTGACCTGGCATGCTCACCAAGGCGTAGGCTCAATTAAATCCCCTTGGGCCACAGGTGGCGGAACGTGGAAAATGTACCAACACTCACTTTTTTTTTGAATCCCCTTTATTTCTTCGTTGGCTTACCCCCACCTTCTACTCAAGTATATAAGTCCCCTTAGTCGCGATCATTTTTTCCAAGTTCCGATGATTTTCAAAGAAAAAATGAGCTATGGCGAAGAGACCGCGAAGAATTTATTACACAAACACCCAAAAATTTCGAAAATCTGAGAATCTGGTTGATCACTCCACCTCCCTAAATTTTATCTCACAAAAAAATTGCTAGGCGCTACGGCGACCTCTTCCTCCCGCCTTCAACTCTGAGAGCTTGTCGTAGACCGGCGACCCCCCTTCTAATATTGAGGAGTGACGCGGCAAAGCGTAGTGCGCATTGCCTGGGACGTGAACCAATTAGTTTCGCAGACTAAACATGTACATTCAATATATCAAAGCAGATTAATTTTATTTCTACTTGTAAGTCGAGGATCTATATAAGGATACGAAACCAAATTTTCAGACAGCCAGGTCACAAGTCCACCCCTTGTCCAAATTGAATGAAACCGGCTGGTCTATTGATTCGTAATTAGCTGTAAACATCTTCGAACCTGATTGAAGATTATGGAGGCTGATTAACACATCGTGGCGATTTCGCTTTATTAAAAGTACAGTACACAGGAAAAACAAAAAAAAAAGGAAATGTTTTTGTTGAGGCATTTTTATTACACCATAAAGGATGTTCTTGGATAATAATGAACACACCTGACACAGGCCTGACATGTAAGTACTGGACTAGTCACTAGTCACTTTCATCACCGTCTTATCCTCTTTATCACGATGGGTATAGGTATGCTTCCCCAAACGTTCGACATCCGTTCGTAAAGTGCTGGGCCACGGGCTCCAAAAAACAGTTTACTGCGAGCGATCTCGGAAAAGTCGACTGGCGAAGTGGAGAAGAAGCATTTCAACCATCCGACATCCACATCCTGGCCGTCAGGAACGCTGAATGCCATTGGTCTCCCCACACCCCCTGCACCGAAACCCAAAGACAGCTTGCCTCCATCCTTTAACAGAGGCGAGTTGCATTTGTGGTCTTGCCTTGCTTGGGATGCAAAAATTTGGCCTACCATCTAGGATTAAACTCTGAATGGGTAATTGAGTACTGATACGACTCACTGATGCTTAGATCGTTGTCAAAGTAAAAGACACTTGGGTAAAGGTCTTTCTTTGAGTTGTTCGTGATTCCAATGCCGAATGAGTCGCAGGCTCCATCGTCAAGTGGTATAATGATACTGCCGTCCTCGATCATATTTTTGACAGGGATAAGCAAGTAATCCTCGTCCTCTGAGTCCGAGTACTCGAGCTTGAAGAATTTCACGATGATCTGTTTCTCGATATCCTGAGAACTCAAATACGACCAGTTTAGATGGCGATGATAGTGTGCCACGTCAATGAGGACAGGTATCAAGTCTTCTGCATTGGCCTTTGCCTTGTGGGCACCCATTGTCAGGCCATATGCGGCAACCCGTTTGTCGAGGATAACAAATGATATCCCATCGTGCTCTCTCTCAACCGCCAAATCCGCGGCTGAATAATCCTCAACTATTGTAATCCTGTAACGATCATGACCGAAAGTTTTCATTCGCTCTGGTGTCGCCCCCAAGGCAGGGAATCTGGACCTTTCTAGAGTAAGAACCAGCGCGCTGCATATACAGGGCCACAGCTTGGAACACCACCATCAGACTCTCCTTTCTCGCAACATAAAGTCGAAGATCGTATGCAGATTGAGGGAGGAATTGTGCAACATCACAGAAAGACGACATGGCTTCCTCCAAACAATCCGATTTCTCGTCCGCCAAGGAGTGGGCTTGAATGAGTGAATCTCCTAAAGCATAGAGAGAGGAAGCTCGAAGAGAATAGTCAGAAGGTTGGAACGACCGAATGGCTTGTTGAAGATAAGCAATCGCCTGTTCTAGGTCACCAGGGTTTGACCCGAAGTACTGAAAGCGGCTGTGGTGAGCACGGCCGAGATTGCCCAGGGAGATTGCATAGTCACGAGAACCTTCCTCACGAAGGTTTCGAGCTTCCATATGCAAGGTGATGGCGCGGTCGAGGTCGTCGCGTGAGCACTCCAATTCGGAGCGGGAGTGGAGAGCAAGTCCGAGATTGTTCAAGAATGAAGGAGGTGCACGGAGGTCGGTTCTGTCGGGAGAATATGTCAAGATGAGGTTATCCAGGATCTTGATTGCTGTGTCAAGACTTTTTAGGTTCCAGGGCGGCGTTAGCTTCTGGATCTGCTGCAAACTGATTGCCAGCCCGTTGAGAACCAAAGCCCAATGATGGGCACCTACAGAGAGCATTTAGTCCTGCAGATGAGGAAAATACTCGTGGACCTACAACTAGGTTTCTGTGTATAAAAATCGGGATTGTTGTAATCTATCCCTCCGAGGTCCAAAGCTTGTTGAAAGTTAGAAACAATTGCTTGCGTTGTGGACAAGTCACGCAAGAATAATTCGGGAGAGTAGGATATTCCTTGAGCGGAACAGAGGGCGATGGAAAAAGTCTGCAGCGCCAGTGAACCAGGTTGATAGTCGTGTTCGCCATCTAGAAAGAGAAGGCGCGAAAGCGACCACGCAACCCACAAACGTAGTTGGTCACTCGTAACATCAAGAAACGCTCTCAGAGGTTTCTCAGGTTTCCCTTCTTGCAAATGAGATGCCCAGTGATTGCCCATGTACACATACAACTCTGCTTCCCGAAATGGAAAAAGATCTTGTTCCTCGGCAACATCTGGGTTAGTGACTTGTTTGAAAAAATGAATGCAGTTATCGACCATGATTTGACGTGCTTCATCGTGGCCGAGATAGTCGATGAAGGAAGCATGGAAAAGCTTGATGGCCGGTTGGACTAAATTGTCATCGAATGTTCCTCGGGTTTGGAGTGCTCTCAATCCTGAGCAGGTGTACATCACAAAATTCGTAGAAGGAATACCAACAAGGAGTGCAAATTCATCGAGAGGCAGAGGCTCTTTGAGAGCTACCATTGAATGGAGGATTTTTGAACGCGCGTCTTTATGGTTTTTGTCAGGGAAAAGGCGCTCTAAGGCCATTCGGTAAAGGGATTCCATTCTCTCGTCATGGATCAGGGCCGATGAAGAAGAAAGTATCCCGTCAATGATTTCGATGGGGGTATCGGGACTCGGAGTAGAGACAAGAGTACAGACGGTCGCAGCCCATATGAGAAGGCCATCCGCGAGTTTAACAAGTTTGTCAAACATGGATGGCACCGGTCTGTGCCCTTCCCAGTCTATACGTTGGAATTTGCTTACAAAATAATCGCGACAGATGGCGTTTGAAACTGGAGTCAATTCACGTAGCTGAGCCGCGTCACCGGCAATGGATTGGATGTCCTGTGAGTAGCGGCTTGTCATGACAATTTTCAGTTTGGGCGGTAAGACAACTTGGAAAAGATCTTTGAGGAATTCCTGTCGATAGGCATATTCATCCAGGGCATCGAGGATGATAACGAGTGGACCCGCATATGCCAAGGAAGTAATAGGCATGATAAGGAAGTGGGTAAGGTACTTTTTAAGGTGTTCATGCTCCCCAGAACATTCCGTCAGAGCGCGCGCTATGTCCGGTCGACACCCAGGATGCAAACTGCAAAGCTCCCGGGCCATCATCCGGACGAGCTCTTTTGGTTTACTGTCAATGCCGATCACGAAAGAGGCAAACGTGGCGAGAACTCCTTCGCGCTTCAACTGATCCAAGAGCTCTCGGGCAAACATCGACTTTCCAACTCCAGCAGCGCCGTGGATCCAGAGAAAGTGCCTTGCCACTAGCGTCTTCAATCCAGTCCAGGGTTTCTTGAATCTCCTGCTTGCGGCTGTCGCTAAAATATTGACCGTTGGAGTCGCTGTGCGATGGAAGACGCTCCAGTTTGTCAAGCAAAATATTGTCTGCGCCAGCAGTCAGGCTACCCATGATGATAACAACGGTAGGCACATACCAATCTTTCGTGAAATATTGTCAAGATCAAGCTTGAGGTTCAGCTCGACTTCGGCCTATCGGTGATGATCTTGGTCAAGGGAAAAGTCTACTCGGCTCGAGTAATGGACATACGTTGAAGGAATCTATCGAAGCCCTAAGATTTTCCTTGATCTTTGTAATATCATCCTTGTCACGGCCATGTTTCAGGAATCGGGAAACAACGCTTCGGCGAGAGAAATCTTCAGCATCTTGAACAATCCTTGATAGATCTCTGCAGAAAACGGGATCAGTATTAGGGATCTTAACAAGAGCACTCGTGACTGACTGTTGAAGAGTATTTATCGCCTGGGTCCATCGCTCCTCCATCTCTTGAGGACAAGCCATGGCAATACGGACAACATACTTTGCAACCGTAGCGGACAGCCATCTCATACATTCGAAGTTGTTTGAAGCTTGCTAAAAGGAGGCATGAACATTCTGCAAAATAATTTCAAGGTAGAACTTACATCGGCCGCCTTCAGAAACCCTGCAACGACTCCGATGAGGGGCTGAACCATCGGAACGGGGATCATCGAGCAGCCTTCCTTGATGATGTCCAAAATCGGCAGAGCGACGCCTAAAACACCGCCTGCGATTGTCAAGAAACGATTTGAATGTTTCTCTTTTAAAGTCCTTGCAATATTTGGGTAAGTGGCCTATAACTAGGTTGGAGTACGTTGAACGACATGAAAGGAGGTCGTCACCTCGATTGATACGATTGAGTCAATGATTTTGTGTGGCATGATTTGAGTCTCTGATGACTTGTTTGAAATAGCGTCTTCGATGGTCCTGGATAGACAGGTTAGTCACATAATGAACCGAGGAGTTAAAGCCATAGTACATACTTCAGGAAACTCGCTATAGCTTCTTCTACGCCATCTACCTTAAGGTCCAAAGCACCGATCAACTTAATGGTAAATTGCATACAAGGATCAGCTAGATTTTTGAACTATGTATATGTCCGCCATCAGGTCCGCGTAGAAAAAAGCAATGGAAGGACTATCGTACCATTGGCATGTTGTTGAGGTCCACGACCCGGAGGATAAGTACTTGAAGAGCCTGTGAACTCCCGAGAACGAATGCCACATGGAGAACGGCAATATCATGCTGAGGATCTCGATTTGCAATTGGTTTGAAAGGGATTTTGGGAGGTCCAAAGTATTCGGTGTTTCCCTCAACGGCCTTATCGGTCGTCGTTGGGACTGAATCTTGGTGTGCCGGATTGGTCGAGTTAGATCGGGTGAGAACGATGGGAGAGGTGAAGTCGCTATCCATCGATGCATGGCGAGTAGCCTGAGGCACCACTAAACGATCCCCCAGACCGTCCGCCTCGGACCGGATACTGGGCTCTGGACTATTAGAACGAGAGATCGGCTTCTTGACATGGAGAACGGCGATATCATGGTGATGGTTTCGATTTGCAATTGGTTTGAATGAAATTTCGGAAGGCCCAAAGGATTCCGGGATTCCCTCAACGAGGTCAACGGCGATCGTTGGGACTGAATCTTCGGCTACTGGGTTGGTCGAGATGAATGGGGTGAGGACGATGAAAGAGGTGGAGACGTTATCCGTCGACGCGTGGTAGGTAGTTTGAGGCACTACCAAACGATCATCCGGAATGTCCGCCTCAGACCACATACGGGGTTCTGGACTATTTGAACGAGAGATCGATTTCTGGACTCTCTTGAACAGGTCTATCACCTTGACTTTGGCCTGTTTCAACCCGTCCATCGGAAAGACTTTGTCAGGTTGCGAGCTGCGGAAAAGCAGAGCTATATGACTTGAGATTGCGGGACTGATATTGGAGATTACTGTTGATTTCACACCTCAGCTCCCGAAATAACCTTACCTTATATAAGTAAGTCAAATATGTTCCCAAATGTATCAGGGTACTTACAACCTTTCAAGCATCTGGAACGTCAACTCCCCGGATTCATGGATATCATCTGTGATCACAAGTTACAACACCCTCATTCTGAAAAGCTTTGAAAGAAACGGTTAATTGATTGACAATAGCGGACAGGGCTAATTGGCAAATATAACTGCAGCCGGTAGTACTCACCTCGAACCAAGAAACGCGATGAATTGCAGTTGGAGATTGTCACGGCATTCGATCCACTACCTTTTCTTACCGGGCTGAAGCCAGGACGTATGTTGAGAATGATTCAGCACATCGCATGTGGCACTGATGTCGAGTCGTTAACAGTGCCACCCATGGGGTCCATAAGGTTATCGTATAGGAGCAGCAAAGTGTAGTTAGAAGGCGTCAAAGCACCACCGGCACCAGTGGATGGCAGGCAGCACCACGATTGCTTGGTACCTATCGTGGGCGTGTCGTTTGGAGGGCCATCATTTGGTTCCTCCTACTGCTTCGACGGGCAAGTTCTCCCTTGGTGCGGTCGTTATCACTCCTGACCGTTGTTTCATTCGAGATAATAGAGGTTCAGATTGCATTGGACAAACCTGAGCTGTAGGTGTCGTCGTAGTGTAGAAATGCCGCAATCGGCATTACTTTAGGAGCAGTTACAGTACTACTCGAGTTAGTAGGGAAGAGTCCCATGCAAGTGCGTAGGGTTATGAAAGTGGCTAGTGACACATTGGATTGTCGTTGACAATGGTGTATCGAGGGCGTAGAACGGAAGCCTAAATTGTGGACGAAGAAAGGTTCCCGGTTTGTCAAATTTGAATGTCCTACAGCGCCAGTTATACCCTGTCCTTTTTCCTCGACGAGGCGAAAATAAATAGCGGCTCTCTAATCACAAGCATGCAACCGACAATCTCCTCAAAGACATCGACCCAGCCATGCTCTAAATGAACTCAGAGAAGTCCTTCCAAAAATGCTATGAACCCTAGTCCTACCGTCATTCCACCTTCTCATCCTTCTTTGACTGATTCTTTTGGCAAGGCTTGTCAACGACTCAAGAATAAACCTTATCGATTTCTGCTGCCACTCACTATGATTTGGTGTAGGTTGTAAACCTAGGACAATGGAAATAAATTCAAATAATATAGCCATTTGGCAGCCGGTTCATAAATGCGATCGAAATTCTTGATTTGGCTTCTCTTGAGCATATGTCGGAAACAAAAGACACTGAGCAGTGAGGGCTTAGGTCGCCTTGGTTTTTGCTGATCTTCGCTCCCGAATAAATGGAACAGCAACGCAGCGTTCGGACTTGAGAAAAGCGTTTTCAACGCCCAAGATGACCATAGCTTGATCATAGCTTGAGTTTTTTTAGTGTTGATTAGTTCCTACGATGAAATACAGACGAACACTCTTGAATCTCAGATGTACACAATCATCCCAAGACTTTTTTGGTCCACATTCAACCAATGTGTAACCTGGTTCAATAGAGGGTTGTTCGACCGGATGCATCCAGAATTTGGCCGTTGGCGAAGAATGTCGTGGCAGGTTGCACGAAGAGAGGGTGCCTAGGGAGTTTGCAAACATAGTACAGACCGTACAGTGTGACATCAATTTGGCCGATAATAGAGTACTGCCTCTGGAACGACGAAAATCGTGCCCTAGTCCTATACAGACCATATAACAGATGACAGTCAGTCCTTCGTTATAACGATTCCCTTGGAATGGCGAAGCAGTTAGATTTCTCCAGCGGCCACTACTGAGGTGAGAAATTGTTGCCTGTGATTAAAACATGAGCCACGTAGATGAATTCTGCCAGCGTCTTTCGCAATCAACAGGTAAATGTGGGGTTAAAATCCAAAGGACGGCCTTGACACATCGACTTGCATCGCATGAGTATTGACAATGATGTACCCGAGTTGGTCGAACTGGAGTCGAGCCTGGAGGTCTAATCACGCATGCCTATCTCTCCCATCGCTTTCTGCACTTCCAGGCGCTCCAGAACTGCTTTCTGCAAACTTGAGTTCGTTTTCCGTGGTTTAGACTTAGACAGCCCTCCACTACGTCCGGGGTTAAGAGCAGACGCAGACGTTGGTGTCGTCGTCGTGTTCGTCGGTGACACGAGTGTGTGAGGAACAGCTGTGCTGGGGGATGTTGTCGAGGTGGTTGTCAGAGACCTCAAATGCGGAGGCACGATTACTGGCGTTGCTCGTGGTGGAGGCGGCCACTATCAGAGAACCGCATGTAAGGCCGCGAAGGACATGAAGAAAAAAAACGAAAACACACCCCGCGATTTGGCTGGTTGAAATGAAGTGCTGCCCATGGAGGGTATTCTTTCTCTAGTCTGACGACGTGGTCTTCAAGGTATTTGAGGCGGGCTACAAGGGTCCTAGGCGGTGAAGGCACTATGGAGATCGAAGCATTAAGCCCTTATTTCATACGTAACTGAAAAAGACCCGAATAAACGCACCATAACGAATTGCGAGATGCTCCTCAAGACTCTTCAGTCGTTCGTCTATGCCCGGATGTTTAGCTGCCGTAGCCATCGACAATGCTCTTTCTTCTCCGTCACTGTCAGGTTGTGGTTCTGCAGGACTTGCTGGCTCGTCGTCATCCGCCTTCGCCTTGCCCTTGCCTTTCCGAGTGGATTTTAACTTGCCTGGCCGTGCTTCGTGTTCAGCTTCTGCGTCGCCTCCGTCCAAGTCGCCGAATTTCCGTTTTTGTAGTGGACGAGAGTTTGTTCCTGCAGCATTCGTAACATTCGGCGTCACCAACGCGGGAGGAGACTGTACTGGAACCTGAGGGTCGGGCGAAGCGGTAGGTGGGCCTGTAGCTGCAGGTACAACAGGACCGGGTGCTGCTCCTGATTTGACAGTCTTGGTCAACGGTCCCTCTCCGTACTTTGCAATGTCATATGTGATTTGCTTGTCTCGATCGATAGGTTTCGCATCGACGCGTGCGCAAGATGTGAACTCGTGCTCTTTGCTGCCTTCCCCTTCCCTTCCTTGACTGTCTTCTTCACCAATAGACTCAGCAAGATTTAGCCTTTTCTCAGCGAGTGTATGCAGAAACTCTGCGCGGTTGGACGCGTTGTTTCGTGCACGGGTGCGAGAGAGGAATTGAGAAATTGATTTATTGATCTGCAATAATACAAGGAGTACTACTGAGTTGAGCGTCTTAAGGAATTTGAGAGGACGAGATAAAACTTACTGAGGACTGTGTACGGGGTTCAGTGCCGTTGGACAGTTGGACATAGTCAAGTTTACGGTCCTCCAGTGAGTGATCACCATTAACATTGCTAATTATGTCGATATCTGTATCAATTTGCATAGAATCTTCCTCGACCTGTGGCTTTTCTGCTATACGGTCCAAAATCGACTAATGTTTGCCAAACAGTCAGCATTGCGAAGCGAATTTGACTGCACAACGCACCTGGAGGCCAACCACCAACTCCTTCAAAGCTTCTGGAATCGTCGTCTGCTCCCACTCGGGACTTAGCACGAGCATGTCGTTCTCCAAGCCCTTTAAAGTTTGTATCATCCTCGTTTTCACAAGAAACTTCTTGATGACTTCATCCCAGTTTTTATACGATTCCGGTTCAGGAAGAGGAGGGGTAGGCGAACGCGCCGGGGGTGTTGGAGGTTTAGCAGGTTGACTAGTGGTGGTATTAGGATTCTCATTTGTACTTTTGGGAGGCTGGGGCGGTTTGTATGCATGCGGTTGCGATAGATGCGCTGCATATGGATTGTAATTCGTTGGGCTGTAATAAGCCTGTTGAGGAGGGCCGGGATTCTGTGTCTGGTAAGCACTTGTGCTCGGTGGGTAAACTGGGTAGGTGGGAGACCAGCCATTGCCCCATGTCGCGTAGTTTGAGTATGGCTGGTGTGTTAGTGTGTTCGGATTGGAAACTGCAGGAGAGGGTGCCAATGGAACTAGATTCGATGTCTGTGGTCCGCTCTGGGCAGATACCCCTGGCTCTGCCGCTGAGGAGATCTTGGAAGAGCTAGCTGCCGATGGGGGAGGTCCTTCTGTCATGATTTCTTCATCCTGGTACGCGTTTGGCGCCTAGAAAAGGGGTTAACGAAGGTTGTTGAGATCGGTGATGGTAAAAAAAAGTGAGGCAATTTCGGGGTTCAGCCGCATTAATGGACACCGTTGACGTCGATGATCTCGATTCTCAACTGTCTCCCACTAACCACAATGGCAAAGAAACAGAAAGAAGAGACGCCAAACGTTAATGCCACAGCAAATCGCGACATTGTGCAGAGGCTTAACTTTCTTTACCAAGCTAGCATATATCTCCAGTCTGTCGCTCCTCCAGCACCCGCCGAAAAGCCTTCATACAAAGGAAAGGAACGTCAGATCGATGAAACGGACGACGAAATGCACATAATTGCAGATCAGCCTGTTTCTACGTCAGAATTGAAAATATCGACGAGCAAGAAGAGGCGCAGAGTCGATACGAAGAACACTGGCGACCTGGCGCGTAGCTATGTCCAGTCCATGCGCATTGTTGGACAAAAGACTACAGTTAAAATGTGTGTGTTGATTAATTTTACAACGATGATACTCTCATTTTCTTTGCAGGGACCCGTCTCTGAAGCGGTCTTTCTGCTCGGGATGTAGCACGACACTGGTTGCAGGCACAACGGCGTCCATTCGAGTGAAAAGTATGCTTTCTGTAATTTCCCCTCATTCAGCTGCCTTATGTTTTGTAATAGGCTCTCCAAGCCATGGCCATGTCGTGTTGTATACCTGTCTGCATTGTCGGACCACGAAACGAATTCCAGCGCCTGCCAGCATCAACCTTGCAGAGCAGCCTGATACTGGCGGGCAGGTGCCTGTAGCGGCATCCAATACCGATATCCCACATACACAGCCAGAAGCACCTCATCAACCAAACCCAGCCAGTTCTCGGAGAAAGAAGCGCGCCTTTCCTCGTCCATTGCCTTTATTTGCCCGTCGAGATGCTGGTCATGTTGTGTTTCGTGGAAACGAACGCCTTGCGCTGGACGACGACGGCTTAGGTTTAGGAACTTGTTTCGGTTGATTTCAGCAGTCAGGCTGAATAATTCTGTCCTGTACGCCTTGCATCTCCTTCATACACATCCTGAGCGACCCAAGCTCCAAGTGAAGCCCGCATGGCAAAGGACAAGAATAATTTATTCTTTTGAATCCATCTACTGCAGCCTTATGAAGCTTCAAAGCCGCAAAGCGCAAACGGCTAAAAGCTTGTCTTCCCTCTGTGTCCGCCGCATCTCCAATCAATCGCCTGACATTTTCTCGAACCGTCGAATGACCTGAATGGATTTGGAAATGTCATATTACAACGCTTTGTTCGATACCACGTTCACTGTCGGTATTGGCTGGGTGTAAGAGTCCAAGCAACCTGCCTTCTTTGAACAATGAGATTTGGACCCAGTCAGTGTCTGGAACGAGTGGTCGCAGGATAGAATGTCTAAAAAAGATGACCGTCAGGTTAGCCCTACCCAATTGGATCATAGGGAGAGAAAACTATTCACTTGTCCCGTAGATGAGACACAATTTGTCTGTACGTCCAGAGCCGCAGTTTCCGATTGTCGTGGCAGTGATTGCATCGATAATTTCCCGGTGGGTTTAGATGCAGCCGAAATGGCTTTCGCTCTGAGCAGCTGCCCCACCGAAGGAAAATGTAATCTTGGTCTTCGACGGGGTAATTAATCGAGTGCCTACATGGTAGCGCAAAAGTCCATCAGCTTGAGTTAGACATGGAAGGAAGACAAGCCGACATCTCTCTAACGTGATCAATTGCAAGCTGTCGATGACCTGAACGAACAAAAATGCAATGCCTGCAATGCCAGGGAAAGAGGTGCCGCAGTTGTTCTGGGGGAAAGCCTTCGTGGAATATCACAGAGTTCGTAGCTTCCTTACTCAGAATTTGAAAATATTCTGGCGTGTGGTCTAAATTCCTGGCCGCATGCGAAACCTAGTATGATATATTCAAATCCAACCTTGCAGGCAAAGCAAGACATGAAACCTACACATTCTTTCAGCGTCATGGCGGGACGACCCTTTTCTAACCGTGGATGTTCTCGGCACTCCGTGAAAATGCACAAAAAGCGGACTCGCAACGAGTCTAAACTCTCTGGCGAAGCCGTGGAGGGATCAAGACCCACAACGCCAAGGAGATGTTTCATAGGTATTGGATCCAGCCGCGTTGTAATTAAACGAAAGCTCGGGATCTGACATCTTCCTCTTGAAAATCAGGATTCTCGGGGACGATGCACTGGAAGTGATCGTCAAAGTCATACCAACCGACAAGAACAGGAGGTGGTTGCCCCTCCTCGATTTCAGGTTATCTTGTGCAGAGGGCATTCGAAAACAGTGGTGGCGAGCCGGAGTGGATTTTCTTCGAAATCCAGGGAGGGTACTTGCCAGCGCATGAGTCGAGAGACTTGACTTCTCCTGTAGGCCCTGTATTTGTCGATGTAGTGTTGGAAGTGCTCCTTCGCATCCGGTGGAAATTCGAGTCCGAGGTCGGAGTCGATCCAGTCAGATATTTCTTTGATCCTATAAATATGATCGACAGGTGGGTGATACCCCTTAGACAGAAATTCTAGCGACTTCTCGGTGGGTGCGGTAAAAGTCCTGAACTTCTCTCTGCGTTTCCATCTTCGATTGAAAGCGTTCTACCGCCAGCCGTTTGCTTGTGACATACGACAGCATCTTTTGAATTGCCGGCAAAGATCGCTTGAAGGCTAGTCATTTGTTAGATTCGGTCATAGTGGATTGGGTATATTTAATGCGCCACGTACCCGTCTTACTGAATGTCCTAATGTGACGGTGCTGGAGGATGGTACGTATATTTAATGTGGCTAGGTCGATCGGGTTGTGTCCTAAAATTTGTAATCTCTCCTTCCACCTACAGATATCAGGGAATCAGTTTTGCAGAATAAAAATTCAGTTGACGTACTGTTTCACCAAATTATCATATTCACGGTTTATCTCGGAACAGATGTTTACTGCCCACGTATTGCAAGCAATGGCACGCTAAAATGGGAGATATGGATGAGATATATTTCATGGAAAAGACCGTGTTCCATCACCTTCATAGCATCGCGCACGGAATTGACTGTTTTTACTTTATATTCCTCGTAGTTCTGTTGAGCATTTGGTTCACTTCTCTCGACAGCCGAAAGGAAGGCCAAACAAATTTCGGCCACTTCATTAACCTCATGCCGAGAATATATCATTTGACGGGAAGAGTCACTTGCAGATGGGTAATGCATCGCATCTAAGGCAAGAAAAGACGTTGTAAACTTCAGTCACAGTTTTAATACATAATTCCGATTTTCGTACTCCTTCGGTAAGTCAATTTTAACAATTGCCCGAACTCGGGTTCATAGATGCCTTTGACTTTGCAAAAAACAATCAAAGAGTCGCGATGCGCGTATAGTCGATGGTAGGCCTGCCAGATAGGGTCAATGAGATGCAAAGCCTGAAATAAAACAAACAGTTTTTTGACCATGCAGAAATTACACAAGCGGTCGAGGAAAACAAATTCCATCATGGCTTCGGGGTAGCCACATTTCTGCAAGTACATTAGGGGGAAGAAAATCAGAAAAGATGTGCACGCACATCGCAAGTTGCAGGGCCGAACAGGATGGAAACCCATTTCGGAAACGAAATGTGGGATGGACAAGGAGGAACACTCGGGTGTTGTTGGAAAACTTCCCTCCAAATTGGAGAAGACTCGCGGCTAAGCAGAAGGCTTCTTAGCTCTTTAGAAGATCGCATGAGGTTGTACAGGTCGATTGGATGGAGGTATACAAAAATCTGTTTTCAGCAAGTTAGTGGCATACAAGAAAACTGGCATAAATTCACCTCAAAGACCAATTCCAGTGGGAATTCGATTACGTTCCTCAAAGCATGGAACTGAACCTTGTTATTGGCCCGCGCTTCTTTCCTTATCTTACATGAGATATAGCCTGCGATGTAGTTCCCTTTGGAAACAGTCAGCTATCATTCAGCGGACAAATAAGCATCATGAATGGCCCACCTCGAAGCAGCACTATCCTGTCTTTGCGAGTTGGTCGAGTCCCGAAAGCATAGAGTTGACGGAGTTCACTTGCTTGTAAGGATTGGAAAGGCAAGCTTGAGCCAGAAAAAGTCGAATCGGAACTCAAATTCTGCTTGGATTTCTTCATCCTTTATGTGGCGGGCAAGGTCAACGAGTACGCGTTGCACAATGTACCTTCAATCTTATGCGGGTTGTATCATATCACGAGATCCCGGTAGGTATAGGAAAGAATTAGGGCAGTGTCATAGTCGCGAGGACCCTGGAGGCATTGCGGCTTGGATGGCGATGTTCACCGAATCAACTCGACAAGCGAAGTTTGTCGACTTGAAAACAACAAAAGCGTGAAA
The DNA here is from genome assembly GCA_023014335.1 of Galerina marginata. Lineage (NCBI taxonomy): Eukaryota > Fungi > Basidiomycota > Agaricomycetes > Agaricales > Galerinaceae > Galerina > Galerina marginata. Next base: position 1,283,637 of record JAECYW010000011.1, on the reverse strand, counting down.
AAAGAGTAAGCGTTACTCCAAATGAATACTGGAATCTTCAAGTTGAAGTTAGACGGAAGTTTATCTACTGATGGAATGTAGACGGATGGGCGGAATGCACGGATGAGTTACAACCAGGATAGTTGACCGTGGGACCTTCGCCTTGGACACACTGTTTTGAGGTCAACGTATAACTTGAAATTTCAACAAAGCTCCTCTTCATCTTACTCTTTCTCAGACGACAACGGTCTCGTTGAACGATTTTTGTCATAGAATTTCGGAAGTTATTTTGTCTGTGAGCATCATTATTATTGTGCAACGATTCTCGAACTAAATGTTCAGACAGTGGACTCCACTGATTGCGGCAAGGCAGCCTTATAAATTTGTGTCTGGTATTGCTCATTGAGGTTATATCGCAACTTGGCGGTCGAGATGGCTTGGACTCCTAATGTTCAAACAATTATTCAAATACATTGAACAATCGACTCAGCATGTATGAAACCGGACATGTAGGTGTCTTCGAGATTTCACTAAGGTCACTATCGATCTGACAGGCGTTGCCTAACAGGATTATACCCTTGCATACAGGAAACAGAACTAGGTTCCTAATCGGTACAGGTGTTGAAACATGAAGCCTTTGGGACAGCGTCCTTATCGATGGATTGAACACCGCGCTTTCGAACAAGGTCATTTGCTATTGCATTCTCAACAGCCCCCCTCTACACAATGCGTCTGCTCGATGTGCACCAGCTGAAACTTAAAGAATTCTTCGACGAAAGACAGGCGACCTGAATATGCCATTCTTTCACACACATTGGGGTGAGGGCGAAGTCTCCCTTCAAGATCTCTCGACAGCCTGCAGCAACAGCTATGGCTGGATTTTCCAAGATCAAGAGATGTTGCGAGTTGGCCATTCAGGATGGCTTTCGAATACGTTTGGGTCGACACCTGCTGTATCGACAAGACAAGCAGTTCCGAGCTTTCGGAGGCGATCAACTCCATGTACCAGTGGTATAAATCTGCAACAGTTTGCTACGCCTATCTGTCCGACGTTGTGCCCGGAGAAGATCCTACCGACCCACACTCTTCGTTTTCCCGGAAGCCGTTGGTTTACGCGAGGGTGGACATTGCAGGAATTACTTGCTCCGAAAAGAGTCATCTTTCACGACAGGCGATTGGAATGAAATCGGGACGAGATTCAATTTGAAGGCGGAAATTTCAAGAGTCACCAATATTTCGCGTGACGTACTGTCTAGTGAACCAATAGGCGCGTTCAGCATTGCGCAGCGCATGTCATGGGCCGCAAAGCGCGAAACGACGAGAGTGGAAGACATCGCATATAGTTTGATGGGCATTTTCGGGGTCAATATGCCGACATTGTACGGAGAGGGCCAACGAGCATTCATTCGCCTACAATACGAAATCTTGAGGGCCTCGGATGACCATAGCCTGTTCGCGTGGACTGACCCAAGGGAAACCATAGAATGGAGATACCCCGAGCCAGCGAACGACATGGGAGATCCAACAGAGAGCGGCCTACTTGCTAGCTCCCCGCTGCAATTCCAAAATTCCCATCTGATCCAGCGACTGCATGTGCCCAGCTCCGGACATCCTTATACGATGACCAATAAGGGGTTGCACATATGGCTACCGATTGAAGATGTCGATCCACCTATATGCAAGGCCATCCTCAACTGCACGGCCGCAGGTGGAGCCGGTCCGCTGAGCATTTACTTGCGTCAAAATCCCTCCGGCCAATACACTCGTACCTACACGCAAGCCCTACATCTGGTACACAACGTCAAGCATGACCTCGCGCCAGTTGAATTGTATGTAGAAGAAAATCCCGAAAACCTTCTCGCGCGATATTGCATATTCAAAACCCTCAGAGTCGTCTACAGGCAAATTCACGATTCGTCTGGTCGAACACCCCTCTGTCGAACAGGGTTACACACTGGTGGAATGTGGACCAAAAGATTCCTGGGAGAAAAATACGGCTATATTTGACACGGCGTTCAAGGGAGTTTTTCTGTATTTCATTGTAGAAACGAACGATCGCGAGAAAAGCCAGGCTATGGTCGTCTTAGGCGTCCGAAAACAATTTTTGGAGTCCGAAATGCCAATTTGCTGCGCCATTTATTCGGAGCGGAGACGATCAGGAAAACGAAGACGGCCTTCAAGAGAACCCAAATCCAAGTCGATGCCTTTACCAAAGATGTCGACCGTATTATGGACCAGTTGCCCAGTGGCCATATCATTTCCATTGCCTTGAATTTACGGCCTACACCTCACAATCTCACCTTTAATTATCGGATCTCGATTACATTCACCCCACCCAACTTTCCATCTCCAAGACTTGCTAATCCTCTTCTGGTTTCTACTCGTCCTATGCATACTATTTCTCTTCTTCCGCAGTTGACCATTTATCTCGAATGCCGTCAACCCACCAGATTTGCAATTGACCCTGTCCATCCGAGATCAAACTGGCTTATAGACCAACCTCGGGACGTGCCACCGATGCTGACTTGGACGCCAACTGAAAAGGACAATCTAGCATTTCTGGGGATCTCCAGCGAGTCGAAAAAGCTGAAATTTCCCTTACTCATATTTCATATCGTCGATTCTGACATCGCTGTCGAGTTTGTTGAAGCCCCGTTGAATTTACTGCAGTTAGATTGGGACACCGTACTGCCGTCGTATTTGGATGCGTTCGTTAATAATCGTAACCAGTACCGCTCCTCAGACTTTCCGAAAGACGTAGAAATCGACGGGGACACTCTGCAGATCAAGCTAAGGCGAAAAACCTTGCCTGAGGAAACGGGGCACCAGATGCGGGTGACCTTTGGTGCCAAGATTGCCGGGGGGCGCGTAACAGAGCTCCCCGAGGAGGAGGAGGAACTAGATAGGATGGTCGAGCTGGCCCAGGCCCCGAAGCCCATGACTCTCATCAAGGTCGCAACTTCGTCTCCACAGTCGATTTCTACCCAGCCTGCTCCAGCCATCATACCGCCTCTTGCTCGCCAAGCAGCTCCGCCCAAGGGAATAAGTGGCGGCAGAAATCGAAAAGATTTACTCAGCAGGAACAGGGCCGCACTTAAAGCCATCAACAAAAATGGGTGATGAATAAAATCTGATTCATACGTAGAGAGGTCCTCTACACTAAAGGATCATAAATTCATAATGTTGATAAGATTTTCTCTACTGTAACTCATTGACAAATCAAACGTTGTCTCGAATTTCGAACGGAAGTCCTGTGGATTACTAAGACGGTGACTGGTGCGAGAGGAGAGGATAATTAGGCCGTAAATATATTTGATTTCGAACTAAACCCTCCAGAGAAGGAAAGCATCGAAAGTTTGAAGACCAGAGTCACCAGACTCATACTTAGAGGATAGGCGCTCGAATGCTGACACCTGTGCCGGATGTGGATGGATGTTGAAAAGCCGGAAAATATAAAAGTCTGTGGTCTGCTTCTTGTCTTCGTCCCATTTTGAATGATCTGGGCTTCCGTTCTACGCTCTCAATACACAGTGTTCATTTGCCAAAGACAATCCACAGTGCCCTAGTCACCACTTTTGCTGTTTATCGATGGATTGAACACTGCTTTCGGACAAGGGCAGCCGCTATTGCATTCTCAACAAACCCCCTCTGCACAATGCGTCTCCTCGATGTGCACCAGTTGAACTTAAAGAGTTCTTCGACGAGAAAAAGCGACCTGAATATGCCATTCTTTCACATACATGGGGTGAGGGCGAAGTCTCCCTTCAGGATCTCTCGACACCTGCAGCAACAGCTATGGCTGGATTTTCCAAGATCAAGAGATGTTGCGAGTTGGCCATTCAGGATGACTTTAAATACATTTGGGTCGACACGTGCTGTATCGACAAGACGAGCAGTTCCGAGCTTTCGGAGGCGATCAACTCCATGTACCAGTGGTATAAATCTGCAACGGTTTGCTATGCCTATCTATCCGACGTTGTACCCGGAGAAGATCCCGCCGACCCACAGTCCTCGTTTTTCCGGAGCTGTTGGTTTACGCGAGGGTGGACATTGCAGGAACTGCTTGCCCCGAAAATAGTCACCTTTCACGACAGCGACTGGAATGAAATCGGGACGAAATTCAATCTGAAGGGGGAAATTTCAAGAATCACCGGTATTTCGCGTGAAGTGCTGTCTAATGAGCCAATAGCCACATTCAGCATTGCGCAGCGCATGTCATGGGCCTCGAAGCGCGAGACGACGAGAGTGGAAGACATTGCGTATAGTTTGATGGGCATTTTTGAAATCAATATGCCGACGTTGTACGGAGAGGGCCAACGAGCATTCATTCGCCTACAATACGAAATCTTGAGGACCTCGGACGACCATAGCCTTTTCGCGTGGATCCACCCATGGAAGCGGGTGGAAGGGGTATATATTGAGCCAAAGGACGACGTGGCTCCTCGTCGGTCCTTTCCCCCGGCAGAGAGCGGCCTACTTGCTAGCTCCCCACTGCAATTCCAGCATTCCCAAGGGATCCAGCGCCTCGAGGTTCCCAGCTCCAGATATCCTTATTCGATGACTAATAAGGGGTTGCACATATGGCTACCTATGGCACCATTCCGAGAAGATAGGTCGTCTAAGGATCCACCTATATTCCAGGCCATCCTCGACTGCACGGCTGCAGGTGGAACCGGTCCACTGAGCATCTACTTGCGGAAAAACACATCCGGCCAATACTCTCGCGTCTTCACGACGGCCCTGCATCTGGTACACAACGTCAAGCATGACCTCGCGCCGGTCGAGTTGTATGTGAAGGAAGCTTATCCTGAAAGTCCTTTCGCTCCGTTTAAAGGTTCACGGTCGCCAGATTTTCCAGAAGCCAAATTCACGATTCATCTGGCCGAACACCCCTCTGTCGAACAAGGTTATACACTGGTTGAATGTGGGCCAAAAAACTCCTGGAACGAAAATACGGCTACATTTGACACGGCGTCAAAGGGAGTTTTTTTGTATTTCATTGTAAGGACTAATGATCGCGAAAAAACTGAAGCCATGGTCGTCTTAGGCGTTCGAAACCAATTTTTGAAGTCCGAAATGCCAATTTGCTGTGCCATTTATTCGGGAGCGGAGACGATCAGGAAAACGAAGACGGCCTTCAAGAGAACCCAAATCCAAGTCGATGCCTTTACCAAAGATGTCGACTGTATTATGGACCAGTTACCCAGTGGCCATATCATTTCCATTGCCTTGAATTTACGACCTACACCTCACATTTTCACCTTTAATTATCGGATCTCGATTACATTCACCCCACCCTACTCCCCATTTCCAAGACTGGCTAATCCTCTTCTGGTTCCTACTCGTCCTATGCATACTGTTTCTCTTCTTCCGCAGTTGACCATTTATCTCGACTGCCGTCAACCCACCAGATTTGCAATTGACCCTGTCCATCCGAGATCAAACTGGCTTATAGACCAACCTCGGGACATCCCACCGACGCTGACTTGGACGCCAACCAAACAGGACAGTTCAGCATTTCTGGGGTTCTCCACCAAGTCGAGAATGCTGAAGTTTCCCCTACTCGTATTTCACGTCGTCGATTTTGACATCGCCGTCGAGTTTGTTGAAGTCCCATTGAATTTGCAGCACTCGGACTGGGACACCGTACTGCCGTCGTATTTGGGTGGGTTGAATACTACTCGTAATCTTTACCGTTCCTCGGACTTTCCGAAAGACGTGGAAGTCGACGGGGACACAATGCAGATCAGGTTGAGGCGAAAGACTTTGCTTGAGGAGACGGGGCATCAGATGCTGGTGACCTTTGATGCCAACACTGCCAGCGAACGGATCTTACAGGTGCAGGAAATGGACGAAGAGAGGGAGCATGAGGAGCAGGAGGAGGATCAGCAGCAGCAGCAAGAGGAAGGAGTAAAAATGACCGTCATGCTAGGGGTTGTCAAACGGAGTAGCGCCCGGACATGACTCCCATCAAGATCCCAGTTTCGTCTGCACCGTCGATTTCTGCTGAGCCTACTCCAACCATCCTACCGCCTCTTACTGGCCAAGCGGCTCTGCCCAAGGGAATAAATGCCGGCATAAATCGAGAAGATTTACTGATTTACTCAGCAGGAACATGACTGCACTTCAGGCCATCAAAACGAACTTGAATGGGAGATAGATAAAATTCGAATCTTACATGGAGGAGGATCGCACTGTTGAATAAAAAAAATTCTTCAAGACATATTAGCTGTCGTCTCGAATTTCGACTCCTCAAGTTTGACGTGAATACCTCTTGAAGTCTTCTGCTAAGATGGAAGCACATTAAGCCTCAGACTAAGTTATTTCTGCTAGAATCCTAGGACATTTCGAACTTGACAAGCACAAGGTGATCTGTGTCGAAGACGACGGACGTCGCGGGTGTAGAAATTCCAGTTCGTCCTTCAATGCTAGAACCAGTCGCGGAGTAAGAGTAGGTGAAAGGACAAATGACTCGAAGACGGAAGTAGAAGCAGGGGCATATTAGTCAGCTAAATTCGCACGGGAGAGCTCGTCGCCGGCTGCAACAACAAAGAGGGCTTCATTTGTGACCACCACCGTCTCCACCCCTTTCCACCCGACGACGACGACAAGAATCTGAATTTCAGCGTTCCTGACGACCTTTTTGACCGCTAGGTGCCATACATCGGCTCGCCAATGCGATGTACTATCCTCAGCAATCCCCAGGCATTCCGCACAAGTTGGCGAACCACCACGACAACAATCCATGGCGGCTGCCGATGCTCGTTCAGCAGCAGCCAGGGCAGCAGTCGTCTGTAGGCCCGCCACCGCCATCTCCGGGTTATGCTTTGTACACCAACGGCGCCATTCCACACCATCCCGGACACCATCCTCTCCAGCATCCGCCCCTCCAGCATCACCACCAGAATTCCATGTCCCACTACCCATCACCGCCGAACCAACACACGCACCAGCAGCACCTCCTCGCAGCACAGGGGTCGCCGGCCAGTGCAACACCCATCGTATCTCCTCAATGGCAGCAGCAACTAATGAAATGCGAGGTCAGTCTGAAATCTATCTTAATCTGAATCTGTCATGTTCATCTGTCTATTTCCAGATGATACGTGCGTCGCGCTCACCCCATCACAGGGCACGAGCGAGCGCCATGGCCTCTCGCACTGTCGCTAAATCTGCCATTCCCATCACAAACCCCAACCTCATCAAACTACCACCAACCCCCGACCAAACCAACGGCGGCCCAATCGAGGCCTCTCCCGACTCGTCTCCTACCAATGGAAACGGTACCCCAGTTTCACAACGGCCATCCACCCCCGGACCCTTGGTAGAAGCCTCTCGGCCGACAGCAGTCAGGCCACCCGAGAATACGTGGACGTCACTGGACATGGGTGGAGTCAACATCAAGAATCTCCCTCCAACGTCTGGCCTCTTCGGATTCACCTTTCTTATCAACCTCTACCTCAACCACAACGCTCTATCATCCGTACCCCCAGAAATCTCGAAATTACGTCATCTCGAGCTCCTCGATCTATCAGGCAATGGCCTCAACTCCTTGCCTCCGGAGCTCGGGATGTTGACGCAGTTGAAGGAGCTCTATCTATTCGACAACCACCTATCAACGATCCCACCCCAGTTCGGTAGCCTTCACCAACTCCAGACACTGGGTGTAGAAGGCAATCCGCTCGATCAGATGCTCAAGTCAATCGTCCAGAAGGACGGCACACGAGCCCTCATCTGTTATCTCCGGGATAATTGCCCTGTCGATTTTGATCCTCCTGAGCGTGTATGGAAGTCACTCATCCCCCCACAAGAACAGGAGGCCCTGGCGAAGGACCCGACTGTGGAGACATGTAGCATCATGTGTTACAATATCCTATGTGAGCGGATTTGCTACGGAGAAAGTATACGGCTATACACCGTCGTGGGCGCTCGCTTGGTCTTATCGCAAAGCACTAATTCTGGAGGAGATTATCAAACACGATGTAGACTTTCTATGTCTGCAGGAGATGGATATCGCCCAGTACGAGGACTACTTTAGCGTCAACCTGGCTCAGCACGGATACGAGGGTGTTTTCTGGCCAAAGTCGAGGTACAAGACCATGAAGGAGGCTGATAGGAGATTGGTCGATGGTTGCGCAACATTCTACAAGGCAGACAAGTGTGTATCCTTATAATAATCCATTTCGCATCTAACCCGAATTTAAAGGTACAACCTTGTAGAAAAGCATCTCCTCGAGTTCAGTGCCATGGCCATGCAACGACAAGACTTCAAGAAGACAGACGACATGTTCAATCGTGTATTGGGCAAGGATCATCTAGCTGTCGTCTGCCTACTGGAGACCAAGCACACTGGCACGAGGTTCGTCGTCGCCAATGCGCACATTCACTGGGACGCGGCGTACAGAGATGTCAAACTTGTCCAAGTTGCTTTACTAGTCGAGGAGGTTGAGAAGATTGCACACCACTTCGCGAGGTACCCTCCTCCCGCACCGCCAGGGTTCCACGCACCTTCAACACCCTCCGCGGACACGCCAACGTCTTCAGGTGTAAACGGCGTCGAGGACTCGTCAGAAACACCCAGCACACCCAACCTCCCAGACGGCGAGCCATCCTCACTCGCAAACAACACCTTCCCTCCATCCTCCTCCCAAGCCCAACCCGAACCCCCCACACCCCCCGCAACCTACCGCCCACCGCCGATCTACACCGACGGCTCCAAAATCCCTCTCATCATCTGTGGCGACTTCAACTCGTTCACCTGGTCCGGCGTGTACGAGTTCCTCAACACCGGCTCGGTGCCGCCGAACCACGAGGACTTCATGGCGCACACATATGGGCGGTACACGAGCGAGGGCATCCGCCACCGCCTCGCGCTGAAGAGCGCGTACTCGGCGCCCGGTGCACCCGCCGAGCAGCTCATTACGAACCACACGCCCGGGTTCAAGGGCCATATCGATTATGTGTGGTACTCAGCCGCGAACTTGGCTCCGAATAAGGTACTTGGAGAGATTGACCATGCGTATTTGGACAAGGTGGTGGGATTCCCGAACCCGCATTTCCCATCTGAGTATGTGTCTCTTTCGTCTTACTTTTTTAAATTTTCGTTTGTGGTGCATATTCTGACTTAATTTCTTTCAGCCACGTTGCAATCGCCGCAGAATTCCGCGTCAAGCCTCCACGCGAAACCGTCCCGCCTCGGCCACAGCCCTCGTCGTAGGCCAACGACGCCCATGTCCCGATTACCGAAGGAGATGCAGGATGGGGCCGAGGACAAGGGGAGCAAAAGCACGTACTACACTCTACACCACTCCGTTCCACGCTCTTTGTATAACATACAGATTTGAAGGCTTTTTATGATATTTGTTCCGCTTTTTTCATACTGTCTTTTTATTCTTCTTTTATATTCTGTCAGTGTTGCCTTCATTTCTGTGGGTGTGGTGTTTTGTGTGGCTTGTGCATCCTTTCTTTTTCCGTTTGCTCTTCCGTCATTGTTTCCATCCGTCCCAACGCCTTCGTCGAACTTTGATCATATATTTGTTCCTGGGTTTTTTTTGGCTTTATTCCTTTCTCTTTTTCCCCCATTTGTCATCATGGTGTACTTGCTCTTTCGAATCTTCTTTTCTTCCTTGTTTTACGTTTAATTTTTTTTTTCTTCCCTAGCCCGCTTGTTAATTCTATCCATTTCCACCTCTCCGTGTTGCTACCTTCGGGTCGCCTGCTTCCGGATCGTATACTTGGTCCTAGTGTGCCCCACAGGCATGATCCCGCTGCTCTTGTAGGTATACGGTGTTCTCCCATCTTCCCTTCTTACCCCTTGTCGTTTAGTTTCATCCTCTGTTATCCAAATGCTTTCTACACAACACCACCACCACCCCATCATCTTCTCCTTTCACTACATTTCCTGGTTTACGAACGCACATTCCACATATACAAGTACCCATATTTAGTCTGGCATCCCTCAACTGTCCTCCGCAACCACATTATCCTTGTAGTACTTTTGTTGTAGCGATCTTTGTGTGAAAATTCCCGTCTCAATCTCATTCTGTGTCTTGTTTAGTCTTATTCTTGCTAAACCGGTCGTGGCGATGCTTCTGAGAGCGGGAAAGGAACGGAAGTTGCAAGATACTTTAATGACAACAACATTACGACGAAAAAGTGCACAGAATTATATCATACTAGGGTCCATGCTCGTGAAGGGTTTGTATCATGCAAAAATGCCAACAATTGGACTCAGCCACGATTCATAGTCCTCTTCTTTTGTCGGGTTGCCAGTGACTCTCAACGCGCGAAGCAGGATGCGGTATGATCCATTAGGGATTACTGTTCCATTTGCAAATGCTGGTGTGTCCAGATTCAGCATATTCCAAGCAGTTACACTGCCATCGTCATGTGTAGCCTAGAAAGCAAGATAGAAAGTCAACGGAGGACATCATATGTGGGCAGATGAGGTTTACCTCGTCTTGTCGGGTGATGTAGTCGAAGGATGCGAGAGGGCCAACTATCTTGACCTTGGCGAATGATCCACCCTTGTTTCCGTGAGGGAATGAGAAGAAAGAGCCCCAGTCAAAGCCCCTAGCGTTCAAAGTAGGCGTGAGGGTGATAGCAGGATCGACGAGGTCAATTCGCAGAGCGGGGGTTCCAAAGACCAATCTGATAAAGAATCAGTACCGGTATTAAGGATAAGCCAACAACTGAAAGAAGTACCTCCAGAGGAGCGCAGGATTGTCTTTGTTGGCAAAGGTATAGTTTGTCGGGTTGGCCTGTGGGTTTCCTGTGGCGTCGAGAACGGCAGGAACAGGGAAGCCGAAGAAGACATCAGTGTTGTCGACGACTTGCTTGTCCTTCAGGCTGCCAGCAAGACCGAGATAGGAAACATGGTAGTTCTCCGATGGGCTTGCGACGTTGATGAATCCGCTGTAGACAGGGTAGGTAGAGGCGTCTAGACCTTTGGGCGGGGTGAAAAGGGCGACCACGAGCTGAGTTTGGCCAGGATAGAGTGTAAACGACGAGGGTACGATGTTGACGCCGGCTGCAGCGGGTGATAAAGGCACAGGTCCGACTGCGGGGAAAATCGTGCCCTGAGGAGTAGGGTAAGCAAATATACTACTTTTTGGTTTAAACCAGTTTAAACTGAAGACGTACTGGACGGATGGTGAGAGCCGTGCCAGCTGGGCTGTGGCTGAGTTTGTACTTCTTCGGACTGGAGCCAGTGTTCTTGACAGTGAAAGTTTGACTAGTACAAATATTTAGATGGTCTGGAAGCACGATAATTATAGGGTACCCACATTCCATTGAAATGAGCGGTGTCGTTGAGGATAAGCTCTCCAGGAGAGACTATCGTGGTGGCGTGGACAGCCTCGAAGGCTTGGATTAAACCAGCACCCGCCTGAGTGAGAGTATGCAGAGGATCGCCATCAGTGAAGCTGGACGGGATTTTGCTGGCAGTCGTCTCAAATAGGGTACGGGCCGACTTGGCAACAGCGGGCGACTTTCCTTTGGCATTAAGGAGAAGGGCAGAAACACCAGCGACAAAAGGTGTGGCCATGGATGTTCCAGAAAGAACGCCATAACGACCGAGGGCGAGAGGCAACGTTGAGATGATGTTTCCTCCGGGGGCAGCAACTGCAGGCTTGAAGTGGAAGTCGTTCGATGGGCCGTAGCTGGGTGCAAGAATGAGAATTATGAGGCCAGAATTTCGCTCTAAAGGACTCACGTAGAAAAGGTCGACACCAAGCCTCCATGGTCAGAAGGAAAGTTGGTTGATCCACCAACCTGAGGGAAAGAAAGCGAGACAGCCTTCCCAGCCGCAAACTGTTGAACCAGCTATAGTGCACAAACAACTGTCAATACCTGGGAAACAACACGGATATGAGGGTCCTTACGAATTCCCCATCTGCAGCTTGGATAAGAGTGGCTAGGAAATCGCCGACGCCGATTCCAGCAAAACCGTTGCCGTTGCTTTGGAAGATCAGCCTCTGCTTGCCGAAAGATAAGTAGAATTGGCTCACTCGTAGATAAGCGCGACCTTGGCACCTTTCGCGGCAGTGTTGGTCAGCTTCTGGACCTATAAGAAGAATATGTCAGCTCAAGCATCGAACATAACAAATAACCATTGAAGAAAATTACAAAGGAGCAGGTCCCGCGACGAATGATAACCACGAATGGAGACAGATCAGGCGTGCTGTCGGGAAGGGGGTTGCAGGCGTCGTCTGCAACTGTTGTATCATTCGATGTGGCGTAGATCGGGAGTTCGTCTTTGATAGCGAAAGGAAGGGGAGAGAAATAGGTGATTGGATCATGCGTGACGCCATGAACAGTAGCGTTTTGGAGAGGAATAACGGTACTGGATGGCAAAGAGGGAATCGCATCATAAGTAAGTGTCCTTGCAAAGACGAGAGCTGTCGAGGATAAGACGTACTTGTCGACACTAGCAACAGAGATGGCGTTGAAAGCATTCCCTGGGCTCGACGAATACCATGAGCCTTGGTCTCCCTAAATAAAAGTTAGACTCGATAGGTTTAGGAATCAAGGAAGGACGAACATCGTTTCCGGCAGCAATTGTCACGATTTTGCCCAGATTAGCGATCCTGTTGGCAGCAACCGCGCCTGACGATGCAGCCCATCCATCTGCTCCACCAAGGGACAGGGTTAGGATGTCCATGCCATCCTTATAACCCTTAATCAGCGCTTCAACGATGACTGAATTTTTTGTCAGACACAACCGTCACAAGAGTCGAAAGAAACCCGAACCTTCTTCGGTTACTGAGCCATCGCAGCCGAAAACACGGTAAGAGGACAGGCTTGAGCCATAAGCAACACCAGTAATGTTGAACTCATTTCCAGGAAGTGCGGCAATGATACCCTGTTGCAAGAGTTAAGGATCCGATAGGTGTCGCACAAGTAAGATGAATCATACAGCGACATGCGTTCCGTGTCCTGGAGAATACCGATGAGACTGTTTTTCGTGGGACAATATCGAAATGCGTACCATTGCAATTATCGAGAGGATCAGAGTCGGGAACAGGGGTGTTTTGGCCTTGGTCAAAGTGTCACAATAAGTAAAATGTAATGCAAGTACTACACGCACCAGTGTAAGCATCGCCAACGAAGTCATAACCCCCCGCAACCAAGAAATTGGCACCGAAACCCCCTCCAAGAGTGGGATGGTTATAATCAATACCGGTGTCAATTCTAATTGGAATCCTGAATAAGTTTGGGTTTGAGAAAGTGCACGCTGACACCTACATTCCAATTTTGATCCCTTTTCCGATTATCCCTTGTGCATGGAGTTTGTCGACTCCCTGTAACAGATTTCAGAATGAGATGTTCGTATCCACAGTATAACCGTAAGACTGACGGTGATAACATGGGTTGAAAGTGAGTCGGGTGGGAGTTGTGGGTCGTCAAGTCCAGTGAGGACATGGCTCTTTGCCAGCCTGAAACACGATTAGACAAGAAGAAAATTATAAGGTCAGATTGAACGCACTTCGGGATTTTGAAAGCTCTGATAGGTCGAATAGCCTTAACTCCCGGCGTATTCTCAACGGCAATAGCATCCTGGTTGGCATTAGTCTACGAAATTCTCCGCGAATAGAAGTAAGTCAAACCTTGGCGTCCTGAAATGAAATTTAGCAAGGGTAGGTTCGCAATAACAACGAATCGACATACGTTGAGCACCACAGCCGCACCGACGAACACTTCATCCGTATTAAACTCCTTCGTAACCTCGAACTCTACGGCGCGTTCTTTCAGAGAAGCATAAATAACATCAAGTGACTTGGGGATAACGGTTAGCCTGGATTATGTTGCAAGAGGCGGTAAGAATTTCATACGCGTGTAAATGAGCGTTTGTTGGGAATATTCGCGATATTCTCCACTTCGACGATAAACTTGTTAGGGACAGTGGGTAAGGTCGTGACCTTCTTGACATTGGCGATCGGGAATGTAGCGAGTGTGGAGCTGGCGGTCAGCAAGGAAGGGAGCAGGGCCCAAAGCGCAGCGGACTTCATTGTGCAAGAAGTACAAGAAACCCGGAAAACCAAAACCAAAGAAGAGTCAGAACCTGGACGCGAATTGAGGCTCGTTGGATGTTATATATCCACTCATACCCACTCCATAGAAACGTAAAGGCACAGGGCGCGCATGTGGAAACCAAGGAGGAAGCATGCAATATTGTGGCGTCCTTGCCAATTATCGCTCGGGGACTTCCCTGTGATATTTCGCGAGTAGAGTGTCAAGCCAAGTCGCGCGATGTCCCTCTCCCCGAGACGAAATGCACTGAGGTCTGCATAAACCAAGCCAGCCCGCCGCCCATAATTCACTGGGCATAGGCAACCGCACTCACTCGCATTCAGCAGCTGCATTCTTCCTGACAGTCTTGTGCTTATTGGGTATCCATCGACTTGACCATACAACGCACTGGAGTTTATGGGACGCGGAGGTCGGATACTCTATAATTGAAATTTTAAACTGCTTCTGGCTTCTTCCTAATGAAAATTTCCGCGCTTCTGTTCGGTCATTTCATGATGATGATAACGGCGCTTAATGAAGCGAGTGAAAGTTCCTTGCGATTATTGCGTTGAGGTTTGAAAAAGTCGGGACAAAGCTGGCGACATGTGAGGGGAATTGCTACCGGTTGTCCACCGCGAGGTTGAGCGAGTATAACGCAAGCAAAGATAACAGCAGGAGTTGCGTCGGGCAACGAGGTCCATGTGGTGGGTCAACTCGGTGGTAATTCATTATTCGACTTGGCGCCCCTTGGCATAGAGGAATGAACTTTCCCATCACGTGGCACTGTATTCGAATATTACGCAGCGCGCGCCGCGAATGCTCAGGGCGCTCTTTATGATGAAAGTCCAATATTTTTAAGTAGTGCTTTGGGAGACCTATCAATTGCAAAAAACGAATTCATTCGCAAAGTTCCGACAGAAGAAGTGTCCAGATCTATTTTTTTTAATCGTAAGATCCACGAGCACGAGAGTCCTATAAGCTCGAATTTATCAATACATTGTAGGCTGAAATAAAGTCAATGGGTGGTAATGTATTCTATGAGTCCGATATGAGAGGGTATGTAAGTATGGAATTTGCGCGAGCAGAGGTAAATCTAGAGCATAAAGAAGGCGACTTGAATACCCGCGAACACCACTGTCACCAGACTATAGAAGGGAAAGCGGGACAGGCCGCGGCTTATTATGATGTTTGGATTGCTGGAGTTCGTCTGATTCCCTTGCACACCTATATATTGTTGTCCGAGTGCGTTTATACGTCCTTATTATCCAGGAGGGCATCAGCCTGTTCGAGAAGGTCAGGATAATTACAACGCCAAAATGGAAACACGAAATTACTGGATTAACACCCTGACTATTCGGCATCGCTCCAAACCAGGAATAACGCTCGACGAAGTCAGCGCTATCCATGAAAGACTGAGTCACATTCAAGAACTGCACAATCTCATCGGCCGAACATTGATCCTGGAGATTGACATAATTTTGGCATGACCACTCAGTAACCCACAGAGGCTTCTGGAAGGTGTCGTGGATAATCTTGTAGGTACGAAATAAATTGAGTGGCGTTTGTGCCGTACCAGTCTGCAAATGATGGACATTTAGAAATTAAGGATTCTTATGAAGAAAGAAGCGAGTACTGACGCATGGCGATGAAATCCACGGTGCAATTAGCACCACAAGCCGTAAAAAAGTCTTGCAGCCAGACCTTCCCAGAAGGTGCACTAGATGGTGCGGGACTACCAAGGCGCAAGCCCATTCCGTGAAGAGGCTGAACATATGTCTGCCACAGTTGGACGCCTTCTTGCGCTGTTAAATTCGACTGGCCAGCTTGTTCAGGTCTAACCTCTAGTTAGTTTGATCATGTAACAAATAAAGTGAAAAAACGAAACTCGTTCATTCCTAGAATGGCTGTTACGTTCATGCGTTTATTGGAAAGCGTTTGCTGGATGGTTGAACTGAACTGGTCGATCGATTTGGTACCCCAAAACATTGGAACAAATTCGAAGTTCGAATCAGTTGGAAAAGGAGACCATGTGTAGTACCTTTCATTCGCTTGAGACGCAATTCAAATGCCTGTATGTAAGTAGACGTACCATGAAATCTTCCCAGTACTCCCAAACTGACTAATATCTACGCTGTCAGCGTTCGGCCATGCCAATCCAGCTTTCGACGTGTTCGTGACTGATCGAGTTTGCAGATGAGAACTAGGAATCGCTGCGCAGAGGTGACAAAACAATATTGCCGACCATAAGAGACGAAGAAAACCCATTGCCAAAATTTATACGGTCGCGTGTTGTCTGAGGAAAAGATGAAAGGGGTATAGCAGCAATTATCCACTCCTCCTATTTGTAGAAAATGCGATATAGTATGATATAATGGCCAAGAAACCTGTGTACCATCATGGAGTCGACAAGGAGTTGAACTGGGAGAGGGCTGCCTCATGGCACGGCTTTTCAAAGTAAGTTGATGACGTCAGTTAAGATTTGTTTATGTAAGCTCTTGATGGTCACGTTTTGACGCGGTCTCATGCCCTCGAGTCTTTTGAAGTCTTTCACTGACTGTCAGTGTATATGGCGCTTCAACGTCCCTTAAAGCTATTATCTGTCCAGAGATACCTCTTCGCGTCAATAGATCGCTCAAATAGTCTTAACGAATGCCACAAACAAAAGGGTGGAAACACCTCCACCCATGGCCAGTCCAACTTGAATATAAATCGCACCAACAACGTTGGGATTTTATTGGCAAAACTGGTATGAGAGATTCACTTCGGAGTGCTTCCCATTGTAAAGGCTAACTCAATTGCTGGTTTTAGGGTGTACGGCATTTGCACTCTTCTCCGTTCTTACGAAAAGATGCTATTGAGAATACATCAATCTCACAAGCAGGATGCGATCTCCCAGAACTTAAACTACCTGGCCCAGTTCCCTATATTGAGCGCACCACGGCTTTGTTGATGCGAGAGGAGACCCAGGAATATCTATACCCGCTTTATAGACGGGGATGGGAAATCAAAACCATGGCAGCCAATGACGGGTTCAACGACCAGGTACGTACACCCCTTTCGGAGCGCAAAAACGATAGTCTTCAGCGTATCTAACTTCCTTCCCCTTTACAGAACCATAAATCTCCTTTCTTAGTGGGAAAACTCACACTCAAAGGCCCGAAATCAGCGCGCAAAATCCTACAAGAACTCATGGCCATCGAGAAACAAGAAAAGGTGATTGACAAGGTTGACCTACAACCCGCCGAAACTCAGCCAGCTTCTTTTTATTTACAAAGCATCATGTTTCTTTCAATCTCTGGTCTGGAAAACGTCCGGTCGTAACTGTCATCACACAAACGCATTCTGCGAGGAAATTTGATTTGTCCGAGTCGTCCGAGGTGGCTACCGACTACTCCACTGAACCTGGAATCACACTTCGTGATATCCGGTTGGCTGTTCTCCTTGAGAACTTTGCGAGAGATTCAAAGCTCCTGTTCTCACCCCCAGCTGGAACAAACGAACATGATGCTGCAACTACACCTATCTCATTTCGAAAGGGATAGCTGGGAAGACATTTTGTCCCGATATCCGTGGAAGTAAACAGAGGAATGCACCCCTTCTTTTAGACCTGGTGAGTAACCTATAACTCTATGCTATGTATGTCGTGTATATAAAAAATCGATGTCGATATATCTCGAGGACTCCAGATGTCAAATGTCCGAGACTCCCTCACCGTGTAGTCATTATTCGTTCACTCTCTGATAAATTTCCTTACAGCCTCCAATAATTCTTCCGAACCATCCAGCATGAACGGAAGCTTCTCCACCGCAACATCCTCGCCCATGTGCGCCTCGTTAGTCGTGCCCGAAAGCGGGATGATCCCCTCAATCTGCGCCACCTTGTATACAGCCTGCGGTGCCGTTAACTTGGACTTCTTCGCGATCAGTAGCAGCGCCGGGTGGGAGAGGAGAGACGGCGATCCTGAGAGCGTCCAGAACGACCTGCTGAGAAGTTTTTGAGTACCGCATCTTTTTTTTTTCTCGTGCCGATTTTGTATGGCGGGACTCGGACTCGGAGCGGCGCAACTTACTGGTACATGATCTCCGATTCTTTGCAATAGTTGAACACTTTTTGGTCCCAGTCATTGCCCTCGTACCACCGGTTCTGGACAACCTGGACCTTCCTTACTTTCCCCGAGCGCCGCGAGCACCCGGACGTCATAGGTATTGCTTACTCCGATCAGGCGTACTTTACCCTCGTCTTGCAGTTGCATGAGTGTATGCCAAGCTTCGATGGTCTGCTCTAGGTTGACAATGGAGAGTGGAGGAGGTAACTATCCAGATAGGTCGTGTGTAAGTTGGCTAGCGACTTCTGGCATGACGTAGTGATCTGCTTTGAGATGGGGTCTGCGGGATCGTACTGGGATGGGTTTCGAGGCGTCTTGCCCGCCGATTGGGGTATACCTTTACGATAGGGTGGACATAAGAATGACGCTATGGGAGGACTGCAACACATTAAAAGACGTTACTTTGTCTGAAGAAATAGATCCTCGCGTTTGATACCGTGTTCTTTTTGCAGCTCGGAGCAGCGCTTCACCCACAAGGTCCTCGCTATAGAGAATCACCATGAACGTCCGAAATGAAATCAATTACATCTGTAGAAACGAAAGGTATCCGTACCGGTAATGCTTCGGTTGGCATGCTTAATTAATTCAAAGTTAACCGGCAATACGAATGATACCTCTCAGATATCAGTACTCAAGGGTCACAGAAGGAAGGCTTACCTGTATCAATGGCTCTGAATCCATTGAGAACAGCACTCACTACCAAACTGGTCGTTCTCTCCTTCTTCCTAATACGGAACCACAAATTGCGTTTGAGTATAGTATCACGACGGCTTCATCGCCCAGTGTTCCGAGCTTACCAGGCCGTTCCGTATATGATTTTCGTGGCAAGTGACATCGGGGGTTATCTAGATGGCTAATTTTATGAGATTAATGAGAGAAAGCCTTTTAAGCTGTACTGGAGCTTAAAAGTATATATGGTTGTCAAAGATTGGCTAACGATGGTGAAGGTTGTGCTCGAAGTGCGGACGGTTTAATTGCGCCATCAACGTCATATTATTGGGGCTCGGTCCGGCCTAGCCTCTAGTAGCACACGACCTCAAGAGCAATATTCCCCAAAGCACTAACGGGGCAGATATCAAGTAGATATCCAAACAGTGGGGTTTTCATGACTGTTCCAAACTACAAACAGTATGGAGACGTATAATCGTCTCGTAGACAACTCGTAGTACCGATGGTAAGGACAACTCATTTGAAGACCACCACCTTCTTCGGAGGACGCTTAACACTTCCGCTGAGCTTTGACGACACCGGAATGCGCACCGGCTCTGACGTCTAGCAGTTCCTTCAGCTTCGCTTCTTGCTTTTCATCGCGGTCGACCTCTGCTGTTTTCCGTTTAAATAGATGAAAATCATCTTCGTCAGGCCCAACTTCTGTGCCCGTACCGAAAATAGTTGTAGGATCGGACACTGAATTAGATGCGGTTGGGTTAGATACACTAATGAAGGAGAGTAGATTAACTGTACCTTTCTGCCTAACGGCACAATCTTTTGCCAGATGTGATGTATCTCCGCATAATTTACAACAACCCCCGTTAGGGTATACGCCTTTGGCTTTATTCTGCGGGCAGGCAGACGCGAGATGGCCTGTGCCATTGCAAACGAAACATGACGCGTAGGGGAAAGGGTCTTGTGGATTTGCAGGCTTTTTGCACCGAGAAAGGCTATGTTTCGTAGATCCACATCTGAATAAAGCTTAGAATGATCTACCCGACCGAAAGCAAGGCTAAAAACTTACCTATAGCAAATTCCTACAACTTTCGTCGCCTTTCCATCATTTGTAACAGAATTTTTGGTCGTGGGGCAGTCCCTGGCAGCATGGCCTTTCTCCCGACATGCAAAGCAAGTCGTCGCCGCATCCTTTTCTTTTATTCGCTTTAGACGCCTCGCTTCCGTGGCATTGAGGACTGGAAAATGATTAGCAACAGTTGGTCAAGAACGTGGATGCTCACTCTTCTGTTTCCTAACCAATTCTCGCTGTTTTTTCTTCGCGCTTTTACTGAGAGTTGTAGAAGGCTTAGCCTCGCCCTCAGTTTGACTTCCATCCACGTGTGAATCTCTCCGAGTTGGCCGCCGACGTCGTCACCGAGTCGCCATTCAACTTTGCAGCCTCAGCCGCTTTCTGAGCTGCGTATCCATCTCTCTTAGATTTAGGAGTCCTCTTTCTTTTCTTCTTCTGCGGTGGGGCCACGGTGTCATGACTTCCGTCTCCTTCTACTTCGTCGACGTCACCCGAACGTTGGTCGGCGGGTTCTGGGCTGTGTCCATCCTCTTGGGCGAAACCTGCTTGTAAATGCGTCCGTTTTATTCCAAAGTTCGTTGCACGAGTCATTAGAGAGGTTTCTCAAAGGATTCTGGAAATGAATTTGGAATATGAGCTTCAGAATGGAAAAGAAGACACCGTCACTGACCTTCAAAAAGTTCAAGCACCAGGACGGACGGTGAACTTGAAGGTCGCTGACAAAGAATTTTCCGGGCCGAAAACGGACCGTTCCAAGATTGAATCTGGAAGTGACGAGACTTGGAAGTCGTCAACTTCCAAACGCTCGACATGGCTATCTTTGCGGTTACTGTGCGGTAGATAAATTGAAGGGGGAAAATTCTCTTTTATTGCCCATTGATCCGAGTCCGTAAGGCCAAGTACCAATAGCAGTGACGCGGAATACCGCCATAAAAAAGTACATATCTCGCATCTAGTCAAGGTTCTAGCATACTTCTACACAAGACCGACCAGAATTAGATACTGACTTTGCATCCCTACGTAAAATAAACGGGCCGCAGTACATGCGGTTGCCGCCAAGATCATGCAAAACACGGTGAATGCTGACGGGCTCTAATTATATTATCTCGATGGCGGCATTGAGAGATGAATCGATATTGAAGATTTAATCAAGGAACTCGGATACCCGAGTACGAAAATGGTCAAAGCTTCGAGTATTAATAAAGTTGCACAGAAGTATGGCATTTGTGTAGATACTAGAAGGGAATCATCCCAGGTATTTTACCATGAATTATGTCGTACGTCGAGTACGTGTGGAGTACTTAGAGTTGAACGACGGAGCGTCGGCGACAAAGTACATAACATAATATGCGACCGACCTCTTAAAACCTCCCGATTTAATTCATTACTCCAGGGAGAGAGTTACCGACTGCGGTTGCAGGAAGAGCTAAAAATAGACTCGCTTAAAGAGTGTGGCGCACATACTTACGCGATCCAAGGCTATTACTGTTTAGCGACTGCTAATCAAAAACATAAAATGCAGCATACTTCGGCCAGAACTGTCCCAATTACCACAGAGGGCAGAGGACAGCCTTTATGTTTCGCAAAAGAGCTGTATAAGTCTACAACACCAATGAGAATTAGCTACACTTTTCCGTCGTCGAGAGTTCTCGATACAAGGCGCCGTCGTGTTTTTAAAAATAAGTCCTGCCGTTTATACGCCGATAGTTCGTGAGTCAGCCAGATTGACATGGGCGGAGTGCCGGGTGTAACCTCCTACAATGTTACAATCTATCTGACATGACTCCCGATCCTCAGAGACGACAAGGAAGTTGGATCTAGAGAGATCGAGTGTCAAGTGGGACTTAGTACGGTGTCTTAATGTTATCCTTGTATTCAATATTATATATACATGCCATAGCAGCGTGGTTTACTGTGTTGTAAGGTGGCAGGGCGTGTCCATCGGATGCACAACTGGTCATTGTCTGGATTATTGGGACCAGTAGTCTGGGTAAAATGAATGTATTATAATCCTTCGAACTTTATCTGCGTGATGTGCTGATGTGAGAAGACAAGCTATCGACGCATACCACGACCATCCGGGATCTAAATTTAAATACAGAGAGACTGACATACCCGACGATTATTCCTCGTCATCCCGTTACGGAGACTGACAAAGATACTAAAAGATAGATATCGAAGGAGTTTAAGAGTTATTAAACTGGTATTGAGCTTGTAGTCATTTGTTCCACACTTGAAATATAAGAATTCCAATCGTCCAGCCTGTAATGACTTGAGCAATCAAACTGCAGGTAAAGCGAAAAAGGCGTACTCAAGATTCGTCGGCGCCGTCGACCACATAGTCATCGTATCAGTTATCCATCGCAGGCATAGCTCCGAGTCGGGACCAGTCATCAAAATCGAAACTTGGAGTAAGGAACGTGGAGATGTCAACAGACTGTGGACCATGATTCTGGTTGGTTAGACTTTCGGTCGCCTGGCCATTGACCAGAGGGTCGACCAAGTAGGTATCCGTGTTGGGTGGCAAGCCTGGTCCTGATGCAAGATTCGGTATAAAGATTTGATCGCAGATTGCTTCGTCATTTATTGGGGGTTGAAGGACCATATTTGGCCCAACCGAATCGGAGAAATTAAATTGACCATATATCGGCAATCTGCCGAGCTCACTGCTGTACATAGGCAACGAGAACAAAGCTGGTTGTTGGGACCGCATTTGGGGCAAAGGGATGAGACGACATGCTTAGCGACACGCGTCTTGAACCTGCAATGCTGCGAGGTTGGTCGGTGGTCGGAGAAACCTCAAGTGATGAAACAGTCGGAGAATCTTCATCCGTTTCTCGGTTTCGTTTCTTCCGCGACGTATTCAAGGATTGATGGCATGGAAAGGCCAGATCCCCAGCGAAAGCAAGCTCGGTCAAGATATCCCTGAATTGAAAGTATTCAGCCTTATTTGCACCTATCGGTAAATTTGGTATCAACAAACCAATATCGTCCGGCTGCCGACCAACTACGTGGAGGGCACAATTAAGTAGATCGGAAATAATATTGCTACGCTCACATACCGTGATTCACAGGCCTTTAGTATATCCATACAGCGTTGGACGTCTTCCATTTCTCTCTTTGGGTTGGGGGCATATCCAGATCGTTTTCCACTCCAGATATTCAAGAGGAGGATAACCGCAGCTGTGAAAACTGTCTTCTAAATACATGGATCAGACAAGATTGGTGTGAGAAAGTTATTGGACATTGTATTCACCTGAAAATGTGACAAGGGCAACGCGCTCAGTCTAGTGAATGATTCGAGAACATGACAACATGACCGAGCAGCATTGGTGCAAATCGCCAGTGACGGAAAGGAAACGGGAACGGGGTTGCGGGGTGATGGAATGAAAGGCCGGTGAATAAAAATCTGGAGACTGTAGTATGTCGCATGCAGTGCGGCTGACTGTTTGAGGAAGAGTTCGTTGTTGCAGTTTGGATTCCATTTGACTGATTGGAAAGTTAGAAAGAACAAATCAACTATGGGTAACAGGTTTCATACGATGGCTTGGCACCGAATCCATCCAGTTATTCATAGCCGAATCTAGTTCTGCTATGAGCTGTTGCTCCGAACGTTGACCAGGTTGAGCAAATAGATTATTTTGCCGTTTGATAGGGTACTGTGGTCTATGGGATTAATTTCGAGGAGTGCGGGATTAACGTATTTCAACGCACAATCGAACGCATAGCATAGGCCAGAATATCCATGAGTCGTAGATAGGCGTTGAAATAGGATATTGTGGAAGGTTTATCAAGAGGTTGTCGGAAACCATGTTCCCAGTATTCATCGTCACACTCCAGAGGCAGATCTAAATCAAAGCTGTAACAAGTCAGGTCAAAGTATGCAAATATTGGTGAGCCACCTACTCTTCATCTTGTAAGCCGCATGGTCGACCAGAAAAGGAACTCATAGTTCGGTCCAAACTGAGGACAACCCTGCAAAAGCCAGGTTAGAATTAGCGAGATAATCTGCAAAGAATATTGCTGACCAGAATGCTCGTTTCCATATCTCGTCTTCCGCAGTTGGAGGGGCACCATCCTTCCGGCGTCTTCTATGCGCGCCAACCTCCTGCGATAATCGAACCGCTAGGCCGATCTGGGACCAAATTCCTTGCGGTGTTTGGGTTGATTGGGCGAATAGAACGTGAAGCTACTCGACGATAAGACAGGAGTACAACCACAAAAGGATACACAAAGGCTTACTGCGTGCATTTGAAGTTCGTATAACGTAGTTCTTTTATAAAGTGATTTCCGCAGTACGTTCACCTGTTTAAACCATCTCCAACCCGCCGAAGTAGCATCTCCAGAGCCCTGGGCCAGAGCACGAGGGTCGCTGGAGAAGCGCGCCCCATGAGCACAGACAAGCAACAACACTGCACCAAACATGGGGTTCTCATGCTGCAGTCCTTCAGAAACAGATCTCTCGAACGTTGGACGATGCAGGAGCGGCAGAAAGTGGTTTATTTGAGTGAAGTACGCGTCAAGCAGAGAAGGAATAAGATCTTCGTCTGGGTAGGTATAGGAGGGACTTTCTTCTTTCTCAGGGTCTGATTCGACCCACTAGAATACACCAGTCAGAAAGTTCCAAGAAAGTGTAACAATCAATAAATCCATACCGATGGAATATCCCAGAACTGGGGCCGCTTCAATGGGAGGAGGCTAGTCCCTGGTTCAAGCTTCACCTTCTCTCCCGTATATTCCTGCTTCAGATCCAAAGCTGTCTGTATAAGTTGATAACCACTAAGACAACGAATTATCAGCTTGCATGTATAAATAAACGTGAACGACGACGGGCAATCACCTTGACTTCCCAAAAAACCGGTTCTGCTGCGGATTCAGGCTCAATCTATTCAGCTGAACAGTCAACATGGAAGATGGAACTGGGTCGTCGTTGCGTGCAAGTGACTCGGGCTCCGAGGGCTCTTCAGATGCTAATCTGTCCACCTCCTGATTAACGTCTATCCCTGGAAGTAACTACCAAGATCACATTAATTACACGATAGCAAGTTCGCTATTGAAAGTGCCGCACCTTGCTTAGTAGTCTGTCCATCTTCTCCAGGCGAGCTTCTAGGCTTTCAACATAACTACCCGCGATGACCTTCCATGTCAGACGACCCAGAATCATTGTAATTCAAAGAACAGCGTACCCTTTAGCTGAACCCAATGTCTTCAGATTCAAAATTTAATTTCATTGCTTAATGTTCTACGAACTGCGGCGTACCTTGGTAACCTCTTTATGTGTGCACTCATATCCATATTGAACACAATTGCTACACCGATTATCAGGCATCTCTCCACTGTCACCTGGAAGCTCAAGTTCCAGTGAGATGCGAAGAAAGTATTCTTGGTCAATTAACAAGCTTACAACGAACTGCGAACAAGAAATGATCGGTCTAATCAGCTTTCTGATGGCTGTGGCTAGCACCAGAACACTCACTCTTCTTCCTCTTGCAGATGTCGCATGCTCCCGGAATCCGTCGTTTCTTCGATTGGGCTCGATCGTCCCCACTTGAGTCAGGCATATCCTTCGCAGCCATCGACTTTCGCGATAGATCAGGTAGCAATTGTGCAATAGTGATGGTGGTCGGCCCAGACTGCAAGATTCGGACCCGACATCAGAGTCATTGATGTATATTACGTAAGTAATTAACATTCGCGATGCTTCAAATTCATTTCATTGGTTAATCAAATTCATTAATTAGTTACTCAAGATACAGACTTCATGCCTTCCAAAGCTTCAATAAAGGTCTTCAGACTTCAGAGAGAATATTAACCAGCACTGCCTTGACATGATTGAAAATTATCTGCAGCGTCATGACTCTCCTCCCCAACAGGAGCTGGTGGAATCGGAGGCTTGAACGTCGCTCCGAAGAAAGCACTCGACAAGACCTCGTCCTCAGGCCCATCTCTCAAACGGACGCGATGAGAAATGACCCTAGGCACGATCCGCGCAATAGTCGACCTCAGACACGTCGAGAACACGAGCGGCAGCCGCCTGCTCGTCCACTTGCCTGTTGCGCACCGATGCGGTCGAAGATTGCTCTTCTCCCAGTCGTACATAGTCGCTGGAAATGTGGTCCTGACTGTCACTTTCCGAACTTGAAGCAACGTCGCCAGCGTTAACAGGCAATCGCACGAGTTCCATGCCTGTGAGGTCGGCGCCGATGACGCGAGAAGCGCGTATCAGGTCCTCAGCGTCCCTCATTGATCTCGCGGTGAGCAACATCGCATCGAGTCGTGAATTATGACGAGTCGCCGAGAATATGTCAGAGAGATAAAGCGAGAGGGTGTACGAGATGTGGGCCCTACTGCAGGCGTCTTGTAGCACTTTGATGAAAGACCATGGAATAACATCGTCAGGAAGAGGAGGTGGATTGAAGTGCGCAGAGTGCCTTTGATTTGCTGGCAACGATTTCGTAAAGATCGGCGGAGTATGAGTAGGAGGAAGTGCCGTTGCGTATGCATGGTGATGGACTGCCTGGATTGGAGTGTGAAACGGTGGGATGGAATGGCCGTGGCGCAGGTGAAAAGGGGAGCGAGTGGAAATCACGTCGGATATTTTGAGCGATGAAGACGTTCGTGCTCATGGCGAACTTGTCTAACTGCAGTAAAGTGTCAACTACACTCGGTAAATAAATAAAATCCCTCAATGAACTTACCAATGACTTGTGAATGGCTGGCCTTTCTCTGGCGTTCCAGGGACAGACGTAGATTACGATAAACCCTTCCGGTAGATTCCACACACCATCCTCTTGATCCGTTTCCTGATAGGTTGCGGATGGATCTGCTGCCCTCGGCCAAATTATCTTTTTGGCCCTCTAAGACCACTCTTTTCTCAGCCAAGACATTGATTAGAGCCCGTTGTGTCGAATCGGAACCGCTTTCGAGACCCGAGATCACGAGGGCCTTGTGGAAGCTGTAGCGGCGACTTAGGTTGGGAGACCGATTTCTTCCGGGGCCTGTTTGGCAGCGGCAGAGGATCAGTATACGAGTGAGGGAGACCGTGTGGATATACGGGTTGGGGCTTCAGAATAGACGGTGAGGTAAGTGGACGGCGACTCGAGGCAATGGTGGATTCGGGATTCGGCACGACAGTTTGCATAAGCAAGGCATCAGGAGAGGTCGAGGTACCCTGGGTCTGAGCGGCACCCGCAAGATTGCTTGGAAAGGAACGAGAACGAGAGTATTCTGGGTACTTTGACTTGGGTTTGGTAGAACGCGAATGGGCTTGCTGCCGATGGTGCCCGAAGTGTTTCACGTTTTCACTGGAACCCTCGTCTTGAGATGTCTGATTAGAGTTGGATGTGGAGGTGCCAGAAGGGAGAAATAGAGACCGTAAAAAGGCCGCCGGGTCGGCAGACGTCGAAGTGCCATTTTTTGACCGGGAGAAAGACCTGTTTCGTACTTTGAGTCTGTGGGTTTGCAAATTAAAGATGGAAGATAACGTCTAGATAACCGAAAATGGTCATTAGGTTGGCAAGAACAGGATATGATGCGACGAGCAAGGAGATTAGTGATGAGAATTAGATGGATACCCAGTTCATTCTCCAAAAGCAAGCAGCAGAAAAACACGGAGGAGCGTGACAGATATACTGTATGGCAGATATCAAACGCGTGTTGATGCTTCGGAAAACGTGATAATCCAGGATAATTATGCAGGGTCAAGCTCGCGCTCAGCTGTCTTTTCAACAACCGAGGAGGAGCTGCAATTTACTACACTCCTCCGAGGCTGGATTATGAGATCGTAACAAGGCGCAAATCAAATGGCGACAAGAATAACCGTAGAAGGATCGAACAACTGAGATAAAGGGGGCATTTGGGGGATTTGACTCACCCAGACAGCAAGCTTAACGGTCAGACCCACATCTTCTTCTGGGGTGCGGAGGATCAAATGTTTGTCACCCGCGATAAGACAGAGAAGGATGGACTGGAAGATGACATGATCAAGTGGCAAAGACGTGGAGCTGGCAAGGTTTCGAATGTACGAAAGTAGTGCCGGCAAGAATGCCTGGGTCCCAAAAAGGTGCAGAGGCAGTTCGTCAGACATCCGTTTACGAGTAGATGGTAGCTGCAACAACAGATCGTCACGAGGTACCTAGGCCGCCAATGAGATCTGGCTGGCAAGGACAAGGAACAAAACCAACCTCCAGGACTGAAAATAACATAGACTTGGGACTTGGAGAAGATGTTCGTGTGAGTAGAAGAAGCAATGTGACTGATGGTGTCAAATATATCCTCGCTGGCCAAAATTCGACATGTGGAAGATGAAAGCCGTATTGGCGGCGGCACGAAAAACTGCACTGTTGGTTGCTAAGATTATGGTAGAAAGAGAGGCAGGATAATGGTTTCAGCGGGCGGGCGGGGCGGGAACAGCCGGGTTAATGGAGGACTGCTAATTGGGTTTAGTTAGTTCATTACTGACCCTCACATCCTTCGGACGCATGTCGGTCGGTATGACAATCCAAATGGGTATTATGTAGCACACACCCGCGAGCTCTATATCCGTTGACTCTATGGGACAAATCTCATTTCGAGTATCTTCGATCCGAGATGATAGCCCTTACATACCCAGGGTCTTCCGGCATTCTTTTTGGGAGAGCCTTTCTGAATAGCACCTCCATTACCTGGACTTGGACGTAGTCGTCGTCGACGACCGTGGCGCGACCTGGATTTCCCAGCAACATCCAGTAGCTGTCATATCTGCCGCGATATCCCCGACCTGCGGGTCCAGAGAGTCCAAGTCTAATTCGTGGTGGATTCTGCTCTATCTCTCCGTTTCTTCGTGCTGCTCATGAATTCATGGAGAGCCCTGTACAATTCGACGTGGACGATACTTCTCCTTCAATATCCTACTCTCCTTTCAGTGATACCTTTACTACCCCTGATCTGAGCGCGGGCTGGAACCCATACTACAACTTATCTGGCTTCATCCATTCCATTGGCGAGGTCGGAAATGGCACCAGTCTCCATATCACCTCTCTCAATGGTGCTTCCCTTGCCTTGCAATGGCGCGGTATTTCCCGTTCTATTATCGCTGAGAGATCATTGATATATATCAAGATTTCTTGCAGGAACTGGCATCCAGCTTCTAGGAAATGTAACCCTCGCATCCTATGCCTTGACCGTTGACGGAGAGTCCGTCCCAACTCCCGTTCAGCCAGACACCAATATTCTTGCAAACATCCAAGGGACTCGAAGATGACACCCACAATATTACACTGACTGCTCAGATACCCCTTGGACAGAATCCACCTAATTCATCTATGCTAGTATTCGATACAGCCTATAATCATGTCTTCGCCAATCCCTGTTTCATCAAAGTAAGTCGCCGCCACTGATTTCTAAAAGTTGCCTTTTTTGTGTCATTTGGCTAACCTTATCTGTCGACATCTCCAGTGTAAGCTTCCCGTCTCAAAAACTCGACGACAGTGACATAGCCTTCCTCGGACACTGGTCATTCCAAACGGTCCCTTCAGGATCCTCGTTCCATAAGTCAAGTACCGCAGGAGACTAGAGCAATTATGTCATTCACCGGTACGGCTCTGCTTTCAATTGTCAGTGATGACAATGCCAAATCTTATCTATTCCTTCCTTTCAGGAACGGCTGTCCTCATACAAGGCATCACCTCTCCAGACACAGGAAATTATACAGTCACTTTGGATAATGTGACCAGTTCGTTATTGTCCGGCCGCTCCTCTTTTACAGCGTATGATTCTCTGTTGTTCTACGCTTCTGGTTTAGATCCAGAGGCTACGCATTCCGTCGAAGTCCGGAATCTTGGTGGCGATCTGTCTCTGTTAGTTGATGGAGTTAGCACGTTCAGCCCCTCCAAGCGAGTTTCACATCTCTCCATGTTTACACACGCCAACTGACCGCGTTTGTTTACTTTCTTAGTCTTCCTCCGACCACCAGCCCCTCGAGCATCCCATCGCCTCTTACCGATACCTCGACCATGTCTTTTGCAGAAGGCACACTAGCCGCCTTCATTCTTGCTGGAATTCTGGCCTTCACTATCTTCACTGGACTGCTTTTCTACTTCCTCTTTTACCGTCCACGACGTCAACGCCAACGGCGCATCGTCAACGATCGGTTAGAGCAAAGTCCCAAGGAACAAGAGGCCTGGCTATGATCCTTGATATTGCCCCTAACGGCGACGGTCATTATATCAAAGATTTGGATCTTGAGGAGGAGGAAGTAAGTCCTGTTGAACACCGACATCACAGTGGCAGGAGCGGATTTGCACGCTGGAGGAGAGAAGCCATGCATGGAAGCCTGGGCGGAGTCAGTCTACCCCTTCACTTCAGACACTCGGATTCTGGCGACGGCAAAAGTCGCTACAACAATGAGGATCGTCCTGCAAGTGCCCGGAGTGACCCACCCAGCTCAGAGTCCTTCCCGCAAGAGAAAGGCTCGAGCGAAGAGTAAAGGCAAGGCGAGACAAATTACGGGCAGGTCATGGTCGCCTAGTTTCACACTGGAATTACCAATGCAGCGAGCGCGTTCATCAAGTGGGGACAACAACTTCAATAGGATTATTTCCACGGGAGGCATGTCAGTCTTTCGTCGCCGCCGATCCTTCACCTCAAAAGACTCGGAATCCCGAACCACCGTCCTACGCAGCCTCAGTCTCAAACCGCGACTCGATACGAAACTCCAACTCGGACCCATCATCAGGCATCCCCTCTGGACCGCGATCTGTCACCCACTCTCTTGCAAATAACTCCTACCCACGGATTCACTACCGCGAGAACAGCAACGGCTTCCTGCTGCACGAGGGAGAACCTAATTCTGACCAAGACTCGCCGAATGCTGAACACCCACCTCATCAGCTGTCACCCCCGGAAGCCATTCCCATGAGGCCGTTGACGAGATATGATGGTGGTAGCCTTACAACCGACGACGATCCTAGCATTGTCGAGCCGCGGGCCATGCGCGAGGTGCTACGGACCTTGAGCCCCCGGACGAGCGAGGCGCCTCAGCGTCAATCGCAGCGCCGTCATACTGTCGTTGAAACCACGCATTCGCCGGTCGCGTTTCCAGCACAAATGCTTCTCGAAGAGGAAGAACCCCTTCAAGATCAGGCTCAAACCAGAAGATCCAAATCGCTCCCAAGGACGCCCTCAAGCGATGATGACCTTGTCGAGGTTAGGGAAGGGGTATTTCTCAGTGTCAGAGAAACAAGTCCGTTTCGCGTTGACTTTGACTCGAGATCTATCCGGGTTCCCACTGTCAGTGGGGATACGACTGACGCGCCGTATTTCACAGCACTGTCTGGCAGCAAGAAGCCGTCCAGAAAATCCTCTGGCTCGTCGAACCTGGCCGACCGCTCTAGCGCACCGCCTCGAATGCCCGAGTTTGTGCAAGGCATGTCGACACTGCCGTTCAGATTGACATCGATGACATTTGGGACCACCCCACCACCACCTCCGAAACTCTCTTCAAGTGGCCACTCAGATGGTGTCACTTCGTTCCTCGATCTGACTAGTTCGCGGGAAGGCTCTATGAAGTCGCATTCTATCAGAACCGGGACCGCTGGTTCTGATCAAGATAGACCTTTCGACGAGAACCGTCTTTCTGTGCCAGGAATCATAGAACCAAAGTCGCGGTGGAGCAACACAACAGTTCCAAGTGTCGCAACCAACCCAGCAGCACCCGCCAACGAATCTTCCGGCGAATCACAGATGGTGTCTCGCTCAGAAGCTCGATCCACGACAGATTCGAGCACTTTCCCTATCCAAGTCCAAGTCAATATCCCGCCATCTCCTCATCATATCATGGACTCCTACCCGCAGCGGCGTTCTCGGGCGTCTGGATTAACTCAATCTGGCGACCTGCTACATGTCCATCCACCCATGGAAAATCTAGAATCGCCTACAGATAGTATACCCATGTCTGTGTCGGACCTCCACTTCCGGCACAGCGACTCAGAGGAAAACCCCAGCTCACGTCGGACCACAGAAGGTTCGACAGCACACCCTCCTTTACCTGGATCCCCAACCGCGGATGAATTCCGACCACGCCCCTTTGACCCAAGCATCCTCGTCAGCAGAGTGCTCGGGATGCCTCCTTTGGCTTCTCCGTCAACAACTGCACGGCCTGGCGGACATTCACGCTCAGCATCGGCAGCAGCACCCCCCTCACTCAATTCTTTTCCTTCTTCAAGACCTGGACCCGACCAAAGTAACGAACATTTGACCCGTTCTGAGACTTCTGGACAAACGCTTAGCTAGGATTTAACAACTTCATGCGTCCGCCCTTTCATTTGTGAACTTTCTCCTTCAATCCACCAGGATCTCATTCTGAATACCCTGTTGTAACTTGTGCCTTCACGATTCAATTTCATACCATTTGTACAATACCATTATTTTTTAGTTTTATTTTGGATGGTCGGTTGGGTATACCCTGCAAATGTTCATAAAGAAATAAATCAAATTTTGCTATCGCTGTATATATAATCATGAAGGAGGTGTAGTATCCTTTCTCAAGCCGAAACTGACGAATCGACGGAAATCCGAGAAGACCTCCCGCTTGTGGCTTTCAGCGCGTCCTGCGGCGCTATCTCCTGTACTGGATCCCGTAGGTGGTCCGCTTGGTCCGGGCCCTGTCATGCTCGCGAATATGCTTTCTCCTGCGCCGCCCAGAGGCAGAGATACTCTGCTAGCTCCTGGGCTGATGAGGCTTCCGCCGGCATGCCCGGTGGCTGGAGGGTCCATATCCAATGATGACAGGAAGGAGGTACTTTCGAGGTTGGTCTTGGTGCTAGTGATAGTTAGGAAGGAGTCGAGAAGGTTATTTTGGGTTGCTTTCGGAGTGCCTTTCAGGTCCAGGATCTAGAACGAGGGGTTACATGAGAGTATGAAACACAGCTGTTTGAAATAGACACCCACCTTTTGGAAGTTTGAGAATGAGGCATCTCCGATCAGCAAAGTATAGTTCAGAATGAAGCCCTCTGGAGGATCCTATAGGGGTCAATGAATGTCAGCCCAGACCAAAACAGCTCAACATTTATAGAACGAGGTACCACAGGCGTCACTATGACCTTCAATAGCGCTTCAAGTCGCGTCGTTGTCTTATTCAACGACTTGGTGTACCTTCAACCACGTGTCAAAATTTTCGCAGGAGGATACAATGAACAAAAGGCGACATACAAGGCCGTACTCAGACTCTCCCCTGGCATTTTTACCAAGAGTGCTTTCACCAGTTTGCAGGTCAATAAGCAGCTACAAATCAACGAATTGTGTCAGATCGAGGGCATATATCTTGATCATCCATATTTGTAAATCTCACCTGCTCAGCCCCGATTTCCTTCAGCGGGCGGCTCCTAACGAGCGAATTCGTAAACTTGACCAAAACGATGCTAATCACAACCACCATCCGATTCCATTCCATCAGTAAATCGATCAAGCGATATCAAGACGACCGCACCTGGACGCCTTATCGAAGATATTCCGGAGATATTTCTTCTGCTCAATCAGTGGCTTGATGGATTCCACCACCTGTTCCGCAGCTTTGACCAGTTCGCCAGTGTAAGGCGACGGCCCGCTGACTTGGTTGACCGTTGACCATGATGTACGGCTGAGGGTTATGAAGGACGGGTCACAGTTGTTCTCGAACTCGCGGAGGATAACATTGATGGAGGTGGATATTGCGCTGTTGACGACCGGATTGTTAGCAATGGAAGGAACGAGATGCCAGATTGTTAAACTCACCTAACAAACAAGTCACATTCAACCTGAAAAGTAACCTTTTCCTTGAACTCGGGGTTGACCTTCTCTTTGACCTTCTCCTCGAGCTAGATAGAAAGGAGTATGATTATCGGCCATTAGCTATCGATCACGATGAAACACAGTCATATGCACCTCGAACGCAGTAGATTGGCAATAATCCGCCGTGTTGATCAAAAGACAAGTCTGCCTAATCAGATCCAAATCTAGACGGGTTTCTGTCGATTTGCGAGAAGCGAGTACAGGTCTAACAAAGTCAAAGCACAAATTAAGCACAAGGGAGAAAAAGACAAGAAGAGCAATATCGCACCGTTTAACATTAACTGCTAGAACTTCCTCTGCACAAGGGACATTCAGTAAGCAGCCTCACCAAAACTCCACCACCAGGACTCCAAACTTACCCGCATATATCCTTAACCATTTCTTATGCAACGTGCACAAGTCAAACAACGCCTGGCCTGTCGACAGCTTCGCGCATTGCTCCAGACTCTGTCCATAGAAATAAAACAGGTCCGTAGATGATGGAAGCACTGTCATCGGAGAAGAGGCACTGTCATCTGTTGCAGCAGGACCATCCGAGGATGCCCGTGGTTGTGGCGGAGGTTGTGCCTGCACCTTGCCGCCTTTTCCTTTCCGGTGCGGTGCAAGCATGTCTGCGAGAACTCTGTAGCGATTCAGAATCAGTTTAGATACTGATAAGATTAATAGAGCCATACTTGTCTTGTGCGTCTACGAATATACCCATATGAGGCTCGAACGCAGCTGAAATGGGCTTTCCAGGTTCTGAGTGTGGGTTGTCTGTCGCTTTAAGCATATCTTTGAACTGATGTGAAGTGTTAGCTATAGTTTACATGCGATAATAATCCAATAAACATACAGGTGTTGCCCATTTCTTCGCCATGCCTTGCTCAAATTCTGTGGTTATTGCCAGATTGTCTAGCAAGGGCTTTCACAGTGAGATTAGAGCCTGCCTTCGTCAGGAGGGTCGTGACATCGTCCCTGAGAACTGAGGAGCGAAATGAGTGAACAAACCAGACCCAAATATTTCCAAGATCGACAACAGCACCTCGAAATTTCCGCAAACTTCGCCAGCAAATGCCAGCTGACCCTCCACTCCGCCGGGAACACCCTGCCCTTGTTCAATCTCGTGGGTTTGCAATAATCTCCTGAACCACGCAAACCGCCTGGAGAGGTTATCCAATTGTCCAGCTTCGTCGTTTGTTCGGAAGATGCGTCTGTACTCTTTCAGTTCGAGGGCAACGAAACGCTGAATGTGGTGTGCTCTGACGTCGGGCCCGAGGACGTCAATTACGAGGCAGGCGTCTGCAATGAGGGAAGATTGGATTTGTTTATTTGGTTCTTGGAGGTAGCTATTCGAGAGATGTGAGGAATTGATGACGGAGGATGTCGTTACAAAAAATTCGACTTACAACGCATCAAAGTCTGCATCTAGTTGCGTTCGGAGTTGTGTCTGAATCTCCTGTATACGTTTCCATACGCGATTGATTCTCGGAACGGCTGTGTATGACTTGAAGGTTGCAGAGATCTCTTTGACAGCCTGAATGGGAGTGAGCAATAAGTATTATCCAAGAAGACCCGCTGAGTAGAGTCCACGAACCGCCAAAGTCTGTGCAACGTCGCTATATTTCTTCTCCGTGATTAAGTCCTCCAGTTGAGTCAGGGCATTGACTGTAAATTCAAATCAAAAGATATAACCACTGGAGGAAGTGACAGTAGGAAGGAGCGTACCGAGCATTTGCAAGCCTCTTCATCATCGTCATACTCGTGATGAGGTTCTTCTTCGCCAGGTCCAGGACTTGGATATCCTTCGTGATATTGCGCACGACAGCCTCCGACTCTGTCGCCTTTTCTCTAATGCGCGACATCTGACCGAGCAAGTCCTGTCAAGAAATAAGACAAGGTGAGCAACACAATAAATCACGCAAATGTATACAAAAACAAACCGAAATCATCTCTTGTATCACCGACATCCTCTCTGGATCCTGGCTAATCCTCAACTCAGCCTGAAGCGCATCGACCTCCTTCTGTAGTTCCTGATGTGTTTCCGCCAGCCGCGCGCTTACAGCCTCTAGATGTGCCAAGGAGGCTTCTACACGCCGGGAACCAAAGAATTAATGACACCCAAGCTGGAAAGTTGGAAAACAACATACCATCGGGAAAGAAATCGTTCAAAATTGCAATAGCATTGAACTTTTCGGAGAGTCCATCTAGACGGTCAACTTCTTCTGTCGGTTGAATTTCTAGGACGCGCTGGATAGATAGGATGACTTCATGAGGCAGGTCGTCGTTGTGCATGATGTGCTGAGCGCAATGTACAGAGCCGTCAGTTCGTTAGTGAGCTTACATAAGAAACATTGATTACCTTCTTTGGGTTGACCTGGTCCTCTCCTCTTATCGTCCGTCAACGACGATGCTCTGGCCGTTACCTATACAACGACTTGCAACTTGAGTATTCATCTACTTCCAGGACAAATCACGTCGCATGTTTCTCTCTCCAACCTCTGATACAAAGCATCTGGTGGTGCAGGCCTACACGGGCCATCCGACGTTTTCCTGCTCGAAATGTTCTGCAGTCATCGTTGGTATCTTTTCTCTGCCAGTCGTGATGGACGACCTCTTATATTTTAATCGAATATGATTAAAGACTCTCCAGGATGAGCTGATTAGCAAGTCATTTTCCGGGCGAGATGGCAGAGGCTAGCAAGTATCTGCTGTCTGACGGCTCGACATGGATGTTGGCTGACGCCTAAACTTTGCGTTCCCTCCAGCCTGATGCAATCTGCCACGAACGTCAAACTAGGACGTAGGGAGGACCGCTCTCTCTTGTGTGCCACCAGCACCTTCTATCATTTCATATTGCTGATACAATCTCCTTTGCTCGAAGGACCGGCGTACACACTGTCGCAGATGTATTCTGCCTGGGATGTAACGACCGTCTCGGCTGGTTCTATCACAAGGCAGGCTGACCATTCTCAGAAATACAAAGAAGGCGCGTTGCCCAAATTAATGAACAGTCATCTGGCTATTCATGAAGATTTTATACAGGGAAATATCTTCTGGAAAGGGAGAAACTAATTAAGGAGAATGCATGGGTCTTGGACGATCCGCCCTCCATGGGCTACCTCAGACCAATAACAAACCACTGATTTACCTACTCATTGTATCATATTTTTTCTATCCAAGTATCGTATCAAAAATAAGGTTCAGAAACAAAAAGATTTCCCTGATTATTTAAGATTTCAATAGGTGCCATCTCTCGATGAGATTGATGTCTCAGTGCGATTACGATATACTGTGGCGTTTATAAGGTATTTTTGATTTCGAGAAATTCCTCGCCCAGTTGCTTAAATGATGATAAAGGGTTACGACTATGTACGAGCAGAACACAGCCCGTCCTGCTCCCGACAATTCTATTGCCTTGGCCCAGTTTCCTTCCCAAATAGCAAACATTGCGGCCTACCGATATAACCCAACAGAGCTCGTCACTGCTCGTGAATAGTTAAAGCTTCTTGTCGGGATTATGTAGAGCAGCCAATTTTGGAACAACTTCGAAGGCAGCGCCGAAAGCATCGATTCCTGAAGAAAGCCCGTTTAGAGTGAAAAATCTTTCCATCTCTTTGCGTTATGCGCCGTGAGGTGGATGAAAAGAGAGTTCCGTAGGCCGGTAGCATGGTTACATTACTTACTCTAAGTAGTCGGACTGGGTACCAAAGAACGAGTAAGCACTTATAAGCAGTTTCGCTAGGCCTCCACAGGAGTACAATTGATATGGATGTAGTAGGTCAAGGGCTCGTCTATACAAATTGCAATAGGAACACTTCGTCCACGTCATTTTTGTCGCGCCCTTTCTATAGTTTGTCGACAGCCCCGAAGTAAGACAACTGAGGGCTCTTGGTCGAAGGGGATGAGGCGTCGGCAACAGCTTAAGAGTTGTCTAAGCAATCAAATCATTTCCGCTAGACCATCATGCTGGCTTCCTGTCTGAAATTGTGTGAGGAAGGCATTAAGAGGTTACTACGGACGTTAGGTCGAAGAAAATCAACTGGAGGCAAAGGCTCAAGAGCCTGCACAATAAGATAGTTTCTTGCAAGTCACTTGTGGAATACCTATCTCAAACGGTGTAAATAGCGCAGATGCAAGACTAAGGACGGAGTAGGATCAAAGGCGGTGAGGTGGTGGGCGGACCTCAATAGCCTGCCAAAACCACAGAATGGGTCCGACAAGATCACTCTGTTGCGTTCCTTCCTTGCAGCGGGTTGACAGTGTATTCGTAGAGTTACTGAGATGGCCAGACCAAAGAGGATGAGGGACTCCATGAATTATCATGTCCCTCTCGGCTTTCCTTATAATTCACTCTGAATCAGTCAGAGCGAAGACTTCAGTATTCATTTGCAAGAAATTTCGCAGCGGAGGTACGTCGACAGTAGAAAGGACGCGTTCAGTGTTCTTCTAATTTATTCCAGGTGCAGTCAATGGTGCTTGGTGCTTGTGGTGGTTGGGACAAGGAGGCGGAGTTTCGAGTGAGACTCAAATGTTGTCCACTTTGCAATTCAGGGTCAGCCACATTCATCCATCCGTCCATCCAGAACCCATCCTGCAGAGGAGAACCGCGGATTCCTCGTCCTGTAATGAACCTATGGGGCTATTCAGTTAGAATGACACCTAGAACGGCACCGCGATGGCAAAAGTACACCCAGAACGCGTCCTCAGCCCTGAACTGCCCTTCAAAGGTCAATGACTGAATACTTACTAGTACTTCCAATCACGAGATGCCTTCAAAAGCAGTTCGAAAACTGTGCATTGCCATTACAGTGACCGAATCTCAGCCTTGACGTGAAGATGTTTTGAGGCAGTGACGAGCAGTGTTGAGGCTTGACAGGCGGGTACTTTGTAAGTACACCTGTCCTAGTATCGTGCCCTCAAAACATATCTGATTCTGGGCACTATATGTATTTACCACGTTAAGAAGGACTAACCTGCAAACCCCCACATGTCGTCTGCATCCCTTCAAATCGATGGTGTCCAGATCAATAGCTCTGCCGAGTTCTTGCGGTTCTTGGACCTGTGAGTGCTTTCTATATCTTTTTGTGATCGTCATTAAATACTTTTGGGTAGCGTCGATAACGACGAAGAGGCGGTGACAACAAGAGGGTGCGTTCGCTCTAGCTATCATTCCAGCTGAGTAGAAGAAAGCTCAAGGCACATATTTAGCCATGAAGCCCAGAACTTAATCAAGCGCCAAGGGACAACAAAAATGTACGTGCATGCTCAACAGGAATTAAGTACGGACATCATCGTCTCATATATCATATACCAGAACCGACCCACCTCGCATGTTTGCGCTCATCATCGGGATCAACAATTATGTCAATGAAGACCTCCTCGATTTGCGCGGTGCTGTTTCCGACGCTCGAGCTATCCAAAGCTATCTCAAGGACAACCTCAGTTTGGACGGGTCCCACATTCGAATGCTCCTCAATGAAGACGCTACTCGAAAGGGTATTATCGACGCTTTAATCGCTCTGAGGGACAATGATGATATCCAGCACGGCGAAGCTATCCTGATTTATTATGCTGGCCACGGCCAAGAAGTCCCTGCACCGGATGGATGGGCAACCTTAACGGAGAGCAAAGAGAACCTAATCCAAAGCATCGTCCCACAAGATTTCGACGAGGAAAAGGGGATCCATGTGATCCCCGATCGAACTTTTGGTTGGCTTATCGAGGATATTATGGAGAAACGGGGTGATAACATCGTATGTCGTGATGAATGTATTTTCGTGTCCGTTGTTGACGACTTCAACCCTTCAGACCGTCATCCTCGACTGCTGTCACTCCGGATCCGGGACACGTAATGACGATAGAGACCGCATGGCTCGTACGGCCCTCCTCGAGGACTATTATCTCCCATCCAACCTGGACAAGGATATCAAATACCTGTCTAAAAATCAAACTAATCGTTCAAACTCGTCGAGCAACGGCTTCTCTACGTCTGGCCTCTCGTCACACGTCTTGCTCGCCGCCTGCAGCGCAAAGGAGCTTGCGCGTGAGAGTCATGGTCGGGGTCAATTCACTCGTTCACTGGAGAACGCGCTGAAAACTGTTTCAGCCTGATCAAATCACGTACATCCAGCTCTTAGGACCGGTTGCAGGATATTAGCGAGTGAGTGACCTCAGTTGAAAAGCCATCCATATTCATCTGAACCCCTCAAATTATAGGCAAAACCCCCAGCTCGAGGGCGATCACAAGGATCGGATAGTCTTCAACTCGAAAGCAGCTGTTCGGGTCCGTGATTCCTTCAAGATAAGCTTGGATGAGTCTGGAGACTATATCCCTTCAAGCAGGAACGGCTGATGGTGTGTGTCTCGGCGCCGAGTTCACGGTATACGCAGACCACGGCGGTCTCCTCAAAGAACCCAGCCTTGGTGTCATGGTTCCGGACACCATTCGCCCATTCGAAACGGTTATGCGCCCACTCTCAGAGTCTGGTCCGTCCTTTGACAAGGCGGCACTTGCAATTCAGACCCGGGCGGGCGATCAGGAGGAGCTGAAGGTCTATATTCCACTGGAGGAACCTCTTATTCCTGTGTTTAAGGCGACATTAATGCAGATGAAGACATCTGGCGACGATCGTCACAGGATTGCACTCGTCGACGACCGTTCAGTCGCGCATTTGGCGATCGAGAGAGACAACGACAAGATAGCGTTCGTTATCCTCGACGAACGTGTTGCTGCACACGGCCTGACAAAGTGCCCCTACACGGCCGACGCTGTTGCAGAACAGTTGATACCTGTCCTGCAGGGTGCTGCGCACTATCATTACCACCTTAACCGGTCGTACTTGAATTCTCAGAATATCGGGATCGAGGTGGAATTCTTCAAGCTCGAGTTTAGCGGTCAGTTGGACGAGAGCACTTCGCGATTGTTGAGGCGTCCTTCCGGTGATAACATGCTAAAGGATGGCATTATCACCATCCCGATTCGCGATGGAGTCAACGAAGCTATTCGGCATCCGAATCACTAACAAGTCGAAAGAAGGACCTTTACCCAAATGTCTTTTACTTTGACAACAGTGAATTAAGCGTCAGTGAGTCGTCTCGGTACTAGTCGCTTACCCGTTTTTAGTCTAACCTAAACTGTAGCACAATATTTCTCATCCGGAGGTACCAGGCCAATTCAAAGTCGACTCGCCTCTGCCAAAGGATGGAGGCATGTTGAACTTGGGTTTCGGTATTGGCAGCACAAGAAGCTACGAATACTACATCCCCGACGGCCAGGATGTGGATGTCGGATTTTTGAAATGTTTCTTCTCCACTTCGCCGGTCGATCTGTCCAGGATTGCCCAAATCGCGGCATTTAGTACAACCGCACGCTTTACAAAGCCGCACAAAATGGCGGCGGGCGCTTGGGGTTCCATACTTATTCCAGTGGTGCAAAAGAGGGTAAAATAACTGGAAGTTGCCAGTCTAGGTCATCATTTTCTAGTTTTTTGCTCGACGCTCGCCAACTGTTGGCTGGATAATATTTACTTAGCACTACATTTTTCCTGTCCAGGCAGTGATAATCGACTGACGCTGATCAGATCTGCTACCCACTAAGTCTTGTAAGTGAGGGATGAAGATTCTCCTGGGATGCGTCTGTAGTGTTGCATAGGAAAGGTTGAGAGTTACATCTCCGTAGCGTCGGGAAGAGGAGAGTTGGTGACATCACGGCGCCAAATCATGTCACTTGCGGCGGCTTCAACTTGCCAGGACTTTCGCTTAGGCTCCCTCATCTAGGACCTTCAACAAATGTTATTCTACCCTGTCCTCCTACCATGGCCAATTCTCCTTCACGCGATGGGACTAACGACCCTCGGATGCACCATGCTGTTCTCAAAGCCTACTGAGCAAGCGCCAGAGGATATATCTATGCTCGGAGTCGCGACGATTGCGCTCGGGATGTCGTGTAAGCTGTCTCTATCCCTGGTCTTGCAAAGGACCTCTTTCGAACGACCCACATTTGCTAAACTGTAATGAACCTGCTCTAGATATCTCAACTTCCTACATGCCCATGGAGGAGAACCAGTTCCTTCACGCAAGCGCTCCCGTTAGGGTTTTGCTCGCTTTGTTAGCTGGCCTGAAGTGGTTGACGATCAGTAGGGGTGATGCGAGGTTGTATAAGAAGCGGAACGCGCTGCTGGGGGTTTTACTGTATGATGGGCTGGGAGGTTTGGTTTTGGGATGGTATCTGGGGACCTTCAGCGGGAAGGTCGCGTCCTACATGGTGACTGAATAGGTACGTGGTACAGACATGTCAGGCCATTGCTACTATTCGACCTCTGCACCAGAATATTCTACCTTGATAACTGTGATTCATTGGTGAGTCGTCTTAGTATTCGTTCTTGGTTTTCTTTCTCTGATGTCGAACTTAAGCGCAATATATTGGCCCAAGTTGGGCTCAAGTGGCCCGCGGTCCAAGGCATTCCGAAAGGTGTATGGACACTTGGAGGTGCATTCTCAGTCCACTTGTGCAACGGAGGGTAAAGCAATTATATCAAACAGGAACCTTAGCACCCGGTTTGATAATTAATTATCGGAAGGTCAATGGCCCCAGCTGCCAGGCCGACTCTGGCTCCTCGTATACCCATCATGGACCCGTGTGTCTTCCCTACTTCTTCAGCGCGTTAATATCGGAGCAGCGACTCAGCGTACTTGGAACCTGCTGCGACGCAACTTGTGAGTTCCCGACTATTGCCTTGTCACCCGCAGTCAGTCGAAACTAACAACTTCCTAGGTTTTTTATATTATCGTGATCGGCGTGTAGTTTCTTTAAGAATCTCTCAAACCTATTTCGAAGTTCAAAATTATAACGCTGCTTCAGCAAGGCTCACCCAGCACGCGTAAGTGCAGCCGGTGGTGCGTTTCTCATCGTTGCCGATGGTTAAATGAACCACCTGCCATCGCTGTGTGCGATGAGGTACACATAAATAACTTTACACGTGTAGAGGCACGTTCATCTGCTCAAGTCGAGGACTCGGCGACTGTGAGGCAAAGCACTAATATCGTTCATCGAAAAGGCATTGGTTTCTATGATGGCTATGCTAAGTCAATTGCATCTGGATTTTAGTTTCAAGGCTGCAAATCGAACGGCCTCTTCGTTTGACCGAAGAAAACTTGCAGTAAGCTGGCCTATCAGCGTTATCATTGTTATTTTAAACCGTGTATAGTTAATTACGTTAGCCCTCACCTCATTCTACTTACCACCCACAGTTCATCAACTTGGGGAAGAATAGGCCTCCCCAGTGCAACCCATTATTGTCCCAAAATAAGGTGCGTGCATGGCTTTGCTATCGATTGGTGGAGACCTTCCTGAACGGACCCGGCACAGCCAAAAATTTTTTCATGAAGATGCAGTGCGTATAGCATGTCTGAAATTAAGCGCCTTCAGTCCTCGATGGAATGTTCGGGGCACAATATGTTGCTCCGTCGCAAAATTGTCCGTTGCCTGGAGGCATCAACGGATGGCCTCGAGTGAGTATATATATAGTGTTGTCTTCTTTCCTCCGATCCAAGTCTCTCACTATCATGGCTATAAAAATCACAATCAAGGACACTCGAAAAGAGGAATTTCAGGTATGCACTTCGATGTTGTAGAGAAAATGCATCCTAAAATGACATTTTTCTAGGTCGATATAACACCTGGCCTCACGGTCGGCGGGCTCAAGGCCAAAATCAATGCGCTCAAGGGTTATGCACTAGAGACCCAGAAGTTAATCCATTCCGGCGAGTCTTTTTTTCTCTGTTGCGTTCCGGCGTTCCTCATTATTTCCCCTCTGTCTCCAGGGCGAGTGCTTACGAATAATCAAATTCTCGAGGCGTTAGTGACCAAGGAGGATGATACCCTAGTCCTCCTAGTATCGAAGCAGGTGAGCCTAGCAGCCTACCGTAGGAACTGGTGTTAATGGATGCTCATTCCTCTGACTCAGGCTTCACCGCTCACCGCAACGTCCGCCACCATCGAATCTATTCCAACATACTGACATCCCATCCGAGATGTTTCCATTCTCCAAAGGGTCAGTTGTCTTCAGTGCAATCAAATGATTTTACTTATGTATAGGATCATGAAGGAAAGGAAGTGATCAGATACAATGATCAGACCAGTCAAGAGCTTCCTGTTGTGGGTCTCATGCCTTCCACGTCCTCTTATGCATCTTATGACATTTCTGTAGGCATACCGGCCTGAATGGGCTGCGCTATCTCCACTTGCTCACAGTGTCCCCCATCCACAACCTTCTTCAAGCTCCTTATCAGCTTGGCAGCCACCGAGTTTCCCATCGTCGTCTAAGCAAAACCACGACCAGGTCTGTACTGCCATCCATTGCGATTGATTCCACCTAAACATATCTTTAGATGTACGCCGA
Organism: Galerina marginata; assembly: GCA_023014335.1. Lineage (NCBI taxonomy): Eukaryota > Fungi > Basidiomycota > Agaricomycetes > Agaricales > Galerinaceae > Galerina > Galerina marginata. The sequence continues at coordinate 1,239,620 of JAECYW010000011.1, read as the reverse complement.
GACAGAAAATGGCCCGGAATGTCTGGAAGCATGGGTGACTTCGCTTCCAGAATTCGCACCAACCCAGCAATGCGCCAGATGTTCCTTGATACCAGTCGCACAGAATGACCCTGTATTCGGCCAGCAACTCGCCCAGAACCCTACCTTGCTCGATTCGCTCATAGGCAGGGCCAGCATCCAAGCGGATGGTGAACATCCTACCCTCCAGAAACTTGGCGCCAAAGACAAAGAATCGGTTCAAGGCGTCAGTGTCATTTCTTTTGATCAAGTGTTGGACGGACTGACAAGTCGCCCGAAACAGATCATGGCTATGGGTTTCAACGAAAAGCAAGCCATTGAGGCTTATTTCGTTTCTGATAAAAAGCAGGACGTTGCGATTGATTATTTACTCAGTACCAATTTTACCGAGAGCCGATCAGATGTTTGTTAATTTAGCCTCTGCCCTATTTTGCATCTGACGAAAATATTCTAGGCGAACGAGGACATTTCGTTGGGACGGTCAATCCGTGACCCCTTATTCCGCGAAAGGTTGACCCAATCCATCGCACGCACGGATCCAGCAATGGCAGAACGAATCAAAACGAACCCGTTACCATTTGAGATGGCATTACAGCAAACCACTCTCCAGAAATCGGTGTTGACAGCCTGCGGAGAACAGCGTTGTAGACCGTGTAAGTGCTGCTCTCCAAGTTGGTTACTTCTGGACCGTTTCCTGACATTTAAATCATATTACTCAGCTGGTAGAACTTGGGTTTGATAGGCAGAAAGCTGTGGAGGCGTATCTTATTTGTGACAAAAACGAGGAGCATGCCGCCAACTACTTGATTGGTGGCTTCGGCGATGAAGCTGTTGATCGTTGGGATGTGAGGCTTTTTTTTCTGTTCTTCGTCAGATCGCACTCAGGCTTGACTATGCATGGAATTTTAGACGGCTCTACCGGGGATGCCTACTCAATTTACAGCCCCTATTCTCGCAAGACCAGTCTTCCGACCTGAAGATGCCCCCCTGACAGCGCATTTATCAGACGAGGAGGATTCAAATGAGTCTACGGCTACGGTCCACCTCAAGGTTTGTCTATCGGCTTCTGTAATCCACATTTGTTCCTAAACTGAATGGCCTGTTACAGTTTGAAGGAGGAAAAACACACGAGGAGAAACAAAACCCTTTACCAATGGCGTCGGATTCGGAAATTCCTTCTACCGGCCATTCACTGGTCGTAACAGTTCCTGAAATTTCTGGCTTCCGACAATGGTTAGCCCGATTACGAGTCCCTGTCGTAGGAGCCGGAGTTGTTCTATTATGCATTTGGAGTCTATTCTAGAGGACTAAATTTCCATTCCCTCTTGAATCGTCGGTTCGCTGATGGATTTTTCGATTTCGTTCTTCCTCTGTACATGTCGAATTTTCTTCAATATTTTTGGAGTGTCACGGACAGTTATAACGGATAATATTTTGTACTCTCATACTTATACCCAAAGAATTAGCTGGTTTGGCCAAAGTTTCGCCGATGCCTGGACGGTGCTGTTCGTAGTATAACTGAGCTTTACAATTCTTATTCGTCTTCGTTTCGTCGGTTTGAGCTAGCCTCCTCGTTAACCAAAGGGAGCAGGAAAGGGAGGAACATCACGCTCTAGAAAAAAAACTCGAAATTCGAAAGCCATAGTGAAATATCATTCATGCTCAAAGCACCCCGACACCTTGATGTATATCTTTCGTTGGAAACGAGTGCTGAGTTTTTAAGCGAGGAACTGCCCAGAATCCAGCATCACCCTCAATGAGAGTTATGAAAGCGGAAAGGATGGCCGGGCATCGGGTCCACTCCGAATCCCGCCTTACCATCACTACCTTTCCTTCCTCGCTACCACCACCACCACCACCACCACCACCAGGACAATGGACCACTCCGCACACGCACACGCAGCGCACGAAATGGCCATGCCCATGCGATGCAAAATGAACATGCTCTGGTCAGTCAGTCTAACCTCTCAAGCACATACACTAACCAACCCCAAACCCACCCAACCCAACCCAACCCAACCCAAACCCACAGGAACACCGACATAATCGACACCTGCATCGTCTTCCGCAGCTGGCACGTCACATCCACCTCCTTCTTCCTCGGCTCATGCATCGCCATCGTCCTGCTGGGCGTGTTGTATGAGTATCTGCGCGTGTTCCAGCGTAGGCTTGATGTGCATATTGCCTTGGCTTTGCAAAATCAAAGTAAGGGCAAGACCGGGCGAGGGAGGGAGAGTAGTAGGGGAAGTGGAGGCGGGAATGGGAACGGGGCGGGCACCCCGAGGCTGGCGAGCGCGAGTCCTGAAGGTACTTATCTCGCTCTCGCTCACGATCTTGATCATGAGGAGTCTGGGCTGTTGTCTGGGCGAAGGCTGATTGTGAAATCACTTGCAGGGTGAGTTACTTTCCGACACTCCGTACTGGGATTACCGAAGATGCAAGCTCAAGCGAAACACAATTTTTTTCGTGTGTGTGTAGAGTCCCGGTACCCCCTGTAACCCGTGCCCTAAGAGCCGCGGTGTATGGCACCACTGTGTTTCTCAGCTTCTTCCTCATGCTGGTGTTCATGACGTATAATGTGCGTTTGTCTATATCTATCTCGCTCGTGTTGGTACCTCTGAAACTGAAGAACCGACTTTGGTGTGGGACAGGCATACCTAATCGCTGCTGTTGTCGTCGGAGCTGCTCTTGGGCATTACGTCTTTGGGTCCACTATCAATGTGGATGCTATCCTCGCGGAGACGGCTTCGGGGAAGGGTATGGCGTGTCACTGACCGAATTTTGTGCCTGTTCTTTGATTCGCAGATGGAAGGAGCGTATGGCACTACTTACTGGTGACCTTGCTTATACCTAGAGTACGTTGTCGCCTTTCTGGAACTTGACCGTTATATAGTGTAATGTAATGTACTACTGATCTTGCCCCATTTATGCACCTGTTGTTGTTCAAGATATTTCGGATATTCATTACCATCTTCCTTCTTGGATACACCCCAAAAATTCAGTTTGGGCTATTCTCGAAAGTCGGTGCATTGCAAGATATAGAAATACAACAGCCCACTAATCACGATCATGCAGCCTTCATCTCAATATCCTCATCTTTCTTTGTCAGGCCCTCCGACACCAGCAGGGCATCGATCTCAGCAGGTCTGTAAATCTTCGCCCTGGGTAGTTTGGTAGCAGGATCAAGCGTCAACACCGCAAACTCCACTACAGGCAAATGACCGTCGTCAGCACCTGCAAAACGATCGCAAAAAAAAAATAGAAATCAAGAACACTCACACTTCTCGCTCGTCAACGTCGTACTATCCATCGTCTTGCTCATCGTCCTGAGCACGAGCCCGATCGCGTCCTTGATCTCGATGTCGTCTTTGTACTCCTGCTTTAAGAGGCTCTGGGCGGTGCCGTTGTTCGCGCCGATGCAGGTGGCTTTCCAGCCCGAGTAGTTCCCTGAGGGGTCGGAGTGGTAGAGCTGGAAGTGGTAGTGCGGGTCGTAGCCTGCGTAGAGGAGGGAGACGCCGAATGGGCGGAGACCTGTGAGGATGAGGAGGGATTAGGATTAGGATGATGAGTTTGTGCGGGTTAGGCAGGGTTGAGATACAGATATGCACCTCCGAATTGCGTGTACCCTTGTTTCATGTCGCAGAGTCTCTGAGCGAGTAGCTCGACGGGGATATCTTCGTTGTAGGTTAACAAATGGCGCTGAGCCGCCGTGCGCGCGTAGTTGACCAGGGAGTTGGCGTCTGCTGTGAGGCCAGCCACGCCTCCGATGACGTTCCTACAAGGTAATGGTAAGGACATTAGTCAGACGAACGAGATACAAGGAAGGAAAGGAAACAGAAAAGACAGGGACGCACGAATTGAGCAAATAGATCTTCTCCCCGCTCCCCCCATACCCCCCGTGTTTCGCACTCGACAGATCCAATAGCTTGCCGGTGACCTTTTTCTCGGCTGCTAGGACGACCCCGTCTTTGGCTAGGACGCCGAGCACGGTTCCGGCGTGTGAGATGGCTTCCATCGCATATTCGACTGGGGGTTAGGGTGTGGTGAGTATAATGTGAGGTAAGGTGGATGAGGGTTGGGTTGGAGGATTAGCTTACTTTGGTAGAGACGTCCTGTGGGAAGAGTTTGGTTAGTGGCTGGTTTGGAATGAGTGGAAGAGACGCTTACCCTCTGGCGAGAAGATGGTTGTGCGACCTGGGTTCAGAATTTGTTTAGGTGCGTATTTCTTTCGAGGGAGTTGGATCTAATGCTTACTGTCGTAACGTCTGGCCTATACCTTATGTTTTAGCAACATGAATGCGTATGTGTGGAGATTTTCGAGGCTTACCATGATGAAATAGAAAGAAAGAGATAATGCAGAAATGAGAACTGACGCGTCGTCCTGCACACGCGTCGCATTTCGGCAATCGCCGTAGCTCACTTCCTTCCAATCCATAAATTCTAAATAATGTTACAGTGCATTCCGATATATTTATTCTATGCATAAACCAAATCAAACCACCTCTTCAATCCTTCCAGTCAACCCAGCAAGATGCTTCAACTCCTCCACTGCAACATGCACCTGCTCCTCCGTCGACTGTTCCGCAGAAACCACCACCACGCCTTCCTCGCCCACCGGGCTCTCCAGCGTGCGCAGTTGGCCGTCCAGCATCGTCGCTTTCATGAAATGCCCAGGTCTCTTCTCCATCCTGTCGAGCAGGAGCTCTCGAGAACCGTCGATAAATACGAAATAAGTTGGTAGTGGGACTGTCTCTAGAAACGCATCTTCAGGGTGTTCGTGGAGCCTGTTCGCGTTCTCCTTCGACTCGGGATGAGGCTTCCACCGACCGCGCAGTATATCCCGATAATACCGCTTCAGCGAAGAGCACGTAGCCACCACGCCCCACGCAGGAACCTTACTCCCTCCTCCCCCTCCCTCCTCACCCCCACCGCTCTGCGCGAGATGCGCCTCCAACTGCTCCCCGACCCTCAACACCGCGTTCGCCCTGATATGCGCCAACCACGGCTCGCGGTCCGCGTCGTCCAGCGCGTGCCCAGACGACATCTTCTCGATGTTCGCTTTGGGGTGCAGCTCGTCGCCCTCGATGTACGGCATCCCCAGCGCGTGCGCGAGGCCGGCGCCGAGCGTGGATTTGCCGGTTCCTGAGACGCCCTGTTATTTTCATAGGAATTAGGAATTGGGTGAATAAAGAGTCGTGCGAGCGCGAACCATGACTACGATGAACACTGGCCCTCCTTCTTCCCGCATCTTCGCGATTGCGTCCGAGTCGGGCTGTCCCATGCCTATGCCTGCGATCGACGGCGATGAGAGTGAGTGAGAGAGGGATGGTGGGGAAAGCAGAAGTACACTGATGTAACGAACATCTCGGGTATTCCGCCCGAATTACCTCTCGGAGTCCTCGTTCCGATCTTATCTTATCGTCCCTTATCTTTCCTCATCTTCACTCTTCACTCCTTAGTTTGCCTCCCGTTCAGTCTCGATCACACTCCTTTTCAGTCCTTTCTCAAATCCTCGTCATCCACTCCAGTCTTATTCCCAATTCCTCCTGTCAACCTCCTCTTTCCCTCTCGTATATAAGCCCCTCGTATTCTACGTAGATACTCGTAGAATCAACTCAGTGTATTGTTCCGTACTCGACAATCCTACTCTGTTTCCCTCGCTTCCTTATCTGTCCGCGCACTCCCTCATTTCTCACGTCGTTTCCGTGCCGTTTCCCTTCGGCTTCCCATTTCGGATACGGTTCCTTACAAGTTTGATTCTACCACCAACATCTCGAATCCTTGCTCGTCGACGACCCGGTGTCTCTTCTCGTTCCTTTGTTCTTCGGACTTGACGCCGCCTTTCGCCTTTCACTCTTTTGGTGCTTCTTGATTCGTGTCAGCCGCTCGCGCTTGTCAATCGCGTTTGAGTGCTACGAACTTTGTCGGTCCGGCTCGCCGCCTCTCTTACTACTCGCGTTTATCAACCACGCTCGAGTTTCCTTGTTGGCAGTCACCGTTTCTCCACACCATCTGTTCTCTTCACTCCTCGTCGCACTTTCCTGAGCTTCCTTTCGTCTTCTTGGTTCTTGGTTCCTCGTTCCTTGGTCAACATTTCGACATCACGTGTCAAAACTCTCGCTTTTCGCGTTCTCGATCCTTCTTGGTCCTGGTTCCACTCGTTCATCCTCGTTCATCACCGCCATTCCTGTTCTCCCGGCTTACGCGATCTATTATTCATTTCCTTGGATCGTGTTCAATACAGTCAGCCGCCGCCGCCGATCCATAGCGCGCGTTCCCATCAACGTTCACTTTTCCTTGTGTTCGTTCTCCTCCCTTTTGGCGAAGACCGTCGCTTGTCAGTCCAATATCCCAGCCTCTGTCGGTCAAGGCCATCATCCTAGCGACACGCTCTCTTGTTCTGGGCTCTGACCTTCAAAGTCGGATGCCATTTGTGTTGGTTCTTCACCGCACAACTCTTCGCCGCCTTCTCCCTCCCGGTTCCAAACGACCATCATGCCCGGACCACTCATCCTTCACCGCACAACTCTTCGCCGCCTTCTCCCTCACGGTTCCAAACGACCATCATCGCCCGGACCACTCATCCTTTTCTCTCTCATCCTAACCTCTTATCTTGCAACCTTCCGTTCCTCTCGTCCTTCTCGGACGTCTTCTACTCTTTCTTCTCTTCATTTCTCTCATCTCTCCTTTTCCGCTATTTCCTAACATCGACGGCTCGCGGATAACTACATCCTTTCTGCTGCGGCGCCAACCATCGATTTCCCTGTTCCGCTTTTGGCAAAGGCTTCGGTCTTGTAACTCCATCAGCCTTGTACCTTGACATTCCCCGATCGGTCTAGGCCTGCGTCTTAACGATCGCCCACCTCTGTCCAGATCTATGTTGGTCTGTCCTTCGCCGAGACGACCAACGACCGCAGAAACATTCATTTCCGGTATAATTTCAAATTATAGATCTTCAAGTTCCCTCGTTCTTGGCCTGCGGTTCTAAACGGCTTCGGTCGCGCCGAATTCAAGGCATCCTGGCTGTCTCCTAGCATCTTATCTTCTGGTTCTAAATGACTTCCATCACGCAGACCATTCCTCACTGTCCTCTCGAGTTTCTCATCAACTCGTCGTCATCTTTCTTGTCTTATTTGGGTCGCTCCTGAATTCCTCAAGCTTCAATGCTGCTTCGTCAACCATAGCAGTCCCTTCTCCTTGCGACTTGACGTCGTATGGATTCATCTCAAACCCCCGTCTCATCCTTTCTTCTCGATGTTTTCGCGTCGTCCCCGTTTTCCCTCGACGTTCTAGAAGATTTACATCGTTGTTTTCCTCTCCGACCCTTCAATGGGAATCCCAGGTCTATTTTCACCTGGCCGAATTTGTGTCTACCTCCGTTCCGCGATATGGCTTCTGTCTTGTCGCTCCGCCCTCATCTTGGTTCATGGGATAGCCTCGGCTTGAACGTGTAATCTCGCCCTTTATTCTCGACACACCCACGTTCATTTTTTCTACGTCATTCTTTCCTTCACTCCCTCTCGTTACTCAATCCCTTCACGTCAAGACAACCTTTCACCGTCGATCTCCACGATTTTCAAGTCTTCGACATCTAGGCCCTATTTTTTTTCTCTCTCCCAACCCCACAATTTCCGCTCCCGCGTCGCCTTGAAAGGGGGATAAAGGTATACATCTGCGATATCCTTCCTGTAATCCCTTTTGCAGATCATCCAGTCATCTGCGGCATTTCTCCTGTTCCGATCTCTCATCATTATCCCTCCTCCTCTCCTCCTCTCCTCATCTCTCATCCTTCCTCCTTGTCTCTCATCCTCATCCTCATCCTCTCTTCTCGTCATGCTTCTTCTCTCTCGGCGCTTATTCCCGTTCTCGGCGCCTATTCTTCCTCCTACGACACTCCTCTCCTCAAGTCACTCAATCATTCGGAATCTTGCTGCCTCGTTCATTTGGCATTCAAGTTAATATCTCATATCCGATTTACCTCTTGGTTCTTGCTCCTCCTCCCTGGTTGTTTGCGACCTTTCTAGGTTTCTCGATCGGTTTCCTTTCCGTCGAGTTCTGTGCGATCGTCATTCGTCGCCACTCTCACCCTCGCAAATCAACACTTCCAGCTTCCTTTTCCTTCCCATATTTTATCCTCGTGTTATGAATGCAATTCTCCAGCTCGATCATCTGGCACCGCGCTGGTATTCCGTTTCCGCGTGGCTTTGCCTTCCACTGTATCGCATGACTCGCGCAGCTCGTGAACCTCAACACCTGCGAGTCTATGGATAAATCCGATTTGCTCATCGTTTCTAGATTGCATTCCGCCTCCACGTTTTCCTTGGCACTTTCCGACGCGATTTACTTTCGTCACTCAAGCTCATTCTCTACGAACTCGATGAATTTACACGGTCGTCACTTCAAACCGTTATCGCCTTCCGAATCACCGACGGAATGCTTCTTGTTCAATGTCTAGAATTCTCCCGTTGAGCCTTTAGTCCATATCATTTCTTCACACCCCGTTCCTTCATCCCAATACCCATTCCAAGTCACACCACTTTCCTTTCCATGCCTCATTCCTTCCTATCCTTCTTCATCCAGCTCATCCAGCAAATTTCCGTTCACCTCGATCTTTTACTCGTCAAACGTCGACTGTTCTATCGCGTTTTCGGCGTATCCATCCCTCAACTTGACCTACGAAATTCGCATCTCCGACGGCGCCGCTCAATCTCAAACGCGCGTCTATCCACCTTTTCTTTTCTTTAACCCGCGACAAAATTTCCGGTCAACACCCCACTTTCTTGGAAATCTCAAGCCGTCGTCGTCTCTTGTTGTTGTTCATAAACACAAACAATACCCCGGGTTTTTCTCTTATTATTCATCCACTATTCATTCCTTCCTTTAATCCACTTTCAAGTCTCATCCTTTTCAATTTCTTTTATCCACCTCGATTTCACCCCGCTCCATTACCCAACGGCATCTGTTCTCCCATGCCAACACTCCAAACTCTGGACGTCTCCGCATTTCTCGTAACGTTCATCTCCAACCCCGACATTTTTGTCTTCCTTTCCTTCCCGTTTTTACCCTCCAAAACACATACTTCGGTCGCGTTCAAGTCCCTCACCCACCGAATTCCACAAAATCCGCGACCTCCGTCCTTAAGAAGGGGGTAATGTAACGAACATCTCGGGTATTCCGCCCGAATTACCTCTCGGAGTCCTCGTTCCGATCTTATCTTATCGTCCCTTATCTTTCCTCATCTTCACTCTTCACTCCTTAGTTTGCCTCCCGTTCAGTCTCGATCACACTCCTTTTCAGTCCTTTCTCAAATCCTCGTCATCCACTCCAGTCTTATTCCCAATTCCTCCTGTCAACCTCCTCTTTCCCTCTCGTATATAAGCCCCTCGTATTCTACGTAGATACTCGTAGAATCAACTCAGTGTATTGTTCCGTACTCGACAATCCTACTCTGTTTCCCTCGCTTCCTTATCTGTCCGCGCACTCCCTCATTTCTCACGTCGTTTCCGTGCCGTTTCCCTTCGGCTTCCCATTTCGGATACGGTTCCTTACAACTGAATGGCTGTGAGCCTGTGGTGGACTTTTCTCGGGAGTCAGCGCGGGATCCTCGGTCCGCCGACGATCGTCAAGAGAGCTTCCTTTCTTCCTTTCTCCACTTCAACGACTACCAACAGGGATCGACGGAGTGATTAGGGCGATTGAGGTCATCGCCTACCCCAGCACCCCCGCTCACAACGTCTATGCTCTCAGCCTAACGATCCCACAATCATGCTGCAATCATGCATAAGCTGATGATGCACGCTGCCGTCGAAGACATAGCAATTTCCTGACGCATTATCGAACCCTGAAGAACAAAGCACCCTCGGCTGTACGGCTGGTGCAGGTGGATAAGCCAGGACGCTTTTTTATCTTCAATTTGGGTGTGTGTCAGGATGTCCAAGCTGCCTCAGACGCAAGACTTTTGCTTGCTCCTTGTCATTGCGCGCTAAGATTTTACTTACAATTGTACTCCAACCTCCATCGAGAAGGCATCGTAGGGCGACTCGTGAGGTCAACACCTCGAACGGCAACATCCTCGCCCTATTGGTATCAGCCCAATAATCCCAGTGGTGATGCACAAGACCGGACTGAACAACTTGAATGCACGCTGTCGTCGAGGTCAAGGCACTTCCTGGCGCATTATCGAGCCCTCGAGCCCTGAAAACCAAAGCACTCCTTGGCTATGCTTGCCTGTACTGGTGATGCATAAGCCAGCTTGCTTTGTCAACTGAGTGACATTTGCCGACAATGTGTCAGGATGTTCAAGCTATGTAACTCAGACCCAAGACGTCTACCTGCTCCCAGCCATCGCATGCAAGTTCGTCCTCACTCCGCACTCCTTCTACGGCACTGCTCCTCCAACCTCCATTCAGAAGGTTTCATAGGGCGACTCGTGAGGTCAACGCTGGAAGACGGGAGAGAGTGCCGGCGCTCAACCGTTCCAACCAAAAGGCGTCTTTAGGAATGGTCTCTCATTCCTAAACCCGGCACTATATGTGGAGGTGGGCACCATCCGGCCTTACACCCTCCCGGCTCCTCAAGAATCAATGCCTGAGGTGGAGTTTTTCCACATACGACACCCCAGGGATTTTCACCCTGCAACATGTCACTTGCTACAGTCAAAGGCCCGCATTTGCCTGCGTTGTGCTAGGTTCGAACCTCTGACCTATGCCGAGACCATTCCTAAAGTGGAAGACGGGAGAGAGTGCCGGCGCTCAACCGTTCCAACCAAAAGGCGTCTTTAGGAATGGTCTCTCATTCCTAAACCCGGCACTATATGTGGAGGTGGGCACCATCCGGCCTTACAAACGCCTCCGGCACGAGACAACTTTACTGCATCCTGGGCGTTGAGGACACAACAATTCCTGACACGATTATCGAACCCTGAAAACCAAAGCATTCCTCGGATGCGCTCGCCTGTATCGGTGATGCATAAGCCAGGATGCCTTGTCACGGAAATTGCTATTTCGATGACGTGTTAGGATGTTCTGGTTCTCTCTGCCTTTCCTATCACCGTCAACAGGAAGTATGCATTCACGTACTTGAATGATATTGGAATAACTGCAGGCCTCAGTTCAGTGTGATTCGTCGGCGATCGTTCTTGCAACGAAGCTTTAACCTCAAAAGCAATCGGCTTGCTCGCTCGCCGCCATTGCGCGCTATGCCCCTCCGCACTCCTACCAACCTTCGTCAAAAGGGATCGACGGAACCCCTAGTGATGCACAAAAACAGGACCGAAAATGCGCGCTGGCGTCGAGGACATAACGGATTCCTGGCGCATCATCGAGCTCTGAAAACCAAAGCACCCCTCGCGCTCGCCTGTACCGGCGATGTATAAGACGGGATGCTTTGTAAGAACCCAGTGGTACTGATGATGGGTCAGGATGTTCTGGTTCTCTCCTGCCTTCCAAAGTCAACGGAAAGTGTCTTTACGGACACGATACTCGAACAACTGCAAGTTTTATCCCAGTGAGCGGTCTTTCTCTGTTGCTCCCTTTCAACCTCGTCTTCGTGTTCCAAAGGATCTTGATGTTCGGGGACAACGATCACTGGGACAGGCTACAACGAAATGGATACGATTGAAGACCACCTTCCAATCCAGTGCTTGCCGTTCGCATCGATGCGAGTTCATCTGAAAATATCAACGACAACTTGCATACGTACGCACTTGGTGGACACAACACTTCCTGACGCATTCATCGAGCCATAAACCAAAGCACCCCTTGGATATGCTTACCTGTACTGGTGATGCATCGGCCGGGATGCTCTGTGGACTGCAATCGACGTAATCGCTGGTGTCAGGATGTGGAAGCTACCCCAGGCGCAAGCGTTTACTTGCTCCCTGCTATTGCGTGTAAGTTCTTCCACACATCTTTTTTTCCGTCGTACTTCAGGAAGGGATCGTAGGGCGACTCGTGAGGTCAACGTCCCCTGCGGCGCCTCGCACACAACGTCTATGCTACATGTTTGTGCTGATGATGCGCAAGACTGGACCGAACTACACACGCCGGCGTCGAGGACAACAGTTCCTAACTTCCTGACGCATTATCGAGTCCTGAACCAAAGGTCCAAAGCACTCCTTGGATATGCTTGCCTGCACTGGTAATGCATCAGCCAGGATGCTTTGGTTAATAGCAGATCCTTGGTCGATCATGTGTCAGGATATTGAAGCTGCCTCAGACGCAAGACGTTTGCTTGCTCCGTGCCATTGCGCGCTAAGCTTGGCTGCCCTGCTTTTACTTGTACTCCAACCTCCGTCAGGAAGGCATCGTAGGGCGACTCGTGAGGTCAACGTCTTCAGCGGCGTCCCCGCCCACAACGTCTATGCAACATGCTTGTGCTGATAATGCGCAAGACTGGACCGAACTACACACGCTGGCGTCGAGGACAACATTTCCTGACACATTGTCGAGCCCTGAAAATCAAAGCACTTCTTGGATATGCTCGCCTGTATTGGTATGCATGCGCCAAGGTCCTTTGTAAGCGACCGATTCCTTTCGATGATGTGTCAGGATATTCGAGCTACCTCAGACGCAGGACGTTTATTTGCTCCTAACCATTGCGCGCTAAGTTCGTCTGCACTCCTTTTACTTGTACTCAAACCTTCATCAAAAAGGGATCAACGAAACGACTAAAGCGACTGAAGTCAACGCCTACGGTCCACGGCGGCATCCGAGCCCACATTGTCCATGCTGCGATCATGCCTGTGCTGATGATTTATACGACAGGACCGAACAAATTGAATGCGCGCTGGCAACCAGGACATAACAATCTCTGACACAATTATCGAGCCTGAAGAACAAAGCACCCTCGTATGTGCTTACCTGTACTGGTGATGCATAAACCAATATGCTTTGTTGTATGGTGATTGTTGGCCGACAATGTGTCAGGATGTTCAAGCTACCTCAGACACAAGGGTTTGCTTGCTTCTGACGCAAGTTTGTCCGCATTCTTTGTGCTTGTACTCCAACCTCCTCCATGCTACATGCTTGAGCTGGTAATACTAGACCGAACTACACACGCTGGCGTCGGACATGACAGTTCCTGACACAATTACCGAGCTCTGAAAACCAAAGCACCCCTTGGATATGGTCGCCTGTACTGGTGATGCATAAGACAGGATGCTTTGTAAGGTGGGAGCTGGAAATCCTGTGTCAGGATATCCAGGCTACTTCAGTCGCAAGAGGTTGCTTGCTTCCGGCTGTTGCGTGCTAAGCTCGTCCACACTCCGAGTCCTTTGACTTGTACTTGTACTCTAACCTCCATCAGGAAGGAATTTTAGGACTCACCAGGTCAACGACTCCAGCGGCATTCTCGCCCACAACATCGATGCTACATGCTTGTGATGATGCACGAGACGGGGGAACAACTTGAATGTACACTGGCATCGAGGACATAACGCTTCCTAACGCATTCGCCTTGCCATAACCATAAAAGCCAAAGCGCCCTTCGGATGTGCTTGCCTGTACTGATGATGCATAAGCCAAGATGCTTTGTTTCATTTATTCCAAGAGAGTGTCAGGATGTTCCGGTTCTCTCTGCCTTTCCTTTCAACGTTGACCCAAAGTACGTATTCACGTACGATACTGGAGTAACCCAAGCTTCAGTTCAGTCTGTGTTCTTTTTCTACTCCCTACCTATAATTTCGTCTTCGTTGGCCCAGAATGCTGAGATATCTTGAAACGCGGTCATTGGGATAGGCTACGATGATTGGATACGATTGAAGACCGTCTTACGATCCAGTGCTTGCCGAGTGCATCCACGATCTCCTTGAGCCGTTTGCATCTGTACAGTCAATGTCTTTTCAACTTGGCCTCCATACATCAGCGTCTATCGATGCCAGCCCATCTGAAAATATTAACGACAACTCGAATACGGACCTGGTGGACATAACACTTCCTGACGCATTCACCGAGCCTTGCAATCAAAGCAATCTCGGATGTGCTCGCTTGTACATACTGGCGATGCATAAGCCAAGATGCTTTATCATGTATTGTCGAAGATGTATCAGGATATCTAAGCCATCCCAAACGCAAAGCGTTTACTTGCTCCTAGCCATGACGTGCGAGTTCGTCTGCACTCCTTTTACTTGCAGTCCAACCTTCGTCCAACGGAACAACTTCAGCGACTGAGATCAACGCGCATGCTTGTACTGATGATGCTAAGTAGATGCTTAGGACAGGACCGAACAACTTGAATGCACCCGGGCGTCGAGGACACAACAATTCCTGACACAGTTATCGAACTCTGAAAAATAAAGCACCCACGGATATGCTCGCCTATACTGGTAATGCAAAGGCCAGGATGCTTTGGAGCCGTCTTGGAATTTGATGATGTGTCAGGATATCCTGGTTGAGTCTCTCTGCCTTTCCTTTCAACGTCAACGGGAAGTAGGTGTTCACCTACAGGATACTGGAATAACTGCGAGTTTCAGTCCAGTGGGCGCTCATTTTTCGTCGCTTCTAAATGACCATTGGACATCGTCTTCGTTGGCTTCTGAACATTGAAATGTGATACGGCTGGGACAGGCTACAAAGAATAGATATTAATGAACACCTTAGGATCTAGTGCTTGCCGATCCCATCTTCGAACCCAATGAACTTTTTTGCCTTTGTACGGGCGATGTCGCTATATTCAGAGGTAAGTACTTTCTCTTTACTTGTAATACCGGCCTTACATTAGATCTCATTGCTGCCAATTAAGTTAAGTAGGAGGCCCTGTCCACTCTCCCTTCTTCTTGCATTTTGTCCTGCTATCGGATTAAGACCAACTAGTACATGCGCCATAATACCGCCCTGGTATGCTATTGAAGCTCAATTATCATTTGTCAATTTCCCAGTTGTGTCAAGTGCAAAGCAACGAAGGTTCAATTCGTGGTTGGATATCAATTACATACCGCACTACACAACAATGCAAGTTGGTATTTATATAGTGCGATGGGTGATTTATGGAGGTATATGTACTTAAATGCAATATATGATGATAAAGTGTCAAATGCCAAATGCCTAAATGCAGATCGAGAGGACGGAGTGGACAGACCGCGTCAAGTGCCCAAAAATAGAAAAGCAAATCGAGAAATTAGAATGAAAGGAACGGATGGGTTGTTGTAAAAACAAGGAAAGTGGCGAGAAAGAAGCGACTGAACGAATGAAAGCAAGGCGACCGAGCGCAGAGTGCAAAACGGATACGATTTACAGGGCCAGTTAATGAGGATAAAAGAGTGGGAGGGAGAAAAAGAGTGTCCGGTGGAAAAAAATCTTGGCGCAATACATCGCCGTCACGACGCCGTGTGCAAGCTGTTACGAAACATCGTTAGCCACTTGCTCGACATCAGCATTCCGGGGCGCGCGTCGATGCTGTGATGGTCCCCGTGAGAAATTGATCGAATTATACGACGGCGGCGGTACGTCGAATATCGACGAATTGGGCAACGGCGCCGGCGGCAGATCGCGCTGCGGGCTCGTCAACGAATGCACGTAGTTCGCCAGGTCCTCCTGCGACGCCTTGGTTATCGGGGGCTGCCGGCTGTGCGTCGCGACGCTGAGGTACGTGTCTGGGAGCTCTACAGGTGAGGATGTGCCCACTAGGACGAGATCCTCCTGCGAGGCTTTCGTGATCGGAGGCTGTCGGATATATTGGGCGCTCAGGTACGGATCGGGGGAACCCATGCGTGAGGATAGATTTGGAGAGGGAGGGACGAAACCTGGGGTCGGAGGAAGTGACCTTTGCGGTCGTGGTGGTGCAGTGCTACTCCTTGGAAAGACAGGATAGTTCGCTAGTTGGCTGGAGCTTTGGACCCGTCGCGCTATAGGAAGAGTCGAATTTATTGGAGGTACTGGCGGTGGTCGTGGTAACGGTCTCCGCCCGGTAGACACAGGTCGACTGCTGGTAGATGCAGAGGACTGAATACTGTCCGAGCGCATAATGGATGGGACGGGGTACTCCACCGAATCTGAATACTGTGTGCTTGCCCTACTGTCGAAATCTGAAGGCCCAAGCGGTGATGTTGATCGGGAATGTGAATCGAACAGCCGCGAGGGCAGAAGATGTGGCTCGGGAGAAGATGGGAAATTTCCCGTGACTGGAGTTGACGGCTGAGAACTGAAATTGCGCCCGTTGAATGATTTGGCATATCGAACAGGTAGAGGGGGAACTGGGGGCAGGCTCTCCGAGCCATAGAATGTCGGGTCGATGTAGGTATGCGATGGTGGTGTTCCTGATGACGACGAAAAACGGATGGACTCTGCAATGATGCTCCTCGGTCGCATGTCTGGCAAAGAAATGTCGTCAAAATCGTCGTCGTCTGTGTCGGTCATAACGGAACGTAGGGTGGCCTTCGGACTGGAAGGAGGCGGTGACGACATGTCTGAGCCATGGTAGGTAAAGGAGGGCATTACAGATTCGGGTGTGGTGGGTGTCCGTGGAAGTCCAGGAGTGTTGGGCGACAGAGGCGACGACCCTTCCGACAGCCTTGACCCTTCTCCAGAAAGCTTTGGGTAAATCGGCTCTCCATACATGAATTTTCGAAGCCTAGGATCGGACCTAAAAGGTATGTCAGGTGTAAAGCTCGGGCCCTGGCCGTTCAAGTCCGGGACACTCTGCCCATCAACCTTCCTCACGAGCATCCACTCCTGAAGGTCTGTCACCAGCAACATGGCGGTGACCAACAGATAATCCAAGAGCAGCACGGAGACACCTTTAAAACCCGACAACGCTTTTTGTTCGTACTTGTCGTGAAGAGTTTCATAAATCGTCAGCTTCAGTGGATCTGGTCCTTTGGTAGGCGTCCAGAGTGGCGACAGGACCTTTAACCGAAACAGTCGTGCACTGGCAAAAAGAAAAGTGTTAATGGTTTGCGGTTCGACGAACGAAAATGAAGGCGCCTCACGCAGTAAGTATTCCCGTATCGTTTCCATTTCATGTGATGGGAGTAATTGGGGATGTTAAACCTGCGGGAAGAGCTATTTTGAATGATCGTCAGTATTAGCTTCAAGAGTGATGATAAGGAAATTGATGGCCTCAACGACGTACTTGCGATTCGCGCCGAGCGAGAGCATGGTTTCTCCTCCATACCAGCGAGCATTCTTCATTTGTATCAAGATCCCGTCAGTGTAATCCTTGCCTGTTTTCGTCGGTAGAGAACGAGGCCACTTAATCGAGGCCATCTTAACAAAAAGGTCCTTTGGGTCTGTCCTAGAAATTGTTGTTGATGTGCCAACGGTCTTGAAGTGATATAGTAGTTCCTTCGTCTCTGAGTCCTCCACTGAGGAATCCAGAAATGACCGAGATGTGAAGTGAAGCGTGAGGAGAGGCGACTTGTCGTTCGGCGGTGGTTCGTTAGGGTCCTGGCGGCGTAGTGAAGGCAGCTTAACCGACGGTAGGATAGACATGCGCGGCATGGAATGGGAGGACTGGCCATGATACCGAATTCGAGCGACCACGGCGGACGAAGTCCTTCATGGTGGTGTTCAGAAGAGAAGCAAATGTCTTCACCCCGCCGAAGATGGTGGTAGTTTAGACCTGGAGCTTCGGCAGCACCGACCATAGAAATGCACCCCATGTGGCTGAGGTAAGAAAATCAAAACACCTCCGGACTAGTGTGATGGCATGTGGGCTGCAGCTGATGGCACCCATACGCAGTTCGGGAGTATATTTGCCGTGCCCCCCCGTCAGGAATGGTTAAATGGCCCGTTTCCAGAGATAGAATGGTGTGTCAGATCCCCTCCCAAGAACGAGATATACCTCGGGCAGCCCGAAACGGGGCCTGTAAGAGGAGAATATTCAATATACTGTCCGGTTGTCGGGAAAAAGGAACGTCGCCTATCAAGAGGCAAATCCGGGGCAACATGTACAATAGCGTCGGCCGTCGTTCTGACAGTGACAACGTACACAAAAATCGTTGACAGCGACATGGCTGCAGAACGTAGTGAAGGGTTGCTTGCGGATGGCAGACATCCTTTCAGCAGGTGGGAAAAATGGCAAGCAATGTGACCGTGTCAATGTTATTATTTGTGCTCAATCAACAAGCATCGCTTTCTTTCACCTTCACCACCACCGTCGCGTCCTCATCACCATGTCTTCCAACGTTACAAGCCCATCTGGCACTAAGTAAGTTTCCAAAGCACGTTTGTTCCTTTTGAGGCATTAGTTGACGCGTCATTGGCGGTCAGAAACACCGCATCTGGCGGCGAGCATAATACCAAAGCGTCGCCCTCAGGCAAGGGCAAATCCAAAGCTGTAGAGGAGCACGCGGAAGAAGAGGACGAAGAAGAAGAGGAGGAGGAGGACGAAGAAATGGCCTCTGATGAGGAAGAGGAAGAAGAGGTCAGTTTCATCCTTCCCGACGTTGTGGCGCGTCTTTCCTTAGTGGCTGATGAAAAATGCAACAGGTGGAGGAAGAGTTTGAAGAAATCGATCCTACCGCTATCCTTCCCACTGGTAGACGTACCCGCTGGTGTCAAGGTAGGACTACACCTCCCAGGAAGCCCTCGCCAAAGCCGGGCTTCAGGCCAACGAAGACGACGACAGCGATGACGACGTCGAAATGAAGTAATTGGCCGTAGTATAAATGTGCTATAAATGCCACTGTTGTAACTGAAATATTGTATGTCCCCCGGCTACCTTTCTCGCTCAACTAATCAATTTTATTATCAGGTGCTTGAGCGTACTTATATCGAGTGAAAGAGTCGTGGAATCCTTCGGCATTATTCTCATGAACTGAGGTTTTGTCTCGATCGTGACTTCTTATATCCTCCAATTGACATGAATATTATTTTTATGTACACGAGTCGTCATTTGTGATCATACGTGACATGTTGGTATTCTACCGCCAACCGGAACGCTCGGCGGCAACCCGCTGAAGACCCCCCTCAAAGTGAACTCTGCCTATAAGTAATTTGGCCATCAACGTCAAGAACATGAAGGTCATACATATTTATCGTAGAGGAGCTAGTCTGTCCAGACTCCGCAAGATCTGCAGTCTCATTTTACAAAATCGATTCTTTCGACACTTACTGAAGCCAGGTGGTTAAGACTTAATCCTCAGCCTCATAAAATGACGTGCCCTTCGTCGTTGGATACCGCGACACTGTTGAGTTGCTTCGGCGAGCAAATGGAAATTTTCGCCAAGTTGAGGTGTTTTCATTTCTCACCGGCAACCCGATGACCACGGTGTCAAAGACCGGACGTCGGACAAGGCCCAAATCGTCCGCCCAGGCGCGGTAACGGGCTGGAAGAGGCTGGAAGGGTCGTCATATACACTAGCACCGCTGGCGCCGGAGCGAGTCAAAGCGCCAATTCTTTTCCGGGGTCATGGGCAGTACATGGGCTCCCGCTCCTGTCTCCCTTGGTTGCACTGGAACTGCCTCCAACGTAAATGAATCAAACGGTTTAGGTCCTTGACTGTCTAGATCTACACTCTCCGATATTGCTGCAAAGTTGAAACTGACCGTCCAGACGTGTGGGTCTTCTATTCTATCATTCTCAAAAATACTGAAAGTTGTCCGTCTGCAGATTTTCCGTGGTGCTATAAATAGCTCCGTCTCTCTCCACAATTCGAGGGAGATAGCTTGGGTACAAGCCTGTTTGAAGTATGTTTCAACGCTTTCCACACTTCATGTGCCCGACAGTTAAGAGGGCCTGTTGCAGAAGACTCAACTGCGAAGCGTTTCTTCATCCTGAACGACCTGTGAAAGGTGCATCCTACATGTCAGTCACGGCGAAGTAAACAGTGCCATTATACTTGCACAGGATCTCAAACGATCTACTCGGAACGAAACCCCGAGAATACGAATGGGCGGCTGCCAGGATGTGCTTCCAGTCATGATCGACAGATTAGGCGAATACTTATGAGTGACAGGACCGACACGAGTTACGACGGACGAACTGTAACAATCAATTATCCTCGAGGTATGTTCAAGTCGTGCGCTTCCTTGCACGCTCCAGTGCTTATACCCGAATTGGCGGTCAAGATGTGCGGAATTCATCGTATGCGCTAATCCTCTTACAGGGACTCGTAATAATGACTCGGAGTAAACGGGTATGCAATTGACAATTTGTCAGTTGGACAGGTGCGCCACATTTCCTTTGGCGGTTCATTGGCAACTTCACGGAATTTAGGGAAAGTGACGCGCAAATCAGGCAAAATAGCCGGTCTTGCGAACTGAAACGTTGAGCTGGTCATTGAGCAGTGCGAAAGCAGTGCTGAAGCTTTAGTTGACCGATGGTGAGTTAGCCGACATCGAAAACAACGATGCGGCGCGAATCGCTGGGCATACGAGACGGGTGGTGGTAGCATATGATGATTTCTTGCCGGGTCTGAATGGTGGGTACTGAGTATCATACTGACCACAGTGCTGTCACCGTCCTGTGATAACAGCTGGGAGGTGAAGTCTGTGTTTGATGCTTGACATCAGCAAATGATACATATATCTTCAGAGGGTACTTTGCTACAAAGAAGAATAGACATAGTGCTACGGTATAATGTCCAGATCTGATAGTGGTCCATGAGAGTATATACCTAAGTAGAAATTGTGGAAACAATGGAGATACTCGACAACTTTCTCTGCTTCATGAGATCAACCAGGAAGGTGGCCGTAGTCCTCTTCCTCGATGAGAGATGATGATTCCCTGGAACGCTTATACTCATCTCTTTCCGAAAGGTAACTTTCATTCCTGGCATGCCGGCCTAAGGATCCGCCATCGTACGCAGTTGACGAGGGAAAGGCATCATGATCGGGGACCAAAGACCCAGCATCGAAGTCGGGTTTGCCAGTCCACCTGTCTCCAATTGGCGAGGCGTCGGTATACTTGCGCTCTGGAAGGCGCCCAAGTTTGTGTGATGTGGGAGCACCTGAAGAGTCCTTTCGACTGATGGAGAGGAAGGTCCTCAGCAGACTCGATGACAATGTCAGACCCTTTCACGAGTTGTGGTCGAGTGGAGAAGAAAAGGATTACATTGAACACCCCGGATAGGGAGTACAATGTTGAGGCGAACAAAGTGAATTGGTAGGGGGTGTGGAATCCCCTGAAAGTTAGCCATCGAGAAATAGTGTTTGGCAAAAAACAAACAATATAGATGGCTGGGTAGCTAAAGGAATGGAAATGAGAAAATTGGGAAAAGTCCAGGTGAGGGAGTCAACAAATGACTTACAAAAGCATCAAGTTCGCGATCGCTTTTGACTCTTTGTCCTCTTCTGTCTCAACTTCAATAGCCAGTTGGTTTGACTTGTAGTTCTTGTGCCAGTGAACGCCATTGTCAATAATAAACCAGCCCCGCATGACCACAAACATTATCCCATACAGGATAATCATGGAGAAACCGGAAACCCATACCCAGAGGTATTCGGTGACAATTAGCTCCGTCTCGTACTTTTCGAGGATCCAGCACCCTGAATCACAGGTGCCAGTGAGGTGGTGCTCGTGAATGAAACATTTTAAAACACTCACAGTATCCAGTATTCCCATAGTACCTTTCATTCCTATGAATGGCATTCGCAATCCCAATAACCAGGGCAGTGAACACCCACACTCCCACGACTGTGATTTTTGAAAGATATGGAGGCGCTTTCCACCGTAAAACGAGTACGGAGAAGGTATGGACCGCGATGGCCTATTTGTCAAGCTGTTTAGGATCGATCGGATAAAGGTACAGGCGAACACATACCAACGAGCTAAAGGATAGCAAAGAGATTAAGCCAATATGTACAGGAAAAGAGTTCAAAATCCCTGCTCACGTCATTGCAACTCCAACAATCCCAACCTGCTTTATAGCAGCTTGCGCGGTGCATAAATGTCCCTCCGTAATTTCCTAGAAGCTGATTAGTTAAATGCCTTCAAAGTTGGCATGTATAGCGACATACCCCATCTTCCATCCATCGGATATTGGGCAAATTACCTTGGAAGTCAAAATGAGCTTTTCTCAGACGGATGGCAAGGTTTGGTTACATACCAAGGGACTGAACGAGGTCAGCCAGCATCAAATTTAGGAAAACGCTGGAGTCGCTGGCGTCTGGGCTTAGCACCTTGGACTTTCCCCAAGTAAGCACGGTCCTTCTGAGCCATTTATACTGAAAGGTTCTCTTCAGTCAGCCATAATATTCAACCTTAAAGTGTAAAAGATAACTTACCACGACAAAACACAAAACCGAGGAGACGGAGAACAACGAAAGGCTGAAGAAAGGCCATAAGTCTATCAGCAGTCGTGGTCTAGCAAGTTCGAACTCACAAGGACCCTTCGATTGTGAAGAAGATTCCGAGCCTCTCGTTGAAGGAGAACATCGTGGCACAGGTGGGGAAAGAGGGAACGGTGGGCAGGAACGGTATATAAACATATCTGCGTACGTATACCAAGCGCCTGATCACTTGGAGAAGCTGGGACCGCAAAGGCACTCATCAAGATCGAGATAAGGGATGCATAGCATTCGAGACAACAAGCACAGCAAACCTGCCATCACTATAAGTGGGCCTGAATTAGTTCAACGCGGTCATGGGTTGATTGAATTTGCAATGAGAAAATGCCTCCCATTAAGTCACGGACTCACGGCCGACGAAGGCAATTATCGTCGTATTCGTGTCGTGGTGAGGGACTCCATTTGTATTCTTGTGCTGGGGTCAGCAACACTGAGCGTGGCAAGTCGATTATGAGCAACGAACTCCAAAGCTTCGTGAAGGTAAAGGGACAGTGAGGGTCAGAAGCCTTACATACCTTCCACGATTGTCACGGATTGGCTTCGCCATTGAGCTCCGGGTTCCCGGAAATCCTCTCAAGTTCCTATCATCGGTTTTCATTGAGAAAGGTTGGCAAGTGGTCCATGACACTGCGGTGGCAGGGGTTGAGTCTATTTTGGTCCGTGGTTCAGACGACTCCTAATAACTCATCCATCCTGGACCATCCATCCATACTCAAACTGGCCAGCCAACAGAATCTTGCATGATTCGGAGTCTGTCGACTCGGCTGCTCAATTTCTTTTAGCTGGCTAAGGAGCGCTTCTCATAGCTGATTTTAGCATTTCGAAAGTCCAGCTACAGTCTGCGATCCTGGGGCCTGGGGGCTGAGTAAATTAGAAAACAACAGCCGCTGTATGCGGCTATTGGTAAGGGCATGCCTGAATAACGACAGGGACGACTGCTATGCAAAGTTCAACCCCTCGACAATCTGGACTATTTTTATGTCTGCAATGGCACTTGATTTTGAGGATGCTAGCGCTGGCGTATCGACATTTGAACGAGGAGTAATCCACTGCGAGAAGTACTTCTTGAATGACCACAGTCATTATGCATGTCTTTTCGTATTCAAATTCCAATCTTTCGACCGGAGGATGGTTGTTCAAATCTAGAAGACTTCAAATGGAAATCGCATACTTTTTCAGATGACTAAAATCACCTCGGGGACTCCTCGAACATTTCCAGTTCCGAAAAGAAAGCTGACGAGGAGCTCAAGCTGGGAGTGTTCTTGTTCTCATCACTCGAAGGTGATAACAATACTTCGACTTTTTGTGGCGATTGGCAGCCCAGGTTCCAGAGCTCTATCAGTAACTGCATCGCAGGAAGCAAGCTGATATCCGTAAATGGCGGATTGATGGCGGAGTTGACCATCCCATCAACGCACCTATAAACTCCGATTCAAGGGTTGTCGTCTCCGCTGATCGACAACTAAGTATGGTCAACGCCACTACTGGTACAGACTCTTCATAAAGTGCTTTTGGTCTAACCTACCAGGCGAAACTCATGTTTTTATACCGTACCGCTCACTGGAAACTAGGTCAATCAGAAACATCGGCTTTGCTTGTCAGAGGCTTTTGTAACGTTTATCACTCTTGAAAAAGTGGTTTCTTGATAAACATTCGGTTTCTCTTGCACCACATCTCTTTCTCCGCAAAAGATGTCAGCAAATGCATTCAGACAGAACTGTGCCCCCGAATCGACTTTAATCGACTACTGTTGTCCAAGCCTACCCTTCCCATTCTTGGATCCGGCTGAAATCTGTCAATTAAACGGGATATTCTTACCTCTGCGCAAATATGACTTCTTATTTCGCGGTACGGGACCTCTTTAGAGCACTAATTTGAACAGCAGTTAAATTATCTTGAAGGAAATTATCTTGCAAGCCACGTCTCATGTAGGCTCAGAAAAGAAGCAGCTAGTAGCAGACCTCGTTTTACTGACTTGGGGGCAATATTTTCTCTTCCTCTGGAGTTGGTCCTTGAGGTACGTTATGAGGAAATTGCTGAAAATTTGTTTGGCTAACCTATCATAAATCAAAGATTTTTGAACACCTCCATCCCATCGACTTGTACAACCTGATCCGTTCTTCTAAAAGTATCAGGGCTTTACTCCTCGCCGCTAATTGTGCTCCAGTATGGAAAGCAGTATTCCAGCGGCATCCAGACGTCTCACCTTGTCCACCTGGTGTTTCTCTTCCAAAATGGGCCTCCATGTTATTCGGACCTTCTACATGCGATGTATGCGCCTCTTTGAATCTGCTACACTTTCTTTCTGAATGTTCGTACAGAAATGTGGACACCCCGAAGCAATGATTGACTTTGCTATCCTCAAACGTCTATGCAATTCTTGCAGGGTTAGATCCACCGTGGTTTGCTGACGATTTGCATCCTTATTCACGAATTACGACTGTAGGATGTTAATGGAAAGTGTCCAACCGCATTTTGGGTCCTATTTGGACAAGTAACGACAAGTATGTGTACGAAAAAGAATTCCGGTATTTGTTGAGAGGGAGCTGTCGCTACGGTGAGAAGTGTTGCTTTATGTATTGTATCAACTATTTTAACTTCTTCTAGATGGAATGCTTTATCCATCTGACTATCGCAGGCCTCGACTATATTTCAATGAAGAGATTGAAGAACGGCGATGCCAAATCAGGAGCTTCATGGCAGCTATCGATGCAAATGAACCCAAGGCAGCTCAGAAATATCAGGAATTCAAGACTGAAACAGCGGTCTTTGCTTACGAATCCATGAAGGTGAGATGGTTGACGCGTGTTCGTGCTCAGAGCTGTTGTTATTACGACCATATTGTAGCACGCAAGAACTAGCGAGGTACGGTGCCGCGTCGTCTATAATGAAATTAAGCAGAGGCAGTCCGAATTAACTCAACAGTAAGTACCTTCGGTTTTTTTGTCATAACGACTTACTATCACGGCGCTTATAGATGGAAAATGACAATTGATGAGCTTGGGCCACAATCATGATGATATTACTAAAATCCAAGAGGATATCCATTCAACTCCTCCTCGAACTCCGTATCACAAGGTTGACGAAGAAGAGTCAGTGGCTTTTGACGCATATTCATACTTGAAAGTAACAGATTTTACGATCCAACAGCATTCAAGCGATCTTGTCCCCGCAATTCAACGGGCATTAGCCCCCGTCACAGGCAAGCGCCTTGTCAGAGAACGGCGCATCCGAATAGGAACAACGCCGATTAAGAGTCAAAGCTCTCTACCAGGCCTACCGACGCTCACTGGATCCAACAGACTGGCAGTACCTTCCCGACGTTGGCCGTATTTACGGCATTGGAACAATTTCTACCTGGATTTCTTCTGAACTCGAAGATGATTTCCTTGTCAAAGCCATGAGGGACGACGTCCCGATGTACGTCGAGAGGTACAGAACCATATGGGAGACGCCAACTCTCTCGAATCTTGGAAGAACAGCACCTGTCAGTTGGATTCTGACAAGGACTCTCTCCAAATCGCTGCTGCAGTTTTCGAATGCCCTCTGCACGTCCCAGCTAACGATAAAAGTGTCCGGTGTACTGCTCTTATTGGCTTGGAAGATGCCTCGCTTCACTTCGACTGTGTCGTCCTCAAACATTCCGATCTCAAAGCCGAAGACTTCGATCCCCGAAATTAAATTTGCTTATAGTTTAGCTGGGTTCAAGACCATGGAACATCTTCCTTGGTCTTCTGGGCCTCGATCCCTATACAACTTTGGCAAATGATCTGGAAACACTGGATGCACGATTTTTGTGCATGGTGTCAGATTGTCGACAATTCTCGGGATTCGGACAAGGGACGCTTCGCAATGACGCTTAAGGGAATGTGTAGGTCTCCTTCACCGTCTTATTAATGTCGGCATATCTTACTCGAGTAAACACGGCAGGTATCACATGCGGCGAGATATTTAGATCATCCGCCACAGTCGTTCGAGCCATTAAGTGAGGAAGCGACGGAATCGGTTATATGCCAGGAAGCTGCTTGCTCTCTCTCGCATTCTTCCAAATTCTGCTGGAGCTGCAAACATTGTGCAGAACATTTTGTATGCCCAGTCCCTCGGGACGATGTCATTGCGCATGTTAAAGAAAGGTCAGTTCATCGTCTGCTCTGTTCTCCAGCTAGATTCCCGATGAAGACACATTTCGATGGCACCCAGCCACTCAGTCGCAGACCCTGTAGAAAACACGGATTTCTTTTACACTCGTTGGAAAAATAATCAGCAACGAACCCCATACTACCTGCCTCTGGATCCGCCTATGACCTACCGGTGCAGTCAATGCTTTAAGCAGGGGACCCACGCCTCTGGGGTTTAGAACGTTTGAAGGCTCACCTTCACGACAAGTGAGTCGTCCCTTGAACGCTCAGTACGAGAAGTTTGGTGCTAAGCAATCATCCCCAGGCACGGAAGCTCTATTTCAGATCGTGTTTGGACACAAGTACCCATTTTGAAAGACAAAGAACGATCCCTTGCACCTGCACCTCCTAGAAAGTCCGAAGATTGCGACACAGAGGAGATGATTCAGTATTTAGTCGCCCTTCCTGGAGGCCAGTTTGAGGTCTAGGGCGGTATATAGATTATAATGCTAAGTAATCCTTGATATCGGCCTCGAGGTCTAGGACAGCAGGTAAAGTGGTATCACAAGCTTCCCAAAAAGAGGAAGTCGGCATTGTCATCGTTGTTGGACTTGTCGAGGTTGAAAATCGCAACTTTGCCACCGTGCTCTTGGACTTGGGAGGCAAATCCTGCTGCAGGTTGTACCTATGTAATATATTTGCGATGAGGTGGCTGTCTACAGAAGGACACGAAGTACGCACAATCGAGCTAGTTCCGACGACGATGAGCAAGTCACACCAGGTGATTTCTTTCGCGATCTCGCCCATTCTAGGAGGAACTTTCGCCAAACCAGACGACGGCAGGCCTCAAGAGACCTCCACACCGACCATACCTATTCGATCCAGACCACTGATCACCGCCACAGCGGGGCAGTTTATCGATTGGAATATCAGCCACAACCTCAGGATCCAAGTCCTTTAATGAGGCGGCCAAAAAAGGCTCATGACTGTGCATTTCATGCCTACATGAGAGGCACCGCGTACGAAAGAGCGACCCGTGCATTTGTATGAGCTTCTCCTGGCCATCTGTGGTACGTCGGTTCGGGAAACGATTCAAGGGCTCGCAAAGACAGCTCGTCAATGTTTTGTGACGCATGAAGAGGCGCCGAGGATGCTGAGGGCATTATGCGAGATCTGACGGATGGGAGGTTGAGAGCAGCGAGAGCTATGTGCCCCTTGTTTCGGTTTGGCGCTTAAAGCTCTGTAATAGTGGTGGTTTGAGTCGATTAAACTTGGATGGGAGTTAAACTTCCTAACTTTAAGCGCCTGTGATGGTAAAATTGCCAAGAACCACTGGAGTCGTCCTTGAATGTCGTGTGCAGCCCATACTTCACGACTGACTTTGAGAAAAGGAATCGCAAATGGTTCGTTTATATGTCAAGGTGTAATGGCGGTAAAGGCTGCTTACTGGCTGCGACCAAAGGGAATCTTTGCCAGAGCCACGGTAAGTCGGAATCCCTAGATGAAAACTCGGTTTCAAAGTAAAAATCGGAAAAATCAAACGCACCTGAGGGAGCTGATAGGCCAGCCCCCGATAATACGATGACGCTCTTCGCAGAGGCGAGGGCGTCTCTGAACTCAGAAATGGATGACGATCGTGCCATTGTTTTCTGTGGGTCTGATTCAAGGAGGATTGAGATGGTGGTGGTTGAGTGAACAGTTGCTGCCTGAGATGGAATCAACTCAACCTTGGTCCTTGGACGGCTGCATACCGAATCGGGTAAGCATCAAGCATCATGCATCATGATGAGAGTCCGGAATGGACGGGATAGGATCTCGGATCACCTTATTGCATACTCCGAAGCAACTTTCTCTTTTCTTTCCTCTTATCATTGGTTCATTTTAATGCCAATCTTCAAGTTTAGTGCGAATGCCCGTCCGCGGACCAGGTACAAACCGCAGCAACATGTAAGAGTTGTCGCTGATCATGAGCAGTGTGCACAGAGTTAATAAAGACGGTCGCAAACGCCAAATGGGCCAAAGATGCAAGAATCTTTCACTGGAAGAGATGGAGAGAATGAAATGCGGAGAGTTGTTGGAGAGCGTCAGATTCTGTAGCGCACGTGATCACCTAAACCAAAACACGACAGAATCTATTGTTATTCTGCTCTCTCTCGAATAGTCCGATTTCGCGGCCTAAAAAATAAGTATCCACCGAAATGGTGCGGAAAACGACTATGCCAAGTTACAGCTACTCCGAGTGAAGAAGGACTAGGGCTGTTCCGGTTTATGAAAACCAATCAATATTCTCGTACCACAAAATACTTATAAAGTTCCTTGCATCCGATCCTTTTCCTCCAACCACCATGTCGACTATATACCAAGCTACAGCCTCTGCCCCGGTGAATATCGCAGTTATCAAGTATGTGCTTTAGCTTTCTCTGATCCACATCAACCCCTTTTTCAGTAACGTCGTCGTCGTACTCATATTTTGCATTCTGCGATAGATACTGGGGCAAGCGCGATACCAAGCTCATCTTGCCGACAAATTCGTCGCTATCCGTCACCCTTGACCAGGATCATCTCCGATCCACGACAACATCGCGCGCCGATCCCAGTTTTGAGCACGATCAGCTATGGCTAAACGGCAAAGTGGACGAGATCAAAGCCGGAGGCAGGCTCGCGACGTGCATCTCAGAGATGAAGCGTCTGCGCAAGGAACTCGTGGAAGACAAAAGTCCGAACGAGCCCAAGGTTCGTCCTCTCCGACAGTTCTCGGAGGAGTGATCCTAATCTTAGCCCAAAAAACTTTAATTATAAAAAAGCTGTCATCCTGGAAAGTGCACATCGCATCGTACAACAACTTCCCGACGGCCGCAGGGCTCGCATCGTCCGCATCCGGGTTCGCAGCACTCGTCGCCTCGCTCGCGCACCTCTACGCGCTCACCGTCTCCCCCTCCGTCCTCTCCCTAATCGCACGCCAGGGATCCGGCTCCGCGTGCCGGTCCCTCTTCGGCGGCTTCGTCGCGTGGCAGATGGGCACCGACCCCGCCGGGAGCGACTCGCTCGCCGTGCAGGTCGCACCGCAGGAGCACTGGCCGCAGATGCACGCCCTCATCTGTGTCGTTTCGGACGACAAGAAGGCACGAGCTCGACGAGCGGCATGCAGCGCACTGTCGAGACCTCTGCGCTGCTGCAGCATCGCATCAAGTATGTTGTACCCGAGCGCATGGAGGCTATCTCCAAGGCCATTTTGGCTAAAGATTTCGACAATTTCGCGAAGATCACGATGGCGGACTCGAACCAGTTCCATGCCGTCGCGCTGGACACCGAGCCGCCAATCTTCTACATGAACGACGTGAGCAGGACCATCATCGCGCTCGTCGTGGAGTACAACCGCCTCTCCGTCGCTTCTGGAGGCGGGTACAAAGCAGCGTACACATACGATGCTGGCCCGAACGCGGTTATCTATGCCTTGGAGGAGAACATCAAGGAGATCGTCCAGCTAGTCGTCTCGTACTTCCCTCAAAAACCTCACGAGTTCAAGGATGTTCTGGGTCTTTTCACTGAAAGCACAGATTTGAACACACAGGCGAAGGTTCCGGATGGCTTCAACGAAGCTGTAGCCAAGCGATTCGAAGTCGGCGCAGTTAAAGGCTTGATCCATACGCGTGTCGGCGATGGGCCAAGGAAGCTGAGTGACCAGGAAGGCCTGTTGGCGGAGAATGGCCTTCCAAAGACACTGGCTTAGGAAGGCGGATAGGCTTGGCCGTTAGATGGGAGGAAAAGGATATGAAAAATTACATGTACCACCAGCTGTTGCTTCACCTTTTGGATATCCTCATGTCCAATCTAGACTTTAGACATTTGCAATAATATTGACGAGGCATCAATGACCATTCAGAGATTTTGAGTATTGCTTCAATGCTTCAAATTTGGCTTGTGCAATGCATTCGGTTTCAATTGCTCAGAATCGAGATAAAATGTCGTCTATTCCGTTTTTGTTGACCGACTATCCCCCTATTCTTCATTACGAAGTCTTAGCCTGGACGCCCACCACTGGGCTCAACCACGACTCATAGTCCTCCTCTCTCGTCGGATCACCAGTCACCTTCAACGCCCGCACCAACACACGATACGAGCCAGTTCGGGATGGTGGTACCGTTGGCGAATGTGGGTGTCTCGAACACTAATGTGCTGAACCCGTCGCCTGTGGCACTTGTGTCCTGCATCCATCAACAGATTAGCAAACAGCGTTACTGTGCAGAACACGAGAATAGAAGGCGACGAACATCGTTATTTCGGGAAACAAAGTCGAACTCTGCCAAAGGTCCTACGATCTTGACCTGTGCGAAGGTGCCGCCGTTGTGGGAGTGAGGGAAGGTGAAGAAGGGTCCCAAAGCCGCCGAGTGCGCGAGAAGAGATAGGTTGGCTTGAAGTTGATGTTAGAGTTGACGAGGTCGACACGGAAGGCGGGTGTTCCAAACGCCAATCTAAAATATTATCAGGTGAGTGGGAAAGTGCTGAAGACCTCAGAGAAAAATACCGACCTCCACAATAACGTAGGCACGTCCTCATTGACAAACGTATAGTTAAGTGGTCCATCCTGCACATCACCATTCGAATCCAACAAAATCGGAATGGGCACGCCGAAGAAGACGTCTGTGTCGTCCAGCACATGCGCGGTCTTCAGACTGCCCTGCAGACCGAGATAGCTGACGTGCGCGGTATCCGCGACGGTTGGCCCAGCAACTTGGATGAAGCCAGAGAAGACGGGGAAGGTGGTTGGGTCGAGGCTTGTGGGTAACTTGAAGGTGGCGATGACGATTTGGGTCTGGCCTGGGCGGAGGGTGAATTTGTTGGGGAGGATAGTTACCGATGCGGCGGTGGATGAGAGTGGGACTGGGCCGTCGGCTGGGAAGATGGTGCCCTAGAGTGATAATTTTGATGTTAGGCTGTTTCAGTCAGTGAACCCGGAGGATACGTACAGGTTGGAAGGTTAGGGCAGTTCCAGCAGGGATATGCGATAGTTTAAAGGCCTTGGCTGTCGAGCCAGTGTTCTTGACAGTAAATGTTTGACTGTGTTCACAAACATCAGATGCAGAAAGACAACAGTAACGAAAAAGACTTACATTGGCCTGAAGTTGGCAGTATCGTTCAAAAGCAGCTCTCCAGGAGAGACGATAGTGGTGGTATGGATAGCGTTGAAGGCGTTAACCAATCCAGCTCCTTGTTGAGTAGCGGTTTGCAGAGGATCGCCGTCCGTCTTGCTGGATCCGATCAACTGTGCTGTGGTCTCGAAAAGAGTACGTGCAGATGAAGTGACAGCTTGCGATTTCCCTTTCACAGCCAGGAGAAGTGCAGAGCTGCCAGCCATGAAAGGGGTGGCCATGGATGTTCCTGACAGAACGGCAAAAGAGCCTAGTGGTACTGGGAAGGTCGAGAGAACGTTACCCCCGGGTGCGGCGACAGCGGGCTTGAAGAAAAAGTCGTTGGTTGGGCCATAACTAAAGACATACTGATGATTGAATAACGCAGATATTGGATAGCGAGATGTCAAAATACCTTGTGAATGAGGAAATCAGACCACCTGCAGGGTCTGGGAAGTTGAAGGCACCACCGACTTGAGGGAAGGAGATGGAGACAGGAACGCCGGCGGCAAGTTGTTGAGCGAGCTAAGCGAGCAATGGTTCAACTCCTTGAGTTGAAAAAATCGGAGAAGGTTGACTTACGAATTCACCAGTCAGCGGCTTGGATGAGTACAGCAGGTAAAGTTTCCAACAGAAATGCCAGCAAAGCCATTTCCATTACTGCAAGATAGATAGAGCAATTGTAAAGAGAGGAAAACAAGCAGAAAGAAGAGACCACGAACTCGTAGATCAAGGTGACCTTTCCACCTTTCGCAGCAACGTTCGTCAACTTCTGAACCTATAAGCCACAATGCGACATGAGCCACCTTATCTCGAGCAGAACGAGATTTCTTACGAAGGTGCAAGTGCCACGACGAACAAGAACCACGAAGTTAGACAGGTCAGGCGTGCTGTCAGGAAGCGGGTTACAAGCGTCGTCGACAACGGTAATATCCTTGGACGTGGCAAAAAGTGGAAGGGTAGCTGTGATCGCAAGGGGGAAGGTGGCGAAGTACGTGATAGGGGCGTGATCAACTCCATGGACAGGTCGCGTTTTGCAGAGCAATAACGGTGCTTGGTAGGAAGTTAGGTTCAAGTGCTTTAGGGAATAAATAACAGTAACTCTTACTTGTCAAGACTGGCTGCAGAGATGACATTTATACCGTTTCCTGGACCAGATGTGAACCAGGATCCAGAAGCACCCTGACGAATGAAAAACACTGTCAGCAGCGAGGAGGAAGTTGAAGTTGATTCGACTCACGTCGTTTCCGGCAGCGATGGTGACGATCTTGCCTGCAGGCAGCAATCCTACTAGCGACGACCGTTGAAGTGCCTTCAGTCCAGCCATCTGCTCCGCCAAGCGAAAGAGTTAGAATATCTTGGCCTTCCTTGACACCGCGGAGCAGTGCGTCGACGAGAACTAGTATTACATATCCAAATCAGAAACAAGGTCAACGAAGTTAAGCATAGAGAAAAGCGCTACTGTCGTCCGTGACGGAACCAGCACAACCAAACACCCTGTAGGATGTGATGGACGCGCCGAAGGCTACACCGCTGATGTTAAATGGGTTTCCTGGGTTAGCAGCCGATGATACCCTACATAAAAACCACAAATGAATGGAGGATAGTTTGACAAGGTACTAGAACCTACAGCAACGTGAGTGCCGTGGCCTGCGTTAAAGCGGGTCACTTAGCGGCCGTGCTTCGAAAGCATATGAGAGTTATAGAAAGCTTACCATTGCACTGGTCCAGTGGGTCATTATCTGGAACTGGGGTATTGGTGCCTGTGAAAACCTTGAGCGTCGGTCACAATAATATTGTAAATCTGCATACCGTCATAAGCATCGCCGACAAAGTCGAATCCCCCGATAACCTTATGGCCAGGCCCGATAGCTCCACCGAGGAAAGGATGCGTATAATCGATACCTGTGTCAATACTAAATGAAAAGTCAAAAGGCCATCTCTTGATACTGTCAACAATGGAGATAACTCACATTCCGATTTTAATGCCCGTTCCAATGATTCCTTGTGCATGGAGCTTGTCGACCCCCTAAAATACGCAAATATATGGTGAGATCGTATGTGAAAATGTTGGAGAAAATGGGATTACAGTAAGGATGTGTGTGGACTCGCCATCTGGCGGGACTTGAGCGTCGTTTGGTCCTGTGACAACGTGGGACTTGACTGGTCTGTAAGACCACATGCTAAATTAGCAAAGGGGAGTAGAAATGTATCTAAAGGTACACACTTCGGTTGGGCGAACCGCACGACCGGACGAATTGCTATTACACCTGGTGTGCTGGCAATGGCTGCAACGTCCTGGAGGAAATCAGTCTCACAATCGTACGATCTCCTAATTTTGTAATCACCTGGGGGGTCTGGATAAATTTATTCTGTGAGCTATTACTGGCTACGTAGGTTAAATAAAGAACGCACCTTGACAGTCAAAGCAGCACCGACTGAAAAGACCAGCGGAGTCGAACTCTTTAGTGATATCGAACCCAACAGCACGTTCTTGAAGAGAAGCATATACAGCATCCAAAGACTATTGGGGTCGTGTTAGAAAATTGCGAGGAAAAAAACTAAATAACGTACGCGAGTGAAAGAACGTTTAGTGGGGATATCAGACAAGGCGTCGACTTCGACAATAAATTGGTTGGGCACGGTCGGCAGGTTGGAAACCCTCTTGACATTGGAGATAGGGAAAACGCCGTACACCAAGCTTGCGCTGAGCAAGGATGGGAGTAAAGACCAGAACATCGCGGTCTTCATGATGAGCAAAGGTGCTGGGATATGGGATGCCAGAACCTAGAGAGAATGACTTCTCATGGGACAAGGGTTTATATAGCGAGAATGAGAGCAGAATGTACACCATGCATGCGGCTCTGAGAACGAAGCACACTGCAGTACTGTATTATTTCGGGTGAAGGGCTTGCCGAACATGAAAGCCTCAATGAGCGACATTCTTGATGGATGGCAACATACATCGGGCAATGTATTATATGGGGTCGATCAAGTTGTTCGGATGTTTAAATCCCGCGTGTACATTGCGGATAAAATCGACAGTGTACCTCGACAAACCCCACACAAATTCCTTGGCGGTACCGAAATGAAATGACCTAGCTATTCAAGATGAATTAGAGAACCAGCAACTAGGAGAGAAGAAACATGAATTCATAGGACAGGCTCACATACCGCCATATATCCCTGCTGGAGAATACGTATTTCCCGTTCTCAACCTCTTCTCGTCTTCCCCGAGAGCGGCTGTCGCCCGTAGAGAGTCCGGAAGTCTTATCGCGTGAGAGCAGGCCCACGAAGCAGAGTATACGAGGTGTCAATTAATTCCAAGCAAACCCGAAAATAGAGATAAAACCCTATGGTGGTGGGTATCCCATCGGTGCAAATGAGCTCCACAACAACTTAAACAAGGACATTTTAAGAAGAGCAACCGTTGGACTCGGTAGAAGCTGACATGGCGGAACTGATAGCTGGCAAACCTCGATAAAGACAAGGATGGAGCAAGTGGTTGTGATAACCATGTGGGATGCGTCGAAGGTGAGAGAAAGAAGAGAAATGAGGAAAGCCAGTCGGCACTCAGGGTCCTGAACAGGAAATGCCGGTCACGTGGTGGCGGTGACCGACGCGTTCCGATCTGATTATGTAATTTGCTACCGGTGTGAAGCGCTCGTCTCGACTTCCAAACTCCAGGTCTAGTACGTGCACATCGACCTCACCTTTCCATCTCATCTCATCTCTTCCAGTTTCTATAAAGCAATACCCTGAACTAAAGCACTTGACTCTGTTCACTTAAGAGAAATTTCCTTCAAATTCTCAAAGGATGCCACCACCAAGTTCTACACCCCCTTCAATTCCACTTAACTACACAATTTCGTCGTCAACACCGCACAGTGGAAAATATGGCCCAGAAAATATCATGTCGGACAAACCCCAAGACCAGTCGAGTAGATGGAGTGGCGCCTTCCAGGGAAATGCAAACCAGTGGATAATCCTCCGTGTGGAGTCTTTGGCGATCCTTAGTGCGTTTTGTTCTCTCTGTTCTTTGAATTCAACTTAAACTGACTCTTCTCCTGTTCAGAGACGATAACTTTTGGAAAGGTGAGCACCTTATTGGTGTGCCGAGAACCCAGCTGAGGTTATTGTCGACAGTTCTCCAAACGTAAGGAACGTTCACTTCTTCCTGGACGAGTCTGATATTTCAATAGCACACCCGTGTAACATGAAGGAGCTCAAGGTCTTTGTTGGCACCTCAGAGGACCATATGACGGAAGTTCTTCATGCTGGCCTGAAGAACGATACTACAGCCGAAACCTTTTCCTTGAGGCACGTCAACGATGCTGGCGTTCGTTTTCCGACCCAGTTCGTCAAGATTGTACCACTACTGTCAGTAACATACCAATTTATCTTGTCCGGATTTTCGTGTACTGAAAGTTTGTCCAGAGCCCATGGACAAAATTTCCACATTTCGATATGGCATGTCTCAATGACTGGAATTGTCGACTCTGCGCATGTTGAGCAAGTGCGTCTTGCCTATGACGAGGTCAGTCGTAAGGTTGTTTCTCGACTATTTTTCCTCGACTTACAATAAACCTTCGCAGTACCGAGAAACTTCAGTCCTCCGATATGTTCTCAAACACCTTCGCCAACGAAGACTTTTAACTCCTTATCAATCAATCCTTTCCCGAGCCAATATCCACCTCGAACACCCCCTTGTCACTCAACTTCATGAAAGCCTAGTTCTGCAAGGCAACTGGTCAAAATCCGAAGAACTCCTCGACTCCATGCGGTCAACTGGCCTCTTTGACGCCCATCTTCATTCTTGTCAACCCCATTCCGAATGGACACGGCTCCTTGGAACAGATGCGGACGGCGATGTGCCTCCTGCCCGTGGTGGCCATGCCATGTGTATGGACCCCATTAACGAGAAGATCTATATTTTCGGAGGGTGGAACGGGGAAAAGAGCCTGGACGACTTCTGGGTCTACAGTGTTAAGGAAGATAAATGGCGGGTTTTGAGCCACAGCACCACTCAGGAACAGAACGCGCCCGGCGCTAGATCTTGCCACAAGATGGTTTTCGACATCAGGACGGGAAGCATCTACGTGTTGGGGAGGCTCAATGACTCGGATGGTCTGAGGGCTCCTGGCGTGGTTCCAGCGACAAGAGCCCAGCAAAGTGCGACAGCCGGAGCCCCAGCAGGTCCTCCAGTCCAGCAACCGCAGGCAACCACACCTCCCTCGGATCCGCCCACATCAGAACCAACCAAAATGTTTTCTTCTGAGTTCTACCGCTATCATACACGAGGACTGCTTTCCGGAAAGTGGGATTTCTTGTCGATTGATACTGCAGTACGTCTTCCTCTATTATTACGACTATCTCTTATTCTAAATCCCTTCTAGGCATCTGGCGGTCCTCCTCTGATATTCGACCATCAAATGGCGATGGATTCTGAGTCGCAGATTCTGTATGTCTTTGGTGGCCGTGTAGTTGATGGCGACTGGGACACATCAAAGTACTCTGGTCTGTACAGCTACAATGTCAGCACCAGTAAATGGAAGTTACTCCAGTATGTCCTCGTCTTTTTTTGCAGGGAAAAAGCTCATGTATTTGCTTCCAGGCCACTGACGGACGCTTCGCATGGCGTACAAGGCATTCCATCCCGTTTCGGTGGGCATTTTCTTACTTCATTGCTCGCTCAAGTCACCTCAATGACCTTTGTGATGTTAGGTCATTCTATGGTTCTCGATTCGCTATCTAAGACCTTGTATATCTTTGCTGGGCAACGGGATGACAAATATCTATCCGACATGTTTGCCTACAACATCGAGACAGGGATTGCAACAGAAATTTTCTCTAATTTCAGTGCTGCAGGCGGTCCTGACGCATGCTTTACACAGCGAGCTGTTATCGACCCTTCGTTGAAGGAACTTTACGTGTATGTTCATCTCGGTCAAAAGTCTGTCTTCGTTTTGATGACAGCTTTAATTGCAGTTTTTGTGGCTTAACTCGGAATACAACAAATAGCCCACGAAATACGCTGCGAGCATATCTTTCAAATTGGATCTACAGATATAACCCGCGGCCGGGTAAATGGATGCAGATTCTTCATCAACCAGGATAGAACTCTGTCGGAAGCGCCAATTGCCGCGGTTTGCTCATCAGGTTGTTTACAACCCCTACACCAAAGCTATTTTCTTGCATGGTGGAAACGCAGGCGGTCTTCCACCAGGTGATAGTGCGAAAGACAGGAGAGAGGCTGATGGCGAGGCCGTTGTCGTTGATAGTGGTGAGGAACCTCCTGCCAAAGAAAGGAGGCTGGATGACTTCTGGAGAATGGAGCTGAAAAGGTTCTTTCTTATGATTTATGATATCTTTCACCTTTTAACATGTCGTACAGACCTGGACCAGAGGAGATAATTCGACAAGCAAAATTTGAGATTCGTCGACAACAGTAATGGACCCTCCTTCCTTGACCATGCACGCTGTATTAATTGAGGCCATCCTTATCCAGGTTCCGTGAGATGTGTGAAGAGGCACCTCCTGTTAAAGCCCTCAGCTTCCTTCAAACCCAAGTATCCAGTGTCGTCGACCACAGCCAATATCAAAGAAACAGAGATATTCCGATCGTTGCTCACACACCTGCTAGCACCTCCACCCACACCTTCGGCGTTAGAATCTCGCCCCTCAAGCTCCTCCTCCTCCGGGTCGACCTGCTGGCTCTCTTGAACACGAAGATACGCGAGAAAGCAGTAACCGACCCATGAAACGTTCTAGAGGAGAGACAGAAGGCAGCGAAGGTGGTGTGTGGACCAATGAACTCTCAGCAACGCCAGACGACCCTCCTGCATTCCTGAGTGGCGGCGCGCAGCGGCTGAGAGAGACGACGGACCAGTTAGAGGCCATCATCAGAGGAGAAGATGCTGAGCCTCCGCTGTCGGGACCGAGGTATAGCCAGCGAACGGAAGTGTTCGAGAGTATCCTGAAGTTCATCACGGAGAGCGAGAAGCAGCCCGAGGACAGCTTGCTGGACCTCGTGGAGAAGGATCGGTGTCGGAGCGATCTGCTTGAGCATAGGATGTTGTGAGACTGCTTGTAGAACATCAAGGCTGCGGGGGACTCTAAGTTGATAGTATTTCTTCCACCCTCCCTCTTCTACTCGAGTAGGTGCACTTCTCGCCCTTCTGCGGAATAGTCACACCTAAATAACGCTGAGTGCCAGTTATGCAGTCGACGAGGATGCCCAGGTGAAGCTTGTTCCCTTGCTCTCAGGATTCATGGCGGCACTGTAGGTAGTCAACCCTGCCCTTTGTCTGGGCGACGACAGTATGGGCAGCAGGAGATCTATTTGTTGACTTCGGATTTCAAAGCACTTGGCGGAACTTTCAATTTCGTTTTGGGTACTGTACAAACATTTATTTCCAAATTTATTATAGATCGACAAATGGGCTCGCCTTCGTTTTATCTCTCGCTGTCTACTAGCTCTAGACGGTGAATTACCACCTTCATGGCGGTTTAAAAAGGGTAGTTGGCAATGGTAATTCAACTGTTTGGGCAGACGACTGTGAGAAACCAGCACAGTTACTTGTCTCCTTCCAGGGCCACCATGGTTCAGCCATCTTCGTCGATATTGTCCACCCCTGGCAAGAAACAATCTAGCTGCTGCCCGATACCGGACCTACTTGGCCTTCATTGATAGAGCTGTTGATACCTTCAAGTTGGGATGTGGCTATAGCTGGGCTTGCATTTAGTCAAAATATGTCTCAAATCCGGTCCTTGCCACAGACGGTCACCAGTCTACATGCCAGAAACCGCAGAACAACAAGCTACCCCGGGAAACCCTCCAGTGTTTCTCTCAAGGCTCGCGCCGCATTTATTTACAAGCCAGTCTCGATCGACTCGAAGGCGCGGTTCAAGGACTCGGACCAGGTATGTAGGCCCGATCCCAAATGCAGCCTGTTCAAAAGGAAGTCTGACGTTGGCAAATCTCAAAACCATTGACCCGACATGTCTTCACCGCCTGCATCGAACTCTGGATCTGCTTCATCCATCAACCGCGGCGCGGGTACATCACCAAGTGAAATCCCATCGAGTTCATTCAAAATCTGCAAGTCTCCTTTCCGTTGATAGCACTG